>CM068983.1:21401000-22123215 GCA_035357415.1 Ophraella communa
AGAGAAATTTATTGAAATAGGAACGTACATAAAATGCTCTAGTTCGTGCAATGTTATTAATAATTGTCAAAGTAAACAATCTAGGAAAATATGCCGGTGCAAGCAAATACAAGGATATTTTATTTTTATTAAATCTTCCTAGTTCCACCCAACTATGCATGTGCAGGTTTTTCGGCATACAATTATTTAAATAATAGTTTTTAATAGACAACTTGTGCTTATGCTAAGAAGTATAGTGAAAGATGAAATTGGGAAGGTGTGAATGATCAAGAAGAAAATGGTATCTACCTCTGGACTGCCTTGGTTCCCAATTTGCAATAACCAACTGATGGGGATTGTGGAAACCTGTTCATTTGTTTAGAAAGTTCGACCCTAACATGTCCCGTCCATTCATGGACGGCAGTTTCATGAACTTCTATACAATCTTTGACAATTCCTGCACGTAGATGGTCCTCTTCCACCCCCAGACTTTGATTTATACACTGTTGATTCATCCAAATCTGCTGAAAGAAACAAAAGAGTTCCGCAGGTAAATTAGGATGTATACTGAAAGATACTAAATTACCAATTAACTTAAAAAGAGAAGTATTTAGCAAGTGTATACTACCAGTGATGACATGGAGTGGAGACTATGTCACTAACCCTTAAATCTGCAACCAACTTAAGAACAACATAAAGGGTATCAAATAAATTAAGTTGATAATAAGCTTGAAACATAAAATAACCTCAAATAAGAAATCGTACTGCAGTGAAAGAGGTCAAGGAAAGAGTGGCAAAGAAAAAATGTAGATGGAAGCCAGACAAGAAAAAGTAAAATGGCAAAATTTATTCTTGAATGAAGGCCAATACAATACAAACGTAATATTGCAAGACCACAAAGGAGAAGGCTGGCAAGATGAGCTTACATCTAGCACCGAAGAATTTCGAATATATCTGCTAAGATTTAAAAGCAGTTTGCATCTCAACTTGATGCAGGAACTGACTGCGAATATTGTTTGCAAATTTTTTGAAGAAAGAACTACAGTCAACGAATTATTTAGGATTTCAAATAATGCTACCATTGCAGCGAATTTGGAAAATGGAAAAATTGTGTTGTGATTGGCTTTGATGGAACCCAAGTGATGTCTGATAAATACGATAGTTTGCAAGCGTTGTCGAAGAAGGAATCTTTAGATATTATTTGGACACATTCCCTTTGTTTCATCGGGAAGCGTCCAAATCTTTAAGCTCTGGTCTAATCCTTGTTTTGGAAATAGTTACATGCAAACTGTACCATTAATATCAAGGATTTTCTCTGGTCTTTGTGCAGATATGGGAGCTGAACAAAAATCTTTGTTTTATTCTATTTTCAGATGGTTATCAAGCGAAAAGGTTGTCAAGACTATCTACGAACTAAAAATTGAAATAGCGGTTTTTTGAAGAAAGAATGTTATATCCTTTCGGAAGAATTCTGCGACAAGTTACATTTAATGAAGCTAATTTGGTAGATATATTTGAACACTTTTTTGTAGAAGGAAGATATTAATTTGTCCAATTGGAATCCATTTGACAGTAAACCTAACGGCCTATCAGTCCAGCACTTCACTGAAAATGAATTTCTGTGCCAAATATTTTACAAACTGATATGGATTTTGTTGCTTGGAACTTGCAGAAATTGTGTGCCACGAAACAAGCCTATAACAGCCATTAGTTCTTGCATTCGAAAAATATTTAAAACTTGTTATACTTAGAATAAATTTGTAGTTAAATATTTGACAAAAATTTTACAAATCGGTGTCAATAATTTTGGTTTTTAATGTACTGCGCCCCATTTACCAACAGTTTGAGAACCGCTGTGATAAAGGATATCCACAAACTCATTTTAAATAAATCCAAAGCAACAAACACTTCAACCCAACCCAAACCCAAACACTTACCAAATCTTGGTTTAGCAGGGCACAACACAGTATGGTCGGGTTGCATAAATGCTTGTCTAAGCTCTATTAGCTAACAATCTGGGCCCTTATTCTTGACAGGGAGTAGAGCTTCATGAGAGAACATATGTTTTATCTTTACTTTGTCATTGCAGTGACAATGACAAAATAAATTTTCTCTCGATTGGATGTAACCTTTACCAATTTAACATAGAGTTAACACGTTGTTAAGTAACAGAGCTTTGACAAGCATTTATGCATCCTTCGGGCCTATTATTACTAGAATGTTCTCTAGCACCTCTAGAGGTTCAATTTTTACACACGCTCGTGTTATTTCAATCACTACAGTTGTTTTGAAACTAATCTCTATCTGTAATTGACTTTTCTTACAAATTTAAACATGTAAATGATCGGTGATTTGTTTTTACTCATATTATTTAAAAATAGCAATTTTTAACTGTCAGTTTAAACATATTTTGTTAGCCTACAATTTTATTATCCATGTGAGTTAGTTCGAGTCAAAGTTAATGTGTAAAAAATTTGTTAATATGGGAAGATTGAAATCTCAACGGTTTGTTTTGAAATAGTACCGATTTTATCAAATAAAAGCTATAATGACAGCAGTTTAAAAGAGACAAAAACTTTTATCTGATTACGCTAACACAACGAGGATTTTTTTTTTTTTTAGATAATTTATCTTTTGAATTCAACACACCCATTCAAATATAATACAAATGAGTTTAATTTCGAATCATTGCAAAACTACTTGTCGTTAACCTCATGTTTAAATTCCAATTGTAAATTTAAACAGGATAATTCGTTTCGCTTTCCAATGTTAATCATCTACCACGCGGTCCCTTTATTCATGTATAATCCTCACATACTATCTACTTATTCCCATTCTCCAAATAAATACACACGCCCCTGTCGCATTCTTAACGTTGAAATAAAAAAAACGTTTCAACAACTACCAAATAGTCAAAGCACATTTCATCCCTTTCCCTCTCATTATTCCGTTTCTTTTCTCAAAACCAATCCGTTCTCATGCAATTCTCTAGCTAGAACGATCTACGAGACACCCCCTCTCTCGCGCCAGCCACCCTTGTTAACGGACAAATTCTAAAAAACAAAAAGAACGGCAGAACGAGAACAGACATTGAAACAGTAACAACCACCTAGTAATTTTTAACTTTCAACCGCCAATACCGGTAGTAAAAAGCACCGGCTCTCAAGTTTATCGACAATAATTTAAGTATTGTATCGTATTTATATGAACTTTAAGTGTTAAGTTATATTGTCCATTGATGTAACACGTTTTGTGCTGATTAATTCATTGATGTGACACGTTTTATGAAAAGTAATCCAATTAATTTAACAATTTTGGGCTAATTATTTCCCAGTGATGTAATCCATTGTGCTTATGTGTTACAAAATGATTGTTGTTCATTTGTCTGTTTCCTGGACAAAAATATAAACTAAAAATTCGACATCCACGAGTTTTATTCACCAATCACCCAGTCCACGAACAAAGAAAACAGCTTAATTTCTTCATGGTCCTTCGAATAGCCGGATTCATCAAAGTGAATCAGTAGTGAATGCAAAAGGTCGGTGAGTTTTTTGATTAAAAATTTCATGTACAATTAATTCAAAAGTGCTACATTTCGCAAAAAATATCAAGAACCAAATGGTTATTCATTTAAAACATTTAATAATAGTTATGAACATCGAGAAAAATAATAGTAGTATAATTTAGGATAGGAAGTTGATTGAAAAGTAGTTTATAAATGCCAGTTGATATTCATTGATTTAACATAATGTATAAAACATTTACAAAATATGTGTAATTTAGCTAGAGACACACAAAACAGATGAAAAGTTTATTGCAACAAAAATCTCACGTATCGGTTTCCCTTTTTTGTTTTTGTAATCGATGCCGTGTGAAATAATTTTAATTAGCTTTTCTTTCGATCACTTTAAATAATTTCAAAAAAAATAAAATTTTGATTTTCAGAACATAAATTGACAGTTGTTACAGGGAACCGCTGTCCAATTTTTTACACTCAACACTCAGAATAATTTCAAGAAAAAATAAATTTTGATTTTCAGAACATAAATTGACAGTTGTTACAGGGAACCGCTGTCCAATTTTTTTACACTCAACACTTAGAATAATTTCAAGAAAAAATAAATTTTGATTTTCAGAACATAAATAGACAGTTGTCGCAGGGAAACCGCTGTCCAATTTTTTTTTTTTTCCTCTAAACACAATACAAAAAATTGAAAAATTCAGCTCCAGTATTAGCCCCACCACACTAGAAGATTGTTGCAGTAAACGAATCATTTAAACAAAGCATACCCCACTTGGTAAACGTTATCTCCTCAACACACTTGTATAGTCGCAAAAATATATCGGTTAGTCACCTTAGTGTTCATGACAAAGAAAAAATCAAAACAAACAGTAAATATGGACGATGCAAAAAGAACCCGCGCAACATGTAAGCACAAATAACTAGAATGAAAAAATTGGGCGGAAGCCAATTCAGATTGCACTGACAAAAATCAAATAACAATTCGCTTAGAGCAATGCAAGAAATACTTTGATAATTACTGCCTAGCACAAGATCAAGTTGAGGAGGTTGACGATGACACCACAGACAGAGAGCTGACAGAGACATCGTATTTTGACACTTATGCAAAACTACATTCCTTACTTGACGCTCTAGAATTCAATGCGTCTAAGCAATATGACGTACAACAAAAACCTTTTTCGCAAACAGCGCCTAAATCTATATCACGATTGAAATTACCTGAAATAAAAATACCGGTTTTCTCTGGCAACTCTCTGGAATACACAACCTTTATAAATTTGTTTAAAGCGTTAATTTTAGAAAACTCTAACATGAGTTCAGAATCAGAGAAACTATTTTACCTAAAGGTCGCATTTATCAGGGGATGCTTTGAAGCTAATAGAATCATTGCCAATTACTGAAATAATTTGCAAGTATCACTAGATCTGTTGGAAAAAGGTATAATAATACCAGACAAATCGTAGCAAATCACTTTCAGCAATTACTTTCTACCCCAGATCTCACAAAATGTACTGTCGTAAATTTGAGAGCCTTCATAGCATCAACTCAGTCAACGTACGAGTCTCTACAAACACTGAACCAAACACCACAACAATTGTTAGATGCACTTTTAACTCAAATAATTTCACAAAAACTTGACTATAATTCAAAAAAAGCGTTCGAAGAGCAGGCAACGCAGAATACACTAAGTACCCCTAACGAACTGTTTAACTTTTTACACCAACGCTGTGCAGTGGTAGAGACCATCAACACAGCTCAATCAAAACCTGAACTCCAAAAACCATCGAACGCTCCTTCCAACCATTTTAAGTCACAAAAAATATCTCTTCACCATTCTCAAAACGAATCCGTCCGACAACCAAACAATGTAAGTAGAAAACCGCCGCCAAACTCTTCAGGCTGCTCCTACTGCCGAGATTACTCTCACAGAATTTATTATTGCCCTTTATTTTCATCACTTTCAGTAAAAGACAGGAAATCTTTCGTCCAATCAAACAAACTTTGTCTAAATTGCCTAGGAACCAAACATACGGTCAGTGTTTGCTTGTCAAAATCTAATTGCTCCTTATGCAATAAACGACATCACTCTTTGATCCACGATCAAGGCCAACTACAACCCTCGTGTCAAACCTCCAATAATCAACCGGCTGCTGCATCAAACCCCCGTCCGAACGGTCACATTCCTCCCCCGCATTACCTGCCCAATAATGCACAAGCGCAGGTCTCTCCCCCAGGAGAAATGTATGACAACTGACAACCAAAGACCGCATTATCTGCTACGTCTACATCCCAACAATACGTTCTCCTAGCAACTGCCTGGGATATTAGTTATCACTACTAACAAGGTTCCAGTTATTGCTAGGGTGCTTCTGGACAGTGGCAGTCAAACCTCATTTGTTACCAAAGAATTCATAAATCGAGCGGCGCTTACCCCTTACCAGTGCAACTTACAAGTCTATGGTATATGCAAAAAATGATACGCCAATTACACGGATGGTGGACATCAAATTCACTTCTGTGCAGTCTCCATCGCCCAATTTCGTAGTAAAATGCGCTGTAGTTGATCATATCACGGTGATGCTTCCACAGATTCCTCTGTGTAAGGAACAACTGCAAATCCCTCCGCGTTTCAATGAACAGCTCGCAGACACTTTTTTTGATACTCCTTCCACTATAGACATTCTGATTGGAGCTGACTTGTACTACGAATTAATCCAACCCGGTCTCCACAAACTTGGGTCAGGAAAGCCCGCATTAGTAAACACGCACCTAGGATGGGTCATATCTGGGAATGTTCCGCAAAGCGGAAGACCAAAAACCAAAAGCTATCACACCACATCACACTGTTGTCTGCGAAATTCATACAAGGATTCGGATGTCATTCCTCCGACTTCAGCATCTCGCTCTTTGGTTGAAGCTACCCCGGCTTCAGTATCTCGCAAGTTGGTTGAAGCTACTCCGGCTTCAGCATCTCGCTCTTTGGTGGAAGCTACTCCGGCTTCAGCATCTCGCTCGTTGGTTGAAGCTACTCCGGCTTCAGTATCTCGCTCGTTGGTTGAAGCTACTCCGGCTTCAGTATCTCGCTCTTTAGTTGAAGCTACACTGGCTTCAGTATCTCGCTCCTTGGTTGAAGCTACCCCGGCTTCTGTATCTCGCTCGTTGGTTGAAGCTACTCCGGCTTCAGTATCTCGCTCTTTAGTTGAAGCTACACTGGCTTCAGTATCTCGCTCCTTGGTTGAAGCTACTCCGGTTTCAGCATCTCGCTCGTTGGTTGAAGCTACTCCGGCTTCAGTATCTCGCTCTTTAGTTGAAGCTACACTGGCTTCAGTATCTCGCTCCTTGGTTGAAGCTACTCCGGTTTCAGCATCTCGCTCTTTGGTTGAAGCTACCCCACGGCTTCTGTATCTCGCTCTTTGGTTGAAGCTACCCCGGCTTCCAGTATCTCGCTCGTTGGTTGAAGCTACTCCGGCTTCAGGATCTCGCTCTTCGTTTGAAGCCACTCCGGCTTCAGTATCAACTCGCTTGGCTGGAGCTACTCCGGGTTCAGCATATCATTCAGAAGCTGTTTGCTCAGGCGCTCACAGGAGCAACAAGTCCTCTTACACTTGTCATCTAAATGCCATTGACAAACCACATACCAACAAAGGTAACATGGACCTTCTCTCACTACCAACTACCCACATTCGAGAACGCTCCATCGAAGATCTAATTGAAAAATTCTGGATTCAGGAGGAAGTTGAAACTCGCCCTTTGATGTCATGCGACGACTTATTAGCTGAAGAAATTTACAAAAACACCACTATTCGACTCCCCTGTGGAAAATTTCAGGTAAACCTCCCATTACGATCCAACATCGCTCACAGAACATTGGGAGATTCCTTCCAAATCGCTAAAAACAGATTTTACTCTATTGAGAAAAAATTATCCAAGGACCCCAACCTTTTTCACGAATACAAAAAATTCATAGACGAGTATCTACATTTGGGACACGCACGGGTGATTCCCTTAACCCTTACCACTGAACGTTTAGAAAACAAATACTTTGTACCTCATTTATGCGTCATACGAGACCACAGCCTATCTACGAAACTCAGAGTTGTTTTCGATTTTTCATGCCGGACCACATCTAAGATTTCTCTAAATGACATACTCTTAACCGGACCCAGGGTCCAACCAGAATTGTTCGATATCCTTTGTCGCTTTCGATTTTTTAAATTCGTCCTCACTGCCGACATACAGAAAATGTACAGGCAGATAGTCATGAACCCAGAACATAATTTCCTTCAAAACATATTGTGGAGAAACTCTCCTTCCGAACCCTTGCAATGCATTGAGTTGACCTCCGTTAGTTTCGGCCAAAAAGTGCTCCATTTGTAGCATGTAGAACACTGAATGAAATCGCCTACTCGAATCCCCAGTTTTCCCTAGCATCAAACGCCCTCCTCAACCAAACCTACGTCGATGACATTCTGGCCGGGGCGAACACTATAGAAGACCTTCAACTCTTATACAAAGAGTTAAATGAATGTCTTAACCCTTACGGGTTTAGCCTTCACAAGTTCTATTCAAATTCTAATTTAAAGGATTTCAGCACTACCCATGCAATCAAAGATATGAACCTCGAAAACAACCCATGTAAGATATTGGGACTGGAGTGGAGTCCTTTAACTGACCAGTTTCGAATTTCTGTCCCTTCTAGTGTTCCTACATGCAATATCACAAAAAGAATAATCTTATCAACCATCTCCAGCTGCTACGATCCTCTAGGTTTGGTCAACCCTTTGCTCGTTCGCGGTAAATTAATCATGCAACAAACCTGGATCCAAAGTTAAATTGAGACGACCCGATTCAAAATCCAACTCTGCTCAATGAATGGGCAGAATTCTGTCACACACTCACTGAACTGGAAACACTCGAGATTCCTCGTTGTTTGCTACTTCGCAAGAAGATCCTTTACTTGGAACTGCATGGCTTTAGTGATGCGAGTGCTACAGCTTATGGCGGAAATGTCTATCTTCGTTCAATATATGCCGACAGATCAGTGCATTGTATTCTGTTATCCTCGAAATCCAGGGTTGCCCCCATTAGTTCCATCCTCACAATACCTAAACTAGAGTTAAACGCTATGGTTCTACTAGCCGCACTCGTCAAACGAATATTACTCATTTTAACTGACCAAGTTACATTCAAATCAATCAATCTCTGGTCTGATTCCCAGATAGCTTTGTCATGGGTTAAAGGGCACCCGTCAAAGTGGTCGGTCTATGTTAGCAACCGGGTTTCACAAATTCAGGAGATGACAAAATCCTTCACTTGGCGCCACATTCGATCCGCTTTTAACCCCGCCGATTTGTTATCACGAGGTAATCTGCACCCAGATCACTACGAATTCTGGTATCATGGACCAAGTTTCCTTCACGATTATGACACAAACCTTGATTCACTCGACACGTTTTCAGTTATTCTAACACCCCCCGAAGCCAAGAAAGTTACTTTAACCACGGTATTACCCGTTGCTGATTTTTGGTCGACGCTGTTTGACAAATTTAACTCACTGACGAGACTTATCAGGTCACTCTCTTACCTACTTCGATTCATTCACAATAGTCGCTCGCCAGAGACCAAAACCTCTGGCCCACTGACAACTACAGAACTGAACCATGCACTAGAGGTAATCCTTCTCAGCACACAGAAACTTTATTTCCAAAAGGAGATACATGCTCTGACTACACAATCACCCATAACCAATAAACAGATTTTATCACTCAATCCATTCATTGACCCCATAGGTCTGATCCGGGTAGGAGGCCGTCTATCCCAGGCACATCTTTCTTACTCGCAGAAACACCCTATTCTCCTACCAAAGAAATGCAAGGTTACTTCGCTACTGTTGTCCAGAGAGCACATTAGATTGGGCCATAGTGGTCCTCAGAATGTCTTGTCCAATACCCGTCTACGATATTGGCCGCTTGACGGATTAAGAGAAATAAAGCGCATAATAGCAAGGTGCGGGACTTGCCACCGTTTCAACGCTCAACAAGCTTCCCAAATCATGTCCGACTTGCCTCAAGACAGAATAACAGCCTGCAGACCATTTCAGTCCGTCGGAATCGATTTCGGTGGACCGTTCCACATTAAAGCTTCTACCTTGCGAAAGGCACCTATGTTGAAATGTTACATCTCACTATTTTTGTGTATGGCAACGAAAGCTGTCCACTTGGAACTTGTGACCGATCTTACTACAGAAGCTTTTCTGGGGTCACTAAAACGATTCATTGCTCGACGAGGATGCCCTTCTGTCATCCATAGCGATAACGCTACCAATTTCCAAGGAGCAAAAAAAATCACCTCAAGGACTTGCACTTGTTTCTAACAAAAAATGCAAATATGACCTCCATACAAGATTATTTAGCATCCTTAGAAATTACCTGCAAATTCATCCCTCCACGCTCCCCGCATTGGGGCGGCATATGGGAAGCCGCCATAAAAAGCGCGAAGCACCACTTAATAAGTCGTGGGGAACTCAACTTTAACGTATGAACAGCTCTACACAGTACTCACACAAATCGAAGCTATTCTCAATTCGCGACCCTTGTATCCGCTGTCAAACGACCCAAGTGACCTAAACCCACTCACACCGGGTCACTTTCTTATAGGCACTCCCCTCACATCTTTTCCGGAGAAGGACGTCTCAACAACATCACTGTGAATAGGTTATCATTCTGGCAACAGTGCTCTCGACTGCGACAGCTGTTTTGGAAAATCTGGACAGTTGACTACCTTAATCGCCTCCAACAAAGGCCCAAGTGGCTCACTGAAACCCATAATATCCAAGTTAACGATTTGGTATTGGTAACGCAAGAGGACACGCCTCCTTTAAAATGGCCTCTTGCCAGAGTGTTAGAAATTTTCCCCGGCAAAGACGGTCGTATTCGTTCGGTAAGTGTAAAAACCCGAGATGGAATCTACACTAGGCCTATAACAAAATTGGCACCTCCCAAGATCTGATAAATAAAACCACTACCAAACCTCTCCGTTTGCCCGCCCCCCAAAATGTTTAAATTCCAATTGTAAATTTAAACAGGATAATTCGTTTCGCTTTCCAATGTTAATCATCTACCACGCGGTCCCTTTATTCATGTATAATCCTCACATACTATCTACTTATTCCCATTCTCCAAATAAATACACACGCCCCTGTCGCATTCTTAACGTTGAAATAAAAAAAACGTTTCAACAACTACCAAATAGTCAAAGCACATTTCATCCCTTTCCCTCTCATTATTCCGTTTCTTTTCTCAAAACCAATCCGTTCTCATGCAATTCTCTAGCTAGAACGATCTACGAGACACCCCCTCTCTCGCGCCAGCCACCCTTGTTAACGGACAAATTCTAAAAAACAAAAAGAACGGCAGAACGAGAACAGACATTGAAACAGTAACAACCACCTAGTAATTTTTAACTTTCAACCGCCAATACCGGTAGTAAAAAGCACCGGCTCTCAAGTTTATCGATAATTTAAGTATTGTATTCGTATTTATATGAACTTTAAGTGTTAAGTTATATTGTCCATTGATGTAACACGTTTTTGTGCTGATTAATTCATTGATGTGACACGTTTTTATGAAAAATAATCCAATTAATTTAACAATTTGGGCTAATTATTTCCCAGTGATGTAATCCATTGTGCCTATGTGTTACAAAAGTATTGTTGTTCATTTGTCTGTTTCCTGGACAAAATATAAACTAAAAATTCGACATCCACGAGTTTTATTCACCAACCACCCAGTCCACGAACAAAGAAAACAGCTTAATTTTCTTCACCTCAGTTTAATAAAAGAAGTTACCCAACTGCAATGAATCGAATTTATATAAATTATAACAGTCAGCAAAAATAAGTTAGGGATGCATTCATTATTTTCGTTCACATTACATTCTCCAATTGTTTACTTTGATTTTTTAACCCACCCTGGATTTTTATTTTCACTATTACTGTCCCGAGAACCTTAAAATTCCACTTGAACCTTTAAAACTAGAAAAAAACTAAAACTAAGAATATCTAACTGAAAATTTGTCAAGCCTGGAGGTCCATCTTACTAAGAATTTAAAAAATTGAGTTCTCTCTGTCTCAGCGTTAGCTCACCTTCTCCTACATCTAGTAGGATTGGGTTATGCCCCGCAGATCCTTCTGGCAGAGAGAAAATCTCTGTTATTATTATTTAACGGACCTTTAAAATATATATTTTTAACGCCCTCTAAAATTTAACGGAATGATTACAGAAGAATAGACCCCTTATAAAGTTAATAAAATGTTGCAGTTTGCAATTTTTATCATTCATTTTACAAATACTCAAATATTGTTTAAACCACAGCTGTCGTTCTACTGGTATAGGAATCTACGTATTCTAATTAACCTTTATCCAAACTCGTTGCATAAAATTCATATCAGTTAGGAAAATCGCTTCTGTGACTAATTACTCAACAAAAGGATTGTTTGACGAGCTCACGAGCAAACGAATTTTTACGGCTAATCAAAGAAAAGAAGACGATAGACGTAGGAACAGGAAATGTAATTTATATACACCAGGAAGTTATGTAACTTTAGCAAATAGATATTATTAAATTTCTCAGGATTCGTGTACGCTACATAAAAATTAACATGGCGATAAATTTGAAATGGGAATTTCTTTTCTCATAATTTCTAATATTATTCTCAGATTATGGCTTCTAAAATTAAGTACAGGGTGTCCAGTTATAAAAAAATACCTTCTACAGTATACAGTATTAACGAAAAAGAAGAGAGTGTATTTCTATGAGACAACCAAAGTTTTATCTTCACAATCTTTAGTTCTTGTTTCACTTCATCATTTTCTATTTTTAACAGTTATTTTGTACAGTATGCGCCAAAAAACGACAATGATAGACAAAAGTTTTATTAAACATGAAAAATTAAACTCATAACTCTTAATAAGATTGCTTAGCATGTTGTTAAAAATAGACTGCTGCATTCTTCTGGTAAAGGTCAAGATTTTTTCATAGAGTTCATCAATAGTTGTCGGTGGGTTTTTCTGTAAAAATGGCTCATACGTAATCATCAACAGTTTTTAGATCAGATGAATTAGAAGGGTGAGGAAAATTCGTGTTCCGGGAAATTGCGCGGTCTTTAAAATTTTCTCGAATCAGATTTAAGGATGCTGTCGTGGTATGACAAGTAGCCCCATCCTGTTGGAATCATTGGGCATTCAACTGTATGTTTCTGGTACGACAGAATTGTCTGAGATCAATAAAAAATGATCTAAATGGTCTAAATCAGACCATCATCAGGCTGCAAAGAACACAATAAAATGGTAAGCAAGAAGTGGTATTATTAATATTATTTTCTACCACCGTTAACTATTTTGAACTTCTTGCTTACCATTTTATTGTGTTCTTTACAGGCTGATGATGGTCTGATTTAGACCTTAACCAGTTACATTAATTGTACATTACTTGAATAAAACTCTATGGTTTTGACTTTGCGTTTTATTGGATCTTTTCTACTGGTTATTTTATTAGACATTCAATAAATAACTGTTTTAATTTAACTCTTTTATAATAAATTTGTAATTATACTTAATAAATTGTTCATTCATATACCTACCTAATTGTCCAACTAGAAGCTTGCAGAACATAACCACCTTGAGAAAAAAAAGAAGATCTTAAATAATATCGAAGATAACTTGGTTATCGAAACGAGCGTCAGGCAGTTATAAGTGTGTGTTGAAGTATTGGTAGTGTAAACAGTTTTGGTATCTAATAAACAATGTTTAAAAATACCAAGACAACCATTTTCACAGGCTTCCTGATTTTAGTGTCTTCTGTGTTGGTGCATACCGTACCATTAGGTCATTAAAATCGTAAGAAAAAAAGTCAAAGCTTTCGCTTTTGTATGATTTGAATATTCTGTGGCGTTAGTACACTCGTATCGTTCTTGACAGACTTGTCAGTGTCGGCTACTGCACAATCAGATAACCAAACATATCGTCCATAAACGAAACTAATGAGGTACTTAAGCAATCCCATAGCATCATTTATTATTTTGCAAACAGAGCGATTATTTTCACAAAAAGTATGCGAGTATTTCGATGGTTTTACGTGCTGGCGAAGAGATCTATACGTACAAGACATATCTCATAAGTTGAATTTACGTATGTTACAGTGACGGTAACATATTATTAGATGTTGCAGATAATCATACGTTTGGTAACAAACGAACAGTGATCGCATGCCTTGTCAGTCATCAATTAATAAAACATACAAGAGGCACAATAGTCCGGGATGTCGGTCATTAAAAAGCGTTATTATTGTTTTGGGCTTCTTTGAAATAATATTGATTGTAGTAACTTTTACTTTGTGGAAGTCCATCTTAATAAGAACATTAAAAATAGATTAAAAAAATCTTCCACTATTTATTTAAAAAATTGCTTTTGTAACATGTCTATCGCCATGCTACCTTTCCTTAATTTACCTTCCCCCCGAACCCTAAAATCAATCCCGAGCCAATGTTTATTAGACACAACCTTACCACTGTCAAACTTACCCCCCACAACAGAACGTACCCGAAACAAAACCCTTACAAACGAACGTAACCGGAAGCCCCTGTCAGTACCATTATAAATTAGCAAAACAACACAGAACACAAATTTTGTGTGTATGTTTTTGATATTCTGACAGTGTTGATGATTCATTGGCAACTGCCGGACTGACTCTAAAATACTCTATAAATTCTTCATCATTATATTGTAGCACTGTTTGATTAATAAAGTTTTTATTTTTGGGTTTTATTCTCTTCTCAAGAATATCTTCAATATCGGAATCTGTAGAGGATGCATAATGTAGGTCGTTAAATTCAAACTCATGCTTTGCTTCAATATCAATTTTAAATGCAAAAATAAATAATAACTTTAACGCATACTAAACTAAACACTGACTGACTGATTAAACATTATCTAACTTTATAGAATAAGGTATCGTCACAAATCATTTGTTAGTCACAGAATAAATCTTGGACAATTTACTTGAGATTTATCCGCAAACAGTTTTGACTGTCCTCGGATTGTCAGAATTTTCTGTACGAATATCCGACCGACACTTTGCTTAAAAACTGTCAGAAATCACTGAGAACAGACAAGTAAATACTGCGCAGACTCATAATGTCCCCGACAGGTTTCTGATTGCTGTATGAACAAACCTTATAACAGCTTAGAACTTTATTTTTGCTAACAATAAAACTCATTCATAATCTATCACACAGAGCCGGCTTCACCGCTCTGAATTTTATTAAAACCATAAATATTTATTGTTTCTATTTCATTTTCGTTATTAAATATGGGACATTAATGTTGGAAAGCTTTTAAGTATAAAGTAACTTTTTGAGGTCCTTTTTGCCGTCCTTTTTGACCTAAAAGCGAACCAACATCAACACCCATAACATTTTAAATCCTTCTGATCCACTTTACGACTTTTAGGAGGATACAGCCCGCTACGCTAGCGCTAGGCTAGTGAAGAGCAATATACCTGCTAGCATGAAATATAGCCCATAGTAGCAGTCCTTTTTATGGAGAAACATAGCCCATAATAGCAGTCTTTTTTATGGAGAAATGTAGCCCATAATAGCAGTCCTTATGGAGAAATATAGCCCATAGTAGCAGTCCTTTTTATGGAGAAATATAGCCTATAGTAGCAGTCCTTTTTATGAAGAAACTTAGCCCATAGTAGCAGTCCTTTTTATGGAGAAATATAGCCCATAATAGCAGTCCTTATGGAGAAATATAGCCCATAGTAGCAGTCCTTTTTATGGAGAAATATAGCCTATAGTAGCAGTATTTTTTATGGAGAAACATAGCCCATAGTAGCAGTCCTTATGGAGAAATATAGCCCATAGTAGCAGTCCTTTTTATGGAGAAATATAGCCTATAGTAGCAGTCCTTTTTATGGAGAAACATAGCCCATAGTAGCAGTCCTTTTTATGGAGAAACATAGCCCATAGTAGCAGTCCTTTTTATGGAGAAATATAGCCCATAATAGCAGTCCTTATGGAGAAATATAGCCCATAGTAGCAGTCCTTTTTATGGAGAAATATAGCCTATAGTAGCAGTCCTTTTTATGGAGAAACATAGCCCATAGTAGCAGTCCTTTTTATGGAGAAATATAGCCTATAGTAGCAGTCCTTTTTATGGAGAAACATAGCCCATAGTAGCAGTCCTTTTTATGGAGAAATATAGCCCATAATAGCAGTCCTTATGGAGAAATATAGCCCATAGTAGCAGTCCTTTTTATGGAGAAATATAGCCTATGGTAGCAGTCCTTTTTATGGAGAAACATAGCCCATAGTAGCAGTCCTTTTTATGGAGAAACATAGCCCATAGTAGCAGTCCTTTTTATGGAGAAATATAGCCCATAATAGCAGTCCTTATGGAGAAATATAGCCCATAGTAGCAGTCCTTTTTATGGAGAAATATAGCCTATAGTAGCAGTCCTTTTTATGGAGAAACATAGCCCATAGTAGCAGTCCTTTTTATGGAGAAACATAGCCCATAGTAGCAGTCCTTTTTATGGAGAAACATAGCCCATAGTAGCAGTCCTTTTTATGGAGAAACATAGCCCATAGTAGCAGTCCTTTTTATGGAGAAATATAGCCCATAATAGCAGTCCTTATGGAGAAATATAGCCCATAGTAGCAGTCCTTTTTATGGAGAAATATAGCCCATAGTAGCAGTCCTTTTTATAGAGAAACATAGCCCATAGTAGCAGTCCTTTTTATGGAGAAATATAGCCCATAATAGCAGTCCTTTTGGAGAAATATAGCCCATAGTAGCAGTCCTTTTTATGAAGAAATATAGCCCATAGTAGCAGTCCTTTTTATGAAGAAATATAGCCCATAGTAGCAGTCCTTTTTATGGAGAAACATAGCCCATAGTAGCAGTCCTTTTTATGGAGAAACATAGCCCATAGTAGCAGTCCTTTTTATGGAGAAATATAGCCCATAGTAGCAGTCCTTTTTATGGAGAAATATAGTCTACAATAGCAGTCCCTTTGATGAAGAACCAACCACCAACAGCCAATACTCCAACCACAATAAACAGGTATTCTTTACTCACAGTTTGATTTATATACCCATGGACTATAAGTCTTAAGGGTGCAGCGTGGTCGGTTGATATTAAATGTAGTTTATTTTCTTGCTATCAAATTCAGTCTAATTACAAGGAGTTTCTATCCTTTTCACCTTAGTTTTTGTTTATTTTCTGTTGTTTATTCGTAACGTTTAAAAGATAGTGGCGCCCTTAACCCTTATATACCACCAATTCTTTCTATAGCGAGCATTCTCTTTCTGGAACTAGTAGTGTTACAAATTGGCGCCTTTGAGGAACAAGATTGTTACAAAGGTTAAAATATTATGATGATTAAAAAAAATTTCTCAATACCGATATAAATAAGTACGTGTGCTACTGATTTAGGGTCTTGTTTACAACATTTTACTATTTAATGATTATTGTTGCTATAAACGAATGTGAATGTTGGTAAAAACTAAAAGTGAGTTGTGTAGATACAATAGGTGCAAATTTAGAGGTATCAATTGTTTAATTTCGTATTGCAAACAATTATCGATTATAAAAATCTCCGATCTATCGAGATATAGAAAATGCTGTTAACTTTTACTGTAAGAGGCCAGTGACCATATTAGTAAGGTCCCCTTTACTTTTAAAATATCGAAATACATACAGGTTATTATTATAGGAGAAGAAGTACGAACTTGGTTTTACTTTCACATTCATTCGATAAAGACGGGTTATTATTTTCTACTTTTAATCGACGTGTGTGTCCCATTCCATTAGTGATAATACAAAAAAGTAAGCTCATGTTATTGGACGATGCGTAGATACACTTGAGGAGTTCCATCAGTGATGGTATTTACTCACCTTTGGATGTTTTTTCCTTGTGTGTATTACGATAGCGAGTATAAATGTTAATTAGTTTATGTGAAATTGTCGAAACGTTGGAAATCCTAACAATTCGTGGGTAATCTGGGTAGATTTCAACATCCTCGTTAACCACGTTACAGATTTTTCGTTTTGTAGCTACTTGGCATTTTATTAATTATCATGAAAATGGCGAACGGATACAGAGACTTGTACTTTTACAAATAATTATAAAATGTGAACATAGTCGATGTTTAATGAAGTGAAACACGATATTTGAATTTTGCAATCTGTCGTTTTGTTTTATTAGAATACTAGAAAATCGATTAATTACTGATTATACATTAATATTAATGATATAATTTTTCTTTATAATTATCTTTATAATTAACTTAAGAGATTGATCTGTTGTTTTTTGGAGTACAGAAAGTTTGATTATTTTATAAATTTTTTTAAATCAATAAGACCAAGCTTGTTGATAAATATACAGTGCTAACTAAAATCTCGTAGGAAAATTTGACAACTAGACCATCATTAATACCGGGTGTCCCAGAAGTTTATGACCCATTTTAACTGCAAATATATCGGAAATTAAAAACCATAGAGAGGTGCGGTTTTTGAGGAACAATTTCTTTTTATATAAAGTTTTTTCAGTATACATGTTTAATTAGTAAAATATTATATAGGGTGTTTTAAAAAAAGGTGTTTATTAAATGTAGTGATGAGCAAATGCAAGACCAAGACCAAGACCGGGTTAGTCTTGGTCTTGGTCTTGGTCTTGGTCTTGCATACAAGATCTTGGTCTTGGTCTTGCAGTCAAATAAGCAATCTTGGTCTTGGTCTTATTCTTGCAGGGTCTTGGTCTTGGTCTTGCACCAAGACTCTTGCAAGTCTTGCACTTTTTGTTAGATTTACTGGGGTCCATTTTTACAAAAAAAGGAAAAATAGTTTTTAAAATCATTACAAGTAAAGAAAGATTAAATGAAAGGGACAGTATTTCTCGTTATAATTTTTTTTATATTACATTGTAGCCATAAATCAAGTATGAAATAGTTATTATCCTAACAAGTGCAGAAAAGTTAATTTCCGTAAGAGTTAGGATCAATATTTTTTTACAAGCAAAATCACCACGAAAATCATTTAGATACTTGAAAAGATGCGATTGTAGATTGTAGATTGTAGATTGCAGAAGGGGTCGATTGGCCCAGTTGACCTTACTACACTGCGACCTATAAGATCTTTTGTGTATACCCTACATCTATATTTTAGTCCAAAAGGTCTAGGCTTCTAAGAAAGTCCATTATCCGTTTTGGAGCTAGGTTTGTAATCTGATCAGGATCAAGGAATACCTGTTCCAGATATTTATGGCGTTGCCGAACAATTACTCTGCAATTGCAGATAATATGTTCTGACGTCTCATCTGCCTCATCGCAGAATCTGCATGTCCCACTGTCCAATATGCCCATTTTGCAGAGATGGTATCTGAGTGAGCAGTGTCCAGTGAGAATTCCTGTGATTACTCTGAGATCAGATTTCTGAAGCTCTAAGAGTAATTTCGCGTAGCGGGCAGAGGGTCGTAATAACCTTTTTGCCTGTCTTTGGCCTGGAACATTTTTCCAGTAGGCTGCACTGAGTTCCTTTTCATATTTTCGAACTTCTTCCATTATGCGGCTTTTTGATATTCCACAAAATGGTTCAGGTCCGATAAAAGGAGCACAAGCTCCTTCCTTTGCGAGACTATCGGCAATCTCATTTCCGACAATTCCTTTATGCCCTGGCACCCATAGCAACTTTAATTTGTTGCGACTAGCCAGTTGTTTAAGAGATTGTTTACAATTCCAGGCTATTTTTGACTCATAGGTTGTGGACTTCAGAGCCTTCAAAGCAGCCTGACTATCAGATGCAATAAATATTCTTGCTGTGTTGAGGCCTTTTCTTAGGCACTCTTGGGCACAGAATTCTATTGCTAATAGTTCTGCTTGAAATATTGTTGGAGCATTTCCAAGGGCTGCGGATATCCTAATATTAGGACCTGTGATCCCTATTCCTACTCCTTCGTTTGTTTTTGACCCATCAGTATAATAAGTGAGGGCACCTTTTGTGATTTGAGAAAAGATGCGATTGTGACAATTAAATCTTTCATGGTTTCAATAAATACACAACTAAGCACAGCCGATCAACTTCTGCTTGTTATGGTACCATCAGTAATTATAACCCTCAAAAGCAAGCTTCTTCTTCGTCTTCGTCAAGGTCTCCTCTACCTGCGTCCTCACCGGAGTACAGTACGACAATGCCTCTTTCTCCAAATGATTCATAACATTGTCCAAGTTTTTTAATATGTAAACATTAATAAAGCTTATCCATGAACATACCTTAGAAATAAACATAGTTTTTGTTCAGGAGTTATTGGATTTTTATTTACATTGCATGGTTTTGAAACAATGTCATCTTTTATGTGATTTAAAACATAATCAAACAATACTGGTGGTCAAACGAAAATATTGTCTAAATTTTTCATCATTTGTTTGAAGGTGTCGACATATTAATATTTTCTTAAAAATCTTACTCTGAACATTGACATTGATAAATTATTAATAAATTATTTTTATTAAGATAATAAGACCTATTTTTTACTTGTTATAAATTATAGAAAATTTGAGTGTTTGTTTAAATTTTTAATTACTTAATATAGAGATATTCTAATAAAATTTTATTGGTATAATTCTTTCTTTCATTCGACAAAACAATCATTTATACCAAAAGTTAATTATCCAATTGATAAAACTATTTAATTAAGAATGTTTTTCTCACAAGCTTTCTCTGAATTTTCAAAAAGAAACAGCGGATTCAACTTGAAGAATACAATTTCCCAACATTTACTATTATTCCATTTTGTTTAAACAGCATTGGTAACTGGTAATGGTTGTATTGTCTTAAATATTAACCTCTAAATTTTTTTATTAACGATAATAACCATTTTAATATTCTAAACTTATTTTGAATAGGCATTCGATGGGTATAATAATTTCCCTTATTTTCAATTCTTTTATCGATTATATCTCAGCATTTCTACTTATTCTTTTAAAAATATTGATTTCACTCAATTTACGTTTGAAAACGTCTATCTGTTTGACCTAGTGGCAAGTGTTTCACGACCTGCAAAAATATAAATAAACTCCAATTACATTTTACGTAATAATTTACGCGGTTATAGAAAATTTTCGAATTCGAAACTGTCAGCTTGACCAACAAAAGAAGATGCAGTCGCCTATTAAAGAAATTATTAAAAATAATAATAATCGACTAGTTAACTAATAAATTTACTATGTTTATAGGTCATTACAATGTCACGATTTGGTTATCTCATAATATATTTGTGATTGTTTCCGTGTAAAGTAGATGTTTTTACCTCTTTATATATATATAGGAGAAAGTTCAGTTCAGTCACTGAATCTTTTTTGGTTAAACTGTGAATCCTGGCGCCCTTTCTTGAGGAAATTGCAGAAATCATCACTCAACTCAAAAAAACATGTTACTAGTAGACATGTAAAAATATGTGGACTTGAAAGCTATAAAAATATATTCCAGAAGACTGGAAAACTGCACTAGTCCATAGCATAGAAACGGTCGTGACGTCAAAACTCATATCGATGACAGTTTGTTTACATTTAATGTGTGGTAATTGAGAGATTTGGACTTTAAAGGCCGGTTCATGCAACGTTCATTATAATTACATTATCATTAAGAAAAGCTGAGCACCCAATTTATAGTGGAGGCGTTCATGCAACACATTAAGGCATTACAATTACATTAAGCCCACTAAGAAGTTGGGAATTTTCAACTTTTCATTTACATTACATTATATTCTTAGTGGAAACAGTAAAAGCGCATGCGCAGTACGATAGCATTGAAATGTGAATTCGTATTTATGTCAAAATTCCTATGTTTAGGTTATGTTGATAATGAAGGCCGGTTTTACAAGCAATAAAAAATATTTTAACAAAATCAAAAATAGAATAGTAGTTTAACAACTTGAACTTTTTGAATATTGTAGCAGATGTATAGAACATAACATAAGTTTCAAGTGTCAATAGTGGACAATATACGCATGCGCTAATACAGAATTTATAATGTAATGAAGTCTTGCATGAACGATAACATTTTTTTAATGAAAGTGTAACTATAATGTAATGTTAATGGAATTATAATGCTCGTTGCATGAACCGGCCTTTGTTTCTGATTTTATTGTGAATTATTGGTTTTATTTGTGTTATGCAATCATAAAATGTCGTCAGTAGTGTTTGTGAAAGCATTGTCAAACAATTTACCATCCTTAGACATTTTCATGGTTAGGTTAGGTTGGGTTAGGTTAGGTTTCAATGCAGCTGAATTTCGAAATGTAAAAGCAACAGCGTATATACTTATATTGTGCTTTTTGCATTAAAAAATGTCTAACTGACTTAATTTTATGAAAATCAACAAAAAATAAAGAAAAGAGATGAATAAATATAAATAAAAAACTTCGCACAACCTCGCAGATACACTGTTTACAATAAAATGATGGAGCTTTCAATTACACATATGAGTAGTGACGTCAACAGTCGTTTACGCGGCAAATTTTTGAATTTGAATTTGAGGATGGAATAACTATGCTACAAAATTTTTTTAATTTAAGTTTTTTTGGTTTTTGGGGTAATTGATTGCTGCTCTGTCTTCCTGTATGATTTTGAAAAAAATGAAAAACACCGAATTATAGAGACATTTGTTTACTTCCTGTTGCAAATAAAATTTCACTCAAAACAGATTTGAAGAGCAACTGGACTGTACAGCATCAAGAAGGATCTATAACTTTCAAAATTAGACATGGTAATGCTTTAATTAGACCAGCAGTGTCTGTATGCTTTATGCACAATAGAAATAAAGAAGATAGTGAGTTGAATTGGGTAAAATTAATAAAATAAACTGGAATTCTTGGGTAGATGTAGGTAACCAGGTAAAAACCTATATAAAGCAATGAAAAATTGAAGAATTTCTCAGCCAGAAACATCTCGTAGACCCGTTAACGTATATATTCAACAATTTTGTTTAAAAGAGTGAATAGTGAGTGCTACGAGGTAAATAAATACCTTCATACCAGTAAAAGGTTATTAAATCCAGTATCCAGAATCAAAAAGTACGATATCTCACTAATACTATGTGGGTGGGATATTCTGTAGTATCATTTTCAACGCTAGATGTCACAGAAACTTTTGGAGTATGTGAACAATTTAAATTCTATGGTGTACTAATATTTTTCGGGCTTTAATAGAACTTTAATATTTTTTCAAATTGTTTTTAATCTTGTTTTTAAAAGTATGTGTATTTATTGTACGTTTGTCAGAAGGAAATGTCAAGGAATGATGACATTTTGTTAAAAAAAGTCATTCGGTGACAAGTCAGGAGTATACGGTGGATGACTCATCAAATCGATGTTTTGGGTGCTCAAAAATGCAGTTGTTTGAGCCTATGTGTGGGAGTTCCTATTGTCGTGGTGAAGAGTGATCCGTCTTCGGCAGTTGGTTTTCCTGATTTCTTGGAAGACATCTGGCAAACAAATGGTTGTGTACCACTCACAATTGACTGTTCTGAGTTGTTCTAGTTCCCGAAATAACAGGAGACCATTTGCTTGGACGTGCTTCGTGCGCGAACAACTTTTATTGGATTGGGCTCATTTTAAAACACCCATACAATCGACTGCTGTTTATTTTCGGGCTCATACGCGTAATTCCACGATTCATCACCTGTCACGATGTCATAGTCATGTTTCGAAGCACTGTGATCGTATTTCTTGAGCATTTGCTTCGACCAATCGACACGATTCTTTTTTTTTGAGCGATTGACAAATTGTGTGGGATCCAACGCGAACAAATTTTTTTGACCGTCAAATATTTAGGCAATATTGAATGTATAACTGGTCCCACTAATGCCCAAGGCTGTCACAATCTCACGTTAGGTCACATGACGATCTTGCAATATCAGTTCGCACACAGCTTCAATGGTTTTCGGAACAACAACTGATGTTGGACGATTAATTATATCAAAAGTTATTTTCATTAAAGTTTTTTTTTAAATAATTGTAGTCTTATGCACAAAGTTACTGAACTCTACTCAGTAGATAAGATTTCATGTTTTTTATAACTGAGGTAGCAAAATAAGTAACAAGATATTATATATAAAAAAACTGATGATACAATGAGGAAACGAAGAGTCAGGTTTTATGTAAATTTGAAAATAATGAAGATTCACCAAGAAAATATTCTTTTATGACAACCCTGAAACAATCATCGCTTGGTTTTAGGAGGTAAAGCTGGACATGAACAACAGAGAAACAACACATAGGAAGTGGAACACAACAGAAAAAAATTAGCATCTATTATTGATGTTGTATACAGGGTGTCATAACTATTGGGACATAGACTAAGGACAGGTTATTTGGACCAAAATATGGCTATTGGGCCAAATATGCCTTAATATAATGTTGCTGAGAAAAAAGAAACAGGGTGTTAAAGTTAATTTTTGTTTTTCGTTTTTTGCTAATAGTTTCTCTGTATATTTATAAATTGATATCAAAATTGGCACAGAGGCATAATCTTAGACAAGAAATAGTATTTTATTCACAATTTTACGTTTTGTCATAGAGGGCGCCGCGTGGATCATTCCTAATGATCAAATTGAGTCTAAACTTTTTCTGATGAAATTTTTTAGTAATTTTTATTAGAAAATATGACGTAAACATAATTTTTAGGTAAAATTGGTACTCTTGTTTAAACATGATAATTTCAATCGTTTTTGATAAAAACGCAGTCGAACTACTTAGAGTCTTAAAAAAGGATTTCAAATATTAATTCATTTATGAAAAGTATGCTTTGGACTGTCAGATAATTGTTGTTGGTAAATGTCATTTGTTCAGAGTAAATTATTTTTGATTTGTCAGTGTAGTGTAATGTTGCATTTTTTAAAAGTAATCATTACTTTCTTTGATTGAAATGCCTCGTCACAATCATTTTACTAATGAAGAAATGCGAAATATGATTTGCGTATACGCACAAGAAAATTTTTGCGGTCGCTCGGCAGCCAGAAGGTATGGAATGTTATACGCAAACAGAAGGCTACCAAATCACAAAACTTTTGCAAGATTATATCGTAGTTTAGGTGAAACTGGGTCATTTCACACTAAAAATCGGGGTGGTCGACCGAAACAAATCACACCTAATCAAGAAGATGAACTTTTGGTTCTAGTAGATGAAAATCCTGAAATAAGTTCACATCTATCAGCAGCAACAGGAGTAAGTCAGTCGTCTATAATTAGAGTTCTAAAAAAAGAGAACCTCCATCCTTATCACTTCACTCCTGTTCAAAATTTACTTCCAACAGATCTTCCACGACGGTTACAGTTTTGCCAACGTATTCTGAATAAACATCGCAATGACAGACACTTTATTAAGAATATTATGTTCACCCATGAAGCAACTTTTACCAGACGAGGGGTTTTTAATTGGAGAGATAGTAATTATTGGGAAGAAGAAAACCCGCATGCTATTAAAGCTAGACATTTTCAGCATGAGTTTAAATTGAATATGGTGTGGCATTATAGGCGACCAACTACTAGAGCCTTATGTTCTTCCTCCAAATTTAAATGGAGATTCTTATTTATTCTTTTTGGAAAATACTCTTAGTGATATTTTAGATGATCTGTCACTGGATGTAAGAAGAAAAATGTGGTTTATGCAGGATGGAGCGCCACCTCATTTTTCATTAGCTGTTAGAAATCATCTTAATGACGTATTTCCTCAACGATGGATTGGCAGAGGCAGTGATTTTCAATGGCCACCAAGAAGTCCTGAGTACAACCCGCTAGATTTTTATTTTTGGGGACATATGAAGTCCTTAGTTTATGCCAATGAAATTAATACACGAGACGAACTTTGGAGATACATTCAAAATGTAGCTAATCTTGTAAGGGGACAGAATAGTTAAGTTAAAGTGTGTTTAGTTTTGATTTATCGTCAAAACGGAAACCAAGTTAGTTGCAACTTTGTTTATTAGTTTGGTATTTGATAGTGGAATTGTAAATAAAATACTATTTCTTGTCTAAGATTATGCCTCTGTGCCAATTTTGATATTAATTTATAAATATACAGGGAAACTATTAGCAAAAAACGAAAAACAAAAATTAACTTTAACACCCTGTATCTTTTTTCTCAGCAACATTATATTAAGGCATATTTGGCCTATTAGCCATATTTTGGTCCAAATAACCTGTCCTTAGTCTATGTCCCAATAGTTATGACTCACCCTGTATAATTCGTCTTAAGTGTATTTAACAAATAATGATTAATTTAAAAAAATTATAGATCTTATTAATTGGTTTTAACCCCTAAAGTCGAAGCTTTTCCACTGATACAGTTACTAAGTACATTTTCTGTATCATCTAAAAACAATTTTTTTATTTACTTATTCAATACTAGGATTTGTTTATCGGACAATGGGGGAGTCCCTTCATGGTAGCCAACCTAGAAAAACCACTGCCTTTTTTTGGGAATTATTCAACTTTGAATGTATAGTTTTTGCCACATTCAGTATACTGTAAAAGTTTTTCGTGTCACGAAGGTCTCATTTATTAGATATTGGAAAAAAACGATTTTTGTAGGATATTTTCGTATGTTATGTTTTCAGTAATGAATTGTGACAATTGAAAATTTTCATTCATGCCATCATTGTCAATTTTGCTATTTTGATTTTTACTTAGAACATAAACTATTTTATGTTCTAAGGATTTTTATTTGTTCTGTATTCTGCTTTTGTTTGAATTTCATTACATGATCTGGATAAATTGATACCGAAAGAAGTCAGAAATCCAATAAACTAAGCAGACAAGACAATTTTGGTTAAAAAATGAGAATAATTCAATAACTATTTGCTGATTTCTGCGAATAAACTGAATCTACAAAATGACCTTAACCACGAATAAAAACACATACACTTAACCTCCAAAAAGCTACCGCGATAGTGTCAAAACGTTGTTGATATATTAGACATTTGACAGACAAAGAAATAGAAAATGACATATGATAATGGTTTCTATTGGTTATCCTTTAGTGAAAACATAACATCAGAAAATCCCTACGAAAAACATTTTATTCAATATCTAATAAATGAGGCCTTCGTGACAAGAAAAACTTTTACAGTATACTGAATGTGCTGAAAACTATACATTCAAAGTTGAATCATTCCCAAAAAAAAGGCAGTGGTTTTTCATCTATTTTTTCAGGTTGGCTACCATGAAGGGACTCCCCTATTCAAATTGTTTTATCTAGGATTTTGTTGACGTGGGTTCTTCGATGAATGTGTCTGTATTTTCTACGACTATTTTTAAATTCAACCAACGTCTATAAAATATATAAAGATACATTTCTCGTCGACTGCACGTATTATTTAGAAGAAACTCCCATACTGAATTGCGTGTAATACGATCATTTTTAAATTTTAGTAAACAATGACAGTGAGAATAGTTTAAAATAATTGTATAGCGTATAAAAAGAGAAAACCTTGGGAATATCAAGTTCAAGTTACATTCATTAGATTATATTAAGTCTTGTAGCTGTCTTATTTATTAAATAGATAGGTACGTTTTATTTTACAGCAAAGGTGATGTGTCCCCAATTAAACACTGATTCATGCTATTTTTTTAAATAAAACTCGGTTTATTTGTGTCTAATTCAGCCGTTCCCAAATCCTATGGTAGTTTCACATGTTTCGTCAGTACTTCAGTGGTACTAGTTACTACCGAAGACACCTGTAGGCTTTTACGTAAACGATATTCCATCGACTTTGATACCTTAATACATGGGCGTAGTAAACAAAATTTTATTAAGAATACTAGCGACATTTTTTAGGTTACACAAGAAACTACAGTTAATTTATTTATTTATTTAGCCGATTTTTATTTTAAAATTCATTTTATGCGCATTATTCATAGATTATCTTAAACCTACAATTTTAGCAAATGTTTATAGATAAATAATTCAATAAAACTTTTAGTGTTAATTATGCAAACAATATTTTAATTTGCTTACTTCCTGAACATGTCTTAGTCGTCTCACTGATTGAAATCCAAACCTAGATTCGTCACTGAATAAAATTGCAGCCCAATCTTGAGTGGCCCAATTCTTCATTCCAGTCTTGAAGCATGATTACCTCTAGACAGAGATGCACATCTCAGGGGCTTTATGAAGATGATTTTGCACTGAATCTCGACCAACAGATAAGTTATGCGATCTTTGTAAAATAGTTACTAACTCAGAAGCAGTTATTGTTGGTTGCCTACTATCTGTTAAAATTAAAAATCGATCGTGAGTTGCTGTTGTAAACCGTCCTAATCTTGGATGTTCCTAGGCTGATTACGTTTCTCTAAAACGGTTCCATAATCTACTGATCACGCTTTGAGAAACACCCATGCGCTCAGTAAATTGAGTTTGCCTCATGACACCTTCCAAAAGACCTTAAGCTAGATTCATGTATAAATAAATGTCTCCTTTCTATAATAACACAATAATTGATATGTAGTCACTAGACAATATACAGGGTTAGTATAAAGTATGGAACCCCCTAAGTATCTCCTCAACGGTTTGATATTTTTAAATGAAATTGCTTATCCCCTTCTAAGAAGATCCAAGGAATTCAAAAATGCTATCAAATTTAATGTACCATTTGCGGTTAAACCGGAAATGCATATCAACTTTTTTATTTTAAATAGAACACCCTGTATATTTTTCCATTTTTGAATTCCTTGTGAAATTCTGCATACAGTAAAACTTTCCATTCATATTGTTTTTGAATAATTGAGGCTTTAATCAATAATTTATCGTTTTTGACTTAGTTAGCCATGGATGAAATGTCAAAACTTTAATTGTCAAATAAATTAATTATTGAGTAATCTACCTATCAGTGTGTAGTATAAGTTGTGCAATAATATTTCTCTCTGTTATTTGTTACTATTGTTTTTTGTATTATGGTGTATCTAATTGAACGAAAACGTATCGAAATTTTAATTATGCGAGGATATGGAGACAAACAGCGTTCTTATAAGGAAGTTTTAAACCTATTCAATGAAGTTAATCCAGATCACCAAATCACAAAATCAACAGTTGTAAAAACTGTAAGGCGTTATTTACGAACACATCACGTAGTAAATGAACCCAAGTCAAGAAGACCAAAATCCGTCACAAATGACAATGTAAAGTTGGATGTGTTACTATCACTTGAAGAAAATCCACAAACATCAACTACCCAGTTAGCTCTTGACTTTGACATAAGCCAGACTTCCGTCATGAACATAATGAAATCCGAGAAGTTGAAACCATATAAATTTCACTTCTGTAACGAATTAACTGAAGTTGATCCAGATCGCAGAACAGAATTTTGCGAAAACATTCAGAACAGATGTATAGCAAACCCAAATTTTATCAAAAAAATTGTTCTCAGATGAAGCAACATTTTGCTTAAGTGGTAAAGTGAATAGACATAACTATCGTATCTGGTCTAGAAATAATCCCCGTTGGATGAGGCAAGTACATACGCAGTATCCGCAAAAAATAAATGTGTGGACAGGAATGATAGACGATAATATGATTGGACCTTTCTTCATTGAAGGTAATCTGTCTGGACATCATTATTTAGATTTATTAACAAATTATATTGTAGCCGCTATTGCAAGACTTTATCCTCATCCAAATAACCCAGCAATTCCTGCTGAAGACATATGTTTTCAGCAAGATGGCGCACCTGCACATTATTCTAGAATTGTGCGCCAGTATTTAGATCAAGTTTTTCCAGGTCGATGGATAGGGCGTAGAGGTGCTATCGAATGGCCACCTCGTAGTCCTGATCTAACTCCTCTCGATTTTTTTCTGTGGGGTTATCTAAAAAATAAAGTATACATAAATAGACCCACAAATTTAAATGACTTAGAGTTACGCATACGAAACTTATTGCTGCAAGTGCCGAACGAATTTTTGCAAAATTCTTTACGAGAATTTGAAGACCGTTTAGGATATTGTCAAATAGCAGAGGGGCGTAATTTTGAACATTTTATATAATTTTGTTAATTTTGTGTTATTTTTTGTTAAAATAAATAAATTGTTATGTTGCCAAGTTTTTAGGATGTTTCCATAAATTAAGTTTGCCTTACTCACCATTTGACATTTCATCCATGGCTAACTAAGTCAAAAACGATAAATTATTGATTAAAGCCTCAATTATTCAATAACAATATGAACTAATATTTTAATTCGAAACACACAAAGATATATTTTTATTGTTGATAATAACGGTGTTAAGTCGGTAAATAATAAGGCGTTTTATTTATTTGTTTTTTTAGTTGGTTCCTTTTATCTGTATCGTCACTGTGTAGATATTTACAATTAATCACCCGATAGCCTGGGAGAAGAGACAAGAGAAGAAGAACTTTCTTCTTTCTTACTTAAATGATGATCATCCATGGCGGCGTATATTTTAGTGTGAAAGTTTAAACTGTGGGTTCATGAGAATCCAATGAACTTTGGCATTTTTTTCAATCTCGTATCATGAATTTGTAATAAATTGTGCAAAAATCTACTACTTTTCAAAGACGATTAGCAGCAATCAGCCTTTTCATAGAATATTCTTGTTAGGTGACACATTTTTGTGCTATCAATTTTACATCGTAAAAAAATAAATACGACATACAAACAATACCAAAACTATAAGCAGGTTAACTCCAACTTGTGTCTGTGGCTGTGTTATTTGTCATTTTCTTTGTTTGTGAATATTTGGCAGAAACAATGGACCTAGCTTTAAGTGGTTTATGTCTAAACTCAAACTATCAAATTAAAGTTAAAGACTGTATCATCAAACATTGTCATTTTATGTGTTTTATTTTTCCCTTAAAAATTGCCACAGGTGCTGATAGTTGTATTACAAAGTCGTCAAGTTCAGAAGCAGATTCTGTCCAAACCTGCTCCTTTCCGTTGTTTCTTATTTCTGGAAGATGACTAGAATGTTTGATCTGGAAGGTTCTAGGAACATTTAGTGTGATATACAAAGGCGATACACGCGTGAGGTAATCAATTATCAGAAAGAACATTCTAAGTTAAGCAGTGAAATGAGTATCTCACCCACAAAAACTGAACTGATTTTTGTGTTCTACTATGTCGATTTAATGGTTTTAAAACATTTTTGTGATAATCAAATTTTTGACGAATTTTGACAAAAATCCAAGACTATAACCTTGCTCATTTTTTTTGAAAAAAATCTTTTGGCTTTAGATTTGCGTAAAATTATGGAAAACAGTGTTTTTTGTGACGCTGAATCGACTGGTGAACATTTTTTTTATAATCAAATTTTTATCGAATTTTGACAAAAATCCAAGGTTATAGTCTTGCTCATTTTTTTTGAAAAAAATCTTTTGGCATTAGATTTGCGTAAAATTATAAAAAACAGTGTTTTTTGTGACGCTGAATAGACTGGTGAACATTTTTATGATAATCAAATTTTTGACGAATTTTGACAAAAATCCAAGACTATAGTCTTGCTCATTTTTTTGAAAAAAATCTTTTGGCATTAGATTTGCGTAAAATTATGGAAAACAGTGTTTTTTGTGAAGCTGAATCTACTGGTGGCAAACAGTTCCTCGATGGGATGTATAGAACATCATTAAATCCAGATCTGAATGATTCATAAAAACTGGATACATTCAAAATCAAAAGTAGTGAAAGTTTTAATTAAATAATTGTGAATTTTACATTTTTGACTCCATTTTTGTGTTCTACCAAGTCGATTTAATGGTTTTAGAACATTTTTATAATAATCAATTTTTTGTCGAATTTTGACAAAAATCCAAGGCTATAGCCTTACTAATTTAAAAAAAAAAAAATCTTTTGGCTTTAGATTTGCGTAAAATTATGGAAAACAATGTTTTTTGTGACGCTGAATCGACTGGTGAAATCATTCGCACTATTTTTGAAATGTACAGCAGTCAAAGCTGCTGCAAACAAGTCATGGTAGACTTGACTAAGATGCTTGATACTTTAAAAGGCAACGGCATAGCTGAGTTTCTGACCAGAAAGGCCAATTGACAATGTCAAATGTGTATAACCCTAAAATACTCCTTGAAATGACTACTCAATCTCAGGAAAATGAGCCCCATTAGGTCTGTATGCAGATGGAGCATGACTTCACCCTCTAAAGTCACAGGTAAGGAGTCTTAGAAATTACCCAGAGACAATATGGAGAACATTAACTACTTAGATCTTGGTCAAAAGGAAAACCTATCTAAATGAGAACCAACATAAGATTATACTTCAGTAGATGGTGAAATACTAAAGATGCCCTAAAAGTTTTTTGTATCTGTATTTTTATCCAAAATTGTATGATGTTCAATGACACTATTTTGCTGTAAATAATTTCCTAGGGTAGCTAATATCTTTCTAAATACATTTTAGTTTATTAATAATTGTAAAAACTATTTTAATGTCTTCTGCTTTGTGTTTCAACTCTGCAAACTCTCAAATATTAGTCGGCTACGCAATTAAGTAAGTATATAATTTTCCAATTTATTTTCTTGTAGCAGTTAATTTATATAAACGTTCATGAGTAAGCCAGAAATATCTATGTAATAAAATATTTAACGTGGCTATTAAAAGCATTAAAGTTACTTTTGAATTTTTACTTTCACTTGATACACATTGTATACAAAAGGTTGTTAAACTATATTGATTGAAAGTTTTTTTTGTTTGTTGAACAATTTAATAATAAATTTTTTAAAAAACAGACCGATTTTGCCGAGAAATAAATTAAAACAAAAAAATATCCTCGTAAGTAGTTGATATTAAATAGGCAAAGAAAATAATAGTGACACTTTTAATTCCTACAACTACTACAGCATAATGTTTCATTTTTATTAATTGTCAACCCTTCAAACTAGTTTTTCTTTAACTAATCTTCAAAAGATAACCAAGTTTACAGCTGCTTGAAGGTCCTTTACACCCTTTTTGGAGTAATTACTGATGATCCGATGGAATGGAAAGTCTTTCAATAAAATTTACCAATTAAAAAAGATAGTTTTCACCAAATTTTACTCTTCCAATAGAAATTTGTCTTTATTTTCACATTTATCTAATCTAGTTTATACAGGAAACATTAACTTCACTTAAATATTTTCGTCGATATCTAAAATAACACCAAAGTTACTAAAAAATACTTTCAATTATAGATTTATCTATCTCCGATGTCTTAAATCATAAAACAGAATCTAGGATGTGATTAAACAAGGTCAATACAATTTGGAATTCCTCTCTTTATAAAACCAGCGTCAATTTCAACAGAATCGGACTGCTGCAATGTCAATAAGTATTTGTTAGAACCAGAGTGATGCTTAAAAGTATTGAAAGTGTATCTAATAGTAGAACAGATTAAAAAAAGAGGCAGAAACGTGTATTTAGAAGAAGAAGAAATTGTAAAGCTGTATTCAGAAAAGAGTAATTAGTGAATCTTTGTTAATAAGACGGAATCAATGCTGATGAATATTAAATTGAAAATTAAAAAGGTGTTGTCAAGAGAAAGTGAATTTGTTAAACCTATACGAGAAAATTAAACAAAGATGGATCTACGGTTAAATTTATATCTTTTTTGCTTATTTCTACAAGGCATTTTGCTTTTGCAAGTGATACACACAAAAAGTATCTCATAAGTGATTTATGAATACAGTTTTTTTTTATTTTATTTATTTATTTTTTCATCAAGGTTGTCTGAAGCGATATTACGAGTTCTAATGCACCTGTCAGGTAGTCCCAAACATGTTCAATTGGGTTTGGCTCTGGATCAACTACTGGCCAATCTAAAACTTGGATACCAACCACTTATAGAGAATCAATTTGGTTGTTTAACAGTTTGTTTAAAAATAAGTCTGACGTTAGTTTTCTGCGTTTATCCAATGAGATAAAATCAAATTTTTTTAATAGTTCCTCAAAATTACACCCTCTTAAAGGATAAGCTCCAGAGGTTTTGAATGTATGAATGTATGAATGAGTTAGGGGTGATGATTACACTGCGACCCATAGGATCTATTGTGTCCCCCCTTACTTGCCATGTTCTGATGTTTTCTCAGATTTATAGCAGCTCTTCGAGTCCTATTTTCCTGAGGAAGTTTAGGACATCGTCGGGCTTCAAATCAGGTAGATCCCCTTCCTCTATTTCATGTGCTCCTAGGTATCTAGCCCTAGAATTTTGCAAGGCAGGACATTCTGAGAGTATATGTATTGAGGTTTCATCCTCTTCCTCACAGAATCTGCACTTTGCTTCATTTGCTAACCCTAGTTTCTTCATGTGGCTTCTTAACCGGCAATGCCCGGTTAATATTCCCGTTAAAATACGGAGCCTTTTTTTACTGAGGTTGAGGCAGCTAAGAGATCTCTTCTGGTCATAGTTCCCCAGTAGTATCTTAGATTGCCTCAGTCCTTCCAGCTGATTCCAGTACTCGGATTTTTCTTTTCTCCATTTCCTCCCTTAGTTTTCCTAAGATTACTCTACTGCTGATCCCACAAGATGGTTCTGGTCCCAAATGTGGGGTTTCAGCTCCTTTTTTGCCAGCTTATCTGCTGTTTCATTCCCCTCTATTCCTATGTGTCCCGGGACCCATAGGAGGGTGACAGTGTTCTTCTGGCCTAGTTCATTTAGTTTGCCTAGGCATTCCCAAACCATCTTCGAACTGATTATATTTGAACTCAGCGCTTTGATGGCTGCTTGACTATCCGACATGATCACAATCTCTTGTCTGCGATAGTTTCTTCCAATATTGAATTCCACACATCTTTCGATGGCGCGGACTTCTGCTTGAAAGATGCTCGGGTATGTGCCCAAGCTTTCTGAGTATTTGGCTCTCGGTCCAAAAACTCCTATCCCAGTTCCTTCGTCTAGCTTGGAACCGTCCGTATACCAGTTTATGGTATTCTGGTTTAAATTCTGTATGGTGTCTTCATCCCATTCAGATTTATTACTCAACTTTGTGATGAATTTTCTCACAAAGTTGAATTTCTTTGGCATATCATCTTGGGGCATTTCCCAAGTTTGATCAAAGTGAAGTGATCGAGGTTTTTCCCTGATAATTCCTTCTTTGATCATTCTATATATTGTTTTCTTCCTTACACTTTCTAGCAGAATGTGCAGTGGGGTCAAGTTTAAAATCACCTCCATTGCAGCAGTGGGGCAAGTTCCCATTGCTCCAGTGATACATGAACAGGCTAGTCTCTGAATTTTCGAGAGGTTTTTCCTCGTCGTATTCAGATTAGCCCTTACGCCCCAAGCCACTGCCCCATATGTGATTAATGGTCTCACTATTGCTGTGTACATCCAGAGGTTTTAAAAGTATACATTTTCAACAACCTTTTCTGTACTCTAACAACTACCAATGAGTATTGCATGTATATAGGGTTCCATATTATAGAAGCATATTCTAATTTACTTCTTACCAAGCTAGAATATAAAGAAGTTATAACAGACAAATCTTCAAATTTTTTACAATTTCGGTTAATAAAACCATAAGATCGGTATGCGGAATTAGTAATAATGTTGATGTGAACATTAAAAGTCAGTTGTTCATCAAAGTAACTCCTAGATCCTTAATATTATTAGTTACATTATCAATATTATATGGAAATTGAATCTTTTGTACCTTGCGAGTATATGTTAAAATTTTACACTTAAATTTATTTAAATTGACCAATTCTGTAACAAATTAATTTGATCCTACTGTCATTTACATTAGAAACCGATGCATATATTTTTAAATCATCTGCAAATATCAGCCTCTTACAGTTTAGTGAAGTACATAGATCATTCATAAAGATTATAAACAACAAAGGTCCTAAGTTGGATCCTTGAGGTACTCCACTTGTTGCAATGTATAGATTTGATGAGAAAACATTATAAGAAACAAATTGCTTACGTTTATTTATGTATGACAATTTTTAAAATTATGCAATACTTTTTGTAACGAGTATGTTTCTAGATTCCAAATTATGAAGCCAGTACACTCCTGATTTGCCAAACAAAGTGGCTAAGTTGATCGTCTTTTATTAAAATTAATTTACCATGAATAATTATATTGAAGAAATTTCACCTTCACTTGTGATATTCGATAATAATCATCTAGTAGATATATATATCGCATCCTTATTCTCTTAGATTCGTTTTTTGTTGACTGATTTCTCTTGTAACACCAAGAAAAATGTGGTCTTTAAAATAACTGAATCAATATTTCAAATTTCAATTATTAAATTGCTGCTAACAAGATCAATTAGTATTTGTTGATAAATTCTAGTAGCTCCAGTAGATCAGGTGAATGAGAAGGATATTCGAAGTCTGTTCCCCGAGAAATTATTCTATTATCGAAATTCTGACGGAGTAAGTCTAAGGTGCGCACAGCTGTATGGCTCGTTGCACCATCTTGTTGGAACCATTGTGTGCGAAACTGTAGATTCCGTGCACGGCAAAAGTTATTTAGATTTCTCACAAAAGGTATAATAATTTTCTCTCTATTACGTTCTTGGTTGACACTAAGTGGATTCTGATCATCATCTTCAACGAAATAAGGATCAATCATTCCATTACCAGATACCGCGCACCAAACGGTAACTCGAAGACTGTGGAGTGGTTTCTCTACAATGACATCAGGACGTTCAAATCCAAGGAATCTGGTTGTTTGTCGATTAATATAGCTGCTAAGATGAACGTGACTCTCGTCTGAAAACCATATGTTTTTCAAAAATTCGGGATCTTCTTAAATTAAACTCAACATACGACCACAGTAAATTTCTCTTGCACGTTTGTCCGCAGCATTTAGTCGTTGTCCAACTTGAATACGGTATGGACAACCACCAATTGATTTGAACATGCGACGTAAAGACGCTTCACTAATGTTGAGTTTACATGCAATTTTTTCAAGACTTCTTGAGGTTTGCACAACTTGGTTAAAAACACGTCCTTCATTTTCGTTAGTGCATACTGTTTTTCGACGACCTGAAGAACCTTTACGTTGACACAATACACTACCAGTGCGACGAAATTTTTCAACAACAGCTAACATCACACTTTTACTAGAAGCTGCTTTATTAAATTTTTGTTGATATTTTATTGACACCTGTTCTAAGCTTGGACCATCATTACGACCTTTTCCGTATGAACGAAAATAATGCTCCACCAAAAACACTTTTTCTTCCGTTGTACAAACCATTTTTAAATCAAATTTAACTGCAGCGTACTATTAATATATCAACTAATGACAATTAAGTCAAATATTACAAATCCATATTACATAAACAACTCCACAGCACTCTCTGTTTCGGTACTGTTTATTTTGGCGGATACCGTATTTGAAATCATATAAGCCATCCATTGTCTAATGTGGGTAGAATCCAAAAGGTTCAAAGAAGAACTCAAAGTTGATTCCACAATGTCATCAGCAAAAATCCTCATGAAAACACCCATGCAAAAAATAAGTAGACTAGTATGAAATTGGAGAATGAAGTTTATACAGGGTGAGTCATAACTATTGGGACATAGACTAAGGATAGGGTATTTGGACCAAAATATGGCTATTGGGCAAAATATGCCTTAATATAATGTTGCTGAGAAAAAAGATACAGGGTGTTAAAGTTAATTTTTGTTTTTCGTTTTTTGCTAATAGTTTCCCTGTATATTTATAAATTGATATCAAAATTGGCACAGAGGCATTATCTTAGACAAGAAATAGTATTTTATTTACAGTTTTACGTTTTGTCATAGAAGGCGCCACGTGGATCATTCCTAATGATCAAATTGAGTCTAAACTTTTTCTGATGAAATTTTTTAGTAATTTTTATTAGAAAATATGACGTAAACATCATTTTTACGTAAAATTGGTACTCTTGTTTAAACATGATAATTTCAACCGTTTTCGATAAAAACGCAGTCGTACTGCTTAGAGTCTTAAAAAAGGATTTCAAATATTAATTCATTTATGAAAAGTATGCTTTGGACTGTCAGATAATTGTTGTTGGTAAATGTCATTTGTTCAGAGTAAATTATTTTTGATGTGACAGTGTAGTGTAATGTTGCATTTTTTAAAAGTAATCATTACTTTTTTTCATTGAAATGCCTCGTCACAATCATTTTACTAATGAAGAAATGCAAAATATGATTTGCGTATACGCACAAGAAAATTTTTGCGGTCGCTCGGCAGCCAGAAGGTATGGAATGTTATACGCAAACAGAAGGCAACCAAATCACAAAACTTTTGCAAGATTATGTCGTAGTTTAGGTGAAACTGGGTCATTTCACACTAAAAATCGGGGTTGTCGCCCGAAACAAATCACACCTTATCAAGAAGATGAACTTTTGGTTCGAGTAGATGAAAATCCTGAAATAAGTTCACGACATCTATCAGCAGCAACAGGAGTAAGTCAGTGGTCTATAATTAGAATTCTAAAAAAAGAGAACCTCCATCCTTATCACTTCCAACAAATCGTCCACGACGGTTACAGTTTTGCCAACGTATTCTGAATAAACATCGCAATGACAGACACTTTATTAAGAATATTATGTTCACCGACGAAGCAACTTTTACCAGACGAGGGGTTTTTAATTGGCGAAATAGTCATTATTGGGAAGAAGAAAACCCGCATGCTATTAAAGCTAGACATTTTCAGCACGAGTTTAAATTGAATATTTGGTGTGGCATTATAGGCGACCAACTACTAGGGCCTTATGTTCTTCCTCCGAATTTAAATGGAGGTTCTTATTTATTCTTTTTGGAAAATACTCTTAGTGATATTTTAGATGATCTGTCACTGGATGTAAGAAGAAAAATGTGGTTTATGCAGGATGGAGCGCCACCTCATTTTTCATTAGCTGTTAGAAATCATCTTAATGACGTATTTCCTCAACGATGGATTGGCAGAGGCAGTGATTTTCAATGGCCACCAAGAAGTCCTGAGTACAACCCGCTAGATTTTTATTTTTGGGTACATATGAAGTCCTTAATTTATGCCAATGAAATTAATACACGAGACGAACTTTGGAGATACATTCAAAATGCAGCTAATCTAATAAGGGGACAGAATAACATTTTTTTTAACGTTCAAAAATCCTTTATAAAAAGAATTAGAAAAGGCATAGAAATCGGAGGAGACCATGTAGAACATTTAGTTTGAGTTTTTGTGAGTTCTTTTAAGTTAAAGTGTGTTTAGTTTTGATTTATAGTCAAAACGGCAACCTTACGTTAGTTGCAAATTTGTTTATTAGTTTGGTATTTGATAGTGAAATTGTAAATAAAATACTATTTCTTGTCTAAGATTATGCCTCTGTGCCAATTTTGATATCAATTTATAAATATACAGGAAACTATTAGCAAAAAACGAAAAACAAAAATAAACTTTAACACTCAGTATCTTTTTTCTCAGCAACATTATATTAAGGCATATTTGGCCCAATAGCCATAAATGGGTCTAAATAACTTGTCCTTAGTCTATGTCCCAATAGTTATGACTCACCCTGTAAAAGTAAGAAACAGTTTTTAAAGAAGAAACTAGTTAAAATGTGGTATGAGCACGATATAATTAGTGGAAAATAAGGGGTAGTTGCTCAAAAGAAACAATGTTTTTTTGCCTCTGCGTGAAACCAAACAGAAAGAGATATTTTGTGGGTTGAAGATTAAGCAAGAAAGGGTAAATAGCAAATAGCTCTGTTGTAGGAAACAACAACGAAATATAAAATTGAAATAGTATTCCCAGGAAGAGTAATTTAAATCATAAAATCAGTGCTCACATGTATTGTATATTGTATATTGTATATTGTATATTGTATATTGTATATTGTATATTGTATATTGTATATTGTATATTGTATATTGTATATTGTATATTGTATATTGTATATTGTATATTGTATATTGTATATTGTATATTGTATATTGTATATTGTATATTGTATATTGTATATTGTATATTGTATATTGTATATTGTATATTGTATATTGTATATTGTATATTGTATATTGTATATTGTATATTAAGTCATTATTCACATTACACTGCTGATAGAATGTAATGAAACTATTGAAGAACCCTAAGTAAAACATCCAATATAATAAAAGAATGACAAAGGGTAGAACGTAGATACCACACCAAATTTAAACCGTATTCCGTTCTAAAACCACCTCCATCCATTCAATTTTCAATCGCCTGTAGACTTTGCTTGTTTCTCCGTGTACAATTTATAATAATAGAGTCGAACATTCACGTACTGCTCATTTTTTCTTATCCGTTCGAAATGTAAAAGTTCCAGTATAGATGAAAGTGAATTAGTCTCGATTTATTTTTATATAGATGAAGTTAATAATGTATTGCTTAAGAAACGATTGGAAATTGACAAAAATAGAAATAACGCGTGTTGAAATTCTAACAGTGCATAAATAAATTTTCTACTTTCTGTTTTAAATCGTACGTTGAAAAATAACGTTTTCATTTACGGATAAATCTTGGTGATAATCTGTCATGATTAGATTTACTATCTCTTGCTGGAATGTGGTTATTTGAAAGCTCTAAGCTGAGTTCTTTTCTGCCCAATATGTTATTTAAAACGTTGCAAAAATGGGAAGCTATCAATCAATTGGTACATTGACACAAAATGTAAAAACCAGTTAGATTAAGCAGCTTCCTACGATTATTTGGTAAGGAGTAAGATCCTCCTTCTAGTAACTTAAGCAAAACAATGCTCTGCAATTGTATTAAGTTTGGCTGCAGCTCTGGTACTTTCATAGAAACGACCATTTGCTCATTTTTTTGAGGTAATACCTTCTCCAAAGGTCAATTTTATGTATTTTTTGCTAATTTTAAGAAATCACTTTGCTCTTTCAAATGATATGTCTGTAGACATTCTAATTTGCTTCTATTCTGGCATATTTATCAGGTAATTTATCTTCCACTCTGTCTGTGAAAGCACGAAAGAACCCCCGACCAATGATGCATATATTCACCTCTTCTTTTGCAAAGCTATCAGCTTCCTATTATCCCTATGTGACTGGAATCCAGATCAAGGTGATCTTATTGTTTTGTGCCACTTCCTTAAGATATTGTTTACATCCCCAGACTACTTTGGACTAACAAGTAAAATAAGTCAGAGCCTCTAAAGTTGCCTAACTGTCTGCAATAATATAGATATTTGTTCCTCTACGGAGACACCTGAACAACAAGTTCTATAGCATTTATCTCCGCCTCTAAATTAGTTGGAGGGTTACCAAGAGATTTTGATAACCAAAAATATTTGCTAGGAAGATGACCAGGTTTTTTTGTGCGTTGCAGTCGTTATGCATCAGTTTATGCCTCTTAAAATATGCAATATTGCAGCAAAGAGAGACCCAGCTTCACCTTTTGGGCTGCTGTGGAGCACATTACTCTATTGGTAAGTAGTTTGTTTTAGAAATATTCATACTTTTTGCTGGTAATTATTTTTTTAACTATAGAAAGGTCTGATACAAATTTTCTTGCTGTAAAGTTTAACCAAAGCACTTTTAAAAAGTGGGCAATAGCTTTTTAACAAACAATAGACTCGTATAGAAAACTTTTTGCTCTTCTCAATTAGCGCAAAGACCAAAAGTTCCTATCTTGGCTTTACTGTACACATTAAACAGAATTGGCGACAGAACACAGCCCTGTGGCATTCCTCTCTTTATATCAATATTCTCGGACTTTTGTTCTTCTATCTTTATATTGGCCTTTTGTCTATATCTTTATCATATCTTTGTTTTTCAATACATCTATTAGTTTTTCATGTCGGACCCTGTCGAATGCTTTATCGAAGTCGATAAAACAAGAATTACAAGTATTTTTAGATAGTATCAACCTTCAAAAAATTCGTGTAAAAATTTGACAGCTGTCGGACTATTAGTTTGTGAGATATTGCATTTTTACTGAAGCAACTTTTGTTATTTTCAAAAAGATGGAAAAAAAATAATTTCGTGTGCTTATTAAATATTGTTATTTGAAAGGAAAAAATACAGTTGGAGTAAAAGCTTGGCTTGATAATGAGTTTCCGGACTCTGCGCCAGGAAAATCAACAATCATTGACTGGTACCCAAAATTCAAGTGTGGTGAAATGAGCACCGAAGACGGTGAACGCAGTGGACGCCCAAAAGAGGTGGTTACCGACGAAAATATCAAAAAAATCCACAAAATGATTTTGAGTGACCGTAAAGTGAATATGATCGAGATAGCTGATACTCTAAAGATATCTAAGGAACGTGTTGGAATATCGTTCACGAATATTTGGGTATGCGGAAGCTCTGTGCGAAATGGGTGCCGCGCGTGCTTACAATCGACCAAAAACAGCAACGAATTGATGATTCTGAGCAGTGTTTGCAGCTGTTAAGTCGTAATAAACCCGATTTTTTGCGTCGATATGTGACTATGGATGAAACTTGGCTCCATCACTACACGCCTGAGTCCAATCGACAGTCAGCTGAGTGGACTGCGGCCGGTGAACCGCCGCCAAAGCGTGGAAAGACTCAACAGTCAGCTGGCAAAGTTAATGCCTCAGTTTTTTGGGATACACACGGTATATTGTTGACAAAAGTGTTGTTTCATCAAGACAATGCACCGTGTCACAAATCAATGAAAACGATGGCAAAATGGCATGAATTGGGCTTCGAATTGCTTCCTCACGCACCGTATTCTCCAGATCTAGCCCCCAGCGACTTTTTCCTTTTCTCTGACCTGAAGAGAATGCCCGCGGGAAAAAAAATTGGCTCTGATACTGAGGTAATCGCCGAAACTGAAGCCTATTTTGAGGACAAACCGAAGGAGTGCTACAAAAATGGTATCGAAAAGTTGGAAGGTCGCTATAATCGCTGTATCGCCCTTGAAGGCAACTATGTTGAATAAAAAAAATGAATTTTGTCAAAATATTGTGTTTTACTATGGTATACCGGGGACTTTTCAGCCGACCTGTTACATATCTAAGTTTATATCTAAACATCGTTGAGAGAGGATATTGAAGGCAAATAATACCTCTCTTGATCCCATGCCTATGCTGAACACAAATTGGGTTTCATCCATATAGTCTTCCATGAATTACCTTTAGAAACATTTTGAGGGTATGGCTTATTAGTGATATTGTCCTATAGATTGAACACTCTTTTGCATATAGTGTTTTTGGTGGGACACCAACCATTGCTGTGGGATTTCTTCGATTTTATATACTATTAAATGAGGCTATCAGCGCAAAAGTGGTGTAACCCACTATTTGTGTTGGTTGCAGTTTTGGTGTAAACTACATTCTATACATTATTAACTTTGAATAAAAAAGTGGAGTAAGCCACCTTTTGTTATCAAAACAAAAGATGGCGCTAAATAAAAAATAAATTAATAAAAACAAATCTATCTTAGCAAATTTTAAATCCTATTTTTCCTAAGTGCAGTGCCGGGGGTTACACCACTTTTGCGCTGATAGCCTGAAATAGATCTAGAAGTACAGGTAAATTTTTATCGTCTAGACATTCGTCTGTATATTTATTTTATGAAATACACACTTGAGGTCTACTTAATTTATATAAACCCGCTATATCAAGCTAACTTATTTATACCTCCCCAATATAAACACTATTTATATCCACTTTTTTCACTGTTGGCTTAATTTCCGCGCACTAATTGTTGACCTTGAACTAAGACTGACTTCCTCGCGGGTGTATTGCCTTTTATACAGGGTGTTTCAAAAAAAGGTAACACCGTCTCTAGGATAGGTAAAAAACTGAAAAATAATTGGGGTTTGCTTAGTAAATTTTTTTTCTACCGCCATCCGTTTTCAAGATAAATTTTACATGGCAAACTTAGAGAAAAGCGAACTTTATCATTAGTTTATACCAGGAGCGATTATTACTTCATAATTTTCAAATCAAAATATTCCGAAAACGGTACATAATATCGAGTTTTACCAAGAGTACCTTTTTGGTGTAGAATTAAACGATGTTTATGTTCACTTGGAGTTTTGACTAATAATTCTACCCTAAAAAAAGTTATGTTGAATAATACGTTGTATGAATCGTGTAACTAGCGCCCTCTATGAGAGTTAGTTATAAAAACAAATTCATGGGATATATCAGCTTCCAAAACATATTCGTATAAAATTTCATTGCAATGGTGCCAGTAGTTTCGGCAAAATCGTAAGAAATGTGTAATTTTTCATTTTCTTCAACGCCCTTTATCTTGAAAACGGATGGCGTTAGAAAAAAATTTCACTAAGCCAACCCCAATTATTTTTCTGTTTTTTACCTATCCTAGAGACGGTGTTACCTTTTTTTGAAACACCCTGTATATCGCCCTAAAACCTTTCCAAATCTTCCATACCGAACATTCTGGTGGATATCATCTTAAATAGAAAACAGCGGGAATTATTCTAGGAACATTCATCATTTGAATTCGCCTTTTGTACTATGAACTTTTTATTATGGAAAATGTTATGCTCTTTTTAATAAAAAAGATTAGAAGTTTTCAGGGAAAACCAACACCATGTCAAAACGTGACTTACTTTTAATCAAGATAACTGATAAATGCATACTGACTGTTTGATATTTCCCTTTCATTTTCCAAATTTTAAACTGTCGAAGCAAACATCCTTTTTACACAATTTTTAAGAAGACTTATGACGCTTGGTTATATATTATTAAAACTGTGTCTATATTTATTCTTGCGAACATAATTTCACTCTTCTTGTCATACACACTTTACAGTAAAAAAAATTTCGCCATCGCCAAAATTCTACATAATTGGTCGGCACGCCTGTCTTTACCAGCAACGCCGGTGGTGAGTAGTCAATGATTTCAGCACCGTAGGTACAAATTATTTTCACAGGGATACGTTAAATTTAAAGCAAACACAAAAGGATATTTGAAAATCGAAAATTATATAAATTATTAATGAGTTGTATCTAGTTTGCTATTCTGAGTACTATAAAGAATCACTTTCCGTAAAGTATTAGAAAAAATAGTGTACCTAACACGTAGTGAACGCGTGCTGAGCTTGTTGTATGAAGTTACGGATTTTTCCCTGTTCTGTGACGATCAATCTGCTCTTTTGTTTGTTAATAGGTTTGTAACAGCACTGAAACTTTTTTCGACAAAGAAATGGCGAAGGAAATGCTATCAAAAGTTTTCTCGCAATTTCCCACAGCCTAGGATATTTTTCGGGTATTTCAAATGGATTTATGATCCATGGTGGTATTTCCATCGTCAGAATATCTTCAAATCTATTTTTGAACTCATCATGCAGGGCATTTAAACATTGAACGTATCTCTGAATATCCTCATCAAGACATTCTGCCTGTGACAAGTTTGGAAACCGGGCGAATTCCCGCCGACTAATATTTTGCTTAATAAATTTCAATTTTCCAAGAAAAGTCGAAATTACACCCTTTGTTTTTATTAAATTTAGGCTGTCCCCTTGTAACTGTAAGTTAATGTCATTAAATGTTTTGTACAAGTCTGTCAAATACCTACGCGATTTTTGCTTTCAATTTGATCAAGTTTTCTTTTAAATCTGAATCTTTACTTTGCAGAAATTCTAAAACTGATTCAAAAAGTGAGTAAAATCTTGATAAACATGCACCTTCCGACACCCAGCGTACTTCAGTATGTAAATATTAACAAGATAACTTCTTCGGCGACACTGACATAAAGTAGTCTCGTATACCGGCGATAAGTAGGCCACCTGGTGTCTAGATAAGTTTTTTTCGTAGGCTCTTAAATTATATTCGGCATGTCCGTTGACTTTCTTCGACTTGTTGGTTATTTCTTCTTATATGATCACACACTACCGCCATTTCTTCCGGCCATCGACGTTGCAATAATCCAATAGAAAGTATATAGTCTGCAAAAATGCATCACCATTAAGAGGAGAAAAAAAAAGAAAGAGCTTCAATTTCGGTATTTCCTTTTACGCAAACACAAGACTCATCTTCTTATTTTATGTACCGTTCTATGAAATAACAAATTAGCTAACAAAATGACACATTTCAAATTTAAAGAATTTGCAATACAATAAATGAAATGAAACTAAACTGCAAATGTAGAAGAACGCGATATTGGTTTTGTGTGAAACATTATACACACGATAAAATTAATATATCTGAAAACTGTAAATCTAGGCTGATTCTGATAGTATGAGGTAATAATTATGCAACTGGCGGTAACTGCATTCCTTGCATTTTATTTGCAAAAGGGCAAAATCCGCCGGCGATCAATGATAGAAGGTCATCGAGTAACGAGCAGCTAACTAAGAACAAAATTCTTAGTTAACTGTAATGATTTGTTTATTATTAAATTATTCAATGTTGTTTCTTATTAGATTCTTAAAATGTAAGATTCTTAAGATGTAAGATTCGTTTTAAAGATACAGCACACGCATTAAAAGATGCCAAGCTTCTCTATGTCTAGTCTTAAAGAATTAGAAAAATTAGAATTATAAGTCGTGCATACAGGGTGTAACGGAAAAGTCGTTAGAGAAATAATGCAATGATTCGATGGTAGATGTAATATGAAGAAGTGTCCAGAGGGTTTACAAGAAGTTGTCGTCGTCGTCATTGTCTTCGTGTATACAGAGTGTAACGGAAAAGTCTTAAGAGAAAGAAGGCAATGATTCGATGGTAGATGGTAGAAGCTTTCAGAGGAAGTCTTGGACTTTCTATGTACTGTATGTCTATTGGCTTTAGACAAATTAACAGAAGTTTGTCCTTGTGCAATTTTTTTTGTCACACAGCATCACAATAATATGAGATTTACTGCAAGAAGGGAGTCGTGCGAGACAACTTGGTAGGAACTGCGTTGTTTATGAAGAAAATTTAAAGGACCAGTGGGACCAAAAGGGTTATTAACACCAAAATTATGCTTAAGACTGAATTGTTTAACAGAAATAACGATCCCACCAAATAATATCAAACCAGAGAAGCTTGCGGATATACAGTTACCTGCTGTAGCACTTCAAAATGAAATTAAACTAAAAAAAACTTTTTGAGTCTCTGGTGACTACTAGTGAAACTGTCAGGAGCAAATTAGGCCAACATCTGAGTTAACATGGTTACAACCAATTCTCACTGACAATCGTTGTCGAAATTATAATTATATTATAATCAAGATGCCCAAGATGATACTGGCGAGGATGAGAATATCGAAGAAGCTGACATGTTATGCCATTGCAATGATGATGTTATCTGTATCTGTAATTCTTGAAGGATGGGTCGCACTTAAGCCACATTTGGCTCATTGTGCGTCCTTATTCTACTTTTTTTTATACATTCTTACCACCAAGTCAGGCAATGGACTAGTTTAGTAGGATCATATTAATCAAAATGATAGCAATATATATTTAGGATAAGATACCTACTTACTTATATTGGTATTCATTTTGCAATTAATTTTTCTCATTTAAACGTAGCGCCAACTAATAACCAATAATGAAGTGTGTTTAAAAGTCAACGTTGTCACATTTTAGCTACGTTCTTTTCAAATATTCTCAAAGAACTGGCGGCACAAAACACCGTGTTCTGTGACTAACTGATTGTACCAGTTGACAAGATATATGACAGGAGAGAAAATCGTGTTTATCTGTAATAAACAAACAAGACCCCTATTCTTGACGGTGATAGAATTGAACAGCCAATAGGAAGTGGGCGTGGTTCTATTGAAAATGCCAAAACCGTATGCTTGAAATTCGTTCTCTCACTGTACCGATAGAAGGGTTGCTCCCCGAGAGAACAATTACTTCTATTGGTTATTTTTGAAGGAACCGCTATAACACCAAGAGAAGGTGTTAGGGATTTTTATTTTCGAACCAAAAATAGTATAGAAGTAATTTCTTTCATAACCCAAACACAACCAAACAACAAATTAAACTAACGAAAATGGCAGAATATTTTGTTTAGTGTTTTACTCCTTATTTGATAAAGCGTCAATCAGAAAACAAAAATACCGATATGTTCATCTCTTTTTAATGACAACAAATAAGAGAGAGAGATAAGTTTCTCGGTTAATATTAAAGCATATCGACAACATCGCAAATTTTCTACCATTCTTATTGAAACACGTCACTTACCACTTATGACGTATGTAACCATTAAATTTAAATTTCAAAAGCCGATTATGGCTAGAGGATTAATTTTATAAAAATTTTATTTGTACAGTTGAACCACTAAAAACCTATTTTATAAGATGCAAATATAAAAAAAAATCACTAAACTAGTCCATTGCAATTTGTCTAACAGTTTTTTTGGCGTTTATTGTATCAGAATTTTTTGTTTCAATGTTTCATGGATAAGAAGATATGGCATTTTAAAATTGCATATTTTATGTTCATAAAATTGTCTATTTAATTGAAATTTTGCATATCACGTGAAATTTCGGTGATAATATAGCCTTGAAATAGTCCATTGTATATTTTATGACTGGATTGTTTTTTTTTCCTTTAATTTGTTAACAATTTCAATTATTGCATAACTGTCACAAGTGACAAATTTTATTGACTATTTCACTAGATTATTTTTAACTGACAAAACTGCATAGCAACGGCACGTTTCATATCTCAGCGACAAAATTATGGCAGATCCGTTACTAAGGTGTCTGGTATTCACCGAATACGGAACTACGAATAGAAATGAAAGCAAATATACTCCCGCCAAAACTTATTAATATTTTTAACACAACCATAGGATGGCGCTGGTCGTTGCGTCTACTCATTTTAATTGTTCTATTTTTCGGAAGAGGTCTCTCTACTAATACTATTAACGACAATACTTTTTAATTTAACAGATCTGTATCAATCCGTATTTGGTGAGAAACAGTTTTAAGAAAATTAAGAAAAGAGACAGTAGTTCTGAAAATCAGGAAAATTCTTGAGGATTACGCCTTTAATATGAAAAAAGGTAATGTCGAAGACTATAAGAGTTATTTGTAAAGTCAATATGGAATACAACAGCAAAAATGGTACAAGAAAAATATTTTGTGCAAGATTGGCCAGAGATACCAAGCGAAGGCAGCTTTAAAGTTGTCCAGAAAAGAGAAAACTCAGTTCAAAAGCATTATCCACCGAAGAACTATTAAAAATGATCAAAAGCTACGACGAAGAAACCCCCGATGGATTATTATAAAATTATTACAATCAATTGTTGAGCAGACTGTTTAAATAATCTTGCAGTTTCCTTTAAGTTGCTGTTTTTTATTTAAAACGTGCGCTACTGGCTTAAGATTTACCTATTTAACAAATTCCAATTAACAATATAAAATTATCTTTTTAACAACCAAAACCACAAAATGTCTCTTATAGTTTATAATAACCAAATGTGATAAGAAACGCATTATAATTAGCTACAACAACATATGGTCCTTGACCAACATATTATTTAAACTTATTATAATAATTTTAGTTTATTTAAACATGATTTTATAGAAAATTTAGGTTTTTGTTTGAGTGAAAGTCATAAAAATCTAAATACCAGTCATCATTTTACAAATATGGTGAAAATATTGCGATTGACTCACTAAACACATTAAAAGTGAGATAATATTTAATTATTGTAATTATGTTGTACTATTTTTGTAGTTTGTTGGGCTAGTTTCATTGGAAAATTATTAAAAAAATGGGCTCAACCGGGATTTGAACCCGGGACCTCTCGCACCCAAAGCGAGAATCATACCCCTAGACCATTGAGCCATATAAAAAATAGTTTCACTAAAATCTACATAAAATTAAACAAAAAGGGTTCAGTAGATTGGTGAATTGATCTAAGCCAATAATCAAAACAGGACAAGGCAAAAACAGTTGGTGTTAATTGCAGAAAACTGGCATACCTCGCGGCCATTGTCCCAGAGGAAATTGCTACTGGATCCTAAGGTTTATACTTAATAAAGGAAAAAATAGAAGACGGTAGAGGCGTAGGAAGAAAGCAATTCTTCTGATTAAAGGCTATCCAGGTATGGAATGCTACATATTGTTTAAAGTGAGTAGCTGAAGACAGGTATCAGCTTACCATCCTCTTTTTCAGCGTCAGGGGGACCTGACAAATCACAATATGAATAAACTGCATACATTTGACTAGTTTTCAGTAAAATATTTCAATTGAGTTTCATATTCATTAAATACTTGAATTGTAACTAAGAAATTGGCAACTGACAGACAAATTTTCTTCAAGAAGTGACATGGATAGATAATTTTATGAGCAATAAGAAGTGTTAGCTTTTTTAATAACAACTAGCTTAGGCACTTAAAGAAGAACATAGTTGTACCAGTTCCTGTACGACGACATCTCCACATCTGGTCCACATAAGAACTAAAAAATGACAACAATTGACTAACTGGCTGGCTTTATTCTAGCTGGCTGTATCTTTTATGTACAGCCAAAGGTATACGATACAGGTCAAGTTACCGGCAGGAAAAAGGGCGCTGCATTAGGAGCGTTGTAATTTATAGATGAGGGTTTTGTTTGAGGTGCGTTCCATTGTAAGGGGTATGTCCGGTAGCGGTGAGAAGGGAATGACTGATATACGGTGAATCAGGGTTGATTTTAAGTTTGCAAGTTGATTCTCTGGTGGTTGGTTTATCGGCCTCCTTTTTAGCTTTACAGGCTGGAAAAATGAGAGGATTTGGAAAAAGACCTAGCCAGATTGTAAGTCAAGATTTTTTACAGGAAATCCTGAAGAGAAAATAACCAAAACAGTTGCTAAAACAATGACAATGATAGTATTGGGTTAGATGAAATATTCCAAACTTTTGGACATAATATGTGTATTTTCGTACCGTCAATATTGTAGTAAATTTGAGAATTATTTTTATAGGTTGTTCTAATTATTGGAATTGCTGGTGCCTGTGTAGACGTGATGAATTGGTAAAAATGAGATATAAAGATATTGAAGACAAAGAATATGTCTTATTAGTTAGGTACTATTGTGACTCGGTGGAACTCAGCATCAACCCCACCAAAACCACACTAGTAGCCTTTACAAGGAAAAAAGAAAAATAAACCTAATCTAAAAATCATAAAAATAGGGGAGAACATCGTCGAGTGGAAAACAGAGGTAAAATATCTAGGGCTAATCCTAGATAGCAGGTTACTCTGGAACAAACACGAAGACGAAGTAATACACAAAGCAACCAAGGCCCTCATGGTGTGTAGGAACATTGCAAGGAAAAACTGGGAATGTAACCCACGTATCCTGCAATGGATGTACACAGCAATAGTGAGACCATTAATCACATATGGGGCACATATGGGGCGTAAGGGCTAATCTGAATTCGACGAGGAAGAACCTCTCGAAGATTCAGAGACTAGCCTGTTCGTGTATCACTGGAGCAATGGGAACTTGCCCCACTGCTGCAATGGAGGTGGTTTTAAACTTAACCCCACTGCACATTCTGCTAGAAAGTGTAAAGAAGAAATCAATATATAGAATGATCAAAGAAGGAATTATCAAGGACAAACCTCGATCACTTCAATTTGATCAAACTTGGGAAATGCCCCAAGATGATATGCCAAAGAAATTTAACTTTGTGAGAAAATTCATCACAAAGTTGAGTAATAAATCTGAATGGGATGAAGACACCATACAGAATTTAAACCAGAATGCCATAAAATGGTATACGGACGGTTCCAAGCTAGACGAGGGAACTGGGATAGGAGTTTCTGGACCGAGAGCCAAATACTCAGAAAGCTTGGCCTCATACCCGAGTATCTTTCAAGCAGAAGTCCGTGCCATCGAAAGATGTGTGGAATTCAATATTGGAAGAAACTACCGCAGACAAGAGATTGTGATCATGTCGGATAGTCAAGCAGCCACCAAAGCGCTGAGTTTAAATATAATCAGTTCAAAGATGGTTTGGGAATGCCTAGGCAAACTAAATAAACTGGGCCAGAAGAACACTGTCACCCTCCTATGGGTCCCGGGACACATAGGAATAGAGGGGAACGAAACAGCAGATAAGCTGGCAAAAAAAGGAGCTAAAACCCCACATTTGGGAGCAGAACCATCTTGTGGGATCAGCAGTAGAGTAATCTTAGGAAAACTAAGGGAAGAAATGGAGAAGAAAAAATCCAAGTACTGGAATCAGCTGGAAGGACTGAGGCAATCTAAGATACTACTGGGGAACTATGACCAGAAGAGATCTCTTAGCTGCCTCAACCTCAGTAAAAAAAGGCGGCTGCGAATTTTAACGGGAATATTAACCGGGCATTGTCGGTTAAGAAGCCACATGAAGAAACTAGAGTTAGCAGATGAAGCAAAGTGTAGATTCTGTGAGGAAGAGGATGAAACCTCAATATACATACTCTCAGAATGCCCTGCCTTGCAGAATTCTAGGGCTAGATACCTAGGAGCACATGAAATAGAGGAAGGGGATCTACCTGATTTGAAGCCCGACGATGTCCTAAACTTCCTCAGGAAAATAATACTCGAAGAGCTGCTATAGGTCTGAGGATATATCAGAACATGACAAGTAAGGAGGGACACAATAGATCCTATAGGTCGCAGTGTAATTATCACCCTTAACTCATACATACATAGGTACTATTAGTGATTTATAGACACGAAGGACTCGAGGACTCGACTGTCATAAATAAAATACAAAAAAATTGCATTGACTATTTAAGTTTTTTTTGGAAAATACATTGCCTTAAGACCTACAGGAATCCCCCTGGTTATTGCTTTTAAGATCTATAATAACTATTATTATGCAAAATCGTAGATTTCGAGATTCCGCATTGGTTTCACGTAATTCAGCCATAAAAATAATAAAACCCCAAACTTAGGTTAACCTATAATCATGAAATGTGCTTGGTATAACTAAAACACGGTTTTGATAAGTGACATTGAGAAAAATCGAAAAATCCACATCTTAATTTTAATGTTATGGAGTAAAAAGTAATTGTCAATAAATGCGTCATCAGACATTACGACATAACAGCATAAATAATGTATATTTAGTATCATTAGCGTTACGCAACCGCCATCTTAATTTAATAATTATTGAATTTTAAAATTGTAAAGTGGCTGTACTTGCAACAAACAACTACTTATAGATACTGGAATGAGGTTTGTTGCGTAAGAATTGGTCATATAAACGAGAAAAAAATTCAATTTTAATCAGGCTTGACAAATGGAAAATCTATTAAGATTTTATTGCAACAAGAAAATAATAGTTATTAAAGAAAACATTAAATGAAATAAAAATTAGTAAATGCAAAAGAAAATGAGACATATTTTTCTATTTTGGGTTAAATAATGGGATCTTTCTGGTATTGAAGACACTTTCCAATAAAATAAATAATGAATAATGTTCTTATATGGCCAAATTATAAAATTAAGAACTAATTGTTGTTAATGAATTAAAACAAGTGCGAAAATAATTATAAATATATATTTATTTACATATACAAATCATCGCAAAACAAAACATTTGAATATTTAATTAAAATAAATTGATTTAAATATAAATATATCGAAAATGCCTCATCTTCAAATTATACCAATAAATCAGTTTATCAGTAAATTTAATGGCACTTTTTAAACATTCAAAATAAAAAAGAAACTTAATAATTGTTAGTAAATATACATCCGAAAATAAAATTCCTAATCCAAAACGTTAATTTTAATGAATATTTACATTAAATTATATATTATTATCTCTAATAAAAATATCTTATTATAATTAAAAGTAGGTATCATTAAAATCATTAATTATTATACATGTCCGGGAATATAGCAAATTTTATATCAAGTAATTTGTAATATTCCTTTTCATATAATATTTGAGCAAATTTTGAACTGACAAAACATTAAAATTGCTTAGCTATGTTATATACAATTTAATAAAACTACATATTATACTAAAATATAATAATAATGACAAAATCAGTATTTACAAAGTCAAATTTATTAAATAAAAAAAAACTTTAGACATCAGCTTAATTTAGAAGCCTCCCAAATAATTTTTATATAAAAAAATAATAATTATATAAATGAAATTTATGGTACTAACCCTTACTGTGTGAAAGTTCATCTTATTCAGAACAATAAACAACATATTGTTCTGAATAATTATATCACTTTACAACATATTTAATATTTAATTTAAATGTTAAATGGATATTTAGAGTGACATAAAATATTTTGTTTCATAATGTATTTTAAATATTTGAGGAAAATATGTTAAAAATAATAAACATTTGAGAAATTACATTGAGAATATATATTGGTTTAAAAAAATGTCTGGGATATTCTAAGAAATTTCAAACTAGAATGTAAACTTTTTGAATTCAAAAAAATTATCCATACTTCTAATGTGGCTGACATCTATATTAATAAAACACAATGTCAGACCAATGTTTATATTTACTTAAAATAAAAGTGCGACTAGTTTTGGTCTTAGACCATCATCAGAACAAAATGAAAAGACAATCCCACAAAGCAATACACAAATGACTTACTGTATCAAAATATTGATAAAGGAAGAGAATGAAAGACAAGAAGAATCATTTATTAAGGATATAAGTTTCTTATCATTAAGAAAATGTTTTTCTTCAAACGAAGAAGATAGGGATTTCCAGCAAGAATGGAAAAATATAAGAAAAGAGAGGATTCTTTAAGAAGGATTAAAGAAACAAGGTTTGTTTATAATAATTTATAAATCAACCAGAAGATCAAAATTAGCAGGATGAACATATCTACAAAAGGCCGAATCATGAACTGAGGTAATTGTTAACCAGATAGCACAAAAGTTCTTAGAATATTACAATAAGGTGCGAAAGGTAAATATTCTAAAGAATATTTATAGGATGTTCCAGTAATATACTAAATATTCATGAAATATTCCAATGAAATTCTTAAATTTTCAGAATGTTCTCCAATAATGTTATTAAAACATTTTATGAATAATATTACTAGAATGTAATAATAAGATGAAATTATATTTTTATGGTTAAAAGAATATCTATAGAACTTTCTAAGTGAATATTTATATTGTTATAACCTATTTTCAGAATGTTCTTCATTAATGTTGAGAAACATTTTATTATGTTCATTTGAATGTTCATAGAACGTTCCAGTAATATATAAAGTATGTTGTGGTAATATTATAATATTCAAACGTTCCAGGAGATGCTTCTAGGATAATTCTAGCAATAGTCCTGTGCTATCTGGGTAAAGGAATTGGAGAAACAAATGTTTTGTCAATAAAAAACAATAACAGAAAGGAATTTTTTTCTCTGAAAGAATTTTCATAGATCTAATTATGTTTGAAAAATTAAAAAAAATAAGTAATGATCTAATACAAAATATTTACAATATTGAGAAAGAAAGTAAATTATATATTATGTTAAATATCAATCATTAAAATAACATTAAATTATGAATATATAGTTAGTAGTAACATTAATATTGACTGAGATATTCTAGAAGATGCAATCTCCAAAGATTCCAACAAATTCAACCTTAATGTCCTTATTAAGTACAGGTTCAAGTGTTACAAAAGAATGATCTTCTAATAAAAGAATCTTCTTCATTAATGATATGAAATATTTTATGTAGGTATTACTAGAATAGAACGTGGAAATAAGTCCTCTTTGAATGTTCATAGAACGTTCCAGTAATATATAAAGTATGTTGTGGTAATATTATAAGAATATTCAAACGTTCCAGCAGATGCTTCTAGGAGTAAATATTCCCCAGCAAACACAAAAACATATTGGATATATGTATGTTATGTAATTTTTGAAATATAAAAGTCACAGTTATATAAAACTGAAGTCACAACTAGATAATATTTATGTATTGAATACTGACAAAGGCCGGCACAGCTAGAGAACAATAGTGATATAATATGTACATATTTATTTTACATATTTATTATGTATATTATGTTACATCTCAAATATGTCCAAATTACTATGTAACATATATGTTATTTCGGATCTCCGTTTCTGATGATTGTTCACCATAACCACTGTAAAATTGTAAAACTGAGCTACTTATCCATTTCTTTTTTTTCCTCATTGACAAGTCACAGAAGTCTTTTAATTTTTTTCTTTTTAAAGAATTATTTTGCCTAAAATGTATAATTAAGTTATTTGAATGTAAATCAATTATACTTGAAAATAACTTTAGTGTGATAAGTATATAAATAATAATAATTAGTACTTACATAATTTTTTCTCCAATACTCAACACAAAAACACCCAGAAAATATTTATTATAAGTATATACTTTCTTATTCATAATTTGCACGGGTATTTGTAGCACTCGAACGACTCGTGATAATTTATAGGTTATAATTTTCTTCTTTTTTTGTAAGACGTATTAGACGAGGCGAAATTTATAAATTATTTTATGTAGCTTTTACGTAATATATACATAAAATATTTTATGTAGCAAATTTTACGTATTAAATATATATAATTTTGTTCTTCTATTTATGTAGCAGAATTTACATCATGAATACATAACCAATTAGATATATCCAATATATAAAATATTTTATAATGTCAATATTGAGAATATATAACAAAGTTTATATAGATTTTCTTACATAAATACTACGTAAAAAATATATAATTGTTTTATATAAAAATCTTTCTTTCTCTGTTATATATTTTTATGTAGCATATACATTTGTGTTTGCTGGGTCTGCTATCTGGTTAAAGGAATTAGAGAAACAAATGTTTTGTCAATAAAAAACAATAACAGAAAGGAGTTTTTTCTGAAAGAATGTTCATAGATCTAATTATGAAAAATTAAAAGAAGTAATGATCTAATAAATATTGAGAAAGAAAGTAAATTATATATTATGTTAAATGTCAATCATTAAAATAACATTCAATTATGAATATATAGTTAGTAGTGACATCAATATTGACTGAGATATTCTAGATGAAAATCCAGTCTCCAAAGATTCCAACAAATTCAACCTAATGTCCTTATTAAGTACAGGTTCAAGTGTTACAAAAGAATAATCTTCTAATAAAATATAATTATCCAAAGTAGAAGGTATATTCAAGATACGACATTCAACTTGATGATGGTCTAAAACCACACTTTTGATTTAAATAAATACTAATGTTGTTTTGTATTTCATTGATATATTCTTGTATTTATTTGAGAAAAGTTAGGTTATAATAATCAGTGATAAAAACAACCTACGTTTGTAGTTCTCTTGAATAAAATAAATAAAAGAGCAGTATTTAAAATACAAGTCTATGATATTCCAATCTTAATTGAAAATCATAACGTATTTTTAAAAAGTTTATATTAATTGGTATTTGGGAAAAAAAACTACAAAGCATTATGTTGTTTGTACTCTTCGTCGATAATTTGTAACCATTCTCTTTCTAAGGCGTCCGCATCAATCGGATTCTGAATGAGATTCTTATTTTTGTCAAACATCAAATCTTTGCAGTTGAGGTTGTCCAAAAAACAAACATTTTTACTATCGTGTAAGTCTTTTACCATAAGATCATCTTCTCGTTCATAAAACAGACGTTTAAACTCTGCTGAGCTCCAGGGTTCGTAGCCAGCGGCAATTTTTGAAGATCCGTGCTCATCTTTCGCTATCAATTCAGCTGATTCAAAGAGAAGGGACGTATAAGTTTGATGTTTTAGTTGTTTTTTGAACATATCGATACCAAAAGTATCTTCTTTAACGTGTATTTCTTTGATAAATGTGTAATCTGTGGGTACATTGGGATCTCCTTTGGTCATGGATAAATATCCCATCAGAATTCCGGTAGAACGATCTCCATATGCAATCCGTGTCTCCCAAATACCTTCAGCGTTGACAAAATCTCTCCGGCTTCTTTCTACGTTCACTATTGGGACTTGGTGTTCTTCTACTATACTTACTTGAGGCATTATTGAAAGTTTATTATTAAAATTTATAAATTTAGACCAAAATGTCAAAAATAACATTAAAGAATAATGACAGTTCATTTCTGTAAACGTAACTTTTAATCACAATTCAACTAATCAACTGGAAGATTAATTTAATAGATTATAAACAAACAAATTGGTGTAGAAGTAATTCATCCACTCCTGGAATACAAAAAATATACATTAGTGATCCTGGAGGGAGTTATTGACTTATTTATATCTTCTATTTTATCGTCGATGACCTCTACCATTGATTTGAGGAGCAGTAACAAGAACTGGTCCAGGAGGGACGACTCTAGATTCGTACATGCCTCTGGGTACTTCAGATCTCTCCAATTCGTCTCCCGATAGGTCCAGATCTTGCACCATTTGCATTATTTCTCTTTCCTTCTTTATATCTTCTCGGTCTTCCACCTGAAAACATTTTTATTTAACAGATTATCACCAAAGCAAAATAATGGTCTATGGGAGATAACACAACAGAATATCTGGGTTTTAAGGTAGATCTTATCCTATCTTACACCAAGATGAAACAACCTAATCAAAAAGCTGATGGATAGAACCTGGGGAACCAGGACTTTTACTGCCTTATATCCATCTATAAATGGAGACATGCCATTCGTGCAAAGAAAGCCAAACTGGCAAGTAATACAGCTGTAAAAACAGTCTTTGGTTGCTTAAAAACCATTCCAATTACAGGAATTGCTTAGCACAAAATCCTTAGATAAGGTACTTGGGCGAAAGTTACATCAAGACAAGTAGAAAATTAATGCCAGAAGTCTTCAGTGGCCATACTTTGCTGCAACATATTATAATGCATCTAGAATTGAATCAAAGAAATATTTTTATACTGGGATATACACATATGTCCAAAAGTTTAGAATATTTAGGAATAATATATCTACGCCTATGGTTTTTTTAAAAACTCTTGTTGATATTTATTTTAAAGCGTTTTTAAATCAAAATAATACCAAATTTGATTCGCCCAGAGACATGATTTCATATTTTAATAGGTCTAGAGTAGCAGCAAGTTTTGTTAAAAGTTTTACTTTGAATATTCTTAGTAAGATGGACTTCCACAAAGTAAAGGTAATACAATAAATTTCATTAAATAAATCTTTGTTTCGTTATATTCTTGTCTCGCATTGTTCAATGTTTCTATACTTCTTCTCCTGCCTAGATAAGTATTTACTTTAGATCATGATCTCTCTCATTCATCATCTATTTTCTTACAGATTAATTCCCTACCCTAATATTTTGTTTATGTAGCAAAGAACCAACAAACCAACAAATTTTTAATTGGCAATTAATAATTCATATAAACGACGTAAAGTTCCGGTGTAGCGACAACCATTAATAAATCTGTTATCTGTTTTTTTATTTAACTTCTACGTGATCGCAATCATCAACGCACTAGCTAGTCGTCAAGTTGTCGAATTAAGGCATGGCCTTATATATAAACCAACCACCGAGTCCATTAACCGTATGCAGCGCAAAAGAGGATTCAGTTTCACTTAATAAAATGTTTCTTTAGAAATCAACACCGATCGTAGATATCCGTTTGCGCAAAAACTTATCGACTTTTTCTCCAGATATGGACACAGCAACAATAAAACTTATTCGATAAGAGGAAGACACTCAAAATGTTATAAATATCGATCCTGAATACACTGAGAAAAGAAACGATGTATTTAGGCTACAACAGAATGAAATATTTAACTAAAGCTACTTAACATTTTTTTATGTATATTTTAGTCCTTGTTGTTCATTTTCCAACTAATTTATATTTGAGGTCCAAACCTTGGTGGAATTGGTCAAAAACTTACAAAATCTGCAAGCACAACAAGATCAACTGGCAAAACAAGTGCTGGTCTTTATATTCAACCTATCAACAGAGAAATCTTGGTGGAGTTAATCAAAACCTAACGAAATCTGCAAGCACAACAAGATCAACTTGCAATTCAAGTGCTGGTCTTCATATTCAACATATTAACAGAGAAATCTTGGTGGAGTTAATCAAAACCTAACGAAATCTGCAAGCACAACAAGATCAACTGGCAATTCAAGTGCTGGTCTTCATATTCAACCTATTAACAGAGAAATCTTGGTGGAGTTGGTCAAAACCTTACAAAATCTGCAAGCACAACAAAATCAACTGGCAATTCAAGTGCTGGTCTTCATATTCAACCTATTAACAGAGAAATCTTGGTGGAGTTAATCAAAACCTAACGAAATCTGCAAGCACAACAAGATCAACTGGCAATTCAAGTGCTGGTCTTCATATTCAACATATTAACAGAGAAATCTTGGTGGAGTTAATCAAAACCTAACGAAATCTGCAAGCACAACAAGATCAACTTGCAATTCAAGTGCTGGTCTTCATATTCAACATATTAACAGAGAAATCTTGGTGGAGTTAATCAAAACCTAACGAAATCTGCAAGCACAACAAGATCAACTTGCAATTCAAGTGCTGGTCTTCATATTCAACATATTAACAGAGAAATCTTGGTGGAGTTCATCAAAACCTAACGAAATCTGCAAGCACAACAAGATCAACTTGCAATTCAAGTGCTGGTCTTCATATTCAACATATTAACAGAGAAATCTTGGTGGAGTTCATCAAAACCTAACGAAATCTGCAAGCACAACAAGATCAACTTGCAATTCAAGTGCTGGTCTTCATATTCAACATATTAACAGAGAAATCTTGGTGGAGTTAATCAAAACCTAACGAAATCTGCAAGCACAACAAGATCAACTTGCAATTCAAGTGCTGGTCTTCATATTCAACATATTAACAGAAAAATCTTGGTGGAGTTAATCAAAACATAACGAAATCTGCAAGCACAACAAGATCAACTTGCAATTCAAGTGCTGGTCTTCATATTCAACATATTAACAGAGAAATCTTGGTGGAGTTAATCAAAACCTAACGAAATCTGCAAGCACAACAAGATCAACTTGCAATTCAAGTGCTGGTCTTCATATTCAACATATTAACAGAGAAATCTTGGTGGAGTTAATCAAAACCTAACGAAATCTGCAAGCACAACAAGATCAACTTGCAATTCAAGTGCTGGTCTTCATATTCAACATATTAACAGAGAAATCTTGGTGGAGTTCATCAAAACCTAACGAAATCTGCAAGCACAACAAGATCAACTTGCAATTCAAGTGCTGGTCTTCATATTCAACATATTAACAGAGAAATCTTGGTGGAGTTAATCAAAACCTAACGAAATCTGCAAGCACAACAAGATCAACTGGCAATTCAAGTGCTGGTCTTCATATTCAACATATTAACAGAGAAATCTTGGTGGAGTTAATCAAAACCTAACGAAATCTGCAAGCACAACAAGATCAACTTGCAATTCAAGTGCTGGTCTTCATATTCAACATATTAACAGAGAAATCTTGGTGGAGTTAATCAAAACATAACGAAATCTGCAAGCACAACAAGATCAACTTGCAATTCAAGTGCTGGTCTTCATATTCAACATATTAACAGAGAAATCTTGGTGGAGTTCATCAAAACCTAACGAAATCTGCAAGCACAACAAGATCAACTTGCAATTCAAGTGCTGGTCTTCATATTCAACATATTAACAGAGAAATCTTGGTGGAGTTAATCAAAACCTAACGAAATCTGCAAGCACAACAAGATCAACTTGCAATTCAAGTGCTGGTCTTCATATTCAACATATTAACAGAGAAATCTTGGTGGAGTTCATCAAAACCTAACGAAATCTGCAAGCACAACAAGATCAACTTGCAATTCAAGTGCTGGTCTTCATATTCAACATATTAACAGAGAAATCTTGGTGGAGTTAATCAAAACCTAACGAAATCTGCAAGCACAACAAGATCAACTTGCAATTCAAGTGCTGGTCTTCATATTCAACATATTAACAGAGAAATCTTGGTGGAGTTAATCAAAACCTAACGAAATCTGTAAGCACAACAAGATCAACTGGCAATTCAAGTGCTGGTCTTCATATTCAACCTATTAACACAGAAATCTTGGTGGAGTTGGTCAAAACCTTACAAAATCTGCAAGCACAACAAGATCAACTGGCAACTCAAGTGCTGGTCTTTATAATCAACCTATTAACAAAGAACAATTTTTGACCAGTTAATAGCTAACAGTTTGGAAAATACTAGTTTGAATGTTCAGTTGACTTAAGTTCAAATGAAATTGCAGAAATGAACACATCACATTTAACAAAATGATTTTTTAATGTTGTTTCCTAAAATTCACCTTTGTTCAAAACCCCATCAAATCTCCGGACAACACAAATCAATAAATCAACCCAACATGGCAGGTACAAGAGATATTTACACGGCTGGATCTAAAACAAAATATGGAAGGGGATGTGAAGTTTACTCAGAATCCCTGGAATATAAATCCAATGGGAATATAAATCCAAATAAAACCAAACTTACGTCATGTCCATTGGGAATAGGCGATGCAAATTTCAAGTTAGCCAAACTTCCGTAACTTCTACTTCTATGCTCCTGCCTGATCGAATAGGAAAACGCCCTTTCGTTCAAATGTCCTTTCTTCTTATAGATCCCCGTGTTGAAAGGACTTTCGTCGTTTATTAAATTCGGATCGTCTAAACCGTTCATACTTTGAGCTAGCTTCTTGTTCAACTTCGCCTTTTCCCCATTTTTTTCTTTGTGCTTACTCCTCTGCTTCCCTTGGGATTCCATCGTAGCGTAATGTTGCATCAAATAGGCTTCATGTGGAAAGTTTACCGGTTGGTAGCTTGCTACAGGACTCAGAGCTCTGTTGCTGGGCATGTAAATCGGCTCCTCGAGGTGTTTGTGCTTCTTTTTGTTTTTCTGCAACGTCGTAGGGATGATTACTGGCGCTACGGGTACCAAGGGTGGTGGTACTGGTCTAGCTGGGATCAGTACTTTACTTCTCGGTCTGTGAGAAAATGTGTTACCTACAAGGAGTTAATAATTGTAATATATCGATATAGCCAAGCTGCAGCCAATATAGATCCACCTGTTGTGTATCTATATTGGCCAATATTGTTTATTGGATTACTTTAAAAAAGCAATATAATCTGATTCAATGCCTTTTTTTAAAAATGTTTTAGCTTCAAATAATAATAGGTAGGGTTCAATTGTCAACGATTTTCAATACGTTAAAATCTATGATAAATAAACTGTCGATGGAAAATAAATACATTCGTCACAAAAAGTATCACATAAGTGATTTATGAATAAAGTTTTTATTATCAGCTCATCAAAGTTGTCTGGAGCGATATCACGAGTTCTTATGCGACTGTCCAGGTAGTCCTAAATATGTTCAGTTTGTTTTAGGTTTCTAACCGTATTTACAGATATTCTAACATTACAGACTCCAGAGAGAACATTATGCAGTTGCCTGGCTGTAACATGGCGAGTTCGCAAAATCTTAAATAACGGTCATCTGCAGGATTAGTAAAACCGGGACGTCCTGGAACTGGTCTTGTATTATAACTTCCAGTTTCTCTAAACCTTCTGAAGACTCTAGAAATGCTGGATTGGTTGATTCCCATGACTTCAGCAACATATTGCTGAGGTCGTCCATCTTCAACTAAAGCCACGATTTGAGCTGCCTGTTCTGGGGTTAAATTACTCATTTTTATTAAAAAATTTATTCATTTTTTGTTTTTCAACAAAAAGGCGATTAAACTTTGAATATTTTGAACTTTTATACATCTAAAGGATATACACCCATATTAAAATATTCTGAAATTTTTTTATTTTACACCATAATTCAACTAAAATGTTGAATCTGGAACCGTTGGCGAAAATGATACCGAAAACCGTTTACACTACCACTACACCAACACACACTTTTATATGCCTGACGCGCGTTTCGATAACCAAGTTATCTTCTTCAGAGACCGAAGGTAAACTAAAGCTATGCCTACAAACTAACCTTATATATAGAACATTTTTAGCGCCAAATGTTTTCGCGGTAAATCTTTTGGCGGCAAAGCCAATTTTTAGCGCGAAAACATTTTTACAATAAGTTTTCTTATAATAAACTATAAAGTGGACTATCTGGGATAGGTCCTTTGTCCTTATTTAATCTATTTTTACATTTAATAATTTCTATACTTTCAAATGCATCCAACAATCTATTGTTCGATACATTTTTTAACAATTTTAAACTATCTACATTTACAGAATGGTTTTTGGTAAAAGCATGTTCGGCAATACCAGATTTTTCTATACGTCCATATTTTAGATGAGCTAAATGTTCTTTAAATCTAGTTTTAACCGATCTTTTTGTTTGCCCAACATACTTTTTATCACAATCATTACAACTTATTTCATATACACCGCTTTTTTCCAGATCTTCTCTCTTATCCTTCGGATTTCCTAACAATTGTCTCAGGGTGCCACTAGTTTTATGAACTAAACCTAATCCCACCGTGCCGAAAATTGCATTCAATCCTTTGGTATACTGAGGGATAAATGGTAATGAAATGAATTTCCTATCGTTGTGTTCTCGCTGGAAAAAAGGGGTTTCACAAAGATATTTCTTAAAACTATGGCGATTGATCAGCTTATGAATTAGTTTTAAGATTCAAAAAAATCCACTAAATAAAATGATTTCCATGGTGAAGAGCACTCTCAAAAGTTGTAAGAACCTTGTCACCGATTCGTTAAAGTATAAATTAACTGTAAGTAACCCTACATTGTCAAAGCTCTATTGCCTTCCGAAGATACATAAACCTGGGAAGGCAATGAGACCTATTGTTTTGTACACCTAGTTATAATATTTCAAAATGGTTATCGAACAAGTTTGAAAATCTACCCAAAAAATGTAACAGTTTTTCAGTTAAAAATTCATTAAAATTTATCAAGAAAGTTAAAGATGTTGTTCTAGAAGATGGGGAAATTTTAATCTCGTTGGATGTTAGTTCTTTATTTCCTAGCGTACCGATTCCACAAACTTTACAGTATCTGGAAAAACTACTCATCTTGAATGATCTGGGTGTTGAAGTTAGAACAGAATACCTACGATTAGCTAAACTATGCATGGACCAAAATTATTTTCAATACAACAATCAGGTTTATCAACAATATGAAGGAACAGCAATGGGTAATTGTTTATCACCATTTATAGCCAACCTTTTTATGAGCAATTTTGAAACACAGATCAGTCAAGAGTTCGAGTATTTCCCAAGGATATGGTGTAGATATGTGGACGACATTTTCGCAGTTTTCAATACGAAGAAATCATCAGTAGAAGATTTCATTTCAAAATTAAATTCAAAATTCACAAGCATAAAATTCACGTTTGAACTAGAAAATAATGAACAGTTACCATTTTTGGACACATTAATAATAAGAAATAATAACAAGTTAGAATTTGATATTTTTAGGAAAGACACCGCTACGTATAGGTATATTCCGATAGATTCTTTTCACTGTAATCAACACAAAATGGCAAGTTTTCATTTTTTGGTTCATCGATTAATTCATTTTCCTTTAAACAAAACAAGATATAACAGAGAAAAGAATTTAATTGAGGATTGAGTTGTACTTAATGGATATGATAAAAAACTAATTCATAAGCTGATCAATCGCCATAGTTTTAAGAAATCTCTTTGTGAAACCACCTTTTTCCAGCGAGAACACAACGATAGGAAATTCATTTCATTACCATTTATCCCTCAGTATACCAAAGGATTGAATACAATTTTCGGCACGGTGGGATTAGGTTTAGTTCATAAAACTAGTAGCACCCTGAGACAATTGTTAGGAAATCCGAAGGATAAGAGAGAAGATCTGGAAAAAAGCGGTATATATGAAATAAGTTGTAATGATTGTGATAAAAAGTATGTTGGGCAAACAAAAAGATCGGTTAAAACTAGATTTAAAGAACATTTAGCTCATCTAAAATATGGATGTATAGAAAAATCTAGTATTGCCGAACATGCTTTTACCAAAAACCATTCTGTAAATGTGGATAGTTTAAAATTGTTAAAAAATGTATCGAACAATAGATTGTTGGATGCATTTGAAAGTATAGAAATTATTAAATGTAAAAATAGATTAAATAAGGACAAAGGACCTATCCCAGATAGTCCACTTTATAGTTTATTATAAGAAAACTTATTGTAAAAATGTTTTCGCGCTAAAAATTGGCTTTGCCGCCAAAAGATTTACCGCGAAAACATTTGGCGCTAAAAATGTTCTATATATAAGGTTAGTTTGTAGGCATAGCTTTAGTTTACCTTCGGTCTCTGAAGAAGATAACTTGGTTATCGAATCGCGCGTCAGGCTTATAAAAGTGTGTGTTGGTGTAGTGGTAGTGTAAACGGTTTTCGGTACCATAATTCAAATTTTAAAATTATGACATAATTTTTGTGACGAGTGTATTAAAAATAAATAAACAAAAATTATTAAAATTTTTAACGGCTTACCGTGATGTTTAAAAAATTTGGGATTTGGTAAAGTTCCAGGATGAGGCGCCATTATGTAGATAGGTTGAGGAGGTGGTACACCCAGTTGCGGTTGGACTTGTCGTTGTTTCACTACTGAGCCTGCTAAACTACTAGCTTTACCGTTGGTCATTGGATGATACAAATCTTCTCTGGAACCACTCAAAGATTTCTGCTTCGTTTTCTTCTTTTTATCTTTAACAGGAGGTGGAGGGACAGCTGTAACAAACAATTTTTATCATTTCTCTAATCCAACTTAGTTTTAGTAAAACTTTCTTACCGACAGGTTGAGAAATTTGTCTTGGGCGAGAAGGTCTTGAAATAGTACTGGTAGAATACACGTCGTATATTCCATCTAAGTTATCCTGCGAACCTGCCCATACTTTATGGTTTTCGTCTCCGTTGTAAATGCTAATGTCATCCTTTTGATTTGTATTCGCAATGGTATTCAACGTCATAGTGGAACCTGACTGGGACCTACTCATTTTCCACTCGTCTATCTTTAAACAATGAAAGAAAATTAACGTCAATTTCGTCAATCAAGCTTCAAACGCGGTACTTACTTTTTCTTTACTAGTTAATCGTTCTGATGCCAGAGTTCCGTATATACTTCCAGCAGTATCCACTTGTTTAGCATACGAAGAATCGGCATAGGCATGAAAACAACACCTTACTAAAGCATTGGCGGCGACTTCACGTTTACAGATAAAAGCATGGCATTCAAGTACTTTGATTCCAGTCGTTCTTCTCAAAATGGCAGCGAAGAGTGGAGGGTGCGTGGGATTTGGAGTGCGCGCGAATGGGGAGTCTAGCGGGAGGAAGCGAGGATTCGGGCTGTGCAGCGTGTTTTTTTCTGGGACTAGGACGTATCTGGAACAACAAAAACACAGATAATGTTTGATAAACCGGAATATTTTTAACTTTAGCAAGCTAGTCTATCATACTAAGAACAATTTCTTTTACAATATTTCGTCCTCTTCCTCACAGAATCTGCACTTTGCTTCATCTTCTAACCCTAGTTGCTTCATGTGACTTCTTAACCGGCAATGCCCGTTAATATTCCCGTTAAAATCCGGAGGCTTTTTTTACTGAGGTTGAGGCAGGCTTGAGATCTCTTCTGGTTGTAGTTTCCCAGAAGTATCTTAGCCTGTCTAAGACCTTTCAGCTGATTGCTGTACTTGGGTTTTTCTTTTCCCATTTCTTCCTTTCTACTAAAGACTTTAGAGAGGCTTTTGGACAGGTACATAAGAGACGAAGTGCTAAAAGAGCACCCTCTAAGCAATCGTCAATATGCATACCAACCAGGTAAATCAACGGAAACGGCATTAGATGACCTAAATAGGTTGGTCTCTAAGTCTATAGAGGACAAAGAGATTGCAATGGCTGCCTTTCTGGACATCGAAGGAGCGTTTAACAATGTTACAACGAACTCATTGATAGATGCAATGAGTAGACGGGGCACACCTCAAGTGATATGCAGATGAATAAAGGCAGCTCTAGAGAATAGGATTGTAATATCCTCACTAGGGCAAGCTACCATCAAAGCGAAAGCAGGTGGAGGTTGTCCACAAGGAGGAGTTCTGTCACCACTACTTTGGGCAACCCTAGTAGACGATCTCCTCAACGAATTATCCAAAAAAGACTTTCAGTGTCTAGGATATGCAGATGACATAGCGATTGTCATCAGAGGCAAATTTGCCGGGGTATTATCTGACAGAATGCAGATAGCCCTAAACACGGTTGAAAATTGGTGTAAGCAAGAGAGACTAACAGTCAATGCTCAAAAAACACAAATTATCAACTTCACAAAAAAGACAACATTGGCCGGTCTAAAACCACTAACATTGGGGGGAACAGTGATTCCAGTAGTCAAAGAAATAAAATACCTAGGAGTATTCCTGGATCAAAGACTCTCATGGAACACACACATACAAAAAACCACCCAGAAAGCTATATTGTCATTGGGCAGATGTAGACGAATGTGTGGAAAAAATTGGGGGCTTAACCCCAAAATGACCATATACAAGGGTTATTAGACCCATAATAACCTACGGGTCAGTGGTATGGTGGACAAAGACACAGCAAACAGGAGCAGTAAGGCTATTAAGTAACAAACAAAGGTTAGCTTGCCTGTGCGTTACGGGGGCCATAAAAACTACTCCTTTAGCTGCACTGGAAGTCTTGTTAAACATTCCACCACTACACATATATATACAGGGCGAAGCGAGAGCAGCCATGCACAGATTAATACATAATCAGCAGCACATAAGCCAATCGCATGGGGCTGATAATGGTAAGCTAATCAAGGAACTAAAAGCGGATAACATTTTGGGGCAACCCATTGACGCAACAGTCACGAGATATATCTTTGCCAATAAATTTAAAATAGTTATACCAGGTAGGGAAGACTGGGAAAAAGGTGTACCCGTAGAGGCGGAGTCAACCTGGTACACGGACGGCTCAAAGACGCCGTATGGCGTGGGAGCCGGCGTAGTCGGAAGGAAACAAGGGATAACATTCCCAGTAAGTCTATCACAAAATGCCACGATTTTTCAAGCAGAAATCACGGCAATTCACTACTGTGTAGAAGAAATTAAAAGGCTGGATAGGACGTACCGTTCAATAGCCATCTTCACAGACAGTCAGGCGGTGCTAAGGGCACTAGATTCTGTAGAAGTCAATATTCTAGGCTAGTATGGGACTGTGTGCATGCTCTGAATACTCTGGGGGATCGTAGCAAGGTTACGGTAGCTTGGATACCAGGGCATAGGGGTCTAAAAGGCAATGAAAAGGCAGATGAAATGGCTAAACTAGGCTCATCAATGCCTTTTATTGGACCGGAACCTTTCTGCGGCATTGCAAAAAATATAATAAAGACGGCCATGAAAACATGGGTGGCACAAAAATCACGGGAATGGTGGTGGAATTCACCAGGACAAAGGCAAGCGAAACAGTTCATAATGGAACATTCGCAAAAGTTTACGTCAGACTTATTGAGTAAAGACAGGAAAACGGTCAAAACTGTAGTAAGTCTATTGACGGGGCACTGTAAGCTAAACAGGCATCTTAAGCTGATGGGGTTGACAGAGACGGATCTGTGCAGATTCTGTCACCTAGAAGAGGAAACACCAGAGCACATCTTATGTCAGTGCGACGGACTGGTAAATATGCGGTTCCTGACTTTAGGAGAAGAATATCCATTGGCAAGGGACTACATGAAGGTTACAGTCTCAAAGCTTATAGACTTCGTTAAGAGAGTCGGACTGGGGGATGTAATCTAGTTTTTCGAGGACCACAATAGATCTGAAAAGGTCGCAGTGGAATAGGCTTCTGGCCACCTCTTAAACATCTATCTATCTATCCTTTAGTTTTCCTAAGATTACTCTACTGCTGATCCCACAAGATGGTTCTGGTCCCAAATGTGGGGTTTCAGCACCTTTTTTTGCCAGCTTATCTGCTGTTTCATTCCCCTCTATTCCTATGTGTCCCGGGACCCATAGGAGGGTGACAGTGTTCTACTGGCCTAGTCCACAGCTTGGGAAGCATTCTTGAGTTCCTGGATCATTGTATGGGTGGCTGCAAACAGCGTATGTTCTCCAGATTAGGAGAAACTACTGTTTTTTTATTGTATATAAAAGCTTTGAGGAATAATTTAGATGTAAACCTACCAAAAATTATACCTAATATACACCAAAATATATTGAAGTCTAGATCACTCTTATAGTGCAGTCGAATTACGTGAAGTCCGAATTGAGGTAGCTAAGTGGAAAGGGGTAGGTTTGATAATTACAAATCGAAAGGCGACCATCCAAGATCTTAGATGCGTGCGAGGGGTGCGTGGTAGGGGTGGAAAGAGGGTTTTTTGCAATTTGCAGCGTAAATACGCATTTTATTGAAAAAAGTTAAATGAAAAAGTTGTAGATAGATTGTAGATAATGAAACATTTTTTCACATAACCTAAAAATAAAGGCTAAAAAAGCGAAAAACCATAATTTTCGTTTTTTATTTTTTACTCAGCGAAAAATCAATATTTTGTTATGAAATTCAGTACAGTGATAGCTTTTTGTATCCCAAAAAAGTAGATTTTTTTTTATTTACGATAACTCAATTTTTTTTCGACATATTAACGATTTTCGAAAAAAAGACCTCATTTTGTAACGGCTCCCAAGGTCCGAATTTTTATTTCAGACGCCTCTTGAAGGTCTCATTTTTTTCGTAATGACTTTAATTTTCATATACAATAATAAAAAAATACTACTCCCAGCAAAAAAAATCGAAAAAACCGAAAAATTCATAATTTTTCACTCGTATCTTTTTCCTACCCTTCTACACGTTATATTACTCTCAAAAATGTTTCAGTTAATTCCAGACAGTCTGCTAAAAAAAATTTCCTGCAGTTGCAAAAAAGGTTGCAGTTCTTCAAGATGCAGTTGTCGAAAACACGGTTTAAGGACGGGGTATCGCTGTACATCAGAATGGCACCTGCAGACCAAAAGTTTATTCTAACTTTCTCCGTTATTACAACTCAAATCGTTTTATTTTTTTCACTAAATTGCATATAAAGGTCTAACTTAGGTAAGGATTGCATTTATTTTTTGTTAATTAATTGTTTAATATTGAAAAAGAGCTGTTGAATGCGAACTATTTTAGACCTTTACATTTGTATAAATAAACAACAATCTAAATAAATTTTCTTAAAATGAAACTAAACCTTTCCTAAGTTGAACATTTTTCTATCAAATAGCCCAATCAGAATTTTCTAAAGAGATCAGACCTAAGAAATAGTTAGAAACTAAAATCATGCTGCATTTTATTTTTATTTTTTCACTTTGGATCAAAAATGGACGTAGTTAATGACGAAATAATTGTACTTTAGTTTATAACTTTTATCATAGATGGAACTAGGCACTATATATTTTTTTCTTTTTTTTATTAACGAAGTCAAAACAAATTTTTGTATTATAAATTAATGTAACGTTTTTTAAATATTTTGCGATATTTTCAAAACAATTATTCAATAAAACAAATTAGAAAAATGAAAAAAAGAATACTGATTTGCGGATATTGATTGTCAGTAGACCAGTTATATCATTGTTATATCTTGAAGAAATTTTAATTATAATAGCCAGCGTACGGCTGGCCATCTACAGTTATATATGAGGGTAAATAAAATTATTGTTTGTGTGCCGAGTGATCGCTTACAGAATAAGTTTTTATTATTCCATTTTCCCAGCACAATTAAAAAAAAACATTAGACACAGAATAAACATCGTTGTAAATAAATATGTTGGGTTCGCGGTTCTTTTAAATGAAATAAATTCTTTGAGAAGGTGACTTTTAAATTAACCTTTTAATTGACAACTTCTAACTAACTGACAATATCAATTATTCTAGTTACAGTAATAATAAAAACATAAAACATAGTCTACTATGTAAAAGCGTTGTAAAAGGATGCACAGCGTGTTCCAACATTCTCCGGCCCCAAGCTTATTCTTCGTCCAACCTTACTGGAGCCCTCAGAATCCTACCAAACCTCGATCTTCTAACTTCTTCTTCACTTTTCTTTTCTGTTTTCTGGTTCTTCTCTTTATTAACTTCTTGTCCCTTTTCCGCAGTGATAACGTGCTTACTACTTGATTTTGTCGATGTTCCCAATTCCAATGGATAAATTCTTTGGAATGGTCGAATTAGTACTCCGTTTTTAGTTTTTACTTTCACAACACGACTTATTCCATCTTTTCCAACATAAATTTCTATTATTTTTCCCATTGGCCAAAGAACCCGTTTTAGATTGTCTGCTCCGACCAAAACTACGTCACCAACTTTGATTTTCTCTGTCTTCTGCCTGTGACCTTTATTAACTAACTCTGCAAGATATTCTTTTTTAAATCTCTCACGTAACAAATTTCGAATATTTTGCAAATAAGTGAAACGCCCTTTTAAAAATAACTCGTCTACCTGGTCCAAATCAATAACGTCACCCGAAAAATCTGTTCCTGCCGACTGTATGGGCCTTAAAAACCTTGCAGGACAAAGAATCTCCCAATCATCGGCACTGGAAACATAGGTGAGTGGTCGCTCGTTAATTACTGCTTCTACATCGCATAGTACAGTGTATAGTTCAACGTAATAGAGCGATGCTTTTCCCAAAGATCGACGCAACAGTTCTTTTACAACCCGTACTAATCTCTCCCACCATCCGCCCCACCACGAAGCCGAAGGTGGATTAAATATCCATTTAATTCTTTTGAGACCTGAAAAATTTTCAATTTCCTCCCAATTTAATTTTTTAAACAAATTATCACTGCCACGAAAGTTTGTCCCGTTGTCTGAATAAATAGTGTTTGGTCTACCACGTCTACTGATGAAGCGTCGTAATGAATACAAAAATGCTTCTGTTGAAAGTGATTTAACTAGCTCAAGATGAACTGCTCTGTAGACTGCGCATGTAAATAATACAATCCATACTTTGCTGCCATCTTTTAGCAGTAAGGGTCCTGCTAAATCAACACCCACAATTTCAAAAACCCCAGCGTCATTTATTCTGTTTGCAGGTAGAGGCGCAAAGGAGTTTCAAATGGCTTAGATGTATGTCTTTTACAATTTACACAGGCAAATATTATGGAATTTATCGTTTTACGGGCTTTCAGTAACCAAAACTTTTCTCGGATGACTCCCAATAAAACTTTTGGTCCTGCATGACAGCTATTTTCGTGTTCTTCTATAATAATTTTCTTAACAATTTCATTTTTACTTGGAAGGATAATCGGGTATTTAAAATTTTCAGTAAAATCGCCAAATTCCAGTCTTGTTTTTATTCTTAAAATCCCATTACTGTCTTTAAAATACTCAAATTTACGCATTCCTTTCAGATTTTTACCTAAATCTTTCCTTTGCACTATTCTTAAAAGATATGTTTCTGCTCTTTCAAGTTCTTCTGTGCTAAGATGTACGTATTTGTTTCTTCGTTTTGCTTCAAGGCACTTTTTACTTAATTTGTTTTTTAAATTATTACCATATCTCAAAATCCATCCAATAATTCTTTTAATTTTGTTATATTCTGAAACTTGGTTTATTTTCTGCCAAAATACTTCATCTACTGAAGTCTCTACTAAATTTGAGCATATGACATTTTCTTGTTTTTTCTCAATTTCCTCTTCTGTAGCATATATTTTCCCTTTTGGCCATTTTTCTTTACTTTCTTTTAGCCATTCTGGACCTTGCCACCATTTTTTCTCCATAAGCTGCTTTCCACTGCAACCACGTGATAAAACGTCGGCAGAATTCATTTCTCCCGGTACGTGACACCATTCATCTGCTCTGCTATATTTCCTTATTTCTTTGATCCTATTTCCAACAAAGGTATTCCACAACCCCTTTGTTTTTATCCAGGTCAAAACGATCATGGAATCGCTCCAGTAAGTAGTTTCCAGGTTTTTGAAATCTTCTACTTCTTTAACCGTTTCGACTAGTCTTACTCCTATTAAAGCAGCCATTAATTCGAGTCTAGGTAAAGTAACTGATTTTATGGGACTTAACCTAGTTTTTGCTAACAAAAGCCTAATAAAAACTGAATTTTGATTCTCAAACCTAAGGAAAACACAAGCCGCATAAGACAACTTTGATGCGTCTACAAAAACGTGAAGAGATTTTTGTGTTATCATTTCTTCATCTTCTACATTATTTATCAAATATCTAGGAATACTACAAAAACTTAAAAGATCTACACTATTCAACCAATTTTCAAATCGTTTTTTTAAATCCTCAGGCAATTTTTCATCCCACGTAAGTTTCAAGCTCCAGGTTTCCTGTAACATAACCTTTGGTAACAATGTAAAAGGAGCTATGAAACCAATGGGGTCAAAAACTCGCTGAGTTGCTGATAAAATACCCCTTTTTGTTCTAGGAATGTCTTCAAGTGAACCCAAATTTTTAATTTCGCATTTTAAAATGTCGCTTGCAAAGTTCCATTGTATCCCTAGAATAGAAATGATTTTAGTTTCCTTGTTTTCCTGGTGTACTAAACTATCATTATTTGGTTCGTTATAAGTCCACCCCCTTAAATCAAAGTTTGCTCTTGCCAAGATATCTTTTGACTCCCCCATAAATTTTTCCAAATCCTTTTCGTTTTTGACGCTATAAACACAGTTGTCAACATAAAATGCATTTAAAAGTTGTTCTGCTGTTTCTCTAAATTTTGTCTCGTTTTTCAAATGTAAATTTAGTGTAGCTGCTAAAAGAAACGGACTAGGTTTTAACCCGAAAACAACCCTGCAATGTCTAAATATTTTAATTTGTCGTTGTTCGTAATCTTTCCACCAAATAAAACGCAAATAATTCCTATCTTCTTCTTTAATACTAATTTGTAAAAATGCTTTTGCGATATCTGCTGTTACCCCTATTTTATGTAATCTAAATTTTAGAATAAGTGGAATAACTAGCTCTATCATATTAGGACCCTTTTCTAGTAGATCGTTAAGAGAATTACCGTTCTTATCTTTTTGTGACGCATCAAATACTGGCCTTATTTTTGTTGTGCAACTTGCTTTCTTTATGACCGCATGATGCGCCAAGTAGTGGTGTCCATCTTCATTTTCATATTCATCTAGCTCGACTTCTTCGATAATTCCCATTTGTTCCCATTCATTAAATATTTTGTCATAATCCTTAAATTTATTCATTGACAGTAAACGCTTTGTATTTGAAAATAATCGATTTTCCGCCAGTTTAAAACGTACCTGTTTTCTTCATTCATTCTGGTGCTCTCCACGAATTTTTCCAGTGTTTGAATCTCCAATTCTTCCTTGCATTTTTTCTCTGCTGGTTCTTTTATGCCCAACACGTCTAAATTCCATAAATTTGCCAAAGAAGAATCAGAAAAATAAGTAGAGACAAACAAATTGTTTTTTATACAGCTTTGTTGACCCATTAGGGTCCATCCAAAATTTGTACCTACAGCTACTAGAGAATCATTTAATTTTAATATGTTTCCTGTAAGAATTTTTCCGAAAATATCTGCTCCTATTAATAAATTTATTTCAAAATTGTTAGAAGCAATGTCGTTTATCACTATGTTTTTTGATTTCAACTCTTTAATGATATTTATATCGTTTAGCTTTGGTATATAATGACATATTTTATTCTGTTCAAGCAAAGACATACCAATGTTAAAAGTTTCTTCTAAATTTTGAACATTTGCTTTAAATAATCTATGAATTTTTGGATCACTTCGCAAGCCGCCAAACATTCCCTGAACAATATTTTCCTCACCGATTTTAATAAGCCCTAACTCTTCGGCGCATTTTGATGAAATATACGAACGCTGTGAGCCGGTATCTAGCAGAGCCCTTACTGTTTTAGATCTATTATTATCAGAAACAATTTTGACATTAATTGTTTGAAGCAAAGTTTCTGAATTCACCGTTGTCATCGTTTGCTCAATTTTTTCCTGCCTATTTCCGTTATTTTCTTTCTCCTTCTCATGCAGATCAGGACACATAAGAGTGTGATGTTTTCGCGCGCATTTTATACATTTAACTGTATATTTGCAAGTTCTGAAACTATGATTGGGTTTCAGACACGAGAAACAACCTTTTTTTTTACTACTGCTGTCTTTTTCTCTTCCAATGTCATTTTTGTGCTCTTATGCAATCCTGACTGTTATGAGTGTTTGTATCGCAAAATATGCAAGTAAAATTGGGCTTACCTTTGGGGAAAGTATTTTTCACATGCAACATTTCTACAGAGCACCTATCCGTACCCATTTTGACTCCATTGTTCAAAGAAAAACTGGTTTGTGCAAGCTTTATTCGCTCGTCTGCTTCCACTTCGGCTTTTAGGAACTGCAAAAGACCCTGTAATTCATTGATAAATTTATCATTAGTTAAACGGTTTCGTTCCCAAATTTTTAGCAATTCGTGTGGTATAGCTGACTCAACCAATGGTAAAAGCATTGCAGCGTATTTATCACTAGTCACACCCAATGTTTCCAGCGCCCTGAGCTGTGTCTCTAATTTATCATACAAAGCAGATAAGGCCATACCTGTTTTTTCCGGTGAAATATGTTGATTTAAAACTAGGCTTAAAAGTTCTCTTACATAAACCTGAATTAAAACTTCGTCTCGTGCAAACCTATAGTTTTGAGTTGGTCGATGGCAAGCTTATAGTTCGTTGCTGAGGGTGGGAAACTTTCTATCAAATTTCGGGCTGGCGAGTTTTCTTCGGTGGATTGGATGAGGTACTGAAATTTGTCTTCATTTGGCAAATCTGGATCTCCATCTATTTTTTGAAATTGACCCCAAAAATTGATCCAATTCTTGACATTTCCGTCAAACTTTTTTATTTCTAATTTTGGCAGGTTAAAATTTTTTGGTCTGTTCGTTGTTCCTTTTTTAACCTCCATTTTTACTTCTTTCAAATTTTCTAATAAAAAATTGCATTCGCTTGTATATTTTGTTACCTCAGTGCAAAATTCCATTTCTTCTATTATTTCTTCATTAAAATCTTTGTCACTGGGTTCTTCATTACAAAGCAATTCTTTTATATTGTTGTCAAGGGAGAATACCTTTTCTGCTTTTAATAAAACTTGTTGCAGTAATTCATTTATCTTCTTCTTATCGTCCGATCCTACCTTCTCAATTTCTTGGAAATGTTTTCTTGCAGCGTCTTTGATTATTTTTCTCTCTAGTTTCATAGACTGCATTTTCTTCCTTTCAAATTACCAGGGATGCCAATAATGTTGGGTTCGCGGTTCTTTTAAATGAAATAAATTCTTTTAAATTAACCTTTTAATTGACAACTTCTAACTAACTGACAATATCAATTATTCTAGTTACAGTAATAATAAAAACATAAAACATAGTCTACTATGTAAAAGCGTTGTAAAAGGATGCACAGCGTGTTCCAACAAAATATAAAAATTATAAAATTGTTAATAACAAAAAACTGTAAATTCAAAATTCTTGAAAAAAATACCAATTATTGGTGGCCATATAGACACTTCTTGGTCAAATTTTGGAAGAAATCTGGCCACAGGTTTCTGAGAGAAAAAAATGTTAGCGTAAATTTTGTATACGTGGTATTCTGAATTAAGTAAAAAGAAAAACTGGCATCAAAATATTTTATTTAAAAAATATAATTTTATTATTATTACATTTAAATATTTTCTGGTGGATCTTTATATTTTAATCTTTTGCCTCTCCTGTTTAAAATAACTTCCGGCCCAACGCAATCCTCATAGAATCGTCTCAACTTTTCTACCATATTGTTAAAAAAAGTTTCGTTGAAATTTATGTTTTCGGTAAAAAGTGGATTATCATCTCCCGTATAAATAATAAAATGGCATATTTTTCTTCTTGTGATGTCGAGTTGTCTTTGTATCTAAAAACAATAATTTGTAATATTCTAAAATTAGAAAAATGAAAAGCCAGTAACAAATCTTATCTGATAATAATAATTGTGATTTTCCTTCAAGTGAATTTCATTATTTTCAATTTTTAAGCAAGGAACCATACGCTTTTCTACGGCCTCTCTCAATGATATTTTTGATGTGGCTACTTTTAAAAAACATTTTACTTCAACAAGTTCATCTGAATCAATTAAACCTAAAACATAATAAGTTATTAAACTCTGATATGTATATAATAGTTACAATAATTCGTTTACCATCAGGCGATGCACCTAAGAAACCGTATTTCAAGTCAACAAATAATCCTGAAGGGTTAACATTCGGGTAGTAATAGTGGGTAGTTTGCAGCACTTCATCAAATTTTAAAACATTAGTTTAAATCCAGCAACGTTCTAGAAAACATCATTATTCTTCATAAGTATCTAGTCTCCGAATTTTCGACGCAAGTAAATAGGTATTACAAAATTAAAATATGTTGACCACTTTAATGTGTCATTTGTAAATGCATCGCCTCTAAGTTAATAATATTTTAATAATTTTTTGACACTTACCTAGAACTGATTTAAAAATAATCACACACAACCATAAACTTATAAAAATAATAAACTTACCCTACCGGTGATTAGGTATATATAGAAATAAAAATACAAATAAAAAAGGTTTTTAATAAAAACTAAAGATAAAAGTAATAATTACTAGAGCACCTATTGATATTACTAAATGTTGATCTACCCTCGTTCTTTCCCGAGATAAAATACAAAATATATTTTGTTGGCCTGCAAGGTCTAGAAATGAGAATTATATAAATGGTTTTTAGCCCTAAAACATGTGTTTTTAGCAGGTAAAATTTTTTCCGATGAATAGAGCAATTTAGTGAAAGGATTCTATTATTATTTCTGTTAGTTTATCCTATTACTAAGAGATGTCTGCACTTTATGGCCAAAAAAATCATTGACACATTTTCGTTTCAGATTGCATGGGATACGCGCTCCTTAAAGTGTACGAATTTATGCTCGAATTGCTACGGCGTTAATGATTGTACTAATATCGAGCAATCAATCACAGAAATTGCCGATGTACAACACGTTGACCAAAACGATGCATTTCAAGATGAGAATCGCATGCTAGAAGAGGAAGAAAATGTCGAATCTGACGAAGAAGAATCAGAAAATGATCATGATCATGAAGATGAAGACGAACATGATAAAGATGAAGACGGAGATGATGAAAATTAAGACGAAAATGATGAAGATGACGATAAAGTAGAAGTACAAGAGGAAGAAGAATGTAATTCGCAAGTCAAAAGGGCGAGATATAATTAAAAATAAGAAACAGTAAAATTGTACTTTCTTTGTATAATTCATCGTATGCACGTATAAAATAATTTTTTTTATTTTTTTGATCAATATAGACGTCCATAATTTCCTTTATTTTAATCCTACAAACTGCAATAAGGTGTGATAAATTAAATGCATGTACATGAAATATTTTTTAGAGTAATATAACGTGTAGAAGGGTAGGAAAAAGATACGCGTGAAAAATTATGAATTTTTCAGTTTTTTCGATTTTAAACGATTTTTTTTGCTAGAAGTAGTATTTTTTTATTATTGTATATGAAAATTAAAGTCATTACGAAAAAAATGAGACCTTCAAGAGGCGTCTAAAATAAAAATTCGGACCTTGGGAGCCGTTACAAAATGAGGTCTTTTTTTCGAAAATCGATAATATGTCGAAAAAAAATAGAGTTATCGTAAATAAAAAAAATTCTACTTTTTGGGATACAAAAAGCTATCACTGTACTGAATTTCATAACAAAATATTGATTTTTCGCTGAGTAAAAAATAAAAAACGAAAATTATGGTTTTTCGCTTTTTTAGCCTTTTTTTTTAGGTTATGTGAAAAAATGTTTCAGACAAAAGTTGTCGATTTTTTTATTATCTACAACTTTTACATTTAACTTTTTTCAATAAAATGCGTATTTACGCTGCAAATTGCAAAAAACCGTTTTCACCCCCTTTCCACCCCTACCACGCACCCCTTGCACGCATCTAAGATCTTGGATGGTCGCCTTTCGATTTGTATTTATCAAACCTACCCCCTTTCACTTAGCTACCTCAATTCGGACTGCACTATTAAGAAAATCCAAGATATGAACGTACAAAATAATAATGTAGCCCAATATGTTGGGTTATTGGACCCGGAGAACCAGGCGGCTGCAGGATCAGAAATACAACAACCCCCTGGTCAAAGACAAGCTGAAATGTAGGATAATAGCTAGGGTGGGACATTTAGCAAGGGTACCAGAAGTAACTAAGCTACTTCGAATACTCTACCTCAACAACGATCAACGATGCACCAAGAAAGAAGGGAAGACCGAAGAAAAGATGGATACATGGCGTCAAAACCTGGTTCAACTTGAGGAAACCTAGAGGCATCATAGAAGACTGGATCTTATAGACACAAAATAGATTGGAATGACAGAACTGGTCGGTGGAAGTCAAGGTACTACGTGGCCTGTCAGAACTCGACGGTCAGGTATTATTAAAAAAAAAAAGAATCTGGAGATCTTTTTTTAAATTGAAGATAAGGATATTAACACCATATACGAAGAAATATGCCCCTTATACTCTCCGAACCATGAAATTTAATATTCCTTCTTCGTTAACTTGATTTTATAATAAGAGTTAATGATACCCTATTACCATCTTCGTCTAAAACCGCCATGAACTTTTATACAAAGAAATTACCATCCGCTTGAAGTTGTTCAATTAGCTGCATCCGGCCCTAGTTTGCAAATTTTTCAGATAAAATTGCACAAAATTGTTTAAGAACCAAAATATTAAGTTTTTAAATTGAATAATTATTTGTGAACCACTGAAATCAGTTACAGATTATTTATACAGTTAAGCATTTACTACTAAAAATTTGTTATTTTTATCGTAAAGATCTGTTGCGGTTGGTTTCTTGTTGATGAACCGACCAGTAGATGCTTTTGGCTTTTACTAATAATTCCAAATATGAATGACGCAGCAATTCACCTGCATCGCCGTGTTGTCGGTAATAGAGTGGGAATTTGTCGATCGGGCTAACTAGCTATGAGAAATCGCTAATGAAAAGTTGGTTAAGAAATAGATGAGCATTTTTGAATTGCATAATTAACTAGAACAGGTTGTTCGCCGGCATATATAATCTCCTAGCTTGCACAGAGGTGAAACAAGGTGCTATGTTGTATTAATAATTTTTAAAGCAGTTCTTATAAAGATTGCTTCATGTACCTTGCTAAGAACTCTTTATAAAATTCCAGAATTTCAAGTTTGTATTTTTTAGTCTCATACAACACATACAAAAATTTGTATGTTATTTCGTTATTCCGACTTTATGAACATAATGCCTGTTACTTAACCTGTTAAAATAAATTCAGTCATGAATATTATAATATATACTTTTGTTATTTTCAAGAATGCAGATCAGTTGAAGAATTTCAATGTTTAAATCGAATACAAGAAGGTACTTATGGAGTAGTTTATAGGGCTCGAGACACGATTTTTGTTTGCCAAATCTTTTGGCAAATTCCATGGTTCATTCATTGAGAAAGGTTATAGGCTCTAACAGGTCGGTCCCCGGTCTGACCTATAGATGACGACACTAGAATTAAATCCATTTCATTTTTAGATAGTATCAACCGTCAAAAGATTCGTGTAAAAATTTGACAGCTGTCGGACTATTAGTTTGTGAGATATTGCATTTTTAGTGAAGCAACTTTTGTTATTTTCAAAAAGATGGAAAAAAAAAGAATTTCGTGTGCTTATTAAATATTGTTAATTGAAAGGAAAAAATACAGTTGAAGCAAAAGCTTGGCTTGATAATGAGTTTCCGGACTCTGCGCCAGGAAAATCAACAATCATTGACTAGTACGCAAAATTCAAGCGTGGTGAAATGAGTACCGAAGACGGTGAACGCAGTGGACGCTCAAAAGAGGTGGTTACCGACGAAAATATCAAAAAAATCCACAAAATGATTTTGAGTGACCGTAAAGTGAATATGATCGAGATAGCTGACACTCTAAAGATATCTAAGGAACGTGTTGGACATATCGTTCACGAATATTTGGGTATGCGGAAGCTCTGTGCGAAATGGGTGCCGCGCGTGCTCACAATCGACCAAAAACAGCAACGAATTGATGATTCTGAGCAGTGTTTGCAGCTGTTAAGTCGTAATCAACCCGATTTTTTGCGTCGATATGTGACTATGGATGAAACTTGGCTCCATCACTACACGCCTAAGTCCAATCGACAGTCAGCTGAGTGGACTGCGGCCGGTGAACCGCCACCAAAGCGTGGAAAGACTCAACAGTTAGCTGGCAAAGTTATGGCCTCAGTTTTTTGGGATACACACGGTATATTGTTCATCGACTATTTGGAAAAGGAAAAAACAATCAACAGCGACTATTACTGTGCATTATTGGAGCGATTGAAGACCGAAATCGCGAAAAAACGGCCCCATATGAAGAAGAAAAAAGTGTTGTTTCATCAAGACAATGCACCGTGTCACAAATCATCGAAAACGATGGCAAAATTGCATGAATTGGGCTTCGAATTGCTTCCTCACCCACCGTATTCTCCAGATCTAGCACCCAGCGACTTTTTCCTTTTCTCTGACCTGAAGAGAATGCTCGCGGGAAAAAATTTGGCTCTGATACTGAGGTAATCGCCGAAACTGAAGCCTATTTTGAGGACAAACCGAAGGAGTACTACAAAAATGGTATCGAAAAGTTGGAAGGTCGCTATAATCGCTGTATCGCCCTTGAAGGCAACTATGTTGAATAAAAAAAATGAATTTTGTCAAAATATTGTGTTTTACTATGGTAGACCAGGGACTTTTCAGCCGACCTGTTATATTATGGAAAATTAGTCAACAACAGCTAAAGCAAGTCCCCTGTTTCATAAGTTGCTCGTGCGTCGTATTATCTTTTCACCCTGTCAGTATAGATAATCGTAATTTACCACCCAATAGTTTATGAACATTTTCCATCTTCCATCTTGGACGTATTCTTCACCTGCCACTATTTCACCAGTCTGCTTTCATATATCAAGTCGCAAAGTAACCAACTTTCTATACCAAACAGGACTTTCACAATTTGAAGTAGTGGAACATGTTTATCCCAATTATTCTGATGTTCCGGGAGCACTAATATACAATTATTCTGGTATAATCTTTTGCAGACTTCTTTAGCCAGATGCCATGGCTGTTAAAAGCATCTTGTATAAAGTTCTTCTGGGTCCAACAGTATGTATACCAGCTCTTTGAGACAGACATTTTCCTTGACTATAACTCACCAAAAGAACTTTCAGGGAGAAGTGTTGCCGTAAATTCATGTATTTTCTAAACACATCCAAATAGTGAACCTCATCACTGTTAATCACAGTGAAAGCTCGTCGACTAATCTTAACTATTAGCTGAGATCTCTTCCCTTCGGCAACCTCCAGCAACTCCAAGTAATGCTATCACTTTGAGTAATAGATATTCTTTATCTGGAGCGTCCCTCATGAAGCTTTCCTTTGTCAGTACCTTCGATTGGTTTGGCTGATGGTCTACATTTTGTTTTTTCAAAAAAGCTGTGGGAGACTTGATATGTTGACATTCTCATTAACCATAATCATTGATTTTACCATCGAGTATTTGGACCATAATGAAGAAGGGTTGAATGTTTTTGACTAAAAATTTAAACTATTGAAAAGAATATTCTTTAAAAAACTGTTCTTACCACATTCAAAATGTAAGGCAACATCACATTTTCATCAGCACTACTTTTCAAATTGTGTTGTTCACGCCAGTTGCAAAACAGCGCATATTCTTTTTAATATCTTTTCGCAGACTTAACTGGAATGATTTGCCCTATCGCTTCCGCAGTTTTCTCAGCAATTTCATCTAATTTTAGATCCATTTTCTCCGCAGATATTTCGTGTGTACAGAAAAATTTCAATATGTCTGCCTTTATTTACATTGTTACTTGGTAACCGCTGTTCATTTTTTATTTATAAAGCAAATCAACCATGTTAAGAATAATTTTTTCACAGCAGTCTTCATGACTTTCTAATAAAATGATCAAATATGTTTCATTTCAGTTTCATATTTTATTGCGTTTAAAACCAAAGGCAGTATGAAAAAAAATATAGTACGATACACGTCCGTGAAGTGATTATTACGGTACTCGATTAGATATTCTTGAAATGTCATCAATGCCTAAAAAATCTGGTGAAAAACCAACAGGATGATGCTGCTGTGGGTTCCAGGCCAGTCAGGGGTTCATGGTAATGAGGGGGCAGAAAATTTTGCCAAGAAAAGAGCTGAGTCTTCTTATATACCCAGAACCAATGTGTGGGATGGTTTAATGCTTACTTTCGAAAATATGTTTACCAGTGCATAGAAAAAGACATGAATACCGGTTCCTTTATGAAGGAAATGTGGCGAAGATAAAAAATATTGCATCCTTAGAAAATATCTTATTTTAAACCACTTTCTGCTTTCCCACTTAATCCTCATTTTTTGGACTTTTTGGGACTATTTTTATAGTTACACACTTGGGTATAAAATTCCTTTTGAGAAATTGTGGTCCCTTACACCCTTTCATCTGTCACCCTTTATTATTGTACTAACCCTTACTCTGTCCACCCTATTAAGAACACTATAAAAGAACTTTGTAGCTGAATTACAGCTTCTTCGAAACATCTGGTTTAACCAATAATGTCTCAAAAAGAATTGAATACCTACTTAAACATATAAATATGAAATGTAATACTCAATTAAACACCAAAAATAATAAAAAAAACCTCAAAAATCTGGATGAAACAGGAACTTTCAACAAAATTAAACTACTTAGTGAGCAAGCGATTTTACAAGGTAACTTCTGTGCTAGTCCGATCCATTCTATCTATGAACGACCTCAAGTAAATTCCTTTGTACTTTTTTATTCCTTACTATTTATCCGTGACAGGATTTTTACAAGGTAAAAAATTATACAAGCCAACTAAAAGAGTATAAATATTCAACATTTGAAAACGAAATAAAAGATATATTGGCTTACCTAACAGCTGCACAATAATGCAAACTCTCAATTGGAAAAAATCTAGTAATTTTTTTATGGTTTTCGTCGACATTCTCCAGCAAAATCCCGTTGGACCAAACACTCAACCACGAATCGATTCCTTTGGCCCCGGTAGCCCCTTGATCGGGGTACAGTTCTTGCAGAGGTTCTTGGATCCCTTGTAAACCATCTTTAGTTTGTTGGGGTACACTGGATCCCAAGTAAAGCACCCTACATCGACAAATGGGGGTGGATTCCGACATATTGCAGGTGCGAATAATAGTCAAAACCGATTTATTAAACACCTAGACTAGATATAGTTTTAATTCGATGACTAGCATTGTTGATTTCAGGACCTGTAAAAAAAAATAAAACACTAAATTGTTTATTCGTAAAAGAAATTTGATATTTTAGTTATTTCTAACAGAATATATTTGCAATTTTCCTGCAAAGTTCACTGACTTTCATTGTTTTGATTTACATAACCATTATAATTACGCTGTAAGATAACTGTGTTAGAAAGAAGACTGCTGCCTATAAATTATATTAGAAAACACATAAACGGAACATTTTTGTAGTAAATTATAATTAGTTACCAAATTAATGATCTGAGTAGCTATTTTTTGTATTTGGGTATTGTTTTATTAAATTACAGAGCTTAGCTAATTAATATTAAGAATATTTTAGTTTTTAGATAAAACTTGAGTCACTAATTTCGTCTTAATTGCCAAGCATCGTTCCCAACTTTCAAATTAAATGTTCCATTCAATAAATCAATATAAAAAAGGATATTCAATATAGCTTTACAGTTAGCAAGTATGCTTCGACAGCATTTTTATTTCAATATTTATTATTTAAAGTCCCCTTAGATCTAAGTGGCACCATCAAAAAGTCTACAGGTAGAGTTCACCTCTTTTTTTGAAGGCAACTGATAAAAAATTCTTAGCAAATAAAACAATTATGTTTCCCTTACAATATGCAGCCTCTTGCCTCTTGAGTGAGTCACAAGATACTCTTAATATAAAGTATAAAGTATGTAGCTCATAAAACCGAGATAACTATATGTAAGACAGTATTTGTGCCAGATCAAGTTAGAATATTTAAAGCATGGAGATGAAGCAGTACTTAAGAAGGGTACTAGAACCAGATTCGGCAGGAGGCAATCAAAAAACAATTGAAGAGGCCCAGCTGAGATAGCTTGGACATATGGTCAGCGTGAAAAAACATCTTCTTAAGGTAAAACAGTTTTTAAATTATTTTAAAGATTCTAATGAGTTTGGAAAAACTCAGACCGATGTTACCCAGTTAATGGAGCAGCCAGAATAATATTAAACCATTGTTTGGTTTGATTAAAAATATAAACGAATAGTTGAGGTAAAGTACGTTTCACAATAATTCGTTGACTCGGTACCTGACCTTAGGGGATTAGTAATGAAAAGTTATAAATTTCTCACTGTACAGTAAACATTAACAGATCCGTAATCCGGTTTTCAAAATAGATTTAAATAAAACTCAGTAACATTTACTAAAACTTATATTTATTTTGTAAAAAAAATCACGAAATTTTTTAAAAACAAACAAACAAATTTTAAGTTTATTTATGAATTGAAATTAAACAAAACTGTTGAAACTTACGTATACGTATACGCTTTGGTCTATTTCATCTAATTTAACATTTACTAAAACTTAAATTTATTTTGTAAAAAAAAATCACGAAATTTTTTAAAAACAAATTTTAACTTTATTTATTAATTGCGATTAAACAAATGAACTAATTCTACATTATTTACAACTATTTAATCTAAATGTAGTTCAGTATCACTATCGTCTTCATTTAAATTAATAACTAAGGGTGCTACAGTTACATTAACATTTCGATATGTACCTTCAACCTTAATAACATGCTGAATCGAATTTTTCCAGCTATCAATGGGAATATTACTTGTCACATTTCTGATTAACTCTATAACACTTGAGTTTAATGTGGGTGAAACGTTTTCCGATCTAACTTTGGATTTTAGCTGATGCCACATATGTTCTAGAGGATTGAACATGCAATAATATGGGGGAAGCCGTAACACTGTGTGGCCCATATTTTTAGCAATAGTATCACAAACGTATTCTTTTTCAATACCGAACGCTGCTACAACTTGTACGAGATCACGTTTTGTGTACGATTCTTCAAAATAAAGGTCATTTTTTAACAAATACTCTTGAATTTCCCATTTATTGTTGTTGCTATTTGGTACTTTATTTAATTGACGGCTATGATAAGTTGCATTGTCTATTACAATTATACTTTTTTCCGGTATATTCGGCAATAAATAATTCTCAAACCAATCTTCAAAAATTTCTGCTGTCGTATCTTCGTGATAATCTAAACTTGAATCTTTAATATTATTTGCTGATAATAAAGCGTTTGGAACCCAACCTGTTTCTGATCCGGCATGTATTATTGTAATTCTTTGTCATCTATTTGATGTAGCCTTTGTTTTGCAATTTCCCGATGAATCAACAAAACCCTTCGTTGGAGTATCATGGGTGTCATACCATGTCTCGTCGAGGTAGATAATTGAAAGGTTTGCACTTCTAAATTTTTGAATAGCTTGTAAGTAATGACAACGCCACATTCGTAAACGATATGACTCCATTATCACTTGTCTTTTATTAATGGTACAATATTTAAATCCTATTTGAGAAATAATTCTCCACAAACTTGTACGGCTACAAATAATTCCCGTGTCGTCTTTAAATAACCGTTTTTTTATACAATCTAGGGTTGGTATCATTTGTTCTTGGTATAGGACATATATCGTTCGTCGGATTATATCTTTTTGTATTTCATCAACACATTTAGTATTATTAACGTCACTTCGTTTTTTTCGTTTAGTTATTGGCTTATTGATAATATCTTTTACTGTGGATATTGGGGTTTCGGTTAACTTACATATTTCTTCTGCTGCATCGGTTACACTATAACCTCGATTATTCAATGTTTCAAACACATTTTTCACAATTTGTTTCGCATCCGGCGATAAATGCACTTTTTTGCCCAAGGACGTCACATACTTAGTTATAAACACAAGATTACTTTCAGAGTATAATGTTTAGTACAAACTAAAATTCTAGGAGAGAATTTTAAAAACAAATTACCCCGAAACTCCCACTTTCTCTTCCAAGATGATTAAGAAAATCAAAAATCATTTACCAATGATTTACTATTGATGGTCAGTAATAATAATTTAAAATTTTACCTGAAAAATAAAAAATCCAAAATATATCTTCCTGGACAAAAATAAATAATACCTTTCTGTAAATAGTTCACCGGCTTACGGCCAAAGTTCGAAGAAATATTAACCACCTTTTATTAGTAATCCCTTAAGAGCAGTTAAGAGCAGGTACCAAGTCAACGAATTATTGTGAAACGTACTTTACCTTTTACCCCTTAATCATTAACTATTGACCTCAACAGTAAAGGTAACTGCTTTTTTATCATTCTTATATTATCTATTCATAGTAAACACAATATGCTGACAAGTGTATAAATTATTGAACTCAGATATTGTAAAACAGTCACACCTTTATTGTTTATTCATGAAAGGAATGAAGAATTTCATTAAAAAACGCAATATTGACAACAAAACTATTTATTGCATTTTTGCAACGCCTCTGGATTTTTTTCTAGTTAATGGACGTTCAACAGCTATAAAAACAGAGTTCAAGTTTGTACACATGCAAAATAAACAAACAAATATAATTTAAACTACATATTATCAGCGTTATTTCACTTTTTTCTAATGTTAAATTGTTGTAGTTATTATAAAACTTTAACATTTAGGAATAATTACATTAAAACTAAATAATAAACGTAGACATAACGGGACATTAAAGCTGTTGAATTAATTAATGTAAAACCCAGCTACGGTTCTTTAAACATAAATAATGTTAACGATATTTATTGTGTCATATTTATAAATTTTTTAACCATAAAAATGGTCTTCGTTGGATCATTTTTAATTTTTATTAAATTCCTAAGTTTGTTAACTTATTTCCCTACCGAATTACACAAAGTTATATGTACCAATGTCGTTACAAAATACTAAATCCATATGGAAATGGAATAGTTTGCAATAAACATTAAGACAAGGTAAAGGTCATCTAGAGAAGTTATAATATGTTCTAATAGGAATGTTCTTAACGATTATGACCGACTTAGAAGGTAGAAAACGGTCTTTTAGAGATGGGAGTGGCCGTACTAATAAATAATTGAAAGTTTATTTAGCAATTTGTTGGTAATAAATTAAGTTGATGCTTAAAATTTATCTTGAAGGCGTCTTCAACGCACGTATAAGTTTTGGGAACAGATGTATTACCACCCACTGATAGCTAACCAAAATTTGTTAAATTATTTTAAAATAGAAAAATTCTATTAGAAATTTAAAGTTTGTTGAGAAAATCCATTTTCAAAGTTGTTAAGAAATGTATTTTTTGGAAAAATGTATTATCTTAAATCATCACAATACAAAATAACATCAAAACATTGCGACCTGCTACTTCGGCAATTTTATTCTTTTTTGAAAATTGAAATTTAAAAAATTTAAACGATAATGGTATTGCCACCTCTGGCTCTAATAACATCTCTAATTATCCATAGAGGGCTTCTTATCAGGTCACTTATGTAATCCAAATCCAAATTTTCCCATTCTTCTATTAAAACATTTTCCAACTAATCAATTCACAAAGATATTGACAGGGAAATTCATATAGCCTTAAAAGAAAATAAACAGATGGTAGTCATATGGATTCCTTCCCACATCGGCATTGAAGAAAACGAAACAGTGGATCAAATGGCCTGCGAAGCAACTACAAATAAAATTTGTGACCAACTACACAAAATAGTGCCTAGTGACGTGAAAATTTACGTAAAAAACGCGGTTCTCAGTGCGTGGCAGAACAAGTGGTTGCAGTGCTCTGAAAAGTTAAGAGAAATAAAAGAAAATGCACTACAACGGTCCAAGCTTATAACAACAAGAAGGAAACAAGTGATTTCCCACACACATCTCCACTTAATTACTAAAGAAAACTTCCCAATTTGTAATCAATGTCAAACCAAAATAACAGTGAAACATTTCCTAATAGAATGTCAAAAATACAACTCCGCAAGAACCAAATTCAACTTATCCCAAAACATATCCGACCTTCTTGGACAAAAGTGCAACCTCGACAACATTGTAAAGTTTTTAACAGACATTAAAATAATCAATATATAAAGTCCAAAATTTAAATTTTAAAATGTAAATAGTACAAGATTTATCAAAATTTATTGCGTGGTCAAAGTACACATATAGCTTCACTAAAAAGACAAAAATCTTGAAATTTCACATTTGAGTATTTAAAAGGGTTGTACTTAATATGAAAAATTCTTTACGAAAATAGGTATGCAATTTTCCGGAAAATTCTCGGGAGAAAAATTTTGTTTTTGTTTTTTCACTCTAATTGTTTAAATAATAAATATATGGGAAAAAGTTTTAATTAAAATTTGTAGCTGATGCAATTATCTACAAAATTTGTCTGAAAAGTTTTTCTATAAATTGAAAAGTGTACGAGATATAATTATTTCAGCGGAAGTCGATTCGTGGGTGCGCGCGAACGTCCCGTGAGCCGAATTTATTGAAGGCTCGATTTAAAAGTTAATAATTTAAAGGTTGTGATGCACTGAAAAAACAGACAAAGTAATATAAAATGTAGAGAAAGACCTCAACTTTCAAAAAAAATTACTTTCAAGTTTAAAAAAGTAAATTTTCTAACTGTAAAATCCATTTATTTATAAAAAAACGAGCAGAAAAACGTCAATAAACAATTATATTTCCTATTTAATTAATTATTATCGCAGCGAAAATTCCTTTTAAATTTATCATTTCAAATGATCATTGAACATTATTATCACAAAAACAAAGCGAAACATGTTTAAATTTTTAAACAAATGCTTTTTAAAAATCTCTGTTTTTTACATGCTTAATTTCAATCGTTTTTTTCAAACTTTATTTAATTATGTATTTTTTCCAAATTAATATACTTCAATGAAACTTTATCTGTAAATACTTTGAAGTATATACTTTCAAAACTATTATACAGTTTTTCTTTTAATATGAAATTTTTTAAATAATAGACATTTATTTATAATAAGTGCTAAAATCAGACGTCTTTTAGAAAATCTAGCATAACTGTTTTCAGTGCTTACAAGATTATTCAGATTTTTGCCAGCTTGATAATAATTGTATAGAGAAGCGATCGCGATACATATTAACACACCTATGCGTCAGGTACGAAAGAGAAGGGAGTACGAATGAAGGTGAAAAAGCAGGTGAGAAAGCCGCTGGCAGCTGCTTCTCCGCGCCGTCGCGCTGTGAGTAGTCTTTTGATAATAATAATAATAATAGTAATAGTAATAATGAAAATTGGATCAAGTGAAATTAAAAAAAAATAATAATGTAAAAAAATAAGCTATTATTAATAAAAATATAGTAGAAATAAAGTGGGGTTTAAATCAAGTTAACGAGGAAATTTGCTTGAGATTATTTTTTATTATTATTAACAAATTAAATTTTTTAATAAACAGTAATAGTGGATATATATATAACTCATTAAACTGCGTGGTAAAATCAATAATTATTAAAACTGAAATTCTGAATCTGAAGTATAAAACTCCCAAAAGGGTAAGAGCAGTAACGCTTGCTTTTAGGAAAATTCTGTGTTACCTTAAAAGAAAATGCCAAATGTAAAAAATTTCTTAATTCTTATCTCATGGAATAATTTTAATTTTAATTTTTAAAATTTTTTGAATCAAAAAATTGCAAGAAAAATCGCTAGAATTTTCATGAAAAACCAATTTAATGATAAAAAAAGCACGGGATATTCTGAACATATTGATCAACAACAATACCTTATAAATGAAATATATTCGTCGTCATAAATACTAATTAAAATTATAAATGAAACTTCGAGAATTCGCTTATTTCAACGGTAGCATTTGAAAATTCGTATGTATCTTTTCGGAAAATCTAGTTACAAAAAAAGTTTCAAATAAATTTTTTAGATTAAACCATCTACTTTTAAGTACACAATGTTTAATAATTAAATTGTTTAATTTCTCAATGTTTAGTAGAAAGAATTAGTAAAAAAAACGACTTTTTATGTGGAAAATCGGTGATAATTCATTAACAAATTATTACAAAAAAAAAAAAATTTTTTTATATAATTTTAGATACCTTCATTTATAGCAAATTTTATATTAAACAATTTTTTCTACAGGTCATTGTATATTTACTATCTTAAAATTAAAAACTTGAAAATTGATGATGTTTAAAAGTAGTATTAGAAAAATTTGGTGTATTTCAAAAACTGATAAAAATATCAGAAAACTTTTCAAACAAATTTTGTAGGTAAATGCATTAGCTACAATTTTTGATTTAAACATTTTTCTGCATTTTCATTATTTAAACAATTAGAGTGAAAAAACAAATAAAATAATTTTTCGACCAATGTTTTTCCGGAAAATTGCTTACCTAAATTCGTAAACATTTTCTCATATTAAGCACAATCCTCTTAAATACCTAAATTTGAATTTCCAAATTTTTTGTACATTTTGCAGCTTTTTACGAATATTTTGTGTACTTTGACCACGCTACATCTAAAATATACCACACACTCATATTAAAATATTCTATTTTACACCATAATTCAATTTTTATGCCATACTTCTTGTGACGAGTTTAGTTATTGAAGATTGAAAATCTATTACTAAACAATAGAGATTATAATAGTTAATTAGTGATTGTCATTCATGGAAAACGTAATTTTTCACACCTGCAAATTAAAAACGAAAATTTCTACTGCTTACCTACATAGGTTAAAGAGTGGTAAGAGTTAATATCGAGTAGGTAATACATAAAATGTTTTCGATGATGGTTACAGCAGCGCCGACAGCGGCAATAAAACACCTGACCAAACGAATTTCACAATATCGAACCTATGACATAGATTCAGCGGCTGCTTGGTAATGCTTATTATCTTTACAAATAGTTTCACCCGTGAATGCCCATAAATATTAACCCAATTCCAAATGACTTTTGGGGTCTTGTTTATTCGAAAGAAATCATTCGGTTAACAAAAAAAAATGTTGATTATTGAGTAATATAATTAAGAGCGATTCGGATCAAAGAGGAAAAATGAAGTAAACGATTTGGTATATCGAAATATATACAAATTCTTTTTATATAACTGACATTAATAACTGTTTTAAAGGAATTTGTTAAAACTTATAATGTTAAAATTAATTATTTGCATTTAAGGGGATTTTTCTACAGGAATTTTAAACACTTTTAATATTTTATAGTTCATTTGTTTGGAGTTGGCAGCTAAGAAAGGTCATTAAATCGTAAAATGGTGTAAACAAGACCTTAAATCAGTAGCGCACGTACTTATTTATATCGGTATTAAGAAACTTCTTTTAATCGTCATTTTTTAATCTTCTTAGTGTCGTCAACCCTTATGGTCTAGGTCTAGGTCTGCCATTTTTCGTTTTATACCTCTGTTTTTTGCATTTTCTTTTATATTTTTCCTTCTCAACTCAATCAGATCAGAAAATGATCTGATTGAGCAGGCGGGTAATGACGGCCGGCCGCCATTTCCTGCATAGCGCATGTACTTCGGTTCTAATAATAATAATAATAATAATAAGTTTATTGCTTTTAAAACTATAGTTTACAGCAAGGGTAGCAACAAATAAAACAAATATAAATATATGAAAAGTAACAGAAATAGATAAGTGTTCCAGGAGAATTAAAGAATACATATACATATTACAGAGATATAAAGATTGTAGTACCTTCTGATTGGATGATTACATCTGGGAGCGTTCATTCATTAATGATAAACGATCTTATTTTCATTGCCCCACTTACGAATCGGTATAGTTGGCAAAGGGTGAAGTTGTCCGTAGATGATAGAAGTGAGTCCAGGTCGTCTGATCGTCCCGCAGGGCTAATCAGTTTGTTTCTCAGGTTCTTATATATTGGACAGACCAGCAGTATGTGTTCGAGGGTTTCTGGTTTTAAAAAGTTACAAATTGAGCATATAGCGGTAGTATCAATTTTGTGAGAGCTATTATTTATATATATATATAGTTTTTCTATGTTAGCTGTTCTGAGTTGAGCAATCAGCCTTTTAGTATGTAAAGGAATTGTACTATTTAGATAATTATAATTAATTTCAAGATTATTTTGTAACAAATGTTTATAAAGAGGATGACGGATACTAATTAAAATTTTATTTAAATCCTTTTCGTAATTTCTATGAATGTAACTGTTCAGAATTGTATGCTTTGAATTTAAGTCAATATCATTTACGTTAGTTTCCGTGTTACAGTAGTTAACAAGACAATGTCGTAACTGATCAGCCCAATTGTATTTTAAACTACCAATAGTGGTTCCTTCTAAACTTATTTGTCGAACTAGTGCTCGGTGAACATACCGGTTAGGATTCTTATTTTTATTCTATGGAGTATTTCTAATGCTTGTTTTATAATAAAGTAACCCATTTTATATAAGCTAATTTCAGTTCTGACTATGTGTTCAGCTGTTGACCTTTGCATAAAAAGAAGGTTTTTCCAAAAATTGTTTTGAACTTTTTCTGACTGTTCCAAGTAACGGAGAGCCCATATACCACTAGCATACGTAAAAGTAGGAATCACAATATTGTGGTATAATAGTTTGATAGAGTCAATACTTGAAACTTTTGACGAATTTATTGTTCTTATCAAAGCTCCTTGAGAGAATCTAGTTTTTTGTTCGCGGTATTTAAGGTTATTTAGAAACAGTCCGTTAAATGAAAAAATAACACCTAGATATTCATACGTATTGACTGAGTTAATTACATTATCTTTAAATTTATATTGAGGTTGGTGGCCTATATTTGGACTCTTACGAAAGACAACTATTTTGGTTTTCATCGCATTAACCTCTAGCCTTAGCCCATTGCAATAGCGTTCGAGCAATTGTAGGTTTTTGCGAGTTCAATTTGTGATTCAGCAAATAATACAAGATCATCTGCATAGAGCAACATATTAATGTTTTCTCCGTTATCGAGAATCACGCCTTTAGCCCCATGATTTTTAAAATAGAGATCTATATCGGAAATAAATAAAGAAAATAATAAGGGACTTAGGGTATCGCCTTGTAGGACGCCCTTGGTTATTTTAATTGGGTCAGATTTATTTTCGTTCTGTTCCATAAAGAGAAAGGCCGACTCGTATAACAATTTTACAATTCTAACTATTTTAGCGCTTACTCCACTGTTGTATAGTTTAACCCATAATAAATCATAACTCAAAGAATCGAATGCCTTGCTAAAATCGACAAAGAGAGCAAACACTTTTCTAGACGGTAAACGTAGGTAGTTATTTACAATTGTTGACAATACAAAAATGTTGTCTTCACAACTTCGATTTTTGCGAAAGCCTACTTCGGTTCTACGGTCAAGGGATCTATTCGGCTACCTGTTGTGACAATATTATCTAGGGTTTCTATTCTGTTTGGGTTAGTTAATCCCTAATTACAGGGTGGACTCTTTGAAAAATAACAACTATGACTACGTTTCAATAGAAATGTATAATACTTTTAGTTATTCTTCATGAACCACCCTTGCTTGGGCTTTGAAGGAATTACATTTATAATAAATTCACTGTGCTGCCAACACCGAACAATTGAACTATAATATTTAGGAATACAAGATTACAAGATGAAGAATTTTAATGAGTTTTTAACTTATTTAAATCAGCTGAGTTGTTAATTTCTGTATTATTATGTTTTAATGTTTTCAAGTAATGATACCTCTATTATTTTGAACATTTTATTTGAAACTGTTTTTTAGTAACAGCCATGTTATGGTAAATCTATTAATCTGAGTTTTCAGCTTCTTTATTTAGCATTTATTTACTGCCTAGCATGCTCATAGAAAATTATTTTTTATTATTTGTCAAAAAACCTTACACCGCAAGGTAAAAAGGTTTTAGATTATATATATATATATATATTATTTGTCAAATACGTTTTCCATCAAAATAAACAGTAGGTATCTACCGAAATTAAGAGGTAAACACCTGATTAATTACCACAAAAATAGTTTTTTTTTTATCACATTACCAATCATCAAAATAAACATCTATATTTTTTTGTACAAAAATGTAAGTGCTAATTGTACAAAATCGCAGAAAAAAAATTAAAAAAAGGAACTTATATATACTGTATTTGAAAATCAAGAGAAAGTAAATTCCCAGAATAAAAACTATTTCGGTATGCAAAACTATAGTACAGTACGTGCGGTAAAACTTCAATATTTGTAATGCATTCTAAATTGTTTTTGTTAATTTCAATACAAAATTTATTAAATTTCTTGGACTATCACATTATTTTATGATCTTTCATTGTTACTACAGTAGGCCTAAGAGGATTAACGTGCGTCATAGGCGTAACCAGATTAGAAAGGGATAATTGTTATTTAACGACCTCCGAATAGCAACAGCTTCTAATGAGAGATATTTTGACTTAAATAGTGCTTAAGTTTCTAGAAATGCAGTTATTTGATTTTCGATAAACGTGACAAATAGTAGTGACTAGCCTTTACGAATGATGTTGATTTACCCACAATAAGCCGGGATAAACTATGGAAAACGTTACATGAGTTAAACTTTAAATTTGAAAAAATGGGCAGACACTTAATGCTAATTGATTCTGAAGAAATTGTATGTTGGAGAAGACAGTACCTCAGAAGTTAAAGCTCAAAATAAAAACATTTATTATTTTGATGAAACATGGGTTAATGAAGGACATTGTGTAGGAAGAGTTTGGAAAGACAAAAATATAAAATCATCCCATCAAGCTTTTCTAGAAGGATATACTACTGGTTTTAAGGAACCTATAGGAAAAGGTAAAAGATTAATTATTTGTCATATAGGCAGTACAAATGGTTTTCTTGAGAATGGTTTACTCTTATTTGAATAAAAAAAAAACCGTTGATTATCACGAAGAAATGAATGGAGACGTGTTTGAGGAATCTTTTGAACAGATGATTCAATTCATACCAAAAGGATCGGTTATTGTAATGGACAATGCAAGTTACCACTCCAGATTACTTGAACCTTTACCAACCACTAAATTGAAAAAGGATGAAATTGCAAAATGGTTATCTTCTAAAAATTTAGCCTTTGACAATACAATGCTGAGGGCAGAATTGTTAACTATTGCTAAAAAACATAAGCAAAATTTTAAAAAATATAATATTGAGGAGATAGCCAAAAAACGAGAAATTGAAATCCTTCATTTACCACCCTACCATTGTGAACTGAATCCGATAAAATTGATATGGGCTCAAGTTAAAGGTTATGTTGCCAGAAATAACACTACTTGTAAATTATCAGATGTTAAAAATCTCTTCAATAAGGCAATATCTGAAGTAACAAGTGAAAATTGGCAAAAATGTATAAGACACGTTACAGAAATAGAAAAAAAAATGTGGGAGCTAGATAACATAATTGATATTACTATAGAGCCTATTGTAATTTCTCTAGAATCAGATGGTGAATCTTCTGACACAGAGTGCGAGAAACCATAACTTTAAAATTATTAATCTATGTACTTTAATTTTATTTTTAGATTTTTATTTTTTAAGATTTAATATTGTCGTATTTTTTGCATGTTGCTCGTCAAACCTTGCGGTTGGTTTTTTTTTCTCATATACCTACTTAATTGTATTTTTAGCTCCTCATATTAATTTATAAGTAATTGTAATTATCTGTAATTGTAAATAAACATATGCCTAAAACAAAATGCCTAAAATAATATTGACTTTTTCTTCATTTTACCCAAATTAAATTACTACTTACGAATTATATTTATCTATCTAAAATTGGTAATCTAGGTATAAATAACTAAAACAAATTAAATATTTCTATTTCCATATTAATTTAATTTTAAAAACGCACGTCTATGGTTTACTGCCTTTAACACTGATAACTGCAAAACTTTTCGGGGAATTTACTCCATTAAACAAAAGTTAGATACATATTTTTTTCAATAAATATTTTATTCGAATATTACAAAAAATCACGCCACGATGCACATTTTAAAGATGTGTATAATAAAAATGTATTTATAATTATTTTGGTGGATCCTGTTTAATATTAAAATAAGCAGAATATTCCTGTAACTTTAAAACAAGCTTCGGTTGGTTTAAAAACATATTTTATTTAGAAGACCTTTATATTTAATTTAGTTCAGAGCCTCTTGCTAATTACCAAACAAAGACAACTTTTAATGACGTTAAAGAAGATACAATTAAATAATTTTTTTGATCAGATTTCAAAGTAAAATAAATCCAACTGAAGGTCATGTGCAGTGGAAATTAAACCCCATTTTAATAGCGACCGTTTAAAATAAACTCTACGATGAAGGTGAAATGATAAATATAATTATTTAGGTATATCATAATTAAAAAATAATTAAGGAAGTCATTTAGCGTAGTTAATGAAAGAAAGGTTATGATGGGTTCGGTTGAAATAATTAAAGAAATTTGCCGATTTATAATGTGAATGTAATATACAGCAATAAAACGTAGTGGCCAAATATACAAATATTTTCTACTTTCACTGAAAACATTTAACAATTACCGTCAAAATTAAAAACTGCTTATACTCATACTAAAGATATTTCGTAATAGAGTACAGTTTTCTCATTATTACAAAACGTAGATGATCCTACATAGTTTTAGATTTATTTAAAAAAAACGATACCCCGCTTCTACTCTGTTGGAATTCACAGAACTTATCATCTCCCAATATAAAAATACCAAATAACCCGTTTTCTAAACCTGATTTGTATTGATGCTGATGCTTACGCAAACTTCGTAGATCTTTGCTTATTCCACCAACATATTTTCATTACATAATTCACATTGTTGGGATGATATGAAGTAATAAAATTTTTTTTTAAAGTCGGTAAACATGTTTGTATTTTATTATTCAACTAGGCGAGACAAGGAAATGTTTGTATTGGTAAGATTCTATTCCAGGCTTTTAAAAAACTATCTAGCTATAATATTTTCATGCTTAATCGTTTATTTCCTCCAAATCAAGATGTTTTAGCTCAAATCATTGATGTACTATAGTCTATATAGAAAGGACAAGGAGTAATAAATAATTCATTTAAGTAGATTTCATAGACGTACTAAAATATATTTTAAGAGGGTATACCGTGTTGATGCAAGTGTTGATGATATTGTGGAATTAACGGCTGCTATGTTGTGTGTTGCTAAATCAACAATTTATAGATTACTAAAAGAAAGCAAGAATGGAACTCTTCAACCCCCTAAAACTCCTTCAGGCCGAAAACCAATTGAGATCGATGAGTCATTAAAACAAAGACTAAGGCGTAAAGTCCATGGATTTTACTTACGAAAGGAAATTCCAACACTTGACAAAATTATGACATCAGTGCAAGAAGATACGGACTATACAAAATTCTCCAGAATGACATTATGCAAACTTTTTAAAGATGTGAGTTTCGATATACAAAAGATAATAGAAAATCTCTCTTGATAGATAAACCGGAAATAGTTTTTAGTAGAAGAGACTATTTAAGAAGCATTCGATATGCCAGAGAACAAAATATGAAAATCTTCTACTTAGACTAAATATGGATAAATGCTGGATATACAGTTTCCAAATCTTGGCAAGATGAAAACATTAAAAGCGGAAGGCAGGCATTTGTGGAAGGTTTGTCGTTAGGTTTGCAGCTACCATCTGGAAAAGGAAAAAGACTTATCATTGTCCATGTTGGAAGTTCTGAAGGTTTTGTTGATGGTGGATTATTAACTTTTATTTCAAAACGCACGGGGGACTATCACGAAGATATGAATGGGGATGTCTTCGAGGAATGGTTTGTCAAATGTTGGATCTGATTCCAAAAGGGGCTGTTATTGTTATCGACAACGCAAGTTACCATTCACGGTTACGAGAAGCATTGCCCACAAGTCGTTGGCGTAAAGCAGAGCTTTTGGAGTGGCTTATTTCAAAAAATATTAAGTTTCCAAAAGATCCACTAAGGAAAGAACTTTACAGAATTGCAAAAATGAACAAGAATAAATACAAAACCTACATTGTAGAAGAAATGGCTTCTTCTTGTGGTATATCAGTTCTTCGACTTCCCCCTTATCATTGTGAACTTAATCCCATAGAATTAATATGGGCTAAGGTAAAGGGGGAAGTTGGGAAAAAAAATACTACTTTTAAAATAAACGATGTTGTGAAATTGTTTGAGAGTGCTGTAAGTCATGTTAGTAAGGAAAATTGGACAAACTGTATCGAGCATGTTATCAAAGTAGAGGCAAATATGTGGAAAATTGACAATATTTGTGATGATTTAATCGACCCTATTATTATTAATGTCAACAACGATTCTTCCTCTTACGAGTCGGATATAGAATAAAATGTAAGTAATAAATGTATTCCAATAATTATTTCTTTTCATTTTTTATTATATTATAATTTAAAACGTATTTTTTTCCCAAAATACACACCACTGCAATGCGTTATTGCTTATCCGCTAATCCTTTAACAATGAAGAAACCCTAAACTTTGGTACAACTGAAACAAATACGGGGTCGATCTACCTGGTTTTTAGATTTACGGATGAAATGTAATTTTTATATTTTGCACTTATAAAAATCTTCATTATAAAACGCATTTGCGCATCGTAATGTAACTTTTAGGCACGCAAATTTTTGTTTTAAAAGGTTGACGACATGAGTGAAGTATCTAATGACAAGACTATTGACAATGACATTTGTGGCTAATGGCAATTTATTAATTTTATATTGTTCTTTAAGAAAATATTTGTGAATATGAATATCATCTTTTACTTATATAATATATTATGATTGGTGTATTAGTCATTTTAAAATATTTTAAAACCTTAACATTTTATAATTTAAATGTCAAAACTGTCAAATGTTATAAGTTATACAGTGCTACCGACATACTTTTTAAAATAAAAATTTTCGTAATTACATAAAAATAATAAATTAATTTAAAAAATGATCAAATGGCAAAATATAAAAAATATTATAAACAACTTATTTCATATGGCTGTTGTGACACTCGTTCTTTAAAAAACTTAAACTCGTGTCATAACACAATTCCATATGAAATGCGTTGTTTAATATACTATTAAAGTAAGAGATTTATCAACAATTTCATGGTGCTTCCTGTAAAGGTTTTGCATACTTAATTAGGGTTTATTACTCCTCGTACTTTTTGTACAGACTATAAACATTTTACAATATATCTGACCATGATGCTATATTAATGTTAACATTTTATGAATTATACCACCTAAATTATACTACAAATTTTATGGAATGTTGAACCATTGAACTGTTTCATTCGGTTAGATCAGAGAAATTAGTTGCTCAATAAGCGACAACGCAGCACGGTTTGTCTGAATGATACCACGCCCAGAAGCGGCTATACTATGAAATTTGACATAGTCTCTAAAATGGGTTTCCCTTTTGACCCATCGTTGATATCTCTTTATAAATTGTTCAGTATACAGCGTGTCCACGGATGGCATATCCTATAGGTGAAAAATGTTTAAATATTGAGAGATATTATTAGAGCCAGAGGTGGCAATACCAGATACTAAAATGTTAAATTTATCGTTTAAATTTTTTATTTTGTTACAAAATGATACAAAATATCTCCTCCTGACCTTTACACCAGTAACAGTTTCCTTTTCAATACTATTAAACTGTAATTTAAAATGTTTATTGTTATTGTGTTATCAAACACATCATTAAGTCGTAGTTGCAGATGGATCGAACATTTTTAGACAAGTACATCATCACGCATCTTTTTTTTTATTTAAAACACAATACGCCAGAGCAGTACTGACAATGTAGCAGAACCGTTTAGATGAATATTTGATTTTAAGTATTGTTTCAAGACTTTTGACTTTTTCACTGGACCCAGTACTGACATAATTAAATCAATTTAATGTTTTTCATCATTTCTACATGAGCATCATTACGTAATCATTCCGAAAACAATATAATCAAGGTGTTTTTTTTTTGTTTAATGATATAAGTAGTAAATTTCCAGTTTTTTGTTATAAAACATTACGTTATAATATTTTATTAATTAAATTATACAATATATATATATATTTTTGATTATGCAGTGATTGGTATTTTGATTGTTTTAAGTTTTAGGAAAAATTAAATTTGTTAACTTTCACCGTCATAGAAAGCTGAGGAATATCTTTAACAGATAATAAACAATTTACTACTTTAATGTTTACATTTAACTATAGCTTTAGACTTAAACAATTGCTTGACTCAAGTTTTTTTAATGAATATTTTCTTGCTAAACTTTGTACTTTTTATTTCTTTGTTAAACGTTAATTTTTTCTCTTAGTTAGTATTTTAAACCCTAAGAACTTAGTAGAATTCTTTATATAAAATCTTATTCTGCACAAACCAGTTATTTATTATCTTTCTTTTACTTTTTTTATATTTAGACTTAGATATTATATATAATGGATATACACTCCTATGTGGGGCTAAGCAGCACAAGCTTTTTAGATCCTATTTCATGGGTGGATCAGTCCCTTTTACTTATTTTATCTTCTTGACAGTTTCTCTCCATTTTTTTCTATCTCTAGTTTTTCCCTGACATTCTCCGACTCCAGCCCTGTGTAGATCTTTTAACTTCTTGCAGCCACCTCGATCTTGGTCTTCCTCTTTTCTTTCTCCCGCCTGGATTCCATTGTACCATTGCATACTGCACTGCTTTATTTCCTGCTCTCCAAATATGACCTAGCCATCTGATTCTGTATTGCTTTATTTTGGTTACAACATCTTCTTTGCAGTTCTTTCTTAATCTCGGCGTTTGTTCTGCTTCTATAATCACCTTGTTCTGTTTTGATTGGTCCTGGTATAGTTCTCATAATCTTCCTCTCAGTTATTCGTAGGTCTTCCTCATCTTTTTTAACCATTGTCATTGTCTCAGCTGCATGCAAAAATATTGGCCTGATTATTGTTTTATATATATATTCATCTTTGTTTTCGTTTGTTTAGTATTTTGCTTTTCAGTAATCTTTTATTTGCGAAATAGGCTTTATTGACAGCTAGTATTTTTTCTTTTATTTTTGGCTTTCTTTCTCTGGTTTTGTTTATTGTCACTCCCAGGTATTTGAAATGTTCTACTTCTTCAAACTCTGTATTTCCTATTTTAATTTTATCTTTTATTGGTTTTTCCCCTAATCTTAAAATTTTTGTCTTTTCTTGATTTATTTTTAGCCCCATTGTATCTCCTTTCTCTAATAATTCTTCCAGCATTTACTTCATTAATTTTCTGTTCTTTGTGATTAAAACAATATCATCTGCATAGGCAATGAAATCCAGATATTATTAATTCTAAATAAATGAAGTATTCTCTCACCTTGACATCATTCAGTGGTGATTTTTACTAATTAGGATCTTGTCCAATTTTAAATTTTCTTACAACAGTGAGATTTTCTGAACCTATTATCATAAATTTTATCTCTGTAGTGAAAGCTAGATCAATGATCAATCTCAGCAGGAGCTATCGCCAAAACAAACTTGGCAAGATCAATGATCCTTCTCAGTAACCAATCGCGGATGGCATCAGAAGATTCATCTTTTACTTTTTGAATAGCAATAATTTTTCAATAAATCTTAAATGTATTACTATGATAGCTTGCGTTGTCCATTACTATAACGCTGTTGAGTAACAGACAATTTTTAAACCAATCTTCAAAAAGCTCTGCTGTCGTATCTTTGTGATAATCAACACACGAGTCCTTAATATTTTTGGCAGGCAGAAAGCCACTTAGAGTTTGTGATCCAACCATTTTCTGATCCTGCGTGTAATATTTGTGATCCTCTTCCCTTTATTTGATGGTGCTTTTGTTTTACACTTATCAGAGGAATCAGACCATTCTTTGGAAGGGGTGTCGTGCGTGTCAAACCACGTCTCGTCGAGGTAGAGTATTGGCTGATTTTCAGACCGGTATTTTCTTATTGACGTTATATATTCAGAACGCCAGTTTATTAAACGTGTGGATTCCATTATTACTTGTCTCTTGTCAATTTTGCGATATTTAAAGCCCATTGCAGACAGAGCTCGCCAAAGAGTAGTGAGGCCACAGTTGGTGTGAGTTTCGTCATTGATAAGCCGCTGTTTCAGACTTTTGATTGTATGGACACGCGGCTCATCGTACATAGTGTAGATTTTTCGCCTTATCAAATCTTTTTCCCAGTCGTCTAGACTTTTGTGACACCGGAATCTTTACGCTTTTTTCTTGATTTCATGGAATTTTCCACAATTCGTCTAACTGAAGTAAGAGGCACCTTCATCAAATTACTGGTTACTCTTGCTGGAGCACCCGCGTTATATCCTTACTGAAGTAAGAAACTATACAAATTTTTTATAATGATTTTCGGGTCACAAGATAAGTGATTCTTCTTTAACGAACCACTGGAAGAAGCACTATTACTTTTTATCCATGGACTCCACATACTGCCTATTCTGTACGTTGGGGTATAAAATCTTTGCCATTAATATCTGTAATAACACAAGTGAACACTTCCAATGAAATACAGAGACTAAAATGAACAAGAAGTGTAAGCTGTAATCATCTACAATCCCTCTCTGAGAAACAAAATTACCTGAATCAGGTCCTTTTACATTTATGATGTGCATCTCGGATTTTACAACTTAAGGGTCTAATCCTCAAGGGTCCTTCAGCCAATACTATTTATTGCGAAAACTACTATACTTGATTTTTTACCCACCGCTTTAGAGATATAGGAGGCAAATGATTGGGAAAAGTGATTTAGAATATTTTGGAATTAGAAGTCTAGATCTTTTTATGGTATGAATGTCATAGATGTTTAATACAGTTTCTGAGAAGAAAAATTTGCAAAAATAATGAACATTTCTTAAATTGTCTAAATTAACATTAGAATTTTACTAATATTGACAGTTTTTTAGTTATTGGTAATATACTGATCAAATATTAACTTCTGCTGTCACATTAGACTGCTAACACTCTAATGTTAAAACAGGCATTGCCTTACATTATTTTAAAATAATCTGTTTTAAGCATTAAAAACAATTTAGAATAATAAAAAACTCTTCGTTTTACCAAAACTTCCAATATTTATTTAAAAAATTGCTTTCTTAACTTTAATGACAGCTAAGTCTAGCGAAACGGCTGTCATTGAAGTTAAGAAAGCAATTTTTTAAATAAATATTGGAAGTTTTGGTAAAACGAAGAGATTTTTATTATTCTTAATAAGATGGACTTCCAAAAAGTAAGGGTTAGTACAATCAATTTAATTAAAAACAGTAATCAAACATTCTTTATAAAATAATTTCGATGATAATTCATTAATTGTCAGTCAATCAAAGTTAGAAGAAAATAAGTCTGCCATATTTACAAATCTACTTTACTAAACTTGGGATTTGAAGGCACCCATTTCTAATTTTCTGGCCTTGATAATGGCGATTTCAAATAGCCAGCTACTTCCGGATCTTCTTAAAAGTCTAGAATTCGCTGTCTTTTCTGGCCTAAGAGGTGTAAAAATCCCTTTATGAACTGTTTGACCTGTCTCTCTTTATTACAGAAACTTTCTTTGAACCCTTGTTTAAGAATCTAACACAAAATTTAATTTAAACAAAACGATAGTTAAGAATAATGAAAAACTCTTCGTTTTACCAAAAATTCCAATATTTATTTAAAAAATTGCTTTATTAACTTGAAATAAATATTGGAAGTTTTGGTAAAACGAAGAGTTTTTCATTATTCTTAATAAGATGGACCAAAAAGTAAGGGTTAGTACAATCAATTTAAAACGATAGTTATTTAAAATCCATTTTTCTTTTTACTCGACCTGTAGAAACAACCTTACTTCAGTTTAATGTTATTGACCTTTTATGAGAACTTCTTGCTAATTTCTTTTCTTGGTTTTGGTGTTAACGAACACCCAACAAAATAAAGACGTACTAAATTTTTTTATGATTTTTGTTTGAATGGTAATGGACCTCTCAATATCATTAAAAAAAGTAACACCTCACGCATTGTTTTCTGATTGCAGTAAAACCGGATGTTAGTCTAACACAAACATCTATTGAAATGCAGATGGTAGTCAGTTCCTTTCTTTAAATTAGAAAATGAACGGATGAACGGTTGCATAAGAAATCACTGTTCGGAAGCTGATAACAAGAGGCCATAAATTTGGTTTTGATATTGTTTACTTACAAGTATACTTTTCTGTTTGTATGAGATTATTTTTGTTGGATATAAGTTATTTTACTGGCTGAAGTACTGGATTAATGTTAAATTAGGTAAACTAGAGGATTATCCGTCAGTTTGTGTTTGGTTATAGATGGTAGACAACAATTGGAAGGAAGTAAATCACATTTTCTGAAGCAGTGAAGGCAGTTTAATGATTTATTATATAAGAGTAGCATTGTAAGAAGAGTATTTTGCTCTATATACTGTACTGAAAATAGTTTTCTAAATGTTCTTGAAGTAAAATAATAAAAATATAGATCACAATATAAACCACCAACACTAACGAATACCTATATATTCTTATGTATTAGGATATACACAAATCCTCAATTTATGGACTAATAACGTATCTGTTTTTGTAATTATACACATAGGGTTACCTTAATCCCTTAACACCCCTAACGACCACAATTATTCTAGTTAAAATCGAACAACAAAATATTCTAAATATCGTATTATGACTACTTATCCCTTACCGAAGAAGATTAAAATTTGATGATTAAAACAAGTACGTGCGCTACTGATTTATGGTCTTGTTTACAACATTTTACGATTTATTGACTTTTCTTAGCTGCCAACTTCAAACAAATGAACTATAGACGTTTTTTTTTGTCCAAATCTCAAAAAAGACCAAGGGAGACAAAATATAGAGCTGGTTAAAAGCCATTTTGTGGACAAGAGAGAAGAATATTTTTATAAAAATATTAAGGAAGCAAAAATGCAGTAAAAGAAGTGGTAATAATCTTGAAAAACGATTACAGTAAAGTCATTTAGGTATAACAATGACTCATTAGATATTTTTAGTGAAATTCCTTTAAATAAAATCAAAAAAAGTACTACAAAAAGAAAAATATATGTAATTTATTTAATAAACAAACATAAAACTACGTATTTTTAGTAGTTAACTATGCAAACTTTAAGATTCTTTAGAAAGAGACTAAATTTAAATTGTTGCTGTTGCTTTTACCACCAGAATAATTTAAATAGTTTCTTGCATATTTAACATTCCCGAAATTTTAATAATTGCCTCATAATAACAGAACAAATTTACAATTTAAATGTAAATTTATTCAAAAATGTGTAAATATTCCGTTTTAAACAATATTTTATAAGATATATTTTGAGAAGAATGATGTTAAACCTAAAAATATACACGTGATGTGTCAAAGAACTGATAGAAACACAAATATTTTGTAAATATATAAAAAGAAAAATTATATTGAATGGAAATACAACAGACACAAATAATTTTAGTAACTTTATAAAGTTGACAAAGTGTCAATTTATGCAATATTTCTTGCAGAAAGTTGAAGGAACTCATAAATGTTCTTTTTTGAGTCTCTGATTACTTTTTATACTACCTTTCAAAATGGCGGAGTACCATAAAATTATTATTAAACTTAATAATTAAAAGAAATTAAAAATTATAGACGTTTGCATTAATAAAAGGCAATTTTTGGAAAGTAATTTTATTTACATCTTAGAAACATTATCGGGAATATTATTTTAAAAGAAAGTAGGTACATTAAATCAGTACTTAGTATTAGTTCTTTGAGTAAAGTTGTATGAAGTTGTATGGTTTTTATAATATTGTAAACAGTTGGAATATATTTAAAACATTTGTTGAATGTTAATTGTGCAAGTACCAAACAATGTCGATAAGCCAAGGACCATCTAAACGACCAAAAACAGGTCCATTATCCTTAAATACAAACATAATAGAAAATCTCTCTTGATAGATAAACCGGAAATAGTTTTTTGGAGAAGAGACTATTTAAGAAGCATTCGACATGCCAGAGAACAAAATTTGAAAATCTACTTAACATGGATAAATGCTGGATATACAGTTTCCAAATCTTGGCAAGATGAAAACATTAAAAGCGGAAGGCAGGTTTGTCGTTAGGTTTGCAGCCACCATCTGGGGGACTATCACGAAGATATGAATGGGGATGTCTTCGAGGAATGGTTTGTTCAAATGTTGGATCTGATTCCAAAAGGGGCTGTTATTGTTATGGACAACGCAAGTTACCATTCACGGTTACGAGAAGCATTGTCCACAAGTCGTTGGCGTAAAGCAGAGCTTTTGGAGTGGCTTATTTCGAAAAATATTAAGTTTCCAAAAGATCCACTAATGAAAAGAACTTTACAGAATTGCAAAAATGAACAAGAATAAATACAAAACCTACATTGTAGAAGAAATGGCTTCTTCTCGTGGTATATCAGTTCTTCGACTTCCCCCTTATCATGGTGAACTTAATCCCATAGAATTAATATGGGCTCAGGTAAAGGGGGAAGTTGGAAAAAAAATACTACTTTTAAAATAAACGATGTTGTGAAATTGTTTGAGAGTGCTGTAAGTCATGTTAGTAAGGAAAATTGTACAAACTGTATCGAGCATGTTATCAAAGTAGAGGCAAATATGTGGAAAATTGACAATATTTGTGATGATTTAATCGACCCTATTATTATTAATGTCAACAACGATTCTTCCTCTTCCGAGTCGGATATAGAATAAAATGTAAGTAATAAATGTATTCCAATAATTATTTCTTTTCATTTTTTATTATATTATAATTTAAAACGTATTTTTTCCCCAAAATACACACCAATGCATTGCGTTATTGCTTATCTACTAACCCTATAACAATGAAGAAACCCTAAACTTTGCTACAACTGAAACAAATACGGAGTAGATCTACCTGGTTTTTAGATTTACGGAAGAAATGTAATTTAAAGTAAGAGATTTATCAAAAATACCATGGTGCTCCCTGTAAAGGTTTCGCATACTTAATTAGGGTTTATTACTCCTCGTACTTTTTGTACATACTATATAAAGTTACACTTGATTAAATTGGTTTGATAGGATCAGCAGGATGGAAACAGACGAAGCAGTTCATAAAATGCACGAGAAAACTCTTAGCTCTTTTAACAGGATATAACAGACTCAAGAAAATTTTAAAAAACTGCTATAACTGACAAATTAAAGACTGTCACACTGGATCTGGAGAATGTCGAGTTAAGAATAGTTTTTACAGAATATTACCTAATCTGACCATAGACAAGAAGTCTTATTATTGATATTAATGTTCAAATCTTTAATTTGAACTCTTCTTCTTCGTTTAGTGCCTATTTGTTTCGAATATTGGCGGCCATCCTGGCTAGGATGACCTTTTTACATACCATGTCCTCAGGTTCTTGAGCAATGGTCTTATTATTCTTCCAAACACTTTTCCTAGCAAGATGGATCTTAAGAGTTTGTATTTGTTGTCATTTGAATTATAAATAGATTACTCTATTCTGGCATCGTTTTTTATACCAAATGTCAAAGTTTACGTAGAAATGTCAACATCAAGAGTGTTATTGTTTTATGTTGCATAGTTAAATAATACAGGAATTAAATATAAAAAAAATTGGTGTTGGTCACTGACTGGTCAAAACAGCTGGATATGTATGTAACAGTAAATCAATAACCAACCAACGCAGCAGTTAATGACTCAAATAAACTGGTAAAAATAATCGATTTGGATCAATCGATGTAAATTTGTAAAGTAAGAAACGACTTACCAATAAAGTTACGACGGCATTGATTCAAACAAAAAGAAAACACGACACAGTTATCCTCAAACACACCTAAAAATTCCACAAGAATCCAATAACTTGCATTAACAATCACTTAAATATCGAGTATATTTCACTTATCTAGTTCGTATAGTTTTCTACGTTTGTTCGGGGTTGAGACTCGAACACGCTGACACCGAATTTTTGGGATAAGTAAGCCAAATTTATGTGAAATTCCTTCGAAGTTCAATTGTGACGTAGGCACTTAGGTGGCTGAGAACGCGACGTTCTCAGGTAACTATATGTCTTGGCAGGTAAATGACGAGGTTCCGCGATATGGAGAGGGAATCGTACTAAGAAGTTGGGTACCGATGCGGCGTTGCCGGCTCGCCAAACCAATTCAGTAGAAGACATTACGAAAAAGGGAAAAAGGATCAAACAAAAACAATAGTAAATGCAGGAACGAAACAGACAGCAGTCAAAGAAGAAACAATAAATAAACGAGAGATTGGGGACAAATCTATAAAACATATTAAACACCCCTGATTAAATAGTCAGGTTGGAAGCTGGACGAGTCAAATTCATTTATAATATTTTTAAAATATCCCTTAACTGGTTACTAAAAATCCTGGAAATGACAGATCACAGACTACCTAAAAAATGTTTCAAACAACAGCTGAACTTGTTGTCTAACATTGACATTAAATATAATTGGGCACTACAGCTGAAGGATCTATTCAATTTTTTCAATTCTGCTAACATTTGGGATACTTTAACAACATCAACACTTAAAGGAAATAAAAAGTTAATTCCCTCTAAAATGTATGAAAAACTTCATGATGGAGGGTTGTCTGAAAAGTTTCTGACCTCAACGTGAAGATGGCAGCACTCGTAAACAAAAGTTGGGGAATGTGTTTGCGCATGCTTTGAAAGGTACCCACTAAAATTTCAGCCATTTTGGAGGCGTAGTTGTTGTTTGACAATCATTTGAGTGAGTCGATGTGAGTGTTTTTATGAAAATGGAAAAAATCGAGTATCGAGCTATCATTAAATATTTGTTTTTGAAAGGCAATACGCCTACGCAAATCAAAGACGAGTTGGACGCTGTGTACGGGGACTCTGCACCATCATTTACCACCGTGTAATTTTAGGCTGCTGAATTTAAACATGGCCGTACCAGCTTGGGTGACGATGAACGTTTGGGACGTCCAAAAACTGCAACCACTGACGATAATATCGCTCAAATTCACCAAATGGTGCTAGACAACCGTCGAATTAAAATTAGAGAGATAGCAGAGGCTATAAACATGTCCAAAGAACGTGTTTGTCACATTTTGAATCAAGATTTTGGCATGAGAAAGCTGTCCGCGCGTTGAGTGCCGCGTTTGCTCACTTTGGACCAAAAACGTGTTTAAATGAACATTTCCAACTTTCTGTTGGCGCAGTTTATGCGCAATAAATCAGAGTTTTGACGCCGATAAATTACTGTAGATGAAACTTGGATACACCATTATACTCCAGAAACAAAAACACAGTCAAAACAATGGACTGCGAAGGGGGAATCGGCTCCAAAAAAAGCAAAGGTTGTTCCTTCGGCTGGGAAAGTTATAGCAACTGTTTTCTGGGATAGTCATGGAGTTATCTTAATCGATTATCTTCAAAAAGGAAAAACCATTACAGAGGAGCATACTACGCATCATTACTTGACAAGCTGAAGGCAGAAATTGCGGAAAAACGGCCACATTTGCAGAAAAAAAGAATTTTGTTTCACCAAGACAATGTGCCGTCTCACACCTCAGCGGTTGTCATGGCGAAAATCCACGAATTACGGTTTGAACTGCTTGACCACCCTCCTTACTCACCAAATCTAGCCCCAAGCGACTTTTTTTGTTCCCTAAGCTAAAAATTGCGCTCGGAGGACAGAGATGTTCGTCGAATGAGGAGGCCATCACCTTCGTAAACAACTATTTTGCAGAGAGTACTATTTGGACCCATATAGCACACGACGTACTGGGGACGTACATATTAGGTCCGATTTGGGTCTTTACGTCCCCGGACCAGAGGGGACGTTCTGAGTACGTACATATCTGGACTTACTTGGTACGTCCGCAAATGGACGTTTTCAGTACGTACATATTGGGTCCATTTCAGATATTTAATCCTAAAGCCAATCGGATACGTTCTGAGTACGTACATTTCTGGACGTACCTAGTTCGTACTAAAATGTACGTACCTAGTACGTACGTTTCTGGACGTATTCAGTACGCACCTAAATAGACGTAGTTATTACAATGATTTCAATGTTTGTAAACATGTTTGTTACAGAAAAAGTGTAAATACTAAACAGTACAAAAGAAAAACCAATCCTAACCGTGTTAATCAGCAGACCTAACTGTTTAGCTAGAGAAAAAGCGCCTATAATGTTTTTAAATTACGCGCCAAAGTTTGGGTTGGGTTTTGACAATATGTTATTCTAACCTATATTCTATAAGTGTGTGTGTGTTATGTAAAAGGAGGAATATTTGCTTTGGCACTAAAATAATACATACCTACACAGACAATACAGATTACCATACCATATTTGTGATTGATAGTGAACTGTTAATAGTGAAATTGTAGAAGGTAAGCTATCTTTTAATATTATAATGAATCGATCAAATATAAGTAAACATCTAAAGTATGCCCGGCAAAGAGTTCCATTATTCGAGCTATTGCTAGTAGTTGATGGTTCACATAATAGTGACAGGGATAGCGTTGATGGATTTAATAGATAGTTAATAGATGCTATTTAATTAAAGATTCTGCTGATGAAGGAAAGTCGTCTGGTTCGTTCAGAGAGACAGAACCGGCTCTCAAATCATGGCTAAAGAGGGCGAAGGAAAGGTCCATGAAACAAGCATTAAAGCTTTTATTTTATTTAATTGAAGATCAAGGAAGTATTATTTAGGTATTTTTTAACAGAATTCTTTATTACTTTTGATTTTATGATTTTTATTTTATTTTGTTATTACCTATTACCTAGTTTTATTTTAAATTTTATAAATCATTGTGAAATAAAAATGGTTATTAAAAATTGTTTTATTTAATTAAAATATTGAGATTATTTTTCACCCATTTCCTGGATACGTCCCAGAACTGTCCACAGTTTGAGCCAAAAAAGTACGTACCAAGGACGTCCATTTGCGAAAAATTTGGACGTACCAGGTACGTCCCAGATTTGTCCACATTAGGCACAGTTTGGACCAAAAGTGTACGTACCTGGGACGTCCATTTACGCGGAATCAGGACGTACCCGGTACGTCCATAGGACGTACACTGTCCCTAATCCGTACGTCCCCAGGACGAACGATACGTCCGTTTCGTACGTCCCCAGTACGTCCGTAGATCGTACATGTGCTATATGGGGAAGGGTTGAAGAGATGGAAGCATCGCTGGGAGAAGTGTATAGACTTACAAGGAGACTACGTAGAAAAATAAAAATTAATTTGAAGAAAAAATGTCTAGTATCTTTGTTAGGTCGAAAACTTTTCAAACAACCCTCGTACCTTACATGTAACAAAGCTCTTTTTTGTCCCTATAAAGTTCATTTATGCTAACCAAAGGCCCTCAAAATTATTTATGTCTCGAATTACCGATTAGAGTGACTCGCATTATTGCACAGCTTAGAACGGCTAATTCTTTTAGGCTTATATTTTCGTTAAATGGTTCAAGTTACCAGAATCAAATGTGTATGGCTTGTAACATGCGGGTATTGGAATCACTTTGCCATATATTACGTTTGAGTGTCCCATTTATACGACAATGAAACCAAAAGTACCGTTTTTGGCTAATTTCGAAAACTGTATCTACTCTAAATAACCCAACTATTGAGATCATTCATTATGAGTGAAGAAAACGAATCCTTTTTTTTCCATTTATATTTTCCGGTTGTCTATTGTGTTTTATTTTGTTTTTGTAATTATAGGTGTTTATAATTTAAGTTTAGAAATGTTAAACCAAACGCTTGCTGTAACTTTTATGATCACGATAAATATTTTGATATTTATCGTGATCCAAAATACTGACCTGTTCCCTAATTTTATAATATAAGCAGTCAAATTCTACTAAAGGCATTGAAAAAGTTAATTCTGAATGAACAGTTTTAATGTAAATGTCTAGAGCTTCTATTATTTTCAACTACTTTCCTCTTTGATCCATATTTTTGGGCCTTTTTAACTACTTTTTGTGATTCTTTTGATTGAGTTTTACATTTTATATTTACATAATTGGGTATTAAATTCTTCTTCAGACATTCTTGGTTAAACCAGATGTTTTGGGATGCCTTACACCTTTTCTCATGTAACTTTTATGTTTCAGTATTAAATAAATCCTAAATAAATATATCCTAAAGAATTAGAACAGGCATTAAGGAAAAGAAGGTACATAGGAAAAGAATGAGTAGATTGCCGACTTGAATTAATGAACGATATCATAGATAAAGTGAGAAATGGAAAACACACACTATACTTACAATACAAGAAGGGAGACAAGACATCTGTGCCAATTATAGAGGAATAACCATATCTATGATACCAGAAAAGTGTCTGCTAAAATAATGAAGATTGCTCTCTAGATTGTTTTCTGTTTTCCAGCTTTTATAAATTGTTATTTGTTTTTTGGTTAAGCTACAAGTAAATTTCATTATGACACTGTCCCGCCATACTTGAAAAAGTGGCAAGTCAGTCTGGACTTATAACCAGTAAATTCCAGAAAGAAATTTGAAACGGCTCTTTCAGTAAACGATATTTTATTTTACTTTTTATTTAACTATAAAATGAATCAATGCAGTCGTAGAAAATTTATAGTGTACAACAACACGTGTTGGAGTATCCTACATTATTATTATAAAACAAACCTTTCTGCTTTGTGTTTTAAAAGGCGCCTTTTACAAATCATATTTAAGCTTGTGTATTTTGCACATTATCATTGTCAAAGGTCGTAGAAAAATAGTGTATTCTACCAGTGTTTGATCTGCAAATTTCTTTTAGTTTGTTCTACATGCAATTTGTAAATTTATCTTGTATTATGCCTGAACAAAAAGACATTTAAATTATACTGGTTAATATATTTAATAATTTCAGTTACTACACGATTGAAACTTGACAACATCGCAAAATTGTCATGGTGACTTGGTAGTGCACTGATAATAACAGGTGATTACGTTTAAGTTTACAGGTATTTTAAAAATATTTCGAAGGGCTGCACTTATACATATATATCCACAATAGTGAATAAGATTTTTTTCAAGACGTTTGTAATTTATGTTCAGGTAGATTACACTCTGTAATTTACTCTGTATGGGTAAGATGAATGGTGTGAGATCATTCTTGAGGAATGTTAAATCTATTATTTATATACAAGAGTTTCAGGTATTCCTTTAGAAATGCCATTGGACAGATTGTAAATAAAAATAACCAAAAAAAAATAGTACGAACTAAAGGTCAATAAAAACAGGTGTAAGCAAAAAAGAAAAAGTTATTGTAAAATAAAATATGACTGTGAGATTATATAAACTCAAATTGATACACAGTATATTGAAATGTACTTAACTGTAATTGATTTTAAAAAGTACTAAATTTAATGATTATATTTTTATTATTTTATTAAATAAATTTGCCAAACACGCACACATTTGCATAAACATACTTTAAACAATAACTTGCTTGCGTTACAAAAAATATAAATATCGATAATGAACTAAAAGTTAATGTTAATTGCTGAACAAACAGTGTCTGTCGTGATATCATCACAATGTGATGGCTTTCTAAATGAAAATCATTAACATACCAACTCTAAATTGATTTAGAAAATTTAATTAAATCTAACTTACTTTCCTAAAGTGATAACATTCTATTTAGCTGTAAAATGCTGCTTTATATCAAACTAGTTATTTAAGAAAAAATATTTTATACTAATTATTTTATTTTGTTAAAAAATATCCCGTGTGTTTGATATTGAAATATTAAATATTCACTCAAAGGTTTTTCTTGTCAGTACTCATCCTACCATGACTAATAAATAGTTTAGTTACCATGGTCTGATGATTAATGATATACGCTGATTCTAATATGGTCTTTGTTCATTTTTTTATACCAGAATTTAATCCATTATATCAAAAGAATTGTAAAAAAGCGGTAATGGCTTTGAGTAAGTCTTGTAGTTAGTTCTAAAAAGGACTAATATTGTATATGTTGAAGAATATTGCCTTTAACAGGAAGTTGAAATACTTTTGGTGATATTTTCTAGAGATCTGGACAATTTTTGAGAATTTCAGAAAATTTTGGTTGTTTTAACAGTTTTTGGGAAGGTTTAGCAACTTTTAGAGATATTTGAATAGTTTTGGAGAAGTTGCAACCATTTTATAGAAGTTTTGAGTGAGTTAACAGTTTTTGGGAAAATTTGGTTACTTTTGGAACGGTTTTTGATAGAAGTTATAACAGTTCAAGGTGTTTAAAAGGTTTTGGAGAGTTTTAGTTATTTTTGAGATATTTACATTTTTTGATAGAGATTAAGATGGATTTTGAAAGTTTAAAATTAAGTTTGGAGGATGGTTTAACAGTCTTTGGAAAAGATTAGCTACTTTTGAGAATATTTGGATTTTTTTTTTAAAGAAAACTCTTCATTTAAGAAACTCCTATATAAACTCCATATGTAAATATGTATTAAACAATACAGTGCCTAAATGCGATCCTTGAGGTTAACCTGGTAATTTTTGGGGAACATATTGTCCTATATATAGTAACAAGATGGAATTGTATTGGCTAATTAAAAGCTGAACCAATTATTGTCTTCAATTAACATCTGTGACCTTTTAGAGATGATGGTTTTTCAAACTATATTTTTATTATTTCAATTACCTGAAATGTTTATATATTTAATTTAGTCATATTATTTGGTTTGTCTCAATAATAAAATAATCAACTAACGTAACTGCTGGTGACATCTTTACAAACTAAGGTATTACTAAAATATAAACAAGAAGTGGTTTAAAAATTATTTCTACAGAGATTTACTTACAAAAGTTGTAGTTTTCGCTACTCACGTCGAGATGACTCTGGCAGTATTATTAAAAATAAAATATCAAGCAAAGTAGAGCATAAAGAAAGTTTTAAAAACATCTTCACAGTTTTAAACATTTATTTAATCAAATTCAATAATTAATCAGAATTTACTTCTTAGTTAATGTCAGATTTCGTTTGTCTCAATAATAAAATAATCAACTAACGTAACTGCTGGTGCCATCTTTACAAACTGAGGTATTACTAAAATGTAAACAAGAAGTATTTTAAAAATTATTTCTACAGAGATTTATTTACAAAGTTTGAGTTATCGCTACTCGCGTAAAGATGGTCTGATAGTATTATTAAAAGTAAAATATCAAGCAAAGTAGAACGTAAAGAAAGTTTTAAAAACATCTTCACAGTTTTAAACATTTATTTAATCAACCTAGCCAATTAAATTTATTTTTCTCAGTAACTAAGAGTAACTAGTTTAACACATTTAACATAATATTTTATCAATATGTATTATACAATCAATATATCTAATTTATAAACAAATTACAAATTATTACAAACTTTAGACCGATTTTTTCTGTTGTAAAACCATACAATTCAAAAAATTGCAAATAAACTAAGACATCATAATTTTGCTTTATATTTTATCCTCACTAAACTATTTATTTATTTATTTCTCTTAGATAGGTACTAATTGTTTTTTTTATAATTGGTCCATTAGTAATTACTTATTAATTGCATGAAATAATTATCATGTACTTATATTGGTTGCAGTAACTAGGCATCTAGAAGTAGATACGTATTTTTCAAGACCTTCATCTATTAAATTCGTGAACTAAGAGTTGTAAAAAGTGTCAAAATTAGAACTTAAGCGCATTACTTCATGTTTTACATATATTTTTATAGTTTTTCCTAGATTTTCATTGGTTTTCTTTATTAATCGATTGATATAAACATGATTAATAATAAATTTGTGGAACAAGTACATCGATAATAATTTAAATGTCAGTAAACATTGAAATAACTATACAAAACTGTAAAATAATCTTCTGGCAATAAAGTACCGTGAAGTCAAGCAAAGTAGGGGTTATCTTCAACAAGAAATCGAGCAAGCCAGTCACGGTAAGCTGTTTGGTACCGCACGAGTACCCATTTCTTGTTTTCTCCTTGTATTACTCGTTGTATGAGTACGCGTTACGCATTTTTTTATGAAAGCTACTCTTTTTTAAGTTGAATAATATTCTGAATTTTTCGCACGATAGTACCGGTAATGTGACACAGTAACTTTTTTTTTGTGGAAATTTTTTTGGTGTCTAGAGTGAATGTGGTGAATTTTTTTTTAGATTTTCAACCCGGGATACGTAGAGTTCATCTTTTAGCAAGGTACCTACTGCTTTTATTTTTCGTTATGGAAAATATTATTTAATTTAACATTTCTCTTAAAAAATATATTTCTTAGATTGATAAAGGGCAAGGGTGGTTTGTATTAATCCAATATTTTTTTAAAAAGTATAAATCTGCATAATCATTATTATAAATTTTAAAATGCTGTCACTATGTATCAAATTTGAGATATAGAGATATAAAGTTTTGGAAAAATAATCAATGGTATAATTTTACCAACGGCCATTTATTTATTACAAAAAAAATATAATGAGAACAATTAAAATTGTCCAAAGCTCCTTTATTATTAGCGTTAAAAATTTATTAACTATAGCTAACTAACTAACTAATTTAAAAAATTAGCTTCTTTAAATTCAATCACAGTTGTTTAGATAAACTATCATCATTAGGTTAACAAATTGAAGTTACATTTTGTTTTTTTAAGGGAGATATTTGATGTTGATTAAGTAGTATTATAGTATGTACAAAGTACGAGGAGTTATAAACCCTAATTAAGTATGCAAAACCTTTACAGGGAGCACCATGAAATTTTTGATAAATCTCTTACTTTAAATTACATTTCTTCCGTAAATCTAAAAACCAGATAGATCGACCCCGTATTTGTTTCAGTTGTAGCAAAGATTAGGGTTTCTTCATTGTTAAAGGATTAGCAGCTAAGCAATAACGCAATGCAGTGGTGTGTATTTTGGGAGAAAAATACGTTTTAAATTATAATATAATAAAAAATGAAAAGAAATAATTATTGGAATACATTTATTACTTACATTTTATTCTTCATCCGACTCGGAAGAGGAAGAATCGTTGTTGACATTAATAATAATAGGGTCGATTAAATCATCACAAATATTGTAAATTTTCCACATATTTGCCTCTACTTTGATAACATGCTCGATACAGTTTGTCCATAATTTTCCTTACTAACATGACTTACAGCACTCTCAAACAATTTCACAACATCGTTTTTTTTTAAAGTAGTATTTTTTTCCAACTTCCCCCTTTACCTGAGCCCATATTAATTCTATGGGATTAAGTTCACAATGATAAGGGTTTTGTATTTATTCTTGTTCATTTTTGCAATTCTGTAAAGTTCTTTCCTTAGTGGATCTTTTGGAAACTTAATATTTTTCGAAATAAGCCACTCCAAAAGCTCTGCTTTGCGCCAACGACTTGTAGGCAATCCTTCTCGTAACCGTGAATGGTAACTTGCGTTGTCCATAACAATAACAGCCCCTTTTGGAATCAGATCCAACAGTTGAACAAACCATTCCTCGAAGACATCCCAATTCATATCTTCGTGATAGTTCCCCGTGCGTTTTGAAATAAAAGTTAATAATCCACCATCAACAAAACCTTCAGAACTTCCAACATGGACAATGATAAGTCTTTTTCCTTTTCCAGATGGTGGCTGCAAACCTAACGACAAACAACTATTTCCGGTTTATCTATCAAGAGAGATTTTCTATTATGTTTTGTATATCTGAAACCCACATCTTTCAAAAGTTTGCATAATGTCATTCTTGAGAATTTTGTATAGTCCGTATCAAGGTCCGTATCTTCTTGCACTGATGTCATAATTTTGTCAAGTGTTGGAATTTCCTTTCGTAAGTAAAATCCATGGACTTTACGCCTTAGTCTTTGTTTTAATGACTCATCGATCTCAATTGGTTTTCGGCCTGAAGGAGTTTTAGGGGGTTGATGAGTTCCATTCTTGCTTCCTTTTAGTAATCTATAAATTGTTGATTTAGCAACACACAACATAGCAGCCGTTAATTCCACAATATCATCAAACTTGCACTTGGATCCTTGTTTTTCAATGATATATAACCATTCAATATCAGAGTTTTTTCATTTAAAGGTAATGGTCCTGTTTTTGGTCGTTTAGATGGTCCTTGGCTTATCGACATTGTTTGGTACTTGCACAATTAACATTCAACAAATGTTTTAAATATATTCCAACTGTTTAAACTATTATGAAAACCATAGAACTTCATACAATTTTACTCAAAGAACTAATACTAAGTACTGATTTAATGTATCTATTTTCTTTTAAAATAATATTTTCGATAATGTTTCTAAGAAAACTGGGTTGTTTGGAAAATACCTCTCAATAATCCAATAATCTGTAAATAGGTGTAATCGTATTAAGCCGATTACAGTAGGCAACTTGCCATTTAAAATTTCTGAGACAAATTCCCCAAACACTACATATATAGGAGTAATACAAATAAAACATATTAATTTTGCTTCTTTGAATTTAATAAAAATTGTAATGAATCTTGCTATCTTGACTTTCATTAATTTTTTAAAAATATATTTCATTGTAATTTATTTGTGACAAAATTCAAAGTTTGAATTAATCTTCTTACAAAAAGAACAAAAATATATAAAATAATTATTGTTATAGATTGGTTTGTTTTCTATTATGAATAAACTGTGTTGCCTTTCTTTATCAAACTTACTAAAATGTATGTACCTCTATCACTTTTTTTTATTAAAATTAGTACATCCCGTTACCTCTGACCTAAATCGTATATTCTTTAGCCTAGCTGCAACTCATTCGTTCAATACAAAATGTACCTTACGGTATACCCTCTTAAAATATATTTTGGTACGTCTATGAAATCTACTTAAATGAATGATTTATTACTCCTTGTTCTTTCTTTCTTGACCCCAGAATCTGTGCTGTAATTTACGACCATTCTTTTCGGGACACCCTGTATATACAGCATTACTTACTGGACAATTATATTCAGTCTAGAGAAAATTCATCTAAGAAAACTTCAATAATTAATTTGGTTTATCTTTTAAACGTTACTGTATATATAAAAAAGGTTCTATTATGCATTAGGTTATTGTTATCATCAAAGAAAAGTCCAACAAAAAAATTCATTTTATTCTTATGGACACCTAATTCTTCGTAATTAATTTTTTTATTTCCATCGCTGTGTAATTTGTGATGTGTAAATATGTTTGTTTCCTCTTTGTTGGAACACAAGTTAATTCCCAACTTGTTTGTTGTTTTTGATTATATACTGGATAAGCAAATTGCAGCGGCTTAGAAATTTTTTATTTGAGATTAAAACCGAATTGCAATTTTACTGGTACATAGAATAATTGTTTCGTTTTATTAAATAAAAGAATTGGTATAATACCAAAATTTAAAACCACTAAGTTTGAGTAAAGTAAAATTTTGTAAAACTATTAGACAGGAAAATTTATACTGTGTTTTACTCAACTCGATTTCGATATTTTTCAAGAAAAATACATTCTGCGATCTCGAAGCTACCTCATTTTTATTGTATTCTTCAAAAATGGTAGTCCAAGTAAAGCAAAGCTTAGGATCCTTTGGAATTGTAGAAATTAATACTTAACATTTAGATTAAAGGCAAAAATCGAAACTAATAATCAAATTTTTTCCCTCTAAAGTTAGGGAAAGTTCCATTAAATCTCTCAAATCACTTTGTTTAAAAAAAATTAAATCAAAATACATTTAAATTTACACATTACGTAAACATTAAAACTTTTTTACTATCGGTACATAAAACTGTTGGCTAAAATAAAGTCTTAACTTTTAATAGGACTTTTTTTCACATCAACTTCAGTAAGTTTCCCAAAATAATATATAAATAGCATAATATCACAACTCCCACCTTTTGATCCTTTCCTCATTTCTTTTTCTTGATACTAAAAATATACAACAGAGATATATTTCCCAAGAGAAATATCTAATTTAAAATCCTAAATATAAATAACTTTTCTGATAAATTTGTTTATTGCTTTTTGCTTTTTCAAAATCCAATTATAATTATTATTATTATTATACAGAGTTAGCTTTAAGTAGAGAACGCCATCATTATCTGCACGATTTTAATGAATTTTGTTTTACAAGGGTCTTGTAATACGCCCGACGTAATGGTGGTATTTACATCGTTGTCAGATTTTTATTTTTGCAGAAAATATAAGGATTTTTGTTATTTCAAATGGATAGCGCTGAATAGTACAGTTATTGAAGCAAAAAATTGGGTCTCACCAATTTATTATTAAACTTAAATTCGAAAATGATGTCCTCCGCTGTTACCCTGGGGGTGGTCGCCACCCCTTCTCGTTAATGGGAATTTTTTAGTTAAAATAGCCTCGGGAATCGATAAGTCAAAAGTGTTCCTTGAAATTTTTTCAAACACTCAATATTTTTGAAGTTATTGTAGAAGGAAAAAAATTGTAGAAGGAAAAAAATGAACAATGTAATAATAATGAAACTTTCTGAATATTTGCAGGGTTTGTTTTGCAAACAGAAAATTAACACATTACATACTTAAAACTCACTCTGTATATACTTAAAAACATTCATTTTGTTGTTATCTTTAGGGTTTTGACAGCAAAAGATATCATCAGCATTGTATACACGATCCTCATTGATTACATAAACAGAAAATGAACTCAATGTATGTCTTGTTTTATTAAACTTGTATGCTACATACGACCTATTATTATATAAACCAGAAATGTAGGTGTGCTCGTTGTAGAACATCCTATTTATCTTGATTCCGTATGTCAAATTTCAAACGGATCAGTCTTCTCTCTGTTTACAATTACACGCAGACAGTCTAATTAACCCTCGAGAATCGAAACTTCAAAGCCTTTATACGACTTGCACAATGTCAATTACAATTGCGATCAAACCCAGTGATGAATTTAATTAAAAAAATAAAATGAAAATTAACGTTTAAATATAGTTCCGGACGTTTCAATTTCCATTGTTCGATATCGTAGTTGAAGTTAAATGTGGACATGTGATGCAAAAAATTTTTGCAATGTTTTGCATTTGATGATATACACAGCTTTTCAGATAAAAGTATTCACCTTTAATTACTTTTGTAATACTGGTATTTAGGAAAAATCCAAAAACACGTCAATTTATGTTGGAATGGGCAAGCATTATGGCTTATTTAAACTTACTGGAAAAGCCACCCCCTCAACCCTATAGTGCATTTGAAAATCAAGAGAGAGTAAATTCACAGAAATGTTTTGCAGTTATCAGTGTTAAAGGCAGTAAACCATAGACGTGCGTTTTCAAAATTAAATTAATATGGAAATAGAAATATTTAATTTGTTTTAGTTATTTATACCTAGATTACCAATTTTAGATAGATAAACATAATTCGTAAGTAGTAATTTAATTTGGGTAAAATGAAGAAAAAGTCAATATTATTTTGGGCATTTTGTTTTAGGCATATATTTATTTACAAAATGTATATAATATGTATAGATAATTACAATTACTTATAAATTAATATGAGGAGCTAAAAAAACAATTAAGTAGGTATATGAGAAAAAAAAACCAACCGCAAGGATAAAATTTGACGAGCAACATGCAAAAAATACGACAATATTAAATCTTAAAAATAAAAATCTAAAAACAAAATTAAAGTACATAAATTAATGATTTTAAAGTTATGGTTCCTCGCACTGTGTGTCAGAAGATTCACCATCTGATTCTAGAGAAATTACAATGGGCTCTATAGTAATATCAATTATGTTATCTAGCTCCCACATTTTTTTTCTATTTCTGTAACGTGTCTAATACATTTTTGCCAATTTTCACTTGTTACTTCAGATATTGCCTTATTGAAGAGATTTTTAACATCTGATAATTTAAAAGTAGTGTTATTTCTGGCAACATAACCTTTAACTTGAGCCCATATCAATTCTATCGGATTCAGCTCACAATGGTAGGGTGGTAAACGAAGGATTTCAATTTCTCGTTTTTTGGCTATCTCCTCAATATTATATTTTTTATAATTTTGCTTATGTTTTTTAGCAATAGTTAACAATTCTTTTAGAAGATAACCATTTTGCAATTTCATCCTTTTTCCATTTAGTGGTTGGTAAAGGTTCAAGTAATCTGGAGTGGTAACTTGCATTGTCCATTACAATAACCGATCCTTTTGGTATGAATTGAATCATATGTTCAAAATATTCCTCCACGTCTCCATTAATTTCTTCGTGATAATCAACGGTTTTTTTTTTATTCAAATAAGAGTAAACCATTCTCAAGAAAACCGTTTGTACTGCCTATATGACAAATAATTAATCTTTTACCTTTTCCTATAGGTTCCTTAAAACCAACAGTATATCCTTCTAGAAAAGCTTAATGGGATGATTTTATATTTTTGTCTTTCCAAACTCTTCCTACACAATGTCCTTCATTAACCCATGTTTCATCTAAATAATAAATGTTTTTATTTTGAGCTTTAACTTGTTGTATTCTTCTGAGGTACTGTCTTGTCCAACATACAATTTCTTCAGAATCAATTAGCATTGAGTGTCTGCCCATTTTTTCAAATTTAAAATTTAACTCATGTAACGTTTTTCATAGTTTATCCCGGCTTATTGTGGGTAAATCATCATCATTCGTAATGGGTTGCAAAACTTTATTTAAAGTTGGTATTTGCTTTTTTATAAAAAATGAGTGAACAAGCTTACGAATAGCATTTTTAAAAAACTCGTCCACGTTGACTTTTAATAGTTTTTGTCTACCTGGTTTCGGCTTTGGTGAGGTTACTCCACCTGATGTTTACTCCTTTAGAACTCTATATATTGTAGATTTTCCATATCCCATTGCCTTAAATGTTGTTTCAACTACACTGTCAATAGTGTTTCAGGAATTTTGATGTTTAAAATAGTGGTACACATTCACTACAGCACTCTTTTCATTGAGCGATAAATGGTCTAGTTTTAATTTTTTCACTGGCGTACACTCACAAACTGCTTTCATTTTTAGTCACTACTATTTGTCACGTTTATCGAAAATCAAATAACTGCATTTCTAGAAACTTAAGCACTATTTAAGTCAAAATATCTGTCATTAGAAGCTGTTGCCATTCGGAGGGCGTTAAATAACAATTATCCCTTTCTAATCTGGTTACGCCTATGACGCACGTTAATCCTCTTAGGCCTACTGTAGTAACAATGAAAGATCATAAAATAATGTGATAGTCCAAGAAATTTAATAAATTTTGTATTGAAATTAACAAAAACAATTTAGAATGCATTACAAATATTGAAGTTTTACCGCACGTACTGTACTATAGTTTTGCATACCGAATTAGTTTTTATTCTGGGAATTTACTCTCTCTTGATTTTCAAATACAGTATAGCAGCATCCCTTTTTTTAAATTACTTCTCATATTTTTTATGTAAAATTTGGATACTCCTCTTTACTTATTTTTTACTTTCACCTTATTTGCCTGTAATAAAATGGGTTGTACAACAGTTCAAACTCTTTAATCTTTTCCAGTAAATTTAAATAAGCCATAATGCTTTCCCCTTCCAATACAATTTGACGTGTTTTTGGATTTTTCTTAAATATCAGTATTACCAGTATTACAAAAGTTATTGAAAACCGCTGTATAATATATCGTATAAAATGACGTCTTGTTAATATGTGTTTATCTATTTTTGACCTTTTTTTAAACAGGTGCCATTAGTCTTTTCAACTCCGTATATGACTAGAAATAATGTTCTACTGGAACAAACATTTTATTCTGCTGAAAAAACTATAATGACAATGATTTTAACTGCGATCTAAAGTCAAGTTGACAACTATAATCACAAGTGTACCAAATATGATAAATTTCACAGCCCTCTCAATTTCGATACTTTTTGTAAAAATTTGTTCAACTTTTGTAGAATTTCTAAAATTTTGTGATACTTTTTGTAACAAACGTAGTTAAATTAAAAAAAAAATAATAAAGTAAACGGATTTCATTTGAAAAATTTTAAATTTCAGAAGGATTAAAATAAATCCATTTGCATTTTAATTATTCTGTTAAAAAACAGTATTCACATGCACTAAACGTCCCTCTTAAAAGAACAATTCAATTTATTTTAGATAATAAATTCTGTTTTGCTACAAATTTAATTATGCATATATGCAAAAGCTAAATCCTCTAGAAAAATTTTACAGTCGCTAATAGTATATTGTTTAACGAGTGACGAAAGTAGCATTTTTTGAAGCGAAAGAACAGTTGGTAATGTTCTTGAGCTTTAAAAAATAGTTTCGACGAGTAAAACACTATACTTTTTCTACAACCCAGAGTATATCATAATTATCATAAAAAAATCACAATGAAACTAAATTTTATGTTCAATTAAAAATAACAACATAATTCTTAAATATTGATTTTTTATTTCTTCGGGTGTATAACTGTAATCTAATTCACTTTCAGTGAATTGTTATTATTACTTTTCTGTCACCGCTAGCATTCCTCGAGCTATAGACAAACAAGATAACGTTTTATTCTAAATTCTAATAAATCAGAATCCTACTACAGTGTTTCATAAAATAAAACATACACAGACAGCCAGAATATTCGTATAAGTACATAAAAATTGGTTGGATGTCGTTACACAGTTGGTTTAACTTTTGGAATGTGTACCGTGAATAAGCTGAAGTAAAAAATTAACCATGTTAAATTTGGGACGAACATTTATTGAAAGCATAAGAGCACTTACTGTTATGATTTTTATGTACTTTCATTAAGATAAAATTAATTATTACGTGAGATAAGTTTATATAGTTTCTTAAAAAACGTTAATTTCTGTATACAAATTTTACTTTCGCCTTAAAAGCTTGGCTTCTGACTTTTAACCTTTTTTTTGTTGAATGCAAATTTTCGAAATTTCTCGATATTTATTAATTGTTAAGAATAATAAAAAAGTCTTCGTTTGAACGTTACTTCCAAGTTGATTTGAAAAATTATATTTTAAATTACAATGACGGCCGTTTCGCTAAGATTAACATCGTCAGATTGACATTTAAGTTATAATTCTATGATACATAGGGTATTTTCAATTGCAATGGACAAAATTAACTTTGATCAAGAAATTAGTATCATAAAACAAATAGCTACGTATAATGGCTATCCAATTCCTTTAATAAATAAATTAATTAATAAGAAAGAACAGAAAGTGTCACTAAACCTAATATTTCCTAAACAAACTAAAGAAATTAAAAGTTATAAAAATTATACATATTGTGGAAATATTTCCAATACAATTTCAAAAATAATATCTTCGGCAACATCAGCATTAATATCATTTAGAACACAAAATAATGTTGGTACAAAATTGTAAAAACAAAATTACCCAAATTAAAAAATCTGGTGTTTACAAAATTAATTGTCCAAAATTTAATGCTGTATACCGGGTGTCCCAAACTAATTTATCCAGGCTATATCTCATCCCTTAGTTACAACCCCTAACTTTAAATTTCTTAATAGCACCCTGTACATTTTTTTTATAATTTTGGATTTGGTCTTCCATCGTCTATTCAAAAAAATTTTCAAAAATAAAATGGGTTCTAGATAATCAAGAATATATCAGTTTATTTTTGTTAAATTAGTCAAGAAAGCCTTGCCTAAAGGAACCATAAAAATAACAATTAACTAATTAATTATTATATTAGATGTTCGAATTGTAGTCCACCTGGTGCCAAACACATTTCGAATCTTGCCAGAAGATTTCTTGTATGTGTGGCTTGAATCATTGCAGGAGTAATTTGGCGACATGCTTGTCTTATGTTTTCTTTTAATACTTCTACATTTTGTGGTTATGATTGATAAACAATATCTTTTATGGCTCTCTAGAGATGTGTTGGAGCAGGATTTTCAAAAAACTGTGACAACGGTTACTGTCCCACTAAAAAAACTGTGACAAAAAACAGTTTTTTATTGGAGCAGCTTTTTAATAAGGAATGAAACATGGATCTTGTTCCCGTTCCTGAACCCCAGTAACAGTAACTAGTAACTTATTTAAATATTCCACAACACTATTTTGAGTTTAAATAATCAGTTGCGAATATTTTGTTAATGTTAAAAATTAGTTTTTTTTAAGAATGTTTTGTTTTGTTTCATTCTATTGACGCTATATTTTAAAATAAATGATTTAAATTTTGTACCAAAAACAAAAGGAGTCTGTAATAAAAATCAACCATTCCAACTTTTATCAAGAGAGAGGTAGTTGATTGTCATTAAGTTAAATATAGTTTAGAAATTTTAGAAAAATCAAGAAAGGTATATAAATATCACAGTAAAATCATTTAATTCTACTTTCACTTTGCAGCAAGCAACAGTATACCTGGTAACATGTTGCTCAAAATAACCACTTTTTAGAATTCTAATCCATCAAAAATGTGAGTCCCAAAAAAGTCTGTTACGAAAAATCGCTAAAGTATTTATTCTAAATCTAATCTACAAAATTATTTTTTAAAAAACCTGTGACTCAAAATCACAGCTTTTTTATAATGGCTCCAGTGACAGACAAAAAACTGTGACAAAACCTGTTACTGTGAAATCGCGGCACATCTCTATTTTTGTAGACAAGCATTACTCCTGCAATGATTCAAGACACACGTACAAGAAATCTTCTGGGGTGCTATTCTCGAGTTTATGAGAATGATTTGCGTATGCGAATTTATTGGTTTTTCGTATGAGAACTTCAAATGCGTATGCTTGATCGATAGAATGTGATTTTTTAGTCGCGTAGGAGAATATTTTCATGCGAATATTTTCTACTGGGTCTGCTCCATGAGAAACGCAAAAATCGAATACTGAGAGAGAATAAGCAACCAAAAAATATGGCTGGATTATACGAATTGGGTCAAATAGCGGCCATAAATATATTGGAGAATATCGAAGAAGAAGCAGATATAGTGAGAAATTTCTATAGAAATCTAGATCCATTTGTTGAGATGTCAGCGCAAATTCAAATCTATATTTCGGATGCCAAAGCAATCCTTATACTTCACCTTACGCCAATGACGCCAGTCTTTTTTGGCCCCTGGTATACTATTCAAGGTATTTCCAATATTTATCCATATATTCTGGGCATCTTTAAAGGTGAAAGTATTATCAAATTTTCCCGTTTTTAGTTTCACGTTCCTTTCCATAAACTCTACAAGAGTTTCTTTCTGTTCTTGGGATATATTACCCGTTCTAACTTTTTTTGCAGTTGTCAACATAATTAGACACTCAAACAAATAACTAAAACTACAGGTTTTATAATCAAAAATCAGTTTATAAGATTTATAATTGGGATTTATAAAATTTGACATTTGTTTATTGAGACAAGGTAAGGTTACGACTAAAGGTATGTTTACCGAGACAGAACAATCGTCACTGTATGGGCAAATAAAAGCTGTCAAATTTAACAGAAAACGAAGATATTACCATCATCAACACCAACCTTTAAAGTAAAACTTGTTTTTAGGATGGATGCACTGCTTTAACACAGTGTTGTCAGATTAGTTACACGAAGGATATTCGTGTACGTAATCAAGTTGTGCTAGTGGTGTTCAAGAATACGGGTTTAAATTCGCATGCGCATATTTTTTAGAGAATACTTTCGTATGAGAAACTTTTCGTGTAAACTCGAGAATAGCACCCCTGGCAAGATTCGAGGTGTGTGTTGCAGCAGGTGGACTACAATTCGAACATTTAATGTAAATAATGTTAATTAGTTATTGTTACATTTATTGGACTTCCAAAAAGTAAGGGTGGTACAATAAATTTTATTAATTGCTGGTAAAGCATATTTTTGAATAACTTTTTATGGAAAACCCCATAAGAAACAAGCCTCCCATTTGGTGCGGAATTTAAAGATGACGCCGTATAAACTAAGAACTTGTGGTTTTTGTATTTTGTAAAACTTTAATTTTTAATTAAAACATTTTAATATCAACAGCTGTTGATTCGGTGCATTACTAATCGCTCCATTAAATAATAAATTGTGCTATGGAAACTTGAAGAACTAAATTGAAGTGAAAGTTATATGGAATTCCTTTATTTCAATATAATTTGCATAATCGAATCGACTATGGTGCTACGTATTGAGTAAGGCAGTTTGAGTGAAAATGTCTGTATTTAAAAAAATAATCACTATTATTTGATAGGAATTTGTTGTAGGTAATGCCGATGCAGTGATTCGAAAATTTTGTAATGCATCGCAATTTTTTCAGATTTTACTATACAGGGTTAGGTTCTTTTCAGCAACTTTTCACTATAATTTTTTCGTCATGATAGTCCTGAAATTAATATAATTTTAAGAACTATTATTAATTGGTTTGTAAGTTCAGTAAACAGTTTTAAGTCATTCTTCTGTCTGGCAATAGAATTTCAATATTTAATAGAGCAAAAATAATGGCTTTGCTAGGGATTTCTCACGTATCAGTATTCGGAGCCTTTTTTTACTGAGGTTGAGGCAGCTAAGAGATCTTTTCTGGTCATAGTTCCCCAGTCGTATCTTAGATTGCCTCAGTCCTTCCAGCTGATTCCAGTACTTGGATTTTTCCTTCTCCATTTCTTCCCTTAGTTTTCCTAAGATTACTCTACTGCTGATCCCACAAGATGGTTCTGGTCCCAAATGTGGGGTTTCAGCTCCTTTTTTTCCAGCTTATCTGCTGTTTCATTCCCCTCTATTCCTATGTGTCCCGGTGACAGTGTTCTTCTGGCCTAGTTCATTTAGTTTGCCTAGGCATTCCCAAACCATCTTCGAACTGATTATATTTGAGCTCAGCGCTTTGATGGCTGCTTGAATATCCGACATGATCACAATCTCTTGTCTGCGATAGTTTCTTCCAATATTGAATTCCACACATCTTTCGATGGCGCTTGAAAGATGCTCGGGTATGTGCCCAAGCTTTCTGAGTATTTGGCTCTCGGTCCAAAAACTCCTTGGGCGATAGTTAGAAACTTGATCTTTATTACCTCCTTTATGCAAAGGAATGATTATGGCTGTCTTAAGGCAAGTAGGAAAGATATTTGGAACGACTCATTAATCAAATTTGTTAGAAGATCTAATACACAGTCCGGCAGATTTGCGAACATTTTGAGGATAAACCCATCTACTCCAGATGCGGATTTGTTTTTAATGTCTCAAACTGTACTGCGAAGCTCTTCTGTTCCTACAGGTGAAAAAAGAAACTGTTTAAATTCTCATTAACATTCCGTAAATAGGAAAGTGGATAAAGAGTGGCAGTTATAGAATTATTTAAATTTCTGGCAATATTTATAAAATAATTATTTAGGCTCTCAGGTGAAGTAGGAATAGTGCTGGGCGAAGAAACTTTATTAACTATGAACCATGTTTCCTTAGTAATATTTTTGGATCCACTCAGTCTCCTATTATAGTAGATGTCCTTTGCAGCTTTTATAGTCTAATGATAAACTTTTTCATACATTTTCACGTATTCATGAAGAAATATACTGTCAGTAAATTTTTGTATGTAGAAGAGACAACGTATATTTTTTGAGGATGTACGCAAGCCGTTGGTAGTCCATGGCATATGCAGTTTGTTTTTGATAGACCTTAGAGGAAATGATTTGACAGCTATATTAGACAATATTTTAATAAAAGATGCAAAGGCGGCATCGACATTTTCCATTTTCACAAAAACCTTTATACCAACTCACTCAAACAAATGTAACGACCAATTTCAAAGGAAACTTTAGCAAACAACTAAATTCATTAGCCTTTTTTTTATATTGAGATCGAAAACTTTTCAGTCCATTCTAGAATTAAAGTTTTTGGCGTCGAGGATAATAAAGGATTTAAGTAGATTTCGCAGGTCCTTTTGAAGGAAACTACTGTTTTATACAGCATTTTCTATTTGGATTGAAATTAAATCCTTACAGTAGAAAAACTGCGTGCGAAAACTTGAAGTTATATTTACCACATTTTATATAATAAAAATAAATACACATTTTTCCAAAACATGATAATTTTCGTTGCAAAACAATGACCCTGTAAGAACGTACAACTCAATATAGATCTAAAGTTCTAGTAGAATAACAGATGAGTACACAGACTGCGAGAATAAGTGAAATTTTTTCTTCGTTGGCAATAAATACTAATATGGGTTTTCTAACAGTTTCTTTCAAGTAGGTTATACCAGCAATCGGTTGAATTTCTTTTAATCCATCGTTTCAATTATGAGATATTCTCGAAGTAATTTGTAATTATTTTAATTCTGTCATACCAGATACTGGCAATTCATATTTTTTATAAACAGAAAGGATAGAAAAGAGATTTTCTAATTAGGAATTCGTCTACGACATCTTGAGAGATTCCACTATTTTAAAGTATTTTGTATTGACTATTTCTAAGGTTCTTGAACCAATTAACAATCTTCCGGAGTCGGATGTTTTTGCTGACTAGCAGCTGTCATGTTTCACCTTGTCAAAAGCTTTATCGACAGCGCTGGAAAACGTTAACTCCAAAAAGCCCTTTATGAATTAATCATATTTTACTTAAAAGACACGTGCTTGGGATTTACCAATATTTTGATTAAACTCCTTGATTCTGATTTACAGAAGTTAATAGTAAATTAAATCTGACGTCAAGCAATTAGTGCTCCAGTTTTTATGGACATAAAATATAAACAGAATGTCTGGAGAAATGTAAATGTTTCTTTTATGACTCGTAAGATTTTTAAATTGGATTCTACTTCTCTACTACGATCATAAAATAGTGTATTTTTATCACTTTTGAGACAGATGTTATCTTTTGCGAAACAGTAAAATCATCATTTATTTGAAAAAAAAACTTTTATTAAATTGGTGATAGAAATACAGAAATAAGGATTTTAAAAACTAAAACTTTTTAACAAAACTGAACATTTTATTTAAAAAATAGCTTTTTATAGTCAATTAATTAATTAGTTAGGGGTGTTAAAGTATTAAGGTAACCCTATACTGTATTTGAAAATCAAGAGAGAGTAAATTCCCAGAATAAAAACTAATTCGGTATGCAAAACTATAGTACAGTACGTGCGGTAAAACTTCAATATTTGTAATGCATTCTAAATTGTTTTTGTTATTTTCAATACAAAATTTATTAAATTTCTTGGACTATCACATTATTTTATGATCTTTCATTGTTACTACAGTAGGCCTAAGAGGATTAACCTGCGTCATAGACGTAACCAGATTAGAAAGGGATAATTGTTATTTAACGACCTCCGAATGGCAACAGCTTCAAATGACAGATATTTTGACTTAAATAGTGCTTAAGTTTCTAAAAATGCAGTTATTTGATTTTCGATAAACGTGACAAATAGTAGTGACTGAAAATGGAAGCAGTTTGTGAGTATACGCCAGTGAAAAAATTAAAACTAGACCATTTATCGCTCAATGAAAAGAGTGCTGTAGTGAATGTGTTCCTATATTTTAATCATCAAAATCCCTCAAACACTATTGACAGTGTAGTTGAAACAACATCTAAGGCAATGGGATATGGAAAATCTACAATATATAGAGTTCTAAAGGAGGAAAAATCAGGTGGAGTAACCTCACCAAAGCCGAAACCAGGTAGACAAAAACTATTAAAAGTCAACGTGGACGAGTTTTTTAAAAATGCTATTCGTAAGCTTGTTCACACATTTTTTATAAACAAGCAAATACCAACTTTAGATAAAGTTTTGCAAGCCATTACGAATGATGTTGATTTACCCACAATAAGCCGGAATAAACTATGAAAAACGTTACTTGAGTTAAACTTTAAATTTGAAAAAATGGGCAGACACTCAATGCTAATTGATTCTGAAGAAATTGTATGTTGGAGAAGACAGTACCTCAGAAGAGTTTGGAAAGACAAAAATATAAAATCATCCCATCAAGCTTTTCTAGAAGGATATACTACTGGTTTTAAGGAACCTATAGGAAAAGGTAAAAGATTAATTATTTGTCATATAGGCAGTACAAACGGTTTTCTTGAGAATGGTTTACTATTATTTGAATAAAAAAAACCGTTGATTATCACGAAGAAATGAATAGAGACGTGTTTGAGGAATATTTTGAACATATGATTCAATTCATACCAAAAGGATCGGTTATTGTAATGGACAATGCAAGTTACAACTCCAGATTACTTGAACCTTTACCAACCACTAAATGGAAAAAGGATGAAATTGCAAAATGGTTATTTTCTAAAAATTTAGCCTTTGACAATACAATGCTGAGGGCAGAATTGCTAACTATTGCTAAAAAACATAAGCAAAATTATAAAATATATAATATTGAGGAGATAGCCAAAAAACGAGAAAATGAAATCCTTCGTTTACCACCCTACCATTGTGAGCTGAATCCGATAGAATTGATATGGGCTCAAGTTAAAGGTTATGTTGCCAGAAATAACACTACTTTTAAATTATCAGATGTTAAAAATCTCTTCAATAAGGCAATATCTGAAGTAACAAGTGAAAATTGGCAAAAATGTATTAGACACGTTACAGAAATAGAAAAAAAAATGTGGGAGCTAGATAACATAATTGATAATAGATAATAGATTATAGAGCCCATTGTAATTTCTCTAGAATCAGATGGTGAATCTTCTGACACAGAGTGCGAGGAACCATAACTTTAAAATTATTAATTTATGTACTTTAATTTTATTTTTTAAGATTTAATATTGTCGTATTTTTTGCATGTTGCTCGTCAAATTTTATCCTTGCGGTTGGTTTTTTTTTCTCATATAGGTACCTACTTAATTGTTTTTTTAGCTCCTCATATTAATTTATAAGTAATTGTAATTATCTGTACATATTATACACATATTTTGTAAATAAACATATGCCTAAAACAAAATGACCAAAATAATATTGACTTTTTCTTCATTTTACCCAAATTAAATTACTACTTACGAATTATGTTTATCTATCTAAAATTGGTAATCTAGGTATAAATAACTAAAACAAATTAAATATTTCTATTTTCATATTAATTTAATTTTGAAAACGCACGTCTATGGTTTACTGCCTTTAACACTGATAACTGCAAAACATTTCTGGGAATTTACTCTCTCTTGATTTTCAAATACACTATATGTGCATAATTGCAAAAACAGGTACGTTATTAGTATATAAATTGAGGATTTGTTTACATCCTAATACATAAGAATATAGGTACTCGTTAGTGATGATGGTCTATATTTTTATTATTTTACTCCAAGAACATTTTCGGTAGTCAAAATGGCGTCAAGTTCGAGTTTTGTTCCCGTAAAATCAAATTCTACGGGATTAATTTGTTTATGTCACATGATTAAAATATCTGTACATAATTCAGTGAAAGTGTTCTTAATTTGATTATGATTTTATTAATAAATTGTTATACAAATCATTTTATAAAATTGAAACTGATTAAGACATTCAGACTTCTGATAGAGTTCAATGTTCCAAGACTTTCATAGAAGATTTCCAAAAAATAACGAAAATACAAGTCACTCCATTTATTGAACTTTCTTTTTGAACATCAGGAAAACTGAATCCGTCATTATAGCCTCCTAGATACGTTACTGTTTCCGGTGAGTTGATCACGCTTTTGTTTCAACTCGATGATTGTATTCCGCCATGTTAATTTTGCATCTCTAATCTGAATTTTTATAAAAATTATCAGACTGCGAAAACGTTTTGGTTTCATGTAACATTTTTATAAATGATCCCGTTGATCTTTTAAGAAAAAAGAGAACTGTGTTTTATTACACGGCGATAATTGTTATATAAATATGATTTTAATGTTTTTATCACTTATTATTTACACTTACGATGATCCCTATGAATTTAAAGAGCTCTACTATTAAATAAAAAAAACTTTCACGTATTTTTAGCACGAAACGTTCAACGAACAGGTACAGATTATTTTTAAATTTAGTCTATTCAACAATTACAGATTCGTATAGTATTTAAGGTTTTTATCTAATGATAGTAATAGCAAACACTCTAAACACAAATAATTTTTTGCACAAATTATAGTGTATTTGAAAATCAATAGAGAGTAAATTCTCAGAAATGTTTTGTAGTTATCAGTGTTAAAGGCAGTAAACCATAGAAGTGCGTTTTCAAAATTAAATTAATATGGAAATAGAGATATTTAATTTGTTTTAGTTTTTTATACCTAGATTACCAATTTTAGATAGATAAACATAATTCGTATGTAGTAATTTAATTTGGGTAAAATGAAGAAAAAGTCAATATTATTTTAGGCATTTTGTTTTAGGCATATGTTTATTTACAAAATATGTATATAATATGTACAGATAATTACAATTACTTATAAATTAATATGAGGAGCTAAAAAAAAATTAAGTAAGTATATGAGAAAAAAAAACCAACCGCAAGGATAAAATTTGACGAGCAACATGCAAAAAATACGACAATATTAAATCTTAAAAAATAAAAATCTAAAAATAAAATTAAAGTACATAAATTAATAATTTTAAAGTTATGGTTCCTCGCACTCTGTGTCAGAAGATTCACCATCTGATTCTAGAGAAATTTCAATAGGCTCTATAGTAATATCAATTATGTTATCTAGCTCCCACATTTTTTTTTCTATTTCTGTAACGTGTCTAATACATTTTTGCCAATTTTCACTTGTTACTTCAGATATTGCCTTATTGAAGAGATTTTTAACATCTGATAATTTAAAAGTAGTGTTATTTCTGGCAACATAACCTTTAATTTGAGCCCATATCAATTCTATCGGATCCAGCTCACAATGGTAGGGTGGTAAACGAAGGATTTCAATTTCTCGTTTTTTGGCTATCTCCTCAATATTATATTTTTTATAATTTTGCTTATGTTTTTTAGCAATAGTTAACAATTCTGCCCTCAGCATTGTATTGTCAAAGGCTAAATTTTTAGAAGATAACCATTTTGCAATTTCATCCTTTTTCCATTTAGTGGTTGGTAAAGGTTCAAGTAATCTGAAGTGGTAACTTGCATTGTCCATTACAATAACCGATCCTTTTGGTATGAATTGAATCATCTGTTCAAATTATTCCTCAAACACGTCTCCATTCATTTCTTCGTGGTAATAGGAAAGAATTCAAATAAGAGTAAACCATTATCAAGAAAACCGTTTGTCCCGCCTATATGACAAATAATTAATCATTTACCTTTTCCTATAGGTTCCTTAAAACCAGTAGTATATCCTTCTAGAAAAGCTTGATGGGATGATTTTATATTTTTGTCTTTCCAAACTCTTCCTACACAATGTCCTTCATTAACCCATGTTTCATCTAAATAATAAATGTTTTTATTTTGAGCTTTAACTTGTTGTATTCTTCTGAGGTACTGTCTTCTCCAACATACAATTTCTTCAGAATCAATTAGCATTGAGTGTCTGCCCATTTTTTCAAATTTAAAGTTTAACTCATGTAACGTTTTCCATAGTTTATCCCGGCTTATTGTGGGTAAATCAACATCATTCGTAATGGCTTGCAAAACTTTATCTAAAGTTGGTATTTGCTTGTTTATAAAAAATGAGTGAACAAGCTTACGAATAGCATTTTTAAAAAACTCGTCCACGTTGACTTTTAATAATTTTTGTCTACCTGGTTTCGGCTTTGGTGAGGTTACTCCACCTGATTTTTCCTCCTTTAGAACTCTATATATGGTAGATTTTCCATATCCTATTGCCTTAGATGTTGTTTCAACTACACTGTCAATAGTGTTTGAGGGATTTTGATGTTTAAAATAGTGGTACACATTCACTACAGCACTCTTTTCATTGAGCGATAAATGGTCTAGTTTTAATTTTAGGTACCAAAAGAGGTCTTATAAGAACAGCAGTTCCAATTTTAAATTTACCTGGTAAGTGAATAAATCAAATTGTCACGTTTATCGAAAATCAAATAACTGCATTTCTAGAAAATTAAGCACTATTTAAGTCAAAATATCTGTCATTAGAAGCTGTTGCCATTCGGAGGTCGTTAAATAAAAATTATCCCTTTCTAATCTGGTTACGCCTATGACGCACGTTAATCCTCTTAGGCCTAGTGTAGTAACAATGAAAGATCATAAAATAATGTGATAGTCCAAGAAATTTAATAAAATTTGTATTGAAATTAACAAAAACAATTTAGAATGCATTATAAATATTGAAGTTTTACCGCACGTACTGTACTCTAGTTTTGCATACCGATCTAGACAGTAGTTCCGTATTCGGTGACACATTTTTACATCGACAGTTGACAACGACATATTTTTACAATTACAATCTGATCGAATCTGATTTTTCAACCACAGAACAATAATTAAAATCAGATCTGCTACACTTACTTTCGATAGGGTAGCTTTGGATTATGTCGAGAATTTTCTTCATAGAGTATTTGACGAAGTTTTAGAGTACTGCACCATGAACTAGTTTGGGGCATATTAAGGTTCTGTATATAGTTATGATTATTTTAAAATCAAATTTCGATTTTTGGTTACATTCCTTCGATGTAAAATAACGTTTTTCTGATAGCATCCAAAACAGACCTGTTTTTTTTTTCAGTTTCAGTTAGAACATGGCCTTGTTTTTGTGGCAAATTGTTTTGCGGCACCTATTGTCTAATCAGATATACCTGGCGAGAAGTCAGACTCATCTGACAGCATTTCATCCCTAAGCTTTTGTATTCTGTGCTGCCAACTTCAAACAAATGAACTATATCAAGTTTCATTCCTAAGAACTATAATGACGTTATTCTTTAGAGTTATGTTGTGGATTTTTGCTTAAGAGCAATGCCTTTGTTTTGTTACTGAAGAATAGCAAACCAGTGGAATTTTCTAGATTGCCAATGGCCTCTTGAATATTACTGATAACGTAGCTTCGTTTTTATCTCTTCATTATATTACAAGATAATCTACAACCAAGCACGTCTTGACTGAAGAAAATTAATTGCCCCTACTGTTTGTTTCAATCATGAACAAAACGATACTACGATAATGATAATTTTCACAGCTTTTGAAAGAATAATTTAAATCTTATAAAATATTACAAAAAACTTAGCAACAAAAGCATTACTGTTTTCTGTCTACATTAATTGATTAAAATAAACGCGAACGTTAAACTTTGTGCTCACTTAATTTAATGGTATGCTAATATCTGAAAGCAAGCCGTATCGAATTATTTTTCACAATAGCAGCCATACCGTTTACCGAAAGAGTAATTGATCAAACACATGTATGCGGGATAACAAATCTAATCGACTTACAGTTATTGTTATTGTTGCAAAAGAACGGAACACAACAATCCTTTGTACAAGTACATTCCACTAAACGTATGTACATCAAACATATGACCTTAAATTTTTTTTAAAAATGATTCCGTAACTTTAACCGCAATACCTACCAGAATGATTTTAGTCGAAGCCGTGTGGTAATGTAATTAATCAAACAGTCTATCAACGCTCGACGCGAGGAACAGATGGTTTTGATTGTGTTTCTTCTTTTTCTAATTTTAAGTACGAAACTTTACACGACTTATGGTCACGATCGCTTAGTTTTCTTTATTATTCATCCAGTGCACAGTTGCAAACTATTTTTAATAACAATCTTATGTGTTTTAAATTAAATTTTGAGGTTAGTCGTGATTTGCTATTAATAGACGACGATTTTTAGCACTGGGTTGAAAAAAGTCTAAGGAATTAATAATGACAATAAAATTGCCCTTTATAACATATAAGATGATAAAATCTTACTTAAAAAACCTAAAATTAAAATCTCATTATATTCATATTTACCGAAATTTAGAAAATTATATTAAAACTTAAGAGGCCATATAAAAATAGAACAAGGACTAGAATTTTGTAATAATTACAAGTAGGATTGTGAAGGTTTTAAAGATTAAATAATATACAGTGTCTGTATAAAACGTACCCTCCCACATAACACTAAATGGTACATTGACATTCTAAGAATATGCCCATGAATTACGTTTTCGAACATTCTGAAAGGTATATGCTAAACAACTCCATTTCACGTTCTTTTTCTTGTAAATTTGTATGTTCTTTATGGTACATTCTTAACATGTTCGTATCATGTAATTTTTAAATACCCAACAATCATTCCACTGAAAGTGATATGATGATATGATAAGAATATGTTGTACAAACGATGGAAGGAATATTCTTTTGGGGACGTGAATATAATGTGCGATATATTCATTCCTTTTGTTTGGATGAGCAATTTACAAGATTACTTTTGATATTTGAAGAATATAACTTGGTTATCGAAACTCGCGATAGACAGGAAATAAGGGTATGTAGTCTAAACTGTGTACAGTAAAAATATATGGTAATACTGAGAATATGCTATTTACGTACTACCAGAACATTTTTATTACATGAATATAATATACTTATCATGCACTGAGATCAAGACATATTCTAAGAACGTTCTTGTTTAGACTAAAATAGAATATTATCATCTAATTCTGAGAATTTGATCTTTACATACTTCAGAACATTCTTTGCATATACATAACAAGTAATTTGGTAGGTACGGCCTTTTGAGGTGACTATCACATTCTGATCATGTACTGAACGGTATTTACGCATGTTAATGGAACATTCTTGTTCCAAAAAGAATGTTCTTATTATGTGCAAAGAATGTAAAATTGTTGTCTGGGCTCTATCTACTTGATAAACCATGGAAACTAAATCAATAATTGTTTGAGTGCAATCGATTATCTTTGTTCCGTTATGTAATCAGTGGCGTGTTTTTTGTAAAAAATGGGAAAATCTCCATCGGTTAATAGATAGTTATTTTTATGGGAATATATTTAGAAATAGTTAATACTCAGTTTTTTACTTTAATAATTATCTTTATAGTACCTACGTTTGAAGAATGAGGCTGGAGTAATTTTTCAGAATACTAATCTCCGAAACCTCAAAATACATAGGCGTGCACAACTTCTAACTAAAACGTAGTCTTAAAAGAAGTGTTTACGTTAAATTTATTTGGATATTTAGAACAAAGATATTAATCCAATCCAATACTGGTATAAAATAAAAAGATACATATAAAAAGAATAAAAATTTTATTAATTGTGAAACATACAGTGAATATAAAATAATTAAGCTACAGTTTAAAGTTATGCTTCCTCATATTCTGTTTCAGACGAATTGTTATCCGAGAGAAATTATGATATTACTCAATGGATATGTTCTATATTGCTATCTGTTATACGATCAAGTTCCCCCATATTACCCCCACATTAATAAAAGTTGGTGTGGGTATTTTTTATATCCGAGGATACTTTTCACTTAATGTTGCCAATCATTTCGCCTAAAAACACCAATTTAACTTCTAAATCTTGTTAGAATTGCTTCGGCAACAATGCATGGAATAATTAAAGAGACTGTGTTTCAAGCAAGCCATGCGGTTTTGACACTTATTGAGCAACTAATTTCTATGATCTAATCAAAGGAATTAGTTCAATGGTTAAACATTCCATAAAATGAGTTGTATAATTTAGATGGTTATAATTGATAAAATATTAATAAGATATAGAATTATTTTTGCAAAAAATGTAATCAACAAATACTATAGATGATTCAATAACAATCACAAAGTTCTAACCTTAAATGGAGATCAGGCAACATCACAGAACCACAAATTCTCTCTCTGATATTAGATCTATGGTTTCAACAGAATGACGCAACAAGCCAAACGTTTCATAAATTTGTTAGGTGAATATTTTGGTTACAGATTTAACACCATGTGATTCCTATATCTGGGATTTGATGAAGGATTCTATATTTTGCTGGAAAAATCCGCCACAAACTGTTGGAGATAACTTATCTTCAATACTTAGGTATTTGCAACAACCACTTTTCTTAAATACGTTTAATAATCTTCAGAAACGTCATGAAGATTGTTGGCATCGCCATGATGCACATTTTGACCATAATAATCAACCATCTGTAGACTTAAATAAAATTAAGTTATTAAAAAATAACGTAGAAAATATTTCAATTTATTATTCTATGAAATAGAATTAAAATGAACGATATATTTTTTCCTGAAATAAAAATAGAAAGCAAAAATGCATGAATACAAACACTTTCCATATGGAATGTGTATCTATATACAATGATTGCATCTTTACATATATTTAATTTTGAAATAAGTATTCAAACATTATATAATACCTAAACTTTTCATCAAAATAAAAGTGAAAAATCGTGGGAACTATTATACATACCAGTGTGAAGTAAATTTTTAAGATCATTAGGTTACTTACAGAAATGATTGATTGTATTGTTTGTTATAGCATATAGTATGGGAGATTCACATTTATTTGTTTGTTTGTAAACAATACGCATTATTAGATAATCAACGCCAGTTTGAGTCGTTAAAACACTTTGAAGTACTGAAAGGTATATAATTTAATTTGTGGTAATAAAAAATCTTGGTGTACATTTTATATAAAGCTAATTTGAAATGGTATCTTAATAATAAGGTATGAGAATAATTAAATACACTTATGAAACTACACTGCTCAACAATTGAAGAGGATATTACAAACATCTGTCATTTTCTTTTGTAATTGGTTAATAATAAGTCAAAATTCGATAAAATAGGTTAATATTTATTATTTCACGTTACAATATACCCAAAAATATAAAATAAACAAATTTTTCATTAAAAAAAATAGAAAAAATTGAAAAATGTTAAATCATTTACTGCACAGGTCATAAAGTCCTTTCACGCAAATTAATAGCGTGTGGGTCCAACCCTAGCTTGCCTTAGTGCTGTCACTCTATATGGCATGGTCCTTATTAAATTATTAATAAATTGCTGATGTATGTTTTCTCAAATTCTCTGCAAGGCATTGGCGAGCTGTTCTAAAGTTATTTTAAAAGAAATTGTTTATTTAATTTTCCAACAGAAACCGCCCCACGTCGGGCGCCAACATTGTAAAATATTGTTAGTTGTGAAGCTTAATATAATTTTAAAATATTAATACACTTTAGTAGAATCGAACATAGTCAGTATGCATGTATGAGTTAGGGGTGATAGTTACACTGCGACCAATAGGATCTATTGTGTCCCCCCTTACTTGCCATGTTCTGATATTTTCTCAGACCTATAGCAGCTTTTCGAGTCCTATTTTCCTGAGGAAGTTTAGGACATCGTCGGGCTTCAAATCAGGTAGATCCCCTTCGTCTATTTCATGTGCTCCTAGGTATCTAGCCCTAGAATTTTGCAAGGCAGGGCATTCTGAGAGTATGTGGATTGAGGTTTCATCCTCTTCCTCACAGAATCTGCACTTTGCTTCATCTGCTAACCCTAGTTTCTTCATGTGGCTTCTTAACCGGCAATGCCCGGTTAATATTCCCGTTAGAATTCGGAGCCTTTTTTTACTGAGGTTGAGGCAGCTAAGAGATCTCTTCTGGTCAAGGTTCCCCAGTAGTATCTTAGATTGCCTCAGTCCTTCCAGCTGATTCCAGTACTTGGATTTTTCCTTCTCCATTTCTTCCCTTAGTTTTCCTAAGATTACTCTACTGCTGATCCCACAAGATGGTTCTAGTCCCAAATGTGGGGTTTCAGCTTCTTTTTTTGCCAGCTTATCTGCTGTTTCATTCCCCTCTATTTCTATGTGTCCCGGGACCCATAGGAGGGTGACAGTGTTCTTCTGGCCTAGTTCATTTAGTTTGCCTAGGCATTCCCAAACAATCTTGGAACTGATTATATTTGAGCTCAGCCCTTTGATGGCTGCTTGACTAACCGACATGATCACAATCTCTTATCTGCGGTAGTTTCTTCCAATATTGAATTCCACACATCTTTCGATGGCGCGGACTTCTGCTTGAAAGATGCTCTGGTATGTGCCCAAGCTTTCCGAGTATTTGGCTCTCGGTCCAAAAACTCCTATCTCAGTTCCCTCGCCTAGCTTGGAACCGTCCTTATACCACTTTATGGTATTCTGGTTTAAATTCTGTATGGTGTCTTTATCCCATTCAGATTTATTACTCAACTTTGTGATGAATTTTCTCACAAAGTTGAATTTCTTTGGCATATCATCTTGGGGCATTTTCCAAGTTTGATCAAAATGAATTGATCGAGGTTTTTCCCTGATAATTCCTTCTTTGATCATTCTATATATTGTTTTCTTCCTTACACTTTCTAGCAGAATGTGCAGTGGGGTCAAGTTTAAAATCACCTCCATTGCAGCAGTGGGGCAAGTTCCCATTGCTCCAGTGATACATGAACAGGCTAGTCTCTGAATCTTCGAGAGGTTTTTCCTCGTCGTATTCAGATTAGACCTTACGCCCCAAGGCACTGCCCCATATGTGATTAATGGTCTCACTATTGCTGTATACATCCATTGCAGGATACGTGGGTTACATCCCCAGTTCTTCCCTGCAATGTTCCTACACACCATGAGGGCCTTGGTTGCTTTGTGTATTACTTCGTCTTCGTGTTTGTTCCAGAGTAACCTGCTATCTAGGATTAGCCCTAGATATTTTACCTCTGTTTTCCACTCGACGATGTTCTCCCCTATTTTTATGATTTTTAGATTAGGTTTCTTTTTCTTTTTTCCTTGTAAAGGCTACTAGTGTGGTTTTGGTGGGGTTGATGCTGAGTCCCACCGAGTCACACTATTGTTCCGCAATGTTCAATCCTCTTTGAACAATATCACAGAGCACATTTTCATACTTCCCTTTTGCCAGGATAACCTTGTCGTCGGAATACCCTTGACATGGTATGCCTTCCCTATTCAATTGACAGAGCAGACTGTCCACAGTGAGACTCCACATAAGCGGGGATGCAACTCCCCCCTGCGGATAGCCTCTAGTCACATTAATGAAGATAGTGCCTTGTCCTGTCTCCATTTCTGCGATTCTTGTAGATAGCAGTTGCGACATCCAAATGGACGTCGTCGTTTTATCTACTCCTTTCTCACTCTTGCATTAGAAGACGTTTTCAAGACACTACTTCACCTGTTCATGTTTTTATACAGGGTGTACCAACTTTACAAAAAAGTTGGGTTGTTTTAGAAGATATGGCAGCGGCATTTCAATCTGTTAACGTTGATATGCTGAAAAATGTTAGTCAATTATTTGAACTTAGACTTCAGCATTGCATTGATGTTAACGGTGAACATTTAGTTTAATATTATGGTTAGATTTATACTTTTTTTGACTTGTTTTACTTAGAATAAATTGTTTATTAAAATTTATTATTTTTAAGGATTGTTTGTAACATTCCTTTCACATAATAGGTTAATAATTATGGTTTAAATAAATATTACAAAATAACTGTGTTTTCATGAACTTTAGGTATAGGGAATGCTTAACAAAAATCGAATATTCTATTTATGATATAAAATACAGGGTGTTCCATTTGAAAGAAGAGAGAAAATGAAAGGTACGAGTTATCGTCCACCCTGTATACAAAAGGGAAAATAATTAATGTTTAATAGAATACAGTGATATTGTATCATATTACGAAACTCTGTCAGGCAAAATACTTTTTTTTTCTTCAACGTACAATAAGATACAGAGCGTTGATTTACCTACGATTTTCACATAAACGTGTCCATAACTTCTGAAGGACTCTGTATAATGTATCAAAACCCTATATCAAAAGCTACAAAAAATGTGAGAAGTCTGAATTCGGTATAATATACAGGGGTTCCCATTTATACAACACTCTGTATAGTTTAAGGTAATTTCAAGATATGGACCCTAAAGACATCTACTATTTTTGGTAGTAACATTTTTTGATATCTTCTAAACAACCCATATAATGAGCTTTGTCGTTAGGTTGGTAAACCCTGTATATAACAGGTCGGCTGAAAAGTCCCCGGTCTGACATATAGATGACGACACTAGAATTAAATTCATTTCATTTTTAGATAGTATCAACCTTCAAAAGATTCCTGTAAAAATTTGACAGCTGTCAGACTATTAGTTTGTGAGATATTGCATTTTTAGTAAAGCAACTTTTGTTATTTTCAAAAAGATGGAAAAAAAAGAATTTCGTGTGCTTATTAAATATTGTTATTTGAAAGGAAAAAATACAGTTGAAGAAAAAGCTTGGCTTGATAATGACTTTCCGGACTCTGCGCCAGGAAAATCAACAATCATTGACTGGTACGCAAAATTCAAGCGTGGTGAAATGAGCACCGAAGACGGTGAACGCAGTGGACGCCCAAAAGAGGTGGTTACCGACGAAAATATCAAAAAAATCCACAAAATGATTTTGAGTGACCGTAAAGTGAATATGATCGAGATAGCTGACACTCTAAAGATATCTAAGGAACGTGTTGGACATATCGTTCACGAATATTTGGGTATACGGAAGCTCTGTGCGAAATGGGTGCCGCGCGTGCTCACAATCGACCAAAAACAGCAACGAATTGATGATTCTGAGCAGTGTTTGCAGCTGTTAAGTCGTAATAAACCCGATTTTTTGCGTCGATATGTAACTATGGATGAAACTTGGCTCCATCACTACACGCCTGAGTCCAATCGACAGTCAGTTGAGTGGACTGCGGCCGGTGAACCGCCACCAAAGCGTGGAAAGACCAGTCAGTCAGCTGGCAAAGTTATTTTGGGATACACACGGTATATTGTTCATCGACTATTTGGAAAAGGAAAAACAATCAACAGCGACTATTACTGTGCATTATTGGAGCGATTGAAGACCAAAATCGCGAAAAAACGGCCCCATATGAAGAAGAAAAAACTGTTGTTTCATCAAGACAATGCACCGTGTCACAAATCATCGAAAACGATGGCAAAATTGCATGAATTGGGCTTCGAATTGCTTCCTCACCCACCGTATTCTCCAGATCTAGCCCCCAGCGACTTTTTCCTTTTCTCTGACCTGAAGAGAATGCTCGCGGGAAAAAAATTTGGCTCTGATACTGAGGTAATCGCCGAAACTGAAGCCTATTTTGAGGACAAACCGAAGGAGTACTACAAAAATGGTATCGAAAAGTTGGAAGGTCGCTATAATCGCTGTATCGCCCTTGAAGGCAACTATGTTGAATAAAAAAAAATGAATTTTGTCAAAATATTGAGTTTTACTATGGTAGACCGGGGACTTTTCAGCCGACCTGTTAGAAGGCTTCTATTCTATTCTAGAAAAACACGTATTGTTACTATTAATAAAAATTGTATAAATAATGCTTAAATGTTCTAATATTCCTTAGACAATTTCAATTGATTAAAGCATATCAGTGGCCTTTGGCGTTCCTGCATTCTGTTATTTTATCTCCGCAAAATAAAGAAATACGGCAAATTTGAAAAAAGAGTTAAATAAAAATGGCCTTTACACTCCCAATCTTTTTCGATCTGCGCGTAATAAAATTACCTTAAGGTTATTCTAAAGCAATTTAGTTACTGTTATGTGGGCACGGAAATCCGTAAGTTATTCATAGCCTTTTAAACGCGAAAAATGGCGAACTAGTTATAGGCGGTGTAATAAATTCAAGGTAATAACTACCGATGTCCTTGCTTTACCAGATATACTGTTAGAATCACGTCCTTCATAAATAAATATGTTTATGGTCTGACATAATATACGAGTCTCATGAACTTGTTCCGCATTATAAGATTTTACCCGTTTTAAAACGCAATTGTCAAAAATGCAGATGTTGAACAAATGCTATTTTTATTTATTTACAAACAACGGTATCTTTTCAAATTTATACCGTTGCTAAAAAGTGCGTAATAATTTAAACTAGATTGGGTACTGAATGTATAATTTGTTTATTAATTTGTGTTTCTTTCTGTAATCTAATTATTTCGATAAAGACGTAAATGTCAATAATATGTAATAAAGTATTATAATTTATAATTCTGTTTATTTTTAATGGTAGCGATTTGAAAGTTAAATGGATCAAAAAGTATTTTAAACCTGATATTAAGACTAGCAAAAAAGTTTAACAACTACACTCGTCACAAAAAGTATCACATAATTTTAAAAATTGAATGATTGTGTAAAATACAATATCACATTTTTCTGAATATTTTAATATGAGTGTATGGTATCCTTTAGATGTATAAAAGCCCAAAATATTGAAAAACAAGTCATGAAGTCATGGGAATCAAACAATCCAGCGTTTCTAGATTCTTAAGGTTTAGAGAAACTGGAAGTTATATAAGAATTCAGACTGCGAAATCGTCATGCTACAACCAGGAAACTGCAAAATGTTCTCTCTGGATTGTTGATTTCCATAATCATGGGACATGCTTTTAGTATTTTGGGCCACTTCTTTTTATCATTTTTAATATTTGAAAAAAAGGGGCACTTCAATATTAGTTATTAATTCATTGGGCGTTTTATATTTCTAAGTATTTTTGTCATTTGGGATTTTAACACTCTGTATGATTTTAGCTATTAATTTTTATAGTTAGAGAATATCTTTATATTAAATTTTGGTCTTTTGTAACACTTTGTATCGTAACTTTGGTATATTAACAAAATGGGACAGATATGGATAATATGTATAAATAACTAGCTGGCCCAGACACGCCATGGCTTAGTAATTGAGTATAGTTTAAATTATATGGAAAAAAAGGTTCAAAGGAAAACACAAAGTCTATCCCGCAAATTGTTTATTAATGGAGTAGCGACTAGTTTCGGTCCTATAGGACCATCATCAGACTAGAAAAAGTTCTACAATAAATAGAAAGAATGACAGAACAAGAAGAAAGTCAGTTAAAATCTAATTCTTACACAACTGTTATTAAAAAACCAATAATTGATGATACAAACACTACTAAGTGTACAATACTTTGCAAGGATTTACAATAAGATGTTACAATTAATTAATATTCATAATTTATTAATTTTTAGATTTTTTTCCATCCTATATATGTAAAAATCTAGTGTCATGATGTATGTTCCCATTAAACTCCAAAATTACTGGACCGATTTCAAACAAATTACCCGTGAAATAAAGAAATAGAATTTATATTTAGAGAAACATAATACAGCGCCATCTATTGGGTGTATTTGCAACCTACACGTCAAACTATTTTTTAGAATTTTATCGCCATTTATGGGAACTTCATAAAACTAAACAGTGACTTGCTTAATAAACATTATTTTATTTATTAATTTTATTCGTTTATATTCACTTGTATAATTTTACAGAAATTTTTTAAATTAATTACATAACAGTCATTGACAAAGTAAGTATATTCTTCAGCAGTTTTTCTACTGAATGATTAATTTTTCCAACATTAATTCTAATTCGATAAATTGAAACATTCACTGGACAAATTTTAAATTGCAAATTAAAAAAATTAATAACAATATTTAACCTAGTTGTTCCGTCACTTTTTCCATTACTCGAATTGATTTCAGTAGCCTCCTACTGGTTATAATTAATTAACAGACAGCTGATGGAAAGAATGATGCCGTTCAAATTAATGTTTACTGTAATTTAAAAAATGTCAGTAACAGTGTAGTCCCTTGAGATTATAACCGTAAAATTAAATTCCATTCAAAGACGAGAATACTCAATATATATTTAAGGATAGCAATCTACCAATAAACAAACTCTGCTGCAACTCTCAAGTCAATTATTTAGAACTCATTAATAAAGTTCCTCGGTACTTTAATAATGAAATTAAATAGAATTTAGGCTTATAACCATGTTATTCTCAAAAATATTATATAATCTTTATTAGGTGAGCTAAATATTTTCACGCCTTTATAATTTTAATCAGCTTATTGAGGTTGAGGGACGTTATACGTTGTGTAACAAATGTCATAAAAACACATCGTGTTAAACAGAAGCACGTGGCATATTTCAGCACAATAACCCTTTGATGAAAAACTCATTTTTCTACGTCTGTAATCGAAATAAAAATTCAGTAGTTTGAATGCCATTTTTTTAAATAATTAATGAACTGAATAAATATTTTAATTCAGTTCTAACAGAAATACTACTGTAATTTAAATCAAAACCTAACCTAACCTAACAAAATCAATTTTATAAAACATTAAATCTTTAAATTAAAATACTAATAAACCTGGCCAACCTTTTTCAACAATGAAATATTATTTGAACTATTGAATTGTATTCTAAATTGCAGACTGTCTTTGTACACACCATCGAATATTAATGTTTCTTTCTACCTTTTTTCTTTTTGTCTATGAATGGATAAATTACCTTTCAACGATATTTGAAATGAATAGGCTTGATCTCAGATTACTCCGGTCAACTTTTGCCGATTCATTTATCACAATATTTGATCGACAACTCGTTGAACGGTTCTGTAATAGCTTTACTTACAATAAATAGATTAAGCGTGGTCATTATATATAATTGCCAGAAGAAATTGCAAGAGTTAAGGAGAGATAGACCTGCTTATACACATATCAGAAATGTTTACGAATACATTTTTTATGAAATAAAAGAAGTAGGTAAGATAAATGAATTTTTTCGGATGGGTAATTTAAATGTTAATCGTGCAATTGCTCACACTGTATTCCGGAATTATTAAACAAATATAACGATAATTCTTTTCGGAAGATACAGAAGATCAGAAAAAAATATTAACTCCATTATCCATATTTTAAACGGGGTTAGAATCAAAATATAAACGGTGTAATAAAGTAAAAACCATAATATATTATTTTTTAAAACATATAGGACCGAGTAAATTTGCTAACTGTGTTACTCGTTTCGGTAAAATATTACCATCATCAGGCTGAAATAAATGAAACTGGTATTGCACAAATTTTTCCTTTCCAGATTATTCTTGAAAGTAGGAAAATGTAACAAATATTAACAGACTTTATTTAATTCTATGTGAATTCAAAAGTTTTTGTAACTTTTAAATTTATTGTCATTAATTATTACTTTACATGTTGTATATTTCACCTATGATTGATATTAATTTATTCCCATTCAATTTTATCCTCGACATAAATTTTTTGATCCTCTTATGCTTAGTATTTTTGTTAAGTCTTCCATTTTTATATTTTATAAACTGATGATGATAATATCTTACAGAAACTAGTAGTTTAGGACAATTAAACATTGTGGTTTTGTCTTATTGAACCCTTTTTATTTTTATTAAAAAAATATCAATAAATAATATTTTGACTCTTCCTCTAGTTGGTATGGAATGATACCTCAACTAATATACACAATTGAAATTAGGGGTTGTGTTAGGCGTAATATTTTTTAAAATATTACCAAATTAACTTCCAGCTACAATTAGTTGTTTTTTATGTGACAAACATATTAAAAACAATGTCAAGTTTATTATTTATATCCTGGATATTTCGTAATTTTTGACTTAGACCAAAGATAATACTTTTATTGTTGGAATCATCCACCCATAAATTGCATGAATTAAAATGTAGATGGAAACTAACCACTATATTTTGTTGTGTTTATTTCAAAGTACAGGAAATTGTGTATATTTTAAACAATACCATAAATTATTACGCAATGTTTTAAATTTGTTATAAGAAATATAATAAAAACTATAGCTGGAACAATGGATTACAAATTACAAATTAGGCCGGCTTGACAGCCTTTGTATTTTAACAAGTCGGCTGAAAAGTCCCCGGTCTGACCTATAGATAACGACACTAGAATTAAATCCATTTCATTTTTAGATGGTATCAACCTTCAAAAGATTCGTGTAAAAATTTGACAGCTGTCGGACTATTAGTTTGTGAGATTGCATTTTTAGTGAAGCAACTTTTGTTATTTTCAAAAAGATGGAAAAAAAAGAACTTCGTATGCTTATTAAATATTGTTATTTGAAAGGAAAAAATACAGTTGAAGCAAAAGCTGGGCTTGATAATGAGTTTCCGGACTCTGCGCCAGAAAAATCAACAATAATTGACTGGTACGCAAAATTCAAGCGTGGTGAAATGAGCACCGAAGACGGTGAACGCAGTGGACGCCCAAAAGAGGTGGTTACCGACGAAAATATCAAAAAAATCCACAAAATGATTTTGAGTGACCGTAAAGTGAATATGATCGAGATAGCTGACACTCTAAAGATATCTAAGGAACGTGTTGGACATATCGTTCACGAATATTTAGGTATGCGGAAGCTCTGTGCGAAATGGGTGCCGCGCGTGTTCACAATCGACCAAAAACAGCAACGAATTGATGATTCTGAGCAGTGTTTGCAGCTGTTAAGTCGTAATAAACCCAATTTTTTGCGTCGATATTTGACTATGGATGAAACTTGGCTCCATCACTACACGCCTGAGTCCAATGGACAGTCAGCTGAGTGGACTGCGGCCGGTGAACCGCCACCAAAGCGTAGAAAGACTCAACAGTCAGCTGGCAAAGTTATGGCCTTAGTTTTTTGGGAAACACACGGTATATTGTTCATCGACTATTTGGAAAAGGGAAAAACAATCAACAGCGACTATTACTGTGCATTATTGGAGCGATTGAAGACCGAAATCGCGAAAAAACGGCCCCATATGAAGAAGAAAAAAATGTTGTTTCATTAAGACAATGCACCGTGTCACAAATAATCGAAAACGATGGCAAAATTACATGAATTGGGCTTCCAATTGCTTCCTCACCCACCGTATTCTCCAGATCTAGCCCCCAGCGACTTTTTCCTTTTCTCTGACCTTAAGAGAATGCTCGCGGGAAAAAAATTTGGCTCTGATACTGAGGTAATCGCCGAAACTGAAGCCTATTTTAAGGACAAACCGAAGGAGTACTTCAAAAATGGTATCGAAAAGTTGGAAGGTCGCTATAATCGCTATATCGCCCTTGAAGGCAACTATGTTGAATAAAAAAAATGAATTTTGTTAAAATATTGTGTTTTCCTATGGTAGACCGGGGACTTTTCAGCCGACCTGTTTAACCATCTCATCCAGAACTGCCCTGTCTTCGGGTTATTCTTCTACAAGTTCTTAAAACCACAGTCTTGCTAAGTTTTTATATTGGTATAGGACGTGGATTATGGTTCTATCTACTTCCGGACAGAATCACCCTATAAGACGCATGTCTTCAGCTTGCAGGGTCCTAATAACACTCCGATTGACTCATTTCCGTAACACAACGTATGGCAGCAATTCCTGCTTAAAATGCAGTCTTGTACTTCCTCTGAACTTCTGTCCTTAGCTTTGTGCCGAGTACTTGTACCCATAACAGTTTTGGGGAACAATACAACGACTACAATCATAGAAGATGAAGTACCCAAGAGGAATTTCTCTAACTAGATGGCATCTGCTGAATCAAATAGATCTCTTAGAGATCTACACACAAAGCCAGAATCGCCCTGGGAACGTGCAGGAAAATGTGCCGAAGGCAATGGGGATTAAATCCCAACATGACCAAATGGTTATATACACAGATGGCGAGACCAATTATAACCTATGGATCAGTAGTCTGGTGGTCCAGGACACTGCAGCAGAGGCAGTTAAGAGATGTACTTAGGCAAGCATTTCTCAGTATCACAGCTGTCATGAAAACGACGCCGACTGCAGCCCTGGAGGAAATACTAAGCCTACCACCACTGCAAATCTTTGTTTAAGGAAATACAAGATCACATTTTACAAGGACATCCTTCGATAAGTCAAGGACATGGTAAAGCCTACAAAAAGCTAAAGAAATAAAGGCTATAACAGCGAATCTCAAATGGTATACCGATGGTTCTGAAACAGAATCTGGAATAGGAGCTGGAATATATCAGGTACAAGAGAATATCACAATCTCTCTGAGCCTTGGAACACATGCCACTATCTTTCAGGCAGAGGTAATGGAGATGTCGCAAGAGTCTCAACATTCTTGGTAGTCATAATAAAGTGACCCTCGTCTGGATGCTAGGCCATATGGGAATAAAAGGCAATGTGAAGGCTGGGGAATAAGTCAACCAGATAGCGGGTGAGGCTATGGTAGGGGCAGAACCTTCCTGTGGAATTGCCAAATGTCTCGTTAAGGAGAGCATCCGGCAATGAATAAGCGTTGAGCTGGTGGCATGAATATGTTGCTGAAGTTAAGGGGATCAACCAATCCAGCGTTTCTAGAGTCTTAATAAGTTCCAGGACGTCCCAGATGTACTAATCCTGCAGATGACCGTTATTTAAGAGTTCAGACTTTGCGTTACAGTCAGGCAACTGAAAAATGTTCTCTCTGGAGTCCGTAAGGTTAGAATATTTGTCAATATGGTTAGAAACAGATTAAGGAATTTTGGAATCAGACCCAGAATGTCTGTTACTGCTCCATTGTTGACCAGAGCACACCTGATAAGAAGCCTTCTACGGATGTTATTAGAGCCAGAGGTGGCAATACCAGATACTAAAATATTAAATTTATCGTTTAAAAAAAAGAGAATAAAAATTTTATCAATAAATCACTTATGCCATACTTTTTGTGACGAGTTACAGACTTTATTGTATGAAGCAAAAGCTGATTAAAACATTATAACTGTTAACATAAAAATGAAATATCTTTTTCTAACGATGCAAACAAAATTGTACACATAAAACTTGGATAAACTCAATTTTTATCGTAATTGTTCAACATTATTTCCGTTAGAAGTAAAAACACTACTACTAGATTAACATCTCTCTTTTTTATTAGGTATACACTTATAGATAATTTTATTCGGTACAAAACTGGAATTGCAGCGCTTTCTGTAGCCGCATTATGAATAGAATTTTTAATACGAGAATAATTCAAACTGTATTTCGTGCAATTATAATAGTTAAGAGTTTTACAAATCGAAAAATCGCGCCTATCTACCAAGTGTCATCTTCTAAGAACACTTGAAAAATTGTAACATTCCGTATATTACAGTTAGAAACAATTTGATACCCTATTTGTATGTAAGGTCGTAAGAACTGGCAGTGGTATGGAGTATTCTTACTGCGAAACTGGACATACACTTAACAGAGGCGGATTCTTCGATTATAATCACTTGATAAAAGAAGTTAATTGTAAAATTTTAGTTTGATATTTTTAAGTAATTTGTAGCTGTATATAGTGTATTTGAAAATCAAGAGAGAGTAAATTCCCAGAAATGTTTTGCAGTTATCAGTGTTAAAGGCAGTAAACCATAGACGTGCGTTTTCAAAATTAAATTAATATGGAAATAGAAATATTTAATTTGTTTTAGTTATTTATACCTAGATTACCAATTTTAGATAGATAAACATAATTCGTAAGTAGTAATTTAATTTGGGTAAAATGAAGAAAAAGTCAATATTATTTTAGGCATTTTCTTTTAGGCATATATTTATTTACTAAATATGTATATAATATGTACAGATAATTACAATTACTTATAAATTAATATGAGGAGCTAAAAAAACAATTAAGTAGGTATATGAGAAAAAAAACCAACCGCAAGGATAAAATTTGACGAGCAACATGCAAAAAATACGACAATATTGAATCTTAAAAAATAAAAATTTAAAAATAAAATTAAAGTACATAGATTAATAATTTTAAAGTTATGGTTCCTCGCACTCTGTGTCAGAAGATTCACCATCTGATTCTAGAGAAATTACAATGGGCTCTATAGTAATATCAATTATGTTATCTAGCTCCCACATTTTTTTCTATTTCTGTAACGTGTCTAATACATTTTTGCCAATTTTCACTTGTTACTTCAGATATTGCCTTATTGAAGAGACTTTTAACATCTGATAATTTAAAAGTAGTGTTATTTCTGGCAACATAACCTTTAACTTGAGCCCATATCAATTCTATCGGATTCAACTCACAATGGTAGGGTGGTAAACGAAGGATTTCAATTTCTCGTTTTTTGGCTATCTCCTCAATATTATATTTTTTATAATTTTGCTTATGTTTTTTAGCAATAGTTAACAATTCTGCCCTCAGCATTGTATTGTCAAAGGCTAAATTATTAGAAGATAACTATTTTGCAATTTCATCCTTTTTCCATTTAGTGGTTGGTAAAGGTTCAAGTAATCTGGAGTGGTAACTTGCAATGTCCATTACAATAACCGATCCTTTTGGTATGAATTGAATCATCTGTTCAAAATATTCCTCAAACACGTCTCCATTCATTTCTTCGTGATAATCAACGGTTTTTTTATTCAAATAAGAGTAAACCATTCTCAAGAAAACCGTTTGTACTGCCTATATGACAAATAATTAATCTTTTACCTTTTCCTATAGGTTCCTTAAAACCAGTAGTATATCCTTCTAGAAAAGCTTGATGGGATGATTTTATATTTTTGTCTTTCCAAACTCTTCCTACACAATGTCCTTCATTAACCCATGTTTCATCTAAATAATAAATGTTTTTATTTTGAGCTTTAACTTGTTGTATTCTTCTGAGGTACTGTCTTCTCCAACATACAATTTCTTCAGAATCAATTAGCATTGAGTGTCTGCCTATTTTTTCAAATTTAAAGTTTAACTCATGTAACGTTTTCCATAGTTTATCCCGGCTTATTGTGGGTAAATCAACATTATTCGTAATGGCTTGCAAAACTTTATCTAAAGTTGGTATTTGCTTGTTTATAAAAAATGAGTTAACAAGCTTACGAATAGCATTTTTAAAAAACTCGTCCACGTTGACTTTTAATAGTTTTTGTCTACCTGGTTTCGGCTTTGGTGAGGTTACTCCACCTGATTTTTCCTCCTTTAGAACTCTATATATTATAGATTTTCCATATCCCATTGCCTTAGATGTTGTTTCAACTACACTGTCAATAGTGTTTGAGGGATTTTGATGTCTAAAATAGTGGTACACATTCACTATAGCACTCTTTTTATTGAGCGATAAATGGACTAGTTTTAATTTTTTCACTGGCGTATACTCACAAACTGTTTCCATTTTTAGTCACTACTATTTGTCACGTTTATCGAAAATCAAATAACTGCATTTCTAGAAACTTAAGCACTATTTAAGTCAAAATATCTGTCATTAGAAGCTGTTGCCATTCGGAGGTCGTTAAATAACAATTATCCCTTTCTAATCTGGTTACGCCTATGACGCACGTTAATCCTCTTAGTAGTAACAATGAAAGATCATAAAATAATGTGATAGTCCATGAAATTTAATAAATTTTGTATTGAAATTAACAAAAACAATTTAGAATGCATTACAAATATTGAAGTTTTACCGCACGTACTGTACTATAGTTTTGCATACCGAATTAGTTTTTATTCTGGGAATTTACTCCCTCTTGATTTTCCAATACAGTATAGTAAAACGAAGATTTTTGTTTGGAAACACCTTTGTAAAATCTGCATTTTCGACCGATTTTGATTTAATTTTTTTTGTTAAATTCAGTATCAAAAACAGTATTTTGGCACACATTTTCATAGCATAATATCCATCATCAAGGCCCTTTATGTTAATTTTGATTTGCCAAAAAAGAAGAAAGTCTATTAGGCATTTTTTTTCTTAAATATGACTACACCACTCGATTCAGAATCGTCACACATGTAAACTACCAAAATTTTATAAAAACATGTTTATTAAGGACCAAGTTATTACAACATGAATTTGGGAAAAGTTGTATTTTAATTAATTTTCTACGTAAAATGTAGACAAATTTTAAAAATGGCAACATGGTAAACAGAATCTAGGACTAAAACATATTGCACAGTAAAAATTTGAAGCTGATAACTGAACTCGTTTAACTTAGTTTTCGTAATGTCTGTTAATTAACTTTTTTCTTGCTGTTAATTTTCTTTGATACGGACCTGTACTTCATCCTGACATGTCCATTTTTACACAATACTCACCACACCACGACATACTATTCTCACTATTATGTCATTAAACGTCAGTTGTATATAGATAACACAGATTTAAGTAGAAAACTATGAACATAAATTTAACAGTTATTCAATAAATATTAATTATCAGACGTCGAATATTAGCAGACGAAATAAAATCAATTTTTAAGAAATAAATCTTAAGATATAGTTTCCATCTGAATGAGCACTACTGACATACATCTTCGACAGAAGATAAACAAGTGTAATGTAAGATGGAAGGCCGATTAATCTACAAGCAGACAGTTATGTAAGCATTGATTTAAATGCGGTTATAATTGTAGCATCCCGGCTAATCGTTTCATGTACAAATAAGTATACGAGGGATTTTAGAATAATTCTAATACACGCAGAAGATAATATTGTGGAGGTTATTCAACAGAAATTGTAATGGGACCAACTACAACCACTACCGAAAACGTTCTTAGAGTAAAATAATAAAAATATAGATCACAATATAAACCACCAACACTAACGTGTACCTATATTCTTATATATTAGGATATAAAAAAATCCTCAATTTATAGACTAATAACATACCTGTTTTTGCAATTATACACATAGGGTCACCTCAATCCCTTAACACCCCTAACGACCACAATATTATTCTAAATATTTTATGACTACTTACCCCTTACCTAAGAAGAATATAATATGATGATTAAAAGAAATTTCTTAATACAAATAAACTTTACCAATTTTAATTAATGTCTATTACCATACAAATTGTTTTGAAAATACTGATACACTACTGGTAGGTTTTCCCATTTTTTAACTAGTTTTTAGGAAAAAGAATGCATTTACGGATGAATGCACTGAGGTGATAAACAAATTTTTTTTCACTTACTGCTCATGTCAAAGCTATGCTTTTTGCTTTAAATAAAAAACTAGAACCAAATATACATCAAAAAAGAAATAATTAACACTTTATCAGAAACAGCAGATAAGCTGGCACAAAAAGGGACGAAACCCCACATCTGGGACCAGAACCATCTTGTGGGATCAGCAGTAACAGAATACTGAGAAAACTATGAAAAGAAAATCCAAGTACTGGAATCAGCTAGAAAGACTGAGACAAACTAAGATAATTCTTGGAAACTACAATCAGAAGAGATCTCTTAGCTGCCTCAACCTTAGTAAACAAAGATCCAGTTTTGAACGGGAATTGCCGGTTAAGAAGTCACGTGAAGATGCTACTTAAGCAAAGTGCAAATACTGTGAGGAAGTGGACGGAACCTCAATACACATACTCTCCTAATGCCCTGCCTTGCAAAATTCTAGGATCCAATATCTAGGAGCACAAGAAATATAAGAGGAAGATCTACCTGATTTGATTTCCTCCTTTCTTCTTTTTTATTTACACCAGGAATTTTGGATCAGTGCTCTAAACCATGTAAGATCTTTCCAATCGTTCTTTAATAATTACAACTACTTTGCTGTATGTCTTTGAAACACCCTGTATAGTAAGTTTTTTAAAATTTGTAAGATAATATAACAGCTTTAACTGCTAGTTGCGGTAACTGAAGTATTGCATTGGTTTACAGATTTTTTTATGAATTACTTTTAAAGTTTGTCCTCTGGGAGGACAAGATATACAATTTCAAACTTTTTCCTTGGAGATTCTCCTTGCAATAACGTAGATTGATGATCTAATAAGGGTTTTTATTTAATAAAGGCGCCTATATAGATCGATTTAATTTATTTAGCCCCTGCTTCATGACACGCTAGAAAAAATTAAGTGATTTGCTATTAGTTAAGGAAAGTTAAATCTCAAAGTGACTTATTTGGATGGTAGGAAACTCGCAAAGAGATATTTATTGATTTTTTTGACCATTAAGTAGCTTCTAACGAATTACACTATAAAAATTACAGAAAATACTCCGTTTCGGAGTTGCTTTAAAACATTTTTTTGTTTAGACTCATGAGCAAAAGTTCTCATAACATATTCTAGACAAGATTATAATAAAATCAATGAAATAAAACGAATTTTCAAAAAGCAATATTTTACTGTCCGCATTACAAAGCTTTGGAAGAAGAAAATCGTCTTTTTTTTCAGAGATTTTCTTTTATAAAGCCAGTTAACTGGAAAACGGAGAAAGAAATCCCTTCGATGATAACAATTGACGTTTTTTGAAGAAACGTGAAACAAAGAAAAAGTGGATTTTCCATAATAAGACATATACAGCATTTCCATGTTAAAAATCTACGTTGATAGTGATCTCGTTTGGTGGTTTAATATACAGTATTCGTCGAAATACTGTGAACACAAATAATAATAGAACATTATATAATATAAGGGCCAAGGTAGGAGCTTCTTGCTTGGGAACAGGATAGGCTTTCACTCATTTAGAAAAATAGTCCATCACAACGAAGATGTATTTATTTCCAACCTCACTAGTTGGCAGTGGCCCCAACACATCTACGGTGATTAATTCGAATGGACTTCCGACAAGGTATTGCTGCATCTCTGCTTTAGGTTTAAGATTAGGTCCATTGCTAGCAGCACACGTCGTGCATTTGCGGCATATCTTCTTCTGAAGATCTCCGACGTATTCTTCACCGGTCGCTATTCCACCAGGTTTGCTCCCATATATCAAGTCGCAAGGTAATCTACTTTCCCTACCAAAGAGGATTTTCGCGTAGATTCATTGACAGCGATCGAATCACCGAATACGGAACTACGAATAGAAATGAAAGCAAATATACTCCCGCCAAAACTTATTAATATTTTTAACACAACCATAGGATGGCGCTGATCGTTGCGTCTACTCATTTTAATTGTTCTATTTTTCGGAAGAGGTCTCTCTACTAATAGGTACTATTAACGACAATACTTTTTAATTTAACAGATCTGTATCAATCTGTATTTGGTGAGAAAAAGTTTTAGAAAAATTAAAAAAAGAGACAGTAGTTATGAGAATCAGGAAAAGAGCAGGAGTTTTGTCTTCAGTTTTTTTAGTTTTGTTGGTGTATATCATCTTTGGTTTTGTGCTTCCAAATAATTCTGTCCCTAAAATGGATTCAAACTATCAACCCCCCTTATCTAAAAGGAAATGTTGTGTACCTACATGTACAAATCGTGAAGGCAAAATGCATCGTTTTTCAAAAAATGAACCAAGTGTGTTTAGTGAGTGGATTTTAAAGATACAGTCTTTAAATTATAAAGACTTGTCAGTTGAAGACATTTATAAAAAATATGTATTTTGTGAGGAACATTTTTCTAGTAACTGTAAAGTTTTAGGTACCAAAAAAGGTCTTATAAGAATAGCAGTTCCAACTTTAAATTTACCTGGTAGGTGAATAAATTAAATTATTTATAAAGAAAGAAAACCTGTACTAGCAGATCATGCAAACGTTTTTATGCTGAAAGGACTGTATAAACAGTGGAAGCAACCATTAGCTTTTACATTTAGTGAAGGACCTCATAAATCTATGGAATTAAAAAATTTGCTGAAGGTTCTAATCTGCAAATGTCAAAGTATAAGTTTGAAGGTAGTATCGACAGTTTGTGACCAAAGTGAAAATAATGTCGGAGCTATTAGACTGCTAATGAGTGAAACGAAGGAGGAATACTTAAAAAGAAAAGAAGAGAATAGAAATTTTGGTTTTGTGATCAATGACCAAGAAATTATGCCCATACTTGATGTCCCTCATATTTTCAACTGTTTGAGAAATAATCTTTTGAAACATGACTTGTATTTTAAGCAAAATAAATAAATAAATGATCATTTTTTGATTGTAAACATATATATTTACTTAAGTTTCGTTGAAATGTAGCTGTCTATTTTATCGCAGAGTACTTCTTATTGACAGATAGATGGCACTAGATATAAATTTAAGGAATCTGTATTATCGACAATACTTTTTAACACAACCGCTGCTACTCGATGTCGCATACGGATCTAGACATTAACTAGGTTTTTGCCATTCTATTAGTAGTTCCGTATTCGGTGCCCGTAGATTCATTGACAGCCGATCGGATAGCCATTAAAAATAGCGGAATATGTTAAAATCCAAATATTACTAGAATGTTCTCGAATAACTACCAACCTTAAATATTTATAAATCATGTCGAGTTCCTGTCGTAATCTTCTTCCTCATTCACGGACTCTACCCTTCATGACTGCATCAAAATACATGCATTCCTCTCGCATCTGTCACAATCATCCGTCACATTCATCGTCACACATCTGTCACCCGTTGCAATATGTAAGCAAGGGTAAATAAAGTGACACTTTAACACATTAAGGATTAAAAATAAATGAAATTTTACAATTAACGAGGTACTGGATTGATTTTCAGGTCCGCCAAGTATACACTTGGATACAGCAATCTTATTGTTTATTGACTCTTCAATGTATACAATGTATACAAAACGCAACAATATTCTTGACAAAAACCGAAATGTAACATTTGTTGACAGAGTAATTCATTGCCCTAGCAACGGAGCAACACAATCGCAATTTTTGTGCCCAAAATTACAATTTTCTACGAAATTCAATTTTTCACCTGAACTTGAAGTCTATAGAAGCTATAGAAAAAATATAGTATTGCACACGATGATAAAATCGCATTATCTTCTCAACTGACGTTCGATGCTAAACAACGCTCTCAAAGAAAAAGTACAATTCTATCGTTTTGTACAATAAATAACCATATTTTAACTGATAATGCATATTAAAAAAGTTAGGTTAGAATATTCGCATTTGCAATATGGAAAAAAAACCAAAAGGAGATTTCTGGTACGTGATCAACAATTTAATATCCAATCGTGATGATATTTCCTGTCCATCGTTCCATTTCAAACTTCCGGCCGATTAATGACATTGGGCATAAATTCATAACTTTCGGAGTTTGCGTCAATAATCGACGAATCTATCAGTAAATCTAAAAGTAAATTAAAACTTTAATGACTAATTTTGTTGTTTTTTTTTTAAGAATGATAATAACAACAATAAATATTTGAAATAACTTTAATGAAAACGCATTGACGATGCCAGAATCTCATAAAAAAGAATACTTATCTCTTCGATTCATGGAATAATAAAGTACTATGTGGTTAAACAGGCGTACCAAGTTGTTAGCTGATGCTGCTGGGAGTAAAAATGTTGCATACCTGACGTACAGATGCGGACTAGTCAATTGTGAAAATAATTCTCTAATTGTAGGGCACTAACAATAAAAAAAATAACTTAAAAATAGAGTGTAGTAGAAGGAATGTTCAAAAAAGTGCAGTATTTGACTGGATCCTAGACCAGAAGAGATATCGTTGAAATAGTCAAAAGACAATTTTCCTTAGAGATATTTATAAAAGGCGCGACATACACTTTTTTCAGGTAATAATAGAGGGAAAAGTGGACGATAGCAAAAAGCAATAGTCTTAGTTCAGAAATGTAAAAGATTAAAGAACGATTGCAGCCAAGTTTCTATAGAAATAGTATATCTTAAGAGAAAAGTGAATCAAGAAATGTCTGATACGTAGAAGCTGTAATTTTATTCTTTATTCCGCGAATTTGAACCCCGACCGTTTATCTCTTTGTTCAGATTTTTCTTAGAAGGATCTGATGTTATACTAATTTAAAATTACGAGTAGGTTGTGTTTTTATCGCAAATATGGTAAAGTACGTTTCACAATAATTCGTTGACTTGGTACCTGCTCTTAACTGCTCTTAAGGGATTACTAATAAAAGGTGGTTAATATTTCTTCGAACTTTGGCCGTAAACCGGTGAACTATTTACAGAAAGGTATTATTTATTTTTGTCCAGGAAGATATATTTTGGATTTTTTATTTTTCAGGTAAAATTTTAAATTATTATTACTGACCATCAATAGTAAATCATTAGTAAATGATTTTTGATTTTCTTAATCATCTTGGAAGAGAAAGTGGGAGTTTCGGGGTAATTTGTTTTTAAAATTCTCTCCTAGAATTTTAGTTTGTACTAAACATTATACTCTGAAAGTAATCTTGTGTTTATTACTAAGTATATGGCGTCCTTGGACAAAAAAAGTGCATTTATCGCCGGATGCGAAACAAATTGTAAAAAATGTGTTTGAAACATTGAATAATCGAGGTTATAGTGTAACCGATGCAGCAGAAGAAACATGTAAGTTAACCAAAACCCCAATATCCACAGTAAAAGATATTATCAATAAGCCAATAAGTACCTAAACGAAAAAAACGAAGTGACGTTAATAATACCAAATGTGTTGATGAAATACAAACAGATATAATCCGACGAACGATATATGTCCTATACCAAGAACAAATGATACCAACCCTAGATTGTATAAAAAAACGGTTACTTAAAGACGACACGAGAATTATTTGTAGCTGTACAAGTTTGTGGAGAATTGTTTCTCAAATGGGATTTAAATATTGTACCATTAATAAAAGACAAGTGATAATGGAGTCATATCGGTTACGAATGTGGCGTTGTCATTTCTTACAAGCTATTCAAAAATATAGAAGTGAAAACATTTCGATTATCTACCTCGACGAGACATGGTATGACACCCATGATACTCCAACGAAGGGTTTTGTTGATTCATCGGGAAATTGCAAAACAAAGGCTCCATCAAATAGAGGACAAAGAATTACAATAATACATGCCGGATCAGAAACAGGTTGGGTTCCAAACGCTTTATTGTTATCAGCAAAGAATATTAAAGATTCAAGTTTAGATTATCACGAAGATACGACAGCAGAACTTTTTGAAGATTGGTTTGAGAATTATTTATTGCCGAATATACCGGAAAAAAGTATAATTGTAATGGACAATGCAACTTATCATAGCCGTCAATTAAACAAAGTACCAAATAGCAACAACAATAAATGGGAAATTCAAGTATCATTCAAGTATTTGTTAAAAAATGACCTTTATTTTGAAGAATCGTACACAAAACGTGATCTCTTACAAGTTGTAGCAGCGTTCGGTATTGAAAAAGAATACGTTTGTGATACTACTGCTAAAAATATGGGCCAAATAGCAACAACAATAAATGGGAAATTCAAGTATCATTCAAGTATTTGTTAAAAAATGACCTTTATTTTGAAGAATCGTACACAAAACGTGATCTCTTACAAGTTGTAGCAGCGTTCGGTATTGAAAAAGAATACGTTTGTGATACTATTGCTAAAAATATGGGCCACACAGTGTTACGGCTTCCCCCATATTATTGCATGTTCAATCCTATAGAACACATGTGGCATCAGCTAAAATCCAAAGTTAGATCGGAAAACGTTTCACCCACATTAAACTCAATTGTTATAGAGTTAATCAGAAATGTGACAAGTAATATTCCCATTGATAGCTGGAAAAATTCGATTCAGCATGTTATTAAGGTTGAAGGTACATATCGAAATGTTAATGTAACTGTAGCACCCTTAGTTATTAATTTAAATGAAGACGATAGTGATACTGAACTACATTTAGATTAAATATAGTTGTAAATAATGTAGAATTAGTTCATTTGTTTAATGGCAATTAATAAATAAAGTTAAAATTTGTTTTTAAAAAATTTCGTGATTTTTTTTACAAAATAAATTTAAGTTTTAGTAAATGTTACTGAGTTTTATTTAAATCTATTTTGAAAACCGCATTACGGATCTGTTAATGTTTACTGTACAGTGAGAAATTTATAACCTTTCATTACTAATCCCCTAAGGTCAGGTACCGAGTCAACGAATTATTGTGAAACGTACCATACTACATTTACTCCCAGCGGTGTGAAAAAGATTTTATTGCTTGTATTGAATGAGCTCAGAAACTATTGGCTGATTTGAAGAATTTTTTTACCATTAGCATCCTAAATTACTGATGAACATAGGAATTAATGCATTTAACCCCCCCTAGCGTGTATATACCATGGGACGAGGCTGCTTATTAAGGAATTAAGGAAAAATTTAATATCAGCCGTTGTTATAAAAGATCTTGAAGCTTTTCCACCAGCTCATATACGTACAACTGATCTCTAGTTGGTTTCAAAAGGAGTAATAAAATCTTATTAGGTTTTCAAAAAGACTAGATCTTCCATAGTTTGCATTGCAAAATTCTTTCGTTTAATCAATGGGAGGTCGTCCAGATCCCACATTTCACCCCTCTTGTTTTATTACATCCTGGACTGCTTTAATATAGTAGAAACATCTAAAGCTTGATTATTAACACATCCAAATGCCAAACCTTTGCATTAGTGCACTGACACCCCATATTTGATTAGAAGTAACTTAATGAGCATCCAAAAATACTCACTGATGTACTCTATGTCGTGCCTGAAATTAAATCGCTAGTCCAGCTCTGTACTTTTTCATATCGCTCAGGAATTAGCTGCATCGTCTTCTCAAACTATACACAAATACTACACATCCACTTTTATGGTAAGTATTTTTTTAAAGTTGATTTAATAGGTCGTGTATTTTTCAATTCCAATAAATGTTTCCTTAGAGGTAGAAATAAACTGTTAGCTAACTGTATATTGTACATAAACGTCAATTGCATCATTAGGGAAAAGCAGTTGACTCATTTAAAGAAAAAGAATCTTGTCAAGACAATAAATAGTGTGATTGCGAGAAGGAATACCCACCCCAAACAGTTTGTAAGTGGTTTATTTGAATCCCTATTCTTTACTTAACTTAAATAACTTGTTTCGTACAAAATAGAAAGAAAAAATTGAAAGAATGTTAAGATATATATACGAAGGTATGCACTTTTGCATGCGTTTGAACCAATTTTCGAAGCACGTGCCTAACGCAGTGAGGTACGTAGCAACAAATTAAATACAAATTTTATTGTTTTTAAACCTTATTATTTAGTTTTGCACTCGCCATTTTCAGCAAAAATGTTTTATACTAAAAAAGAAGAAGAATGTTCTATGAAAATTACAACTGTCAAGTTTTTAAACAATTAACTCATTTATTTTTTAAGATTTTATAGCAAATACTTTTAAATTTCAACAAATTGTGAATACATTTAATCAAAAATTCAATTTTCTTTGTTCGGATTTCTCCATTTGCATGTTTTCGAACCCTATCGACCGGGCACATGCGCACGACGATATCCGAACAATCTCGAACGGTCATTTAAAATAAAGTCGATTCTTTTGGAGGCGTGGACGAATTGCACTAATGAAATTTAATTAAATCTTTTTTTCTTTTTATTGCTTTTATTTTATATATTAAAAAATTAAAAAAAAATAGAAATCAATATAAAAATAAAGACACTTTATAAGAAAGTGTATATATCAACTAGTCGATCATAATTAAGGATTGATGATTTGGGTGGCGTTTTTTTTCTTTTCTTTTATTTTTCGGGAATCTATAGAGAAATGATGTGCCTTTACGTCAATATTTTTAAATTTTCATTTTTTTCGTCAAGGACTTTGTGGCGTGACGTCAAAGTCAAAATTTCACTTTTTTTTTCGCGAAAAAATCTTTGGGTACCGAAAATAAGGAAACTGTTGGGAAAGCGAAAAAGTTTTCATTCCGGACTGTATAATACAGGGTAGGACGAAATTTCAGAATCCGATAATGGCATTTCCCGAGTAATTTTGGATTTTCCGGAAAAATGGAAAACGTGGTTTTCTGAAAATCGATTTTTAACTCCAAACTTTCTTCCATAACTTTGGTGTTTTTAAAGATATTTTTTCAAATGAGGCCTCGATCGAAAGAGGAAACATGGACCTACGACATACTAAATTTTGAAAAAAATCCATAGACCATTTTTCTTTTATTTAAGGGTTGAATTTGAAATTTCGTCAAAAATTTATATGAAATCATGAGTATAGTCTGCGGGCAACTATATTAATAAGTTTCTTGTGTTGTTTGAGAAAACTTAAAAAATTTCGAGGGTACTGCATTTGGTAATAAGGTTTTTCTTTTTCTCTTCTTTGGCAATATATTTTTCATCAAAATGATATTCGCAAAGGCGATAATTTTTGTGCAGGCTTTCCAGTTTACGATTTTACTTTACGATAGAGCTGTCAGTTGCCAGATTGCAACAACAGGGTTGCCAAATCCTGAATTATAAAAGGCAACCCTCGTATAAATAGCAAGCAATAAAAATAATGGTATGCATGATTCACGTGTTAATATACAAACATAAACATATTAATCTTTTTAATTCAACCAATTTACTACTGATTATTAAATACTTCATAAAAACTTCATAAATTACTGAAAACTCTTATTCCGACTTTTTTAAGACGGGGCTTTTTTCAATTCCCATAAAACTAAACGTAAAGAACCTTAGATAATTAAGAAAACTCTCAATAATCCGTTCAAAAATATGGGATCTCTTTTATATAAAAAAAAATTGGCAAATAATCCTCTTATCCTTAATTATATTGAGAAGTATGGAACGTAAAGGCCAAAATTTCGACTACAGAAACTTGGTTCATTAGAAATAATTTACGAAATAAAGCAAATTCATCTTACAATGTTATTTTATAAATGTGAGCAAAAATATTAGTTCTAATACAACTCTAAATTATCCTAAAAATATCTCTAACAGCTTAACAAGTCTATCTATTTTACTTTAGATTACCGTCATAAAGAACCTTAAAATTAATCCCCTATATAAGACACTTTACTTACCGTATCTGAATAACACCCTTAACTGAAGGCAACCCTTAACCGGGTACCATCGATATAACTGACAGGTCTCGTCTGTAAACTACCATGCTTCTATTTTACGATCCTTTTCTCGCAAAGAACTCTGGTAAAAGATACAGCCAGTTAGGCTACAACTAGTCCATAATAAGGACATAATTAGATGGAAAAATCATTGTCAAGGATCCAATTAGATGTGAGAAGAAACTAACACTTAGATGCAAAGTTTGAAGAGCTTATCAAGGATCATTGAAGAAGGCGAGGAACATTTAGATACCTAAGATCTTGCATCGACAATAACGGTTCAGGAAAACCCGGATCAAACAGGGTCAGAAAGTGGTAGGGTATCTGTATTCCTCTTGGTAGGATGAAGAAAAACAAAGAATATGAATCTGTTCTTTATTGTGGTGTGAATGTATGGAACTGCAGAAGTGAAGAAAAGACTGACATCAGTTGAGATGGACTACTGGAAATGAAAGTTATTTATAACTAATTTATAAAAATGTTTTAATCACGCGGTCATGCGTGTGGATGTTCCAGAAATGATTTTCGACAGAAAAGAAAGAATGGGACTTAACGGTTTGGGTTTTTTACTAGTTCCCTGGAAGTTGAGAGGTGTAATTTACTCACGGTCCTTGCATAAGATCAGAGAATTCAAAATCCTTTGGAATATTTATCAATACGTTTAATTATAAATAAAATGGGACCAAAAGTCTTACATAAGCAGATTGTAGGTTGTTAATTTGTATATACTTTTTATAGGAAATTTATTATTGATAATCAGTGCAAAAACGCATTATTTTGCTTATTTGCTCTGAGTGTGTTGCCGTTATTTTAACAACCTTATAAATAAAACCCATTCGCTTGTTTTTTAATGGTAAACGTATAGAAGTCATAAAATTTTAGTAGGTGATTTCTTACGGAATCAGTTCACTACTTACTGCGAATGAAATTCGACCGTTCGTTTTCTGATTGAGATCGATAAAAAGAAAGGAGGCAAAAAGAATCATACTTTCTTGTAGAAAATAAATCACATTAATAGATATTAAAATATAAAATTCCCATCATATTTTAAGGTACTTCAGTTAATTGGTATTCTTTGCCATCAATTTTAAAATCCCTTAATATTTCCAAATAAATCTTGGAGGTTCTGTATTATTAAACTGTTTACTTTGATTGAGTCTATATTTTATACATATATAAGACGTAATTGTAAAACAAATTTATTAAGTTATTGTAAAGATCAGCATGATATAGTTTTTCCTGGTTTTTCTATATCATTGCACAGTTATACTGATCTTAGAGGGAAGTACATCCAGGATAATCCCTTAGGGCTAATAACATCAAGGCTTTAATATTGTTATGTCTTATTACTTCCATACTTGGTCCAGCCTTAACTACTTAATCAACATCAGGTAAAGTGTGTTCAACAATATAGTGCCTACAATAAAAAGGGACTGATAGTGATAATAAACTTCTAGGTAAGTACGTTTCACAATAATTCGTTGACTCGGTACCTGACCTTAGGGGATTAGTAATGAAAGGTTATAAATTTCTCACTGTACAGTAAACATTAATAGATCCGTAATCCGTTTTTCAAAATAGATTTAAATAAAACTCAGTAACTTTTACTAAAACTTAAATTTATTTTGTAAAAAAATCACGAAATTTTTTAAAAACAAACAAACAAATTTTAAGTATATTTATTAATTGAAATTAAACAAAACTGTTGAAACTTACGTATACGTATACGCTTTGGTCTATTTCATCTAATTGGCAGATGTTGTCAAAAAATGTTTCAAATAAAAAAGATGTACCTAGTTTAATCATGGCCACATTTTAAAAATATTTTGTACTACAGGGTATCCCAAAAAATTGATTTAAATAAAACTAAGTTAACATTTACTAAAACTTAAATTTATTTTGTAAAAAAAAATCACGAAATTTTTTAAAAACAAATTTTAACTTTATTTATTAATTGCGATTAAACAAATGAACTAATTCTACATTATTTATAACTATTTAGTCTAAATGTAGTTCAGTATCACTATCGTCTTCATTTAAATTAATAACTAAGGGTGCTACAGTTACATTAACATTTCGATATGTACCTTCAACCTTAATAACATGCTGAATCGAATTTTTCCAGCTATCAATGGGAATATTACTTGTCACATTTCTGATTAACTATATAACACTTGAGTTTAATGTGGGTGAAACGTTTTCCGATCTAACTTTGGATTTTAGCTGATGCCACATGTGTTCTATAGGATTGAACATGCAATAATATGGGGGAAGCTGTAACACTGTGTGGCCCATATTTTTAGCAATAGTATCACAAACGTATTCTTTTTCAATACCGAACGCTGCTACAACTTGTAAGAGATCACGTTTTGTGTACGATTTTTCAAAATAAAGGTCATTTTTCAACAAATACTCTTGAATGCCCCATTTATTGTTGTTGCTATTTGGTACTTTATTTAATTGACGGCTATGATAAGTTGCATTGTCCATTACAATTATACTTTTTTCCGGTATATTCGGCAATAAATAATTCTCAAACCAATCTTCAAAAAGTTCTGCTGTCGTATCTTCGTGGTAATCTAAACTTGAATCTTTAATATCCTTTGCTGATAACAATAAAGCGTTTGGAAACCAACCTATTTCTAATCCGGCATGTATTATTGTAATTCTTTGTCCTCTATTTGATGGAGCCTTTGTTTTGCAATTTCCCGATGAATCAACAAAACCCTTCGTTGGAGTATCATGGGTGTCATACCATGTCTCGTCAAGGTAGATAATTGAAAGGTTTTCACTTCTATATTTTTGAATAGCTTGTAAGTAATGACAACGCCACATTCGTAAACGATATGACTCCATTATCACTTGTCTTTTAATAATGGTACAATATTTAAATCCCATTTGAGAAATAATTCTCAAATTTAAGTAACCGTTTTTTTATACAATCTAGGGTTGGTATCACATTTGTTCTTGGTATAGGACATATATCGTTCGTCGGATTATAGCTTTTTGTATTTCATCAACACATTTGGTATTATTAACGTCACTTGGTTTTTTTCGTTTACTTATTGGCTTATTGATAATATCTTTTACTGTGGATATTGGGGTTTCGGTTAACTTACATGTTTCTTCTGCTGCATCGGTTACACTATAACCTCGATTATTCAATGTTTCAAACACATTTTTCACAATTTGTTTCGCATCCGGCGATAAATGCACTTTTTTGCCCAAGGACGCCACATACTTAGTTATAAACACAAGATTACTTTCAGAGTATAATGTTTAGTACAAACTAAAATTCTAGGAGAGAATTTTAAAAACAAATTACCCCGAAACTCCCACTTTCTCTTCCAAGATGATTAAGAAAATCAAAAATCATTTACTAATGATTTACTATTGATGGTCAGTAATAATAATTTAAAATTTTACCTGAAAAATAAAAAATCCAAAATATATCTTCCTGGACAAAAATAAATAATACCTTTCTGTAAATGTTCGAAGAAATATTAACCACCTTTTATTAGTAATCCCTTAAGAGCAGTTAAGAGCAGGTACAAAGTCAACGAATTATTGTGAAACGTACTTTACTTTTATATCTGGTATTGGCAAGTTTGGGTAAAGAATGCAAGTCAGGATTAAATTTGCAAAAATAAGTTTTTAATAGAAACGCATATTAAAGGATATTCACAATAAAATTTAATAAAAATTTAAATATGTTAATATGTCAATTCAGTTTCACTATCACTATCGTCGTCTACATTAATTATAAGGGGTTCTATGTTAGTATGAAATGCCCTGTATGAATCCTCCACTTTTATAACATGGTTTATTGTTCTTTTCCAACAATCAGCGTCTGGGTCATCTATATTTTGCCGGATTAATTGCATTTTAAAAACTTGATTTGTTAAAAAGTTTAATTGTTTAATGTTCCTAATATACAGGGTGTTGTATTTGAAAAAACAAAGCTGGTATTGACCTTATGTATAAAAAATATTATTGATAAAACCATAGCACTTATAATACTACCTACTTATTTGTTTTTGAATTTAATATATTTGGTTGTTCCACACTGTATATAACATATCACTTCACCATAGAAATATGAACCATCTACAGAAAATTACCAGTTCTATCTGTATCTGTATAAGTACGTTGTACTTAAATTATAATAATTTTTGGTAAATAAACATTATTATTTCAATTACTTAAATTTTTATTTCATATCAATGATACATTTAACAGTAAAGGTAAACTCCCGACTATATTCATTGAAATACTCCTTAATTACAGTCGACAACTATTCTGTATTCAATAAAGTTGCTCAAAATTAGTTGGCAAGTTAATAATTCAAGCCCGCGGTAATTTTGGCAGAAATTCAAAGTGCTTTGCTACATTTTCAAAAGATACTTTTTAATCGGAAAATGGGATTTAATTAAATTTCGTACAGATTATGTGAATATGTGGCAAACATGAATATAAATTGATTTAACCTGTAGAAGCTATTAACCTTAATGACTGTATATTTTTTTTGTAGGATGGTGTTTTTTCAATCATATTAGAACGGTTTAAAGAAGTTTTTTTTTCAAAAATAATGCTGTACAAATGACTCCTAATCTACCGAAAGAGGTCATGTGTAACATGGACAACGGCATGATACCGAGACCGCCAGCACTGCCACCTGGACCTTCAGTGGCAGCGATCGGTATCAAACCTCCTTCTAAAACCAAAAATGAAAAACAGGGAAATTGCCAAGGAAGCGTACGAAGTAAAACAAGCCAAACTTCAGAAGGTAACTTTTTACAACTTAGCAATACTTAAATGCTTGTTCTGTTGACATGTTTTTGGCAAACATAACCTAGAATACTTTTAATTAAATGAATACTTTTAATTAAATGATCAACCAAATCTGGAATACTTTTGATCAACTGATCAACCAAAAATCACAACATATTGTCGAAACAAAGACCCTTATCCAAAAACGTAAACTAAACCATCTCATCAAAACCCAAAATTCTCAAAAATCATCGTATTTAAATCCATACACGGTAGTCCACAATTGTTCTGATACTCCTATCTCAGATACAGTCCTTTCAAAAGGTTTTAACTTTGCTATCACTCCTAAATCTATTCCAGTAGAACATATTATTTGTCAAACTGAAGAGGCAATTTCCAGTCTTACTTCTGAGCAAGCCCAAATTATACAGCAAGATACGTCACTAATTTTCAGTACTTCAAAAGTTCCAAAAATCTACGGCTTACCCAAAACTCACAAACCAAACATTCCTCTACGACCCATTGTCTGTGCTTTTCATTGTCCAACCCAAAAACTCGCCACTTGGCCCATTCTCTTCAACCTTTGCTAGAAGAGGCAACTTCCTACGTTAAGAATTCATTTCATCTTGAACGTCTCAAAAATTACAATATGTTGTCCACCGATTTACTAGTTAGTTTTGGTATAATTTCTTTGTTCACCAATATACCTAGCAATCCTAGCAATTCTTGAATCAATCCACAAAATTTCTGAAGACACACTTTCTCTAATTAAGCATTGTTTGTCCAATACATACTTTTAATTCCAAAACAATCTGGTTCTATAATTTCCTAAATCTTTCACTCAGCAGTTAGAAAATAGGATTACCCTTCCATATATCAAAGGAATGACTGACAAAATTAGTAAGGTTCTCAGAGCAGAAAGAAAGAACTATAGAGTTGAAAATGTTGCAAGGTAAGATCCTATGATAAAGAGGTTGTGCTATTGGAGAATGTTTTTTGCGATTTCAAAGACCAAGACAACGAGTACATCCAGTGCACCAAGAACAAGTAGATTATGGAGAATATCACCATCTATTTCTAACTTTGAAAAAACAAGAAAAACAGTTTTTTCGGTACATAAGCATGACACTAAACACACTTGATTATATTTAGAAAAAAACTGCATAATCACCCTGAAATCTACATCCAATTCCGAAAACAAGCAAACAAGAAATCAAAAATTTATTCCAGTAAAATTGCCTGGGCTTATTGATGCTTGTGACAAGCTTTGTCTAAGTCCTATCGTCAACGAAAGTGGCCTGATCAATTTCAACTAAAATTGAATGAACCTAAAAGATTGTGGGCCTACAATTTCAGCCTGCGCTGTAAAAAATTAGTTTAAATATTAGAAATATTTTAGCAAAACTAGTTACAAAAACAATATTGTATTTTGGTAAAAATATGTTGATGATGTGTTAACAGGTTTTATAGGTAGCTAACGATAGTTAGATATATTTTTTGGTTATAGAAATACCTTACTTATCCAATTCAAGTAATTTTCTGGATTAAAGCAGCTTATAACTCTATGGTACATAGAGCATTTTCAAACCTAATGGACAAAAATAATTGTAATAAAGAAATTGATATCATAAACCAAATAGCTACATCTAATGGCTATCCAATTCATTTGATAAATTAATTATTTAATAAGAAAGTGTCACTACAACTAATATTTCTTAAACATACTAAAGAAATTAAAAGTTATAATAGTATTACGTATTTTGAAAATAATTCTAATACAATTTCAAAAATTATATCTTCGGCAACATCAGCATTAATATCATTCAAAACACAAAATATTGTTGGTACAAAATTGTTGAATGTAAAAACAATATTACCCAAATTAAAAAATCTGGTGTTTACAAAATTAATTGTCCAAAATGTAATGCCGTATATGTAGGTTAAACACAAAGAAATTTTTAAATAAGATTGAATGAACACTTAAGAGCATATAGATTACAACAACCAGATAAGTCAAACTATGCAAAACACCTACTTGAACATCCAACCTCACTCATACTCACCAATGACATTCAAATTACATATTTGTGTTAAAAAACAAAATTTAGATTTCCTGGAAAAATTTGAAATAAAAAAACATCTAGCAAATCAACAATTTAAAGTTTTTAATGAACAAATAAAGTTCTTCACTATTAAACTGTTTACTTTGATTGTGTCTTCATTTTAAACATAGATAAAACAAAAATCTTAGAGGGAAACACATCCAGGATAATCCCTTAGGGCTATTAACATCTAGACTTTAATATAAAACACTGTCGTAATAAAATTGAAACTTGTTTTAATGTGATTAAAATGGATTTTCTAAAATTATGTAGGTTAATTTTTAAAACGAAATTGTGCATTGGACAAATTGTCACATGTAAATAATAAACGTATTTTACAGTGTAAAAAATAGGCGTGTATTGATAAACATGATTGCGTTATCAACGCTATAGAAACAGATGTAGAATCTGTCTGCTAGGTTAATATTCTCTGATATGGGCGATAACATGGAATTTGTAGTTTCAACGAAAACTCGCCCTAGCCGTGTCACGCCACTTTCGTTGACGATAGTCCATTCGTATTTTGAAGTCAAATAAAACAGGAAACCTGCTTCCCTTTATGTGTTAGTGTGTCTTGGGCATGTATTAGAATATAAAAAAATGCGATTTAATGAAGATATTGTTGTTTCTATCTTTTTTGCACTATTGATCATTTTTGACTGTTTACCGTGACAGATTTAATGTCAGTAGGTGACATTTACTAGCAACTCGACGGTAAGTAAGTCACTTAACGTCGAATTAAAAAATCTCTTTAGGGTTTCAGTTTAGAATTTTTGTTTATTTAGGCAGATAGCAAAAAATTTAGAATAGCGGCTTGTTGAAACGTTCTACTGAAGTTTTCAACAGCAAAATATGGTTTTGGTTTGTAAGAAGTTTTGTTTTAGGTTTTAGATTGGTGGATGCTAATAACGATGAAACTGGCAGTGTGTATTCGATTTACAAACAAAAAATAGATTCGATGTTCGAGTCAGATTCCAGCGGTACTAAAAACAGCGTCCAGGCAAAGATAGAAAAAATGTTTATCGACGTAGCAAAAGATACGGGCATTCAAGTGGACGAAATCGGAGTACACTCGTTTTCCGTGGATTATTTAGGATCGGTGCCTCTCCACGACAAAGTCACCAGTTTATCCGGTCTACAAATACCTTTGAGAGATTTGTACTTCAACTACAAGAAAATTGTTCGTACGACGAAAGGCCTAACTGGAAGACTGGAGATTTCCGGCAGCGGCTTAACCGTGCAATATCAAGGGGAAAAAGGTAAATAATCTTTCGATTACTTTCGATACGGATGTATAAATCTCTGGGGGATGTTTTTAAGGTGATTTAGAACAACATAACTCATTTCCTACAATAGCAGTTTGGAGTGCCGTGAAGTTCGTAATACACGACGATCGACCTCAACCTATATACGCTTTCCTGCCTCTAATCACCGACCCCGATAATATGGACAAAAGATCGCTGTTTAGAAAACTTGCGGAACACGAGCAAAAATATATCACGGCAGAGGCGCATTCGCCATTATTTGCGGTGGTGATGAGAAAAATCGGGGTGCAAAAACAATTAGAATGTCACGGGTGAGTATCTACTTTTATAATTTATTGTTTTGATTATTTGTAACATTAATCGGTTGTTTATATTGAACAGACCTATTTTAAGAAGTTTAGACGATATTATTTCTTGTCTGAGAACTCGCTTTTGAATTGCTTGAGTTTTCTTTTTGTTAAATAAGCAACTGAAGACCCGAAAATATCGAAACCTACAAGTTACTCTCTCAATCGCTCCATTGTGGCTCATTTTGTAGGTTGTCCCGGCAGCGATTCCGGAAGGAGTCCAAAATGGCCGCCTGAACCCGGGGAAAACGGTTTTCCGCCAATATCTACCAAAATATGCGAGTAACGAAAATATTCTTCAAACAAAAAATTAAGATATGCTCATTATATACAAGAATGGCCCCTACCAATTTTTTCGCAAAACCATTATTTTTTGCAAAAACGGAGGTTGAAAAATCCATAATGTTCATAGTGAACACATATTGTAATTTCTTGTCGATTTCCTGCTCAATGGAGTTGGTAATACATTGATCTTTTTCTTTTGATCTTTGGAGACCAATCTAGATGGCGCCATCACGTTCGCTTTGCGCGCTAAACCGCGAACTCCAAAAATATGAACGCTATAGTCTGTACAAAAAGTACGAGGAGTAATAAACCCTAATTAATTATGCAAAACCTTTACAGGGAGCACCATGAAATTTTTGATAAATCTCTTACTTTAAATTACATTTCTTCCGTAAATCTAAAAACCAGGTAGATCGACCCCGTATTTGTTTCAGTTGTAGCAAAGTTTAGGGTTTCTTCATTGTTAAAGGATTAGCAGATAAACAATAACGCAATGCAGTGGTGTGTATTTTGGGAAAAAAATACGTTTTAAATTATAATATAATAAAAAATGAAAAGAAATAATTATTGGAATAAATTTATTACTTACATTTTATTCTATCTCCGACTCGGAAGAGGAAGAATCTTTGTTGACATTAATAATAATAGTGTCGAATAAATCATTACAAATATTATCAATTTTCCACATATTTGCCTCTACTTTGATAACATACTCGATACAGTTTGTCCAATTTTCCTTAATAACATGACTTACAGCACTCTCAAACAATTTCACAACATCGTTTATTTTAAAAGTAGTATTTTTTTCCAACTTCCCCCTTTACCTGAGCCCATATTAATTCTATGGGATTAAGTTCACAATAGTAAGGGGGAAGTCGAAGAACTGATATATCACGAGAAGAAGCCATTTCTTCTAGAATGTAGGTTTTGTATTTATTCTTGTTAATTTTTGCAATTGTGTGAAGTTCTTTCCTTAATGGATCTTTTGGAAACTTAATATTTTTCGAAATAATCCACTCCAAAAACTCTGCTTCACAACGACTTCTGGGCAATGCTTCTCGTAACCGTGAATGGTAACTTGCGTTGTCCATAACAATAACAGCCCCTTTTGGAATCAGATCCAACATTTGAACAAACCATTCCTCGAAGACATCCCCATTCATATCTTCGTGATAGTCCTCCGTGCGTTTTGAAATAAAAGTTAATAATTCACCATCAACAAAACCTTCAGTACTTCCAACATGGACAATGATAAGTCTTTTTCCTTTTCCAAATGGTGGCTGCAAACCTAACGACAAACCTTCCACGAATGCCTGCCTTCCGCTTTTAATGTTTTCATCTTGCCAAGATTTGAAAACTGTATATCCAGCATTTATCCATGTTTCGTCTAAGTAGAAGATTTTCAAATTTTGTTCTCTGGCATGTCGAAGGCTTCTTAAATAGTCTCTTCTCCAAAAAATTATTTCCGGTTTATCTATCAAGAGAGATTTTCTATTATGTTTTGCATATCCGAAACCCACATCTTTCAAAAGTTTGCATAATGTCATTCTGGAGAATTTTGTATAGTCCGTATCTTCTTGCACTGATGTCATAATGTTGTCGTGTTGGAATTTCCTTTCGTAAGTAAAATCCAGATTACGCCTTAGTCTTTGTTTTAATGACTCATCGATCTCAATTGGTTTTCGGCCTGAAGGAGTTTTAGGGGGTTGAAGAGTTCCATTCTTGCTTTCTTTTAGTAATCTATAAATTGTTGATTCAGCAACACACAACATAGCAGCCGTTAATTCCAAAATATCATCAACACTTGCATCAACACGGTATACCCTCTTAAAATATATTTTGATACGTCTATGTAATCTACTTAAATGAATGATTTATTACTCCTTGTCCTTTCTATATAGACTATAACCGAAATCAATTTTTGGTCAATTATTGGCTTACCATAAGTGTTCCTTTTATGATGAAGTAGCGTTTGGGGCCTCTCTTTTCTTGGCCAACGCCACAAGTGTCATCTGACAACGACACAAGTTGCAAATTTTCTAAAAAATTGCAATAACGGGTTTCTCTATGCAGTAAGGTCTTGAGTCACATTGTTCTGGCTTAGCAAGTTATAAGGTGGAGGAGATAGTGAATATCCACCTACTGACGTCCTTTACATTTTTTTCCAATTTTATCGCAAAGTTCATTTGGGATTTCGAAAAAAATACAAAATTCTTTCAAAAATTACACTTATTAATCACAATTTTTGCAACTGGAATCGTACATAGCAAACCTTAAGTTCATTCAAACCATGGTATGTCATCTGGATCAAATACATATTCTTCATCTATATCTACCTCTTCTCCCCTCATGTCTGCTGTTCTTTCTTCCGCCTCCTACCCTTCAAACCCTTCTGTTTCTTCTTGCCCCTCTATCATTTCATCATCCTGCTCCAACCCTTCTGATTCTCCCCTAACTTCACAAATGGACGAGCATTCTAAACCCGCTTTTAAACATGAACATTTCTTCTCGCAGCCTGTTTTGCACTGACAGAAAATCATCTTAAAAAGTTCTGGGGGAGCCGGCTCCTTTGTGTTCTGCACCGGGAATAGCACACCCTCTGCTTGTTTCCACCCCCATTCCTCTGGTGCTAGTTCGTTCCCGAGCCAATTCTGCACTTGTAAATAGACTCTATAAAAGTGCTGCCTAGCAGCTTCAGCGGTAGGTGGCAGACATTCTAATTTTATCGCAGTTTTGTTTTTGGATTTTTTGGATAGGTGATTGAAGGTCAACAAAACGGTTTGTCCATTTACTAACACAGTTTCATGAGTAAGGTTCTGGTCTCTAAATCTTTCAATGGCCATTTTGAGTTCCTGGTATTCACTTTTTTCTGCGAGTGTAGACAAATTTCCCACTACCGTCGACTCCTTTTCCTGTAAAAGGCAGAGGTTGTATTGCTCCCAGTCATAGGGTACCAGCTAAATTAAATAGAGGCAGTACCTACCGGAGTTTTGGCACAAGGTTCTTTCAACACTAGTACGTAATAACTGACGATTACCACATAATAGGTCGGCTGAAAAGTCCCCGGTCTGACCTATAGATGACGACACTAGAATTAAATCATCCATTTCATTTTTAGATAGTATCAACCTTCAAAAGATTCGTGTAAAAATTTGACAGCTGTCGGACTATTAGTTTGTGAGATATTGCAAGCAACTTTTGTTATTTTCAAAAAGATGGAAAAAAAAGAATTTCGTGTGCTTATTAAATATTGTTATTTGAAAGGAAAAAATACAGTTGAAGCAATAGCTTGGCTTGATAATGAGTTTCCGGAATCTGCGCCAGGAAAATCAACAACAATCATTGACTGTTACGCAAAATTCGAGCGTGGTGAAATGAGCACCGAAGACGGTGAACGCAGTAGACGCCCAAAAGAGGTGGTTACCGAGGAAAATATCAAAAAAATCCACAAAATGATTTTGAGTGACCGTAAAGTGAATATGATCGAGATAGCTGACACTCTAAAGAAATCTAAGGAACGTGTTGGACATATCGTTCACGAATATTTGGGTATGCGGAAGCTCTGTGCGAAATGGGTGCCGCGCGTGCTCACAATCGACCAAAAACAGCAACGAATTGATGATTCTGAGCAGTGTTTGCAGCTGTTAAGTCGTAATAAACCCGATTTTTTGCGTCGATATGTGACTATGGATGAAACTTGGCTCCATCACTACATGCCTGGTCCAATCGACAGTCAGCTGAGTGGACTGCGGCCGGTGAACCGCCACCAAAGCGTGGACAGACTCAACAGTCAGCTGGCAAAGTTATGGCCCCAGTTTTTTGGGATACACACGGTATATTGTTCATCGACTATTTGGAAAAGGGAAAAACAATCAACAGCGACTATTACTGTGCATTATTGGAGCGATTGAAGACCGAAATCGCGAAAAAACGGCCCCATATGAAGAAGAAAAAAGTGTTGTTTCATCAAGACAATGCACCGTGTCACAAATCATCGAAAACGATGGCAAAATTGCATGAATTGGGCTTCGAATTGCTTCCTCACCCACCGTATTCTCCAGATCTAGCCCCCAGCGACTTTTTCCTTTTCTCTGACCTGAAGAGCCAGAATTACAAATACTGCGACCATAATAAAGTAACTCAAAAAAATTATGCATAATATATTTATCGGGTCTAAAAAATGCCAAAATATTATTATTTTTAAGAAAAGTTTAATAATAACCTAGAAAACTCAACTTTCTTTAAAAAATTCCGAAATACTAGGGAACTATTTTGGGGCCCCCTATATCACAGCTCTTGTAACCCTCGATATACGATATATAGGGGTTGAAAACGGTGTTAAGAGGGAAACAACAGGGTCCTCAAATTCTTTATATTCTCTTTCTGTCAATATACCTGTGAGAACATGGAAATTTTGAAGAAAAATAATTTTAATTGGAGAAAAACTAATTTTGAACTCACCCTGATAATAAACGACGTTAGTCAGTGCAAGCACCGACCAAGTGGCCGTTTTGAACCGCCCTTAAGATGCACTGAAATCATCTGCATCAAAAACAATCATCAGAAATATCGGGCTGTCCAGCAGGGGGCGCTTCTGTGTGGAGTTCGCGTAGTTGGGATAGAATTCAATATAGTTAAAATATGCTTCATTGTAGTCAGTTTTACTAAAATCCAATTGCATTCTTTCATTGGGCCAAAATTCACCATTAAGTGACAGTCTTATACTTTGTACATCTGCATTGTCAATAGCGCTTTTCATTGATAACAATTTAAATTGGTATACCCATATTCAATAGGTAACGTTTCTTCAAAAATATCCTCTCTAATTAGGGCCATTAAAAGAATGGGAGATTTATCTAAAAAACTGCGTATTTAATATACTATGCACACATTCAAAGTAATTTAATATATTTATTATCAGCTTGGTTCTCTACAACAAAAAATAATATAAATTGTATATATAAATTACAAAATAAAGCTTTAAAAAACCCTTTTTAGGTTACCATGTTTCCAACCAAAATTGCTATTTATATAACTAGTTGCATATAGTGAAGAGATATCAAAAGCCCTCCTTTTTTTTTTTTTTCCTGAGGTGAAAATCTTCGTAAGACATCTGGGAGCGTATCCCAGGTGTGCAGGATTCCACCAGAGTAAGACCGGCGGCACTCGTTATCCCCCTTTAGGGAAGACATCGAGCACCGCCGGCCTCAATTCCAGTGACCTACCTGCTAAAAACACCTCCTCTTCCACCAGTTGTACCTAGGACTGCTTTTTCAGCGTTACATCAAAAGACCTCCTAATTACAATTATTTGTGCTTCGATTTACATAAAATTATATATAGTACGTGAAGTTCTGAAAGGCTTCTGATTATCTTTCATATAATTGACATCACTTGCAGAAATCGAATTTCAACACGTTAAGAGGCCACAGGAAAAAATCGCAAGGAATGGTTCCACCAGAAGAACGGTGCTGGCCACAATATCTTAAATCATTATTGTAGCTATTACCATAACTTGTGATTAAAATATATGTAAAATTGAGGATAAAATAAAGATTATAAGAAGAGGCCACAGGCGGTTCTTTAATAGCCATCAGGCGACAATTTCCCAGAAACAGAAAATACTATACGTACTCAACTCAATGGGTGACAGCTGGGTTTGTAAGCCAGACTAACAGACACCTTAAGTTATAGTACTTCTCCCACATTGTGGTACCTGTCGTATTTCTGTGTAGAAAAAGTCGACCGCCCCTTTTATACCATAAGGAACCTTAGACTTAGACGAAATTGAGCCAGATTTACAAATACTGGGACCATAATAAAGTAACTCAAAAAATTATGCATAATATATTTATCGGGTCTAAAAAATGCCAAAATATTATTATTTTTAAGAAAAGTTTAATAATAACCTAGAAAACTCAACTTTCCTGAAAAATTCCGAAATACTATTTTGGGGCCCCCTATATCACAGCTCTTGTAACCCTCGAGATACGGCATATGGGGGTTGAAAACAGTGTTGAGGGGGAAATGACAAGGTCCCCTATTTCTTTATATTCTTTTATTGTCAATATACTGGTGAGAACATGAAGATTTTGAAAAAAATATCCATTTTTCATAAATATACATTTAACCGGAATTTTAATTGGACAAAAATTAATTTTGTACTCACCCTGATAATAAACGACGTTAGTCAGTGCAAGCACTGACCAAGTGGCCGTTTTGAACCGCCCTTTAGCTACACTGAAATCATCTGCCTCAAAAACAAACATCAGAAATATCGGGCTGTCTTTTCTTCACTATTTTCTTCGAATTTTCAATTATTTGTCCAATCTATCAATCATTTAGTAACCATCTGTCAACTTTTTAACCTGAAATCATCTTTCAAATTATTCTCGTTTAATTTTTTCATAATAAACCAATCAATATCTGCATGTAACCTTCAAGGGTTGTTTACTTTGGATTCAAAACTTCTGTAGTCTAGTCTATACACAAATACAAAGCAGTTACCTCCTGAAAAACAGTCTTAAGACGAAGAATTAGTTTCTTAACAGTACCTGTAATATAACAACTCAACAGTTTATAATAATCAAAAATATTACGATTATATAAATATTGCAACAAACAATATATATACCAAATATTAGAACTACTATCCCAATACTACAAAAGTACATGCTTCTTCAATTATATATTTTCCCAATCCAGGTTAGTACCCACCAACATTCCTGCGTCATTCCAAGCTCCACAATACCATTTTTAAACTTATCAAAGCAGAAAAACATGCATTTAAGAAAAATCACCTTGTATAAAACGATAAAAGTGTTTTTTTATAGAGATATACTTTATATTGGTTTATGCGAACCTCGCTGCGCTCGGCACGCAGTGGTACATTTGTAAAGAATGGTCTGCATTCATCTTGTACTCAGTTTCATCCGAATATCTTCCATATTTATAATAATAGATCTGCAACTGATAAAAACAACAAAAATAGTTTAATATCTTTTCATTTTATTTGGTGAAACCTTTAGATTTGTTACCTTGTATAGAAATATAAAGATTTTTTCATATAGACTTATGTTCTTGATACCTAATAATGTCTTCCATGTTCCTTATAATGGACCTGTAAATTATAAATCAAAACATTTGTTTGCAATTTCTTATCGTCATATAAAAATGTAAAAATCTGCAATAAAAAAGTTACTTTTTATAGAACAATCATTCTTCTGTTAAAACCTTAATTTTTTGATACCTAATACCTTACAATATTTTGAAAATTAAAGAAATCACAAGATGGTGAAGTGTACCAGACTCAAATGTCTGGATATATCCAATCAAAGACGTTCCTGCAAAATTCTAGAAAGCTGTTTTACAAATTAATACATAAGATCAATGAAAAATGTAATTTTTAACTTGATTTTACCTGAAGCATTGTCTCAAGAGCACTCTAATAATACCTAGCAGGAATATTACTCAATGATTCTGCCTCATGTTGTTTACGATGTCTTAGTCACAATCCAATTTTCTTCCGCAGGATATAACAGTAGCTCCAATTTTCTTTCTTGCTTTCATAATCTGCAAACATTTTTTCACTTTAGACTATCTTCCAGAAAAGTTTTTGTTTATTACCTTTTGCCAAACAAGTCTTCAAATGATGTTCAGATTCTTCCAGAAGAATATTGTTTGGAAGATGTTGTGGGGTAAAATGAAGTTAAGTTTTGATATTTTTAGAATATAGATTTCGATGTATGGTGACCTAAGGTTTTTGTAGACTAAATATACTTTGTATGTAAAATAAAGGGTAAAATAAAGGGTAAAATAAAGGATAAAATAAAGATTATAAGAAGAAGCCACAGGCGGTTCTTTAATAGCCATCAGGCGACAATTTCCCAGAAACAGAAAATACTATACGTACTCAACTCAATGGGTGACTGCTGGGTTTGTAAGCCAGACTAACAGACACCTTAAGTTATAGTACTTCTCCCACAATGTGGTACCTGTCGTATTTCTGTGTAGAAAAAGTCGACCGCCCCTATGGAAGATCACGAGTGGAGGGATGAACTGCCCAAGCTGAAGAGATGATCCAGTTAAAAATGCTCGTGCATACGAGAGCTTAAAGTTTACAAGCTGTTCAAGTTTACTGAATCTTTAAATTAAAGAGATGCTTCTAGTTTACTGAATTATATTCCAACTGTATATGACAGTAAACCAGTAGAAGAAATGAGACTGGGAATAATTCAGATTCTACCAGAAGAATATTGTTTGGAAGATGTTGTGGGGTAAAATGAAGTTAAGTTTTGATATTTTTAGAGAATAGATTTTGATGTATGGTGACCTAAGGTTTTTGTAGACTAAATATACTGCTTGGTCTAAATTGATCTTGATAATTAAGACATGCATCTTATGAAAAGCGAAGTATGGATAACTTGCAGATTGGCTTCATCTTAAGAGGCGGAGGAAATGAGTTTTATGAGGAATAATCCTGCAGTTCGGGTGAGAATAGATTTTCAGTTTGAAAGGGTTAGTTTTTCTTAGGACAAAATTAATGCTGATGATGGTCGACCAAGTGATATTGTCGTAAGAGATAATGGTGATGTGCTACTTAGATTTAGAGGACACTTTTTAATGATCAAATTGAAACTATTACGAAAAAGAATTTATGCTGCCAAAGCATTGATAGTTTGCAAAAAATTTTGTAATAGATTATTTCAATTTTTTATTTTCGTATTATCATTATTGCTAATTTGTTTGACATTAAAAGATATGAACAATTATTATTAATAAATTCGTAAAAAAATTTCCAAGTTTTAAAAATTTTTGTTCATAATTTGACAGCGTTATTGTTGTATCAAAAATGTAAAAATTATATAAAAAATGATATAAAACAATAAAGGAAAATGACTTTTTAATATTGTGTTTGTATAATATTTTGTTCTAAAATATACGTTATATAAATAATTATTTTAAAAAAGCCATAATAGATTTTCTGTATAAAATGCCTCAAATTAATTATTTTAATGAAATTTACAACCTTTTCAAAGGTATTATTTTTTAATTGTTTCCACCTTGTATACAAAAATTTTACAGTCTTCTAACTATAAAAATATCCTTTTTTTATACAGATTATTAAAATGTTTCAAAATTTGAACTTAAATATGAAATATATCATTTATATAAAAAAAACTTCATTAATCTCCAAGTAAAAATTAAATTTCATAATATTTTTTCTAAAATATACGTTTAACTCCATTAAAAAAAATATCTCGAGTAAAATAATAATTTTAAAAACCCTAAAATAATTTTTTTTTATAAATTAACTCATATTAAACATATTTACGCAATAAAAAAACATTTTAAATAAAAATAATCACAGATAATCATTAAAATTCCCATTTTAATGCACTTACCTTTCGAAAATCAAATTCTGGTGACGATCTTGAAGTAAATCAATACAGATAGAAATTTTTTTTTAAATACTAACGTTTCATGAATAATTTGATAGCGCTATTACTATATCAGAATTGTAAAAATTAATATTGATCTAGCTATATTCACAAAATTATATAGAACATTAAATAAAACGTAATTTTTTTAATATTGGTTATTAAAATGCTTCAAAAATTGAACATAGAAATAAAATATTTCATTAATAAAACAAAAATTTATTAATCCGTTAAATAAATATTAAATTTTAAAATAATTTTTTCTAAAATATACGTTTTACTCTATTTAAAAAATATATTAAGTAAACTAATAATTTTAGAAAAAGCTCAATATATTTTCTTTATAAGTTACCTTAAAATAATTATTTTTAAACAAATTTACTTTGTAAACAATCAACCCTTTCAAAAGGTCTTATTTTTTAATTTTTTTTACAGCCTGTCAACTATTAATATACAGAAATGTACACAAAATTATTGCAGTAAAAATAACTACAGAAAGTCAATTATATCATTTGAGTTCCCATTTAATTGCTCCTACCTTTTGAAAATCAAATTCTAATGACGATCTTGAAGTTCATCGTAAATCAATACAGATAGAAAAAGATTTTAAAGACTCACCCTGTAACAAAAAAAAGAAATAATTAGTTTATACGAGTTAAGATTTAAGTACTGTTATTATAAATTGTTGTGAATTAGTTTTGAGGTACTTTAAGAGAAACAATTTTACTATTTTTCCTAATTTTATAACTGTGGGTTGAAATGTTTTGAATGGGCTACTTAATAAAAATGTATCAGTTTAAATTTGGATAAAATCAATCTAACTAAAGTATTTTTAAAATATTATAAAACCGGTAATAACTGGTTTAAATAGAAAATTATTTCGGTTATTTTTGACCACAGCGTATTTATTTTACTATGAAAAACTTGCTGGTTATAATTTTAACAGTGTATCTGATTTATAAAATATATATTTATGTCACTTACCCCTTTATTATTAAAAATAAGCCCAACTGATGATCGTGAAGAACGCCGTTTGAAGATCTGACGAAAGTTTCTTCAATACTCACCTGTCAAAAATAGGAGCTGATAATTAAAACTTACAATAATAATAATTTTGTTTCAATATACAGGGTGTCTAGGAACTTAATGCCAAAAATTCGGGAGCAAATAGAAGAGGTCAAAATAATTTTGGAAGTTGAAATAAATTTTTGTCATACGAGCCTTCGTTTCCGAGTTATAGACCTTGAAATAAAAACCTTGGTTTTGTCATAATTTCTAAACTATACATTGGAATACTATAAAATTCCATGTCCGGTGTTTGACGGTATAAATGAATCTACATTACGTACAGATAAGCAGAGACGGCTTGTGCCCATTGGTTAATAATACGTAATTTTAATAGGTACCATCTGAATAATATTTAAATTTCAAAAATAAATTTTCCAATCCATTTACCAATGAAAATATACTCTTGTTTGAACTCGATAAAATTAAGGGTTTAGGAGAAATTTGAACTTTTAGATCTGAATTGTAAGTTGCTTCTATTTGCTTCCGAATTTTTGGCATTAAGTTCCTGGACACCCTGTATACGTTACTTACCAAATAAGAAATTCATAATATTGTTACAGATAGGATAATAAAACTCGTTTTTATTTCACGAATATTTAAACTTTTACTGAACGAAATGTATGTACAACTTAAAATAGACTGACTAACTTAAACATTTCTATTTGCTTATTGATGGCCCATCGGTGAATCATTACACAAAAACCTTAACAAGTAACAGTATATCTGAATCACCTCTTTATCAGTGTTGAATTACTTGTATTTTAAATACCAAAGGATTTGAATAGTACAGTGTATAATAATAACTATGAAAACAGTAACAATTGCAAAAATATAAAAATTGATGAATTCCAATTATAAAATGATATACCGTAACAATATATTTATTTTAAAACGAGTTTAATAAATGAAATGTGCAACTATAAAAAGACAATAGTCGATATGGAAGGTTTTTTAATACATTTTATGGAATTTTTACCTCTAATAAAAAAAAGAATGATTATTTTCCAAGTAATAAGGTTTTAAAACATCCAAATATATTAATTTTGAAAATAATTGTTTTATACCGGTAAATCAGTAACTTATAGTTAAGAATACTTTATGTTATCATTAATTTTTCCAACTCTTAAATCTAGAAAATTAATTTCTTCAATTTCTAACGGAAAATTTACTTCACATTATTTCAAACAAAAACCGGCTTATAAAAAAATCTATTTTCTCTTAAATAAATAAAAAATAATAACTTAAACAAACTCACCGATTGGCCAGTCATCATCTGCTTTCCAACCAACATTTTTTTAACTGCCATTGTCCACATTCACATATTTCAGTTTTAAAAAACACTAGCACTGTAGTTTTTCACTAAACGGCACTTTTTCCCGCACAAACACTACTTAGAAGAAAAATCTTTATATTAAAATAAAAATGTTTGTATATACGCGCACTTAAGTCCGTAATAATACATTTTTGTTAAATGTATACCGGCTAAAATTACTTATAAGTAATTTCCGACTAACTTTTGTGTACTACCGCTCCCACCGCCTGCACAAAAGGTACTGACCGATACATCTATAAGTAAAAATGATAAGAGTATGAATATACCTACAAAACTAGTGGATTAATCACATATCGTTAACTAATTTGATAAAGAATAAATACTTTCTAAACGATAAAATTATTTTAAGGTTATTGGTTATGAAAACCCTCTCGATTGACCTAGCATAAAGATTGTACCACGCAAGATAGATCTGATAATAATTATTTTGGCATTATTTTTTAAAAATTGTTAGATTTAGACCTTAATATTGGTAAATAATATTGAAAAAGTCTTCTACTTTAAAATATCGATGAAGTAATTATCGGTTTGGAAAATAGGTACCAAATAAAAACCTGTTATAGTATTTTTCACAGTAAATGGTATTGGCTATTGGCAATAAACTACCTCTCATTGTGGAGAAAATCATCAGGTAAAAGATGCAAATGTGCTACAGGGTCGAACTTAGGAAATTTGAATTTTGCATAATATAGGAGATATACAAGTACACTTAAAGTCGGAGAAGTATTTTTTCCGCGCACACTAGATTTAAGTTGGTGCCACATAAGCTCTATGGGATTGAAAACGCAGTAGTAGGTAGGTAGTCGTAACACTGTATGTCCCAATTCTTCTGCAGTTGTATCACAAACAAACGTTTTTTTAAAGAAAATGACTGCAGCACTTGTAAAAGTTCTTTTTTTGTATAATTTTCCTCAAAATATATGTCATTTACAGCCATGTAGTTTTGAATCTCCAATTTCGTATTCTTTGAGCCAGGATTTTTTTACAATTTTCGACTATGATAGCTTGCGTTGTCCATTACTATAACGCTGTTTTTAAACCAATCTTCAAAAAGCTCTGCTGTCGTATCTTCCTGATATTCAACACAAGAGTCCTTAATGTTTTTGGCAGAAAGCCTCATAGCATTTGGGATCCAACCATTTTCTGATCCTGCGTGTACCATTTATTGTGAAAACAACTATACCAATTTTTTTACTCTATAGTAAAATGTATTGTATCAACGAAGAAGAAAATTATACATCGGTCTCTTTAAATTTGAATAACTTATTTTCTATAAATATTTAAGAAACTAAAAAAGCATAGATAGATAGAGAAAAGAATGAACTAAAAGATTAATATAGTTGCGCACCAAAAGATTTAACATATTTAAATTTTTTCTGTTTTATTGTAACTGTTTTTTTTTATGAAAAATTTGCTTATTTTCTTATTTTCCTACATTATTTAGTTAAATATTACTAAATATTTGAGCCTTTTAGCATGAAAATTATCGGTAATCTATTTTAAATAAATTTTTTACCAGTCGAAGATTTCTTTTTGACATTAAATAGTTTTTTAGTAATTCTCCTATGCGTTAAATATCATATAAAGTTTTTAAATAATAGAAATGAATTTTCAGTCCGTGACAAAATTTAAACACAAATTTCTTTTCTTCCCTCTCACATTTTTAAGTTGTTTATATAAAAAACAAAACTATTTTTCCTGATTGGCCTATAATAGCCATTTAAAACAACACCCTTCTATATTCATCTTCCTAGTCTTAATCTAAAATATACAGTGTGTAAAAGCTAAATGGAATAAATTCATTATTTCGGTTACTGTACATATTTATAAAAAATCCTGAAACACGACAAATTTAAATTATAACTTGACAGCTGTCGGACTATTAGTTTGTGAGATATTGCAAGCAACTTTTGTTATTTTCAAAAAGATGGAAAAAAAAATTTCGTGTGCTTATTAAATATTGTTATTTGAAAGGAAAAAATACAGTTGAAGCAATAGCTTGGCTTGATAATGAGTTTCCGGAATCTGCGCCAGGAAAATCAACAATCATTGACTGGTACGCAAAATTCGAGCGTGGTGAAATGAGCACCGAAGACGGTGAACGCAGTGGACGCCCAAAAGAGGTGGTTACCGACGAAAATATCAAAAAAATCCACAAAATGATTTTGAGTGACCGTAAAGTGAATATGATCGAGATAGCTGACACTCTAAAGAAATCTAAGGAACGTGTTGGACATATCGTTCACGAATATTTGGGTATGCGGAAGCTCTGTGCGAAATGGGTGCCACGCGTGCTCACAATCGACCAAAAACAGCAACGAATTGATGATTCTGAGCAGTGTTTGCAGCTGTTAAGTTGTAATAAACCCGATTTTTTGCGTCGATATGTGACTATGGATGAAACTTGGCTCCATCACTACACGCCTGAGTCCAATCGACAGTCAGCTGAATGTACTGGCGGCCAGTGAACCGCCACCAAAGCGTGGAAAGACTCAACAGTCAGCTGGCAAAGTTATGGCCTCAGTTTTTTGGGATACACACGGTATATTGTTCATCGACTATTTGGAAAAGGGAAAAACAATCAACAGCGACTATTACTGTGCATTAATGGAGCGATTGAAGACCGAAATCGCGAAAAAACGGTCCCATATGAAGAAGAAAAAAGTGTTGTTTTATCAAGACAATGCACCGTGTCACAAATCATCGAAAACGATGGCAAAATTGCATGAATTGGGCTTCGAATTGCTTCCTCACCCACCGTATTCTCCAGATCTAGCCCCCAGCGACTTTTTCCTTTTCTCTGACCTGAAGAGAATGCTCGCGGGAAAAAATTTGGCTCTGATACTGAGGTAATCGCCGAAACTGAAGCCTATTTTGAAGACAAACCGAAGGAGTACTACAAAAATGGTATCGAAAAGTTGGAAGGTCGCTATAATCGCTGTATCGCCCTTGAATGCAACTATGTTGAATAAAAAAAAATGAATTTTATCAAAATATTGTGTTTTACTATGGTAGACCGGGGACTTTTCAGCCGACCTGTTATAATTTTAAATAATTTTAGGATAGTTTTAAATGATTTTTAAAACTATTCCTTGGCTCCCAATTCCCAAATAATTAACTCGTATAAGCGCCTAACAATATTCAACATGTTTAAGATAATAACTTAATGAAACAAACAGAGTCTTTTTCTCAGATTTGTCTGTCAAACTTCAGAAGATGCCATAGTGATAGCAGCTACATTGTACAAATCTCTAGTAGCACACATGAAAGTAAAAGAAAAAAGACCGAGAAATAGAAACGGGGTTACGACGTGCATGTCCATAGCGTCTAGTTTAAATAAAGATAAGTCTGGCAATTCTATACCCGTTAGACCCCCAAGGAAGAAACGAAGCACCACTTCCTCTATGACCAGCGAAAACGATGTTATAAGTGTAAGTTATAAAAAAAACTAAAAAAAAAATTATTTTTCATAAGTTTTTTTTATTTTAGATACCTGATACGAAACCTTTACTGAATTCCCATAGACAACCGAAAAAAAGCACGAAATCCAGACGAGCACCCACAGTCCCCGAGCCTAAAAAAGAAGACTTGGACGCTATCGTACCTTACGAAGAACCTGCTAAAATTGATACTAGTACAAATAATCAAGAAACACAATTGGGCCAGTCGACTAACGAGTTCGGTAAAGAAGAATTTCAAGAAATTAAACCGAAAACGTTTACTGGTAATTTAAATTGATATCCACTATTGATAGCAGTGACAATCGGTTATTTTTTAGATAAATTGAACAACTGTATGAGCAGAGAACAGAAGCAGCTACAAGCTGAGATAAAGCAAGTGATGAACGATGGAGGAACCAAGTGTTTGAAAAAAGTTGTTAGAAAAAATGAAGATGCCATAAGGAAAGCCGAAAATTCCGGTGATATTTTAACAAAAGTGACTATACCTAGGTCCGGTAGTTTCTTAAATACCGGAGGATTAACCAAATACAAAAATAAAAGTTCAAGGTAAGTTTGTCATTTTTATATAGTGTCGCTCTAAATTTCCTTCGCTCGTTTATTTCTTCAACCGTAAGATTTTTAAATTTGAAATTTTGAGGAACTGAACTATACTTTATTTAAAAACTAGAAGCAGTCATTTCAGATTAATACTAAAATTTTAATTAAATTGATTGTACTAACCCTTACTTTTTGGAAGTCCATCTTATTAAGAATAATAAAAAACTCTTCGTTTTACCAAAACTTCCAATATATTTATTTAAAAAATTGCTTTATTAACTTTAATGACAGCCGTTTCGCTAGACTTAGCATCGTCAGATTGACATATTGAAGTTACATTTTGTTTTTTAAATAAATATTGGAAGTTTTGGTAAAACGAAGTGTTTTTCATTATTCTTACTAAAATTTTAAGTTTGGAAAACTGTAGTTATCCAAAAAAATGTTTTTTTAAACCCTGAGAGTGTGATACTTTTGATAAGAATTACAGGGTGTTTCTTAAGTAATCTAAAATATTATATGGGGCGCTTCGTTACTCAATTTTAAGACGAAAAGTTCTTATAAACATGTGTGATAGGTGTTGTCGTTTATGAGATACAGGGTGTTGTACGTGAAATTAATTTTTCTTGGTGACGCTACTGATTTATATTTTTTTATTATTTTATTACAAGCAACATGTGTTGAACATACAGAAAAAATAATACATTTCAGAGCAAATGTTCAAAATGTCCACCTCCAGCTAAAATGCAAGAATCCGCTCGATGTCTAATGGATTGTCGAATACGTTCGAAGATACCAGGATTGTTACGAATAACATTACAGCCGTCTATGATACGATTTTGAAGATCTTGTACGCTTAATATCAGTGTTGTGTAAACAAGCGATTTCAAATATCCCCACACACAAAAATCCAGAGGATTGTGTCCAGGTGATCTAGGGGGCCACGGGTGTGGAGATCCTCGTCCGATCCAATGGCCTGGAAAAACATTATTTAAAAACTCGCGTACAATCACTGAAAAATGTGGAGGAGCTCCGTCATGCATGAACCACATGCGCCTTCTAATAATAATAGGTACATCTTCCAAAAGAAGTGGAAGTTCATTTTCTAGAAAATATTGGTATGTCTCACCGGTTAACCGTACAGGAAGGAAAAATGGTCCAATTAAATAATCATCGATGATGCCAAGCCAAAAATTGACCGAAAATGTTTGTTGAAATCGTTTTACACTACTTGTGGTATGTGGATTTACATCTGCCCATATGTGGTCATTATGAAAATTCATAATCCCATGTCTAGAAAAGTTGGCTTCATCCGTAAATAGAATATTGGCCACAAAATTCGGATTGTTCGCGATTTCACGTAAAATCCATTGACAATACTGTATGCGTAATGGATAGTCAGTAGGTAACAAATGTAGAACACGTTGAACGTGATATGGATACAATAAATTATCTTTTAGAATATTCCAAACAGTTTTGTTACTAACATTTACTTCATCTGCAACTTTTCTTGTACTCGTTTCTGGATGTTGGTCAATAATTTTAAGAATCTGGTTTTCCAATTGGGGATTTCTCACAGTTCTGGGTCGTCCAATAATATTCTTCGATTTAGCAAAAGTTCCAGTTTCTTGTAAACGAATATGTAACTTAGTAAACGTATCTGAACATGGTAAACGATTATTTGGATAACGCTGGGCATACGTACGTCTAGCTTCTAAGGCATTACCATTCGCTAATCCGTACAAAAAATGCATATTAGCCATTTCAACATTAGTAAACACTGGCATAGTTATTAACTAAACACAGAGTCAATCAAATAAAAATGTACGATTTTTGCGTTGGTTTTCAAATTTGACACTTGTCAACATTATTTCAAAGGCCACTTAGAATAAGCATGTTTCTGCGTATTACTTCTAAAAACCACTAGCGTCACCGGGAAAAATTAATTTCACGTACAATCAGAACTGACTTATTACAATAAATTCAACACCCTGTATTTCATAAACGACAACACCTATCACACATGTTTATATGAACTTTTCGTCTTAAAATTGAGTAACGAAGCGCCCCATATAATATTTTAGATTACTTAAGAAACACCCTGTATAATTGGATTTTACAACTACAGTGAACGGCTAATTTATGGAATATTGTCATTATTTCGAGAACCGTCGAGTTTTGAGGGTAATCCCGAAACAGGTCGATTTTTGTTATAAAATACCCTTGTTATAACGTACATGGAGTAAAGATGAAGTCACCGGTGTGGGTTTAGTGACGTAATCGTTAATTTTTTTAAATAGAAATCGGCATAATGCGACACCTCATTTGAAGGAGAATTTTATTCTCTATTTAACGATAGTATATTTGTAACTAAAATATTTTTTTAAGGGTACAAAAACATTTCTTTTTTATTTAAATTCAACCAAATTACAACTAATGATTTAATTCATAACGTCCTTTAAAGTAACCAAATTATGCATAATAATTATTTTAAATTAAATGTTCGAAATGCCATCCATCGGTTTCTTAACAATATGCAAATCTACGGACACATTCATCAAGTACATTGCGGATGACTTGATGAAATAATGAGACTCATTTCATGCCTAATTCTATCTTTTAAGTTCTGTAAATTTTAGGGTCTATTGACATAAACTTTTGATTTTATGTAACCCCACAGGAAAAAGTTTAGAGGTGTTAGATCTGGCGACCTTGCTGGCCACTCTATAAAACCTCGTCTTCCGATCCATCTCCTGGGAAAGCAATTATTTAAAAATTGACGTACTTCACGTGCGTAATGCGGAGGGGATCCATCTTGTTGAAACCAGATATTGTCACTAGGTAAATTTGCATTATTGGCATTTGGATACATGTTAGCAAGGACAGGTATAAGTTGATTTCTCAAAAAAGTTAAATAACGTTCTCCTGTTAGATTTTCTTCAAAGAAAAAAGGGCCAATGATTCTGTCATCGATGATCCCTGTCCATACACTCACTTTCTGAGGATATTGCGTGTGTGCCTCAGTCATCCAATGTGGGTTTTCTTGACTCCAATACCTGCAATTTTGACGATTCACGGTAGGTACCATGTAAAAAAAAATGTGGCTTCATCGGAAAAGAGGATTTGATTGATGAAACGTGGATTGCCGATACATAAATCCTGCATAATTTCAGAAAATTGAAGCCGGCGATCGGGATCGTCGTCGTTTAATTCCTGGTGTAGTTAAATTTTGTAAGGATGGTATTTTTCTTTTTTTAAAATACGTAATACCGATCGTTGGGAAACTCCAGCATATTCACCCATTTGTGCTGAACTACTGTGAGGATTGTCATGGACATTTAATAAAACATCAAGTTTCACATTGTCTTCAATTTTAGGACGCCCAGCGTTTGGAATAATGTTTAACGTGCCCAGTTTCTCCAAATTTTTGGACTATTTTACTTACTGTTGATCGACTGATGGGTCTGTCTGGATATTTTGCGTTGAATAAATTGCATACCTCGTTCTGTGTTCTTTTTTCATCTCCACATCCGCTAAGAATTAATATTTCTATGCGTTGTGTTTCATTTAGGTGAGCCATAATTTAGTATTCAAAAGTAAAAAATTACAATTGACAACTGATGACAATTCACAAAATCAAAAAACATTTACGACAATAAATATTACAGTAACTATGCCAATATCACTTGCTTGATTTAACATTTGACAAAAAGTTTCAGTGTTTATGAGATAACTTTTTGTGTCCATTATAATTTTTACTTATTTTTGCTGTTTTAAGTATTTATTTCAGAAAGTCATGGCAGGAACCGATGGATGGCATTTGGAACATTTAATTTAAAATAATTATTATGCATAATTTGGTTACTTTAAAGGACGTTATGAATTAAATTCTTAGTTGTAATTTGGTTGAATTTAAATAATAAAAAAATGTTTTTGCACCCTTAAAAAATATTTTAGTTACAAATGTAATGTCGTTAAATAGAGAATTAAATTCTCCTTCAAATGAGGTGTCGCATTATACCGATTATTATTTAAAAAAATTAACGATTACGTCACTACACCCACACCGGTGACGTCATCCTTACTCCATGTACGTTATAACACGGGTATTTTATAACAAAAATCGGGATTACCCTCAAAACTCGACGGTTCTCGAAATAATGACAATATTCCATAATCTGTATAATCTTATACAATATGATTCAAATGTATGGAATAAATTCATTATTTCAGAAACAGATGACTTAAAAAAATCTTAAATCTCAATTTTAATTTTTGAATGGCCATCAACTGCTATAGATGTGTTGGAGCAGTCTTATTGTTCAAATTGACAAAAAATTGATGCGAGAGTTTAAGAATTGCAACTGCTTCAGCATTAAAAATTTTTTCGACAATCGACTCTGGTAATTTCTGCACTATTCCGTTCAATTTTCAATTACAAATTGTTTCTTAATAGAAAAACTGTAAGACAGTATCTGCATTTATAAAAATGCTCACTGTATATAATAATATTACGTTTGTGTGACGCTATCCAGCTGTCTCTAGCAATCAAAATCTAGCGAACGAAACATTTCCATGAAATTTATCAATAAGAGTTCGTTTGTATTATCGGCATAAGCTCTCTGTGATCTAGTTAATTACATCGTTTACAAGAAAATTTTAATGAACTGTCTTACTAATTGGCTTCTTTCTGAATATACAGCCTACCGGACTGTAAAATTCCTTCGAATATTCTCTGCCGCAGAGAAATTGGTATAATTATTATCATCTTATTTGGATCTTAAAATTAGTTGTAGTATTCAGGTGCTCATCGATACTAACAAGTAATTGAAACATTGTTTTTGCACGATTGATCATTTTTTATTGTTTACCGTGACAGATTTTACGTCAGTATTGCACAATATTTCTTCGGCAAAATCTAATTTATTTTTAAGAGAATCTTCTACATAGCTTTCTCCTGTAAAATTTTTATATTGGGTACTTTACAATCATTAAACCATCAGTTTGTTGGATGTCATTCAGAGTAATATTATATAATTCTTATCTTCTACAGGCACCAGATATTCCCAATATCATGGCAAATGTATTAAACTATTTAATCTTCATAATATTTATAATTTTTGTATTCTGCATGTAAAGGATGGCTTGAAGACATAACCAAAAATTAGAAGAAGTGGATCGTGAGAAATGAAGCCAATTATTGGTTGTCTAGTTTAAAAGAGAGCTAGTAGCACTAAATTTGGAAAACGAAAGTCACAAGGCAGTATTGATGCGGGACTGATTAAACAAGGTATTGATTTCAAATAGGGACAAATCTTATAGATTCCTTCCGCAAGCTATCTCAGCAAATATCCAGTCAAATAAATGAGTTAACTCAGTAAATATCCAGCAAGATAACTCAGCTCTCCTATCTCTACCTCCTAAGGGCTGAACTGATAGAGCAAGTTACTCAACTGATGATCAATCAACGCACAGCATTGATCCTATTGATACTAGACGATGGCAAACTTGCTTGTATCACCTTGTACATTTAAATGTATAAAAAGCACACATTTGAAATTCAAAGTTGACGGGTTCCAGCGTTTTTTATAATATTCTAAACTAACCCCACAAATAATTTGTGTGGTTTCCACACTGTATTATACGGGGTTGGGATAAAGTATGGAACCAAGTAAATATCTTTTAAACGAAAAGAACGATATTTATGAAAATTTGCAGGTAAGTGCAATGGAACAAAACGCATCTGATGTACATTTTTTTGATAATAATATACTGCCATCAACTTCCTTAATTTAAATGGGATACCCTATATATTTTTACAGATTTTGAAAGAGCTTGTTATTTTGAATTCATACATACTGAGTTTAGTGTAAAAAAATTTGTAAAAACGAGGAATAACTCACTGTTAGTAGTACAATAGATGTACATTTCATTATTTTAGAATAATGAGAAACAAAATTTCTTCAAATGTTCAAAATGCTCGCCGTTTACTTGCTGACAATATGCCATCCTATTAACAAATTCTTGAGTCATTCTTTCCAAGAATTCTCCACGTATTAGTTCACATTCATCAATAATTCTTTGTCTCAATTCCTGTAAGTTTGTTGGTCGTCTAACGTAAACACGTGATTTTAGATAACCCCAAAGAAAAAAATCTAACGGGCTAAGATCCGGAGAACAAGCAGGCCACTCTATGAATCCTCTACGTCCAATCCATCGATTTGGAAAATTCGCATCCAGAAAATCCCTAACCCGTTTATCATAGTGGGGAAGTGCTCCATCTTGTTGAAACCAAATATGTTTTGGTAATTGCCCATTCTGCTGAAGTGCAGGAGTAATTTCGTTATTTAGTAGATCCAAATACTTGTCACCATTCAAGTTTCCGTCGATAAAAAATGGGCCTATAAGCTTATTTTCGACAATTCCCATCAAAACATTTAACTTCTGTGGATGCTGGGTATGTGCTTCATGAATCCAATGAGGATTCTCATTTGACCAATACCTTGAGTTATGGCGATTAACTGTTCCATTTAAACAGAAAGTTGCCTCATCGGAAAAAAACTATGCTAGAAGCAAAATTTTTGTCGATATTACAATGTCCATTAGCCATTCGCAAAATTCCAGCCGTCGGTCAAAATCATCGTATGACAATTCTTGAACCAACTGTACCTTATACCGATGATATTTTTCAATTTTTAATATCTTTCGTACAGAACGTCGACTGATACCATGGTTTAGTGCCAAATTTGTGGTGGAAGTTTGAGGTAATTCTTCTAAATCGATTGCAATATTTTGTTTAACAGTTTCGTTCGTTGCAGTCTGCGGTCTTCCAGGTTTTAGCAAATTTTTTACCATCCCAGTAGTATTAAAACGTTGTAATGTTTTAGTTACTGTTGAGCGTGATATAGGATTTCTCTCCGGATGCAAAATAAGGAAAAATATGACACACTTCTTCATGAGTTCTAACACGATCACCATAACCGATCATTATTAAAATATCAATACTCTCTTTTTCACTTAATTGAACCATTCTAAATTGTGCAATTTATTTCCGTCAATTAGAATTTGACACTTGAAGAGCAAAAGATGTACTAAACAGTACTTGTTTATTTATTGCTATGCATACAAACAATTAGTTTATCTAAATAGTTTTTTGCTCTAATGCAAAAAACTCAAAGGAGGTTGGTTAAAGTGCTATATTCCTCGTTTTTACAAATTTGTTTACACTAAACTCAGTATGTATGAATTTAAAATAACAAGCTCTTTCAAAATCTGTAAAAATATATAGGGTGTCCCATTTAAATTAAAGAAGTATATTATTATCAAAAAAATGTACATCAGATGCGTTTTGTTCCATTGCACTTACCTGCAAATTTTCATAAATATCGTTCTTTTAGTTTAAAAGATATTTACTTGGTTCCATACTTTATCCCAACCCTGTATGAATTTGTATTGAATAAAAACTCAACTAAAAATATCAAAAACTGTCCGAAACGTATCACTGGTTTAGAAACGGTTTTGTTCCAGAAGTAATGACCAAGGTTGCGGTGGTTCCCCGTTAGGATTCAAAGAAATATTTAACGAGTTATCATTACAAGAAGGTCTCCATTCGCTGGACGACATCCTCAGCGTCATAATCGATCCCGAAGGAATGTCTTTTAACGATCTCAAACCTATCTACAAAGAATTTCTCCTCAAGTTATCCGTCACGCTTACTAAAGACGAATTATATCAAAGATCAAAAGCCATAATGAGGCGACAGCAGAAAAAGCTGTTGAGAAAAATGCCTCAACAAAAACATCGAATCACCATCGGCGGAAAATTTAAGAGATTGAAACATATATTTCAAAGGAATCTCAAATTGACTCTGAAAAGGAGGATAAAGCAGGTAAATTATTTGGTTGATGTTTTTTTTAAATATTATAAGTTGGTTTTTTTTGTAGAGTAACACGATGCAGACTGACGTAGTTGATATTGCGCCACAAATCGACTCTAAACTACCAGAAAGCTCGATATCTACATCTTCGTATGACACCAGGCAGTTTCAACCTAAGGAAGTAGTACAGGCAGCGAACAATAAAAAACAAAATTTGAAGAAGAAGCATCGAAGGGACAGAGCGAGTACTAGCGAAGAAAGCGACTTCTTTTCATTGAAAAAAACCCGAAACAGATCTCAAAGATTCACTTTACTGCATAATCAAAACAGGAACTCTTCCTCTGGATACGTATCATGTTCCGAATGTTCGTACGATTCAGATACCTGCACTTGTGTATCCGCTGACAAATGTTATTGCAGCCTAGGCCAAAAAAATAATAGAAAATCCAGGTAAGAAACCATGAACTACTGTACACTAATTATTTCACTACCGGCACAGCAGTTTGTAAGCAAGTATATGAAGGTTTCATTTCTATTTCACAGCATTTGCACTCTGCTGTTTCTTTTTCCTGATCGTTCCTGTCATTTTGCTTTGTCTATTTTTGCAGCTGGTTATTGTTTTTGCTTGTTCCATGCTTTGTTGTTAGATGCTATTCCAAATGCTGGTATTTTTGAGATCTATCTCTTCAATTTCTTTCAAAGTTAATTATTTGTTGATCTCACTGTATCAAGAAGTGTTGGTAAGTAGATTACGATTAATTCTTTGCAACAAAGAATTTTTCAAATATTATTTCAGCAGTAAGAGATAGCGTTTATCTGAAGAGTGAGTTCATCACTGTTTAACTTAATGATGCAAATGCTCGTAAATATTACAAGGAAAATAGGAATTTAAGAATTCCATCTTGGATGTTTTGTACTTTTGAAAAGCAGATATGTTTCTACTCCTTCAGGTTTTGGCGCAAATATAATTTCGTTGAAGTAACACACTTTTTAATATTCTTATAACCAAAAGGGCGTATCGAAAAAATAAACATACGGTATAAAAGTAGATAAAAGGGCGCATCTAATGATGTATAACCAAGTCGCAATGATCGAGGTTTAAAATCGAAAAAAAGAATAAAAAAATGCGATTTTTGACGAAATTTCAAATTCAACCCTTAAAAAAAAAGAAACTGGTCTATGGATTTTTTTCAAAATTTAGTATGTCGTAGGCCCAAGTTTCCTCTTTCGATCGAGGCCTTATTCAAAAAATTATCTTAAAAAACACCAAAGTTATCGAAGAAAGTTTGAAGCTAAAAATCGATTTTCAAAAAAACACGTTTTCCATTTTTCCGGAAAATCCAAAATAACTCGTGAAATGCCGTTATCGGATTCTGAAATTTCGTCCCACCCTGTACACATCCGGAATGAAAACTTTTTCTATTTCCCAACAGTTTTCTTATTTTCCGGACCCAAAGTTTTTTTTCGCGAAAAAAAAAGTGAAATTTCGACTTTGACGTCACGCCACAAAGTCCTTGATGAAAAAAACGAAAATTTTAAAATATTGACGAAAAGGCACATCATTTCTCTATAGATTCCCGAAAAAAACGAAAAAAAAACTCAAAACCTACCCCCGCAAAAAAAACGAAAAGAAAAATGCACCCAAATCATAACTGCTTAATTATGACCGAGATTGAACTGACTGACGTTTGTTTCAGATGCAGCAGTTCCCTTTGTCGAAAAGAAGAAGTCTGCAGATGCGGTAAGGACACTTCTGTAATTTACTGCGAATGCGATACCGATTCATGTGCGGAAAGTAACAAATGTTATTGCTCGAATATATCGTACAATCCTTCTGCTGTAGATGCTGCATCTTACGGAAAATTGTTAGTTCCTGATTCGTACCAACAGCAACACAACAAACTGTGCAAGAAAAAATCTAATACGAAAAGTACGAAGAGTTTGGAGTACATTCTTAATCCACCGGAAAAATATTATGAGAAATTGAAGAATCGGAACAGGTTTGGCAGTCAATCAGCGAAAATAATCGAAGATAACGATTGCCATCAGTTCGCTAATGGCGGTTTGCATGATTATTTACATGGTAAAGTTCTGTATGGGAATGGATTTGCGCCGTGTAGACCCGCAACCACCAAAAACTGTGATTCTGTAAGAAGCCGCCGTTCTGGTAAGTTTTTTTAGGTATTACAAAAAAAAATTTCTGTCAATCAGACATAATATTATGACACCTTTTATCAGATCTGTAAGCAATGATTTCAACACACAATCGAAGGCTCCATAAATTTGCTCCGTCAACATTTTGGCCACAGAATAACATCGAGGTAACAGATTACAACATATTTCGAGTATCCACCTCATTTACTGGATTTAACACCATCTGCATTCGACGTCTGGTCCTAGTTTGGGATATATATCTATTTTGCTATGTAAATTCGCGCGTTTTGTTGTGGATGTTCTGACCAGCCTAGTTCTTTTGTTAATTGTTTCTCTCTGTCATTCTGTAACATGGAGGATGATTATTTCCGAACTTAAAACGTTAAATGGGAAGAGGTATACCTCATTTTAGAAGTTTTTTTAATCGATGCTTCAGCGAGAGCGCGGAAAAAGTAATATAAAGCGCGAGCTCTTTTCTCGTTAGAGCTAGCAATTACTCCTAAAAATGCAGTTCTTGCGAAAGCGAGTATCCAGGACATTCAAAGAGATATGATACCTACCAAATCAGGACTCTACGAAGAATGAGTTGTGAATTCGATGTTTCGACTGTTGAAAAACCCACTAAAACAAAAATACTTTTACATTAAAACATTGTGAGTCAACAAAGGAATAAAATAGCTCAATTATAGTCACGTGGATTTAAAACTCTTTGTATTCCTTCATGTCATGACTGCATAGAAATATACGAGGCATGTTTTTAATAAGTAAGTTCCGTTTTTAAGTAGCTACATCAATTGGGATGCCACAAACGCCATTACTACGCCGTTTGATCGAGTCTTTGTTTGTTTACGTGATTTTAAAATGCCGCTGACTATCGAGAATCTCGTCGACTGTGAAGTGTGTTTTATCCTGGTTTTTATCTACACCGTTTTATTAGAGACAACTTTATTATTTTTCCATGTTCTTTTATTTGTAGTCTTGTCAATTTTACAAACGGCGAGATAATCATTAATTCCAGAATAAAAACTTAGAGATCTCCATTATAAAATTAGCTATAATGTTATAATATAGTGTACTTAAAAATATTATCAACCATTTGTATCTCTAACAATGTAACTTTTACTACAACATATGTTTTCTAAAAGGAAGTAAAATCGTGTTATAAATTATAATGATTTTTACATTTTGATCAACGTTTTACACGGCTCTGGAAACGTGATAGAGTAGACACAAATTCGTGAAAGGATTGGCCCCCCTAAGAGTTTAGCTCTATTATTATACGTTGAATGAAAATATGTTCTACCGATTTAAATTGTATTCGGCAGCGGAACAACCTTGAAAGTTTCCAAAGGACGCTTAGCAGAGGATTAAAATACAGAGAGGATCTCGCTCAATGGTATACATATTCTCTAATTCCTTTGTAACTCGTATAAAAATGTTTAAAATATCGTAAATGTATTTTTCTAAGCTTTTATACAAATAGTACTCGGCGTCTTTCTCTGCAAAATAGATGGCCTCCTCATTCGACGAAAATCTCTGTCCTCTAGCAGTTCAAACCGTAATTCGTGGATTTTCGCCATGGCAACCGCTGAGGTGTGAGACGGCGCATTGTCTTGGTGAAACAAAATTCTTTTTTTCTGCAAATGTGGCCGTTTTTCCGTAATTTCTGCTATCAGCTTGTCAAGTAATGATGTGTAGTATGCTCCTGTAATGGTTTTTCCTTTTTGAAGATAATCGATTAAGATAACTCCATGACTATCCCAGAAAACAGTTGCCATCACTTTCCCAGCCGAAGGAACAACCTTTGCTTTTTTTGGAGCCGATTCCCCATTCGCAGTCCATTGTTTTGACTGTGTTTTTGTTTCTGGAGTATAATGGTGTATCCAAGTTTTATCTACAGTAATTACTGGGCGCCAAAACTCTGATTTATTGCGCCTAAACTGCGCCAACAGAGAGTTGGAAATGTTCATTCGAACACGTTTTTGGTCCAAAGTGAGCAAACGCTTTCTCATGCCTAAATCTTTATTTAATATGTGACAAACACGTTCTTTGGACATGTTTATAGCCTCTGCTATCTCTCTAATTTTAATTCGACGGTTGTTTAGCACGATTTGGTGAACTTGAGCGATATTATCGTCAGTGGTCACCCAAGCTGGTACGGCCACGTTTAAATTTAGCAGCCCAAAATTTTACGTTGGTAAATGATGGTGCAGAGTCCCCGTACACAGCGTCCAACTCGTCTTTGATTTGCGTAGGCGTATTGCCTTTCAAAAACAAATATTTAATGAAAGCTCGATACTCGATTTTTTCCATTTTCATAAAAACATTCACATCGACTCACTCGAATGATTGTCAAACAACAACTGCGCGTCCAAAATGGCTGAAATTTTAGTGGGTACCTTTCATAGCATGCGCAAACACATTCCCCAACTTTTGTGCTGCCATCTTCATGTTGAGGTCGGAAACTTTTCAGGCAACCCTCGTATATTACTCTAAAGCCATCTCGAACCTTCTTCCAAGTTTATCAGTTCGAACATTCTAGTCGACATCTTCTTCAAGAAATAGAAAACAAATGGTATTATTCTAGAAGAAGCATTCGCCATTATTTAAAGTTTTAGACAGGACCGGCTTCTGATATTGACGACTTTAGGTGCGTTCGTTTTGCACACTCCTTTTACTCCATCTACTCCAATCGCTCCGAAATCGTTCGCCATTGCTTTTTAGAGTGAAAAGAGCTACTCCTTTCGCGTTCGTTTTCAACATTTCGGAGCGCTCTCGGCGCGAATGGAGCTACTCTAAAAGTTCCAGCGTAGCGAGGTAGAGTAACGAGAGTAACAGGAGTGGTCATGCGCAGTCATGCTTATCTCGCATTGTCTGTCATTTGAACTTTGTTTACGTGAAGACACGGTTATAGGTTAAACGTGGTGTTGAAATAAAAAAATAAATTTATAATGTTCGGAGGTAAGTAAAGGTATTTTATATTTGGAATCTTTGGTTCAAAGAAACATATCCGCAATTGTAGGCGATATGAAATCTGCTGATAGTATGGAACCTGAGCAACATAGCAGTGAAACAAAAATATGGACACGAGAAAACACGCTTTTTTTGATAAACCAAGTACAGCAATTTCTTCCGCAAATAAATCTATTTCTTCAACGATTTCCTCATCATCATCAGAAGAATCGAACAACACCTCTCTGGCAAAGTTCATGATGGGCAGAATGTTCCCGTAGTTCATTTTCTTGAAGAATAAATAAATAAGTAAATATTTGCTTTTGCACATTGATAATAAACAATAAAAAAACTACCTACCGTAAACAATGGTCCAATTTGTGAATGGTAACAATTTGTGAATTTTGTAAATAGTTAAAAACTGTGAGGTTAGAATTTAATCACTCCGCTCCTTTCGCTCCGAATCGTTCGAGATTACGAGACCACTCCGTTAGCTCTGAAGCCACTCTTTCTCCACTCCAACTCCGTGTTCACTCCGAGTGTGCAAAACGAACGCACCTTTTGTAACATTTATTTTAACATGCGATCAAATTTTTACAAACATTTTTGTGTACGTCAAAAAAATGCACAGAACCAAGTCAGCTTTCTTATTTGTGGTTAAAGTTTTATGACCCTTGTATATCTGACTTAATTAATTTTCAACAGATATTATTACTAAGTTTTTTTTACCTGTTAATGCAATAAAAGGATATTCGGGATCACTTTATCCCCTAAATTGTCGCGGACCGGCTCTGTACGCTTAGAATTCAGACTGATCCACGGTTCTTTGTCTAAAACTTTGTCCTCCTTTCCTGTATTTTCAGTCCTATTAAAACGGGATGTTACATGCCCGCTCTTCCTAACCCGTCTAATATATCACGACGGTAAAATATCTCGATCTCAAATTATAAATTATTACTTTTAACTGTTAAAATGTAAAAATGTTATGAAAAAAATTTGCTGAAAACTTTTACTAATATGAAGGAGAAAAGTAGGACTACAATTTTTGCAAAATTATATTTATATTTTCTTTAATAATCTGAGAAAAATTAAATATTCTGGCTCTCCGAATAAGGCAGCAATCATTTTCTTCTTCCAACTTCCTTATTTTTAGTTTTAGCTTTAAAAAATCTCGAAGCGTAGTAAGTATTGCAGTATTCCTCTTGTTCTTGTGTTTGTGGGTCGTATAAGGTAGTTAGACCACTCTGAAGTTCGTCCTACCAAGATCTTTTGTACCTACATTAATCTTCTTGACACCACTACTTCAGGTAAAGTGTCCATCCAGTGAAATCACAGTTTATACTATCTCCAGGAACGCAGTTTCTTTTTAATGTGGTTTTTTATGATACCACAAAAGATCTTTGGACGAAGGAAAGGGATATTCCTCTAAACTTCAAGGAACTCTTCGATACTATGATCTATGGCGTGTATCTCTGCTTGAAAGATAGTTAGCTGGCAATTTGGATTATTGAAAATTTGGTCCTTTAAACCTTTTTGCGATGTTGGATCCATCTGTATACCTTATTCAGCTCTCGTTTGCTTTTTCCAACTGTATGACGGTTTCTACTAACCGCTTCAAACAGCGTGGTGTTCTTGTGATGGTGCAAGACCAATATCTAAAGGCAGCTTGATCAAAATCAATACTGAGTCTACAGACTTGGGGTAAATTCAAAATTAAGCCACTATACTGCATTTGAAAATCAAGAGAGAGTAAATTCCCAGAATAAAAACTAATTCGGTATGCAAAACTATAGTGCAGTACGTGCGGTAAAACTTCAATATTTGTAATGCATTCTAAAATGTTTTTGTTAATTTCAATACAAAATTTATTAAATTTCTTGGACTATCACATTGTTTTATGATCTTTCATTGTTACTACAGTAGGCCTAAGAGGATTAACGTGCGTTATAGGCGTAACCAGATTAGAAAGGGATAATTGTTATTTAACGACCTCCGAATCGCAACAACTTCTAATGACAGATATTTTGACTTAAATAGTGCTTAAGTTTCTAGAAATGCAGTTATTTGATTTTCGATAAACGTGACAAATAGTACTTAGTGACTAAAAATTGAAGCAGTTTGTGAGTATACGCCAGTGAAAAAAATTAAAACTAGATCATTTATCGCTCAATGAAAAGAGTGCTGTTGTGAATGTGTACCACTATTTTAAACATCAAAATCCCTCAAACACTATTGAGAGTGTAGTTGAAACAACATCTAAGGCAATGGGATATGGAAAATCTACAATATATAGAGTTCTAAAGGAGGAAAAATCAGGTGGAGTAACCTCACCAAAGCCGAAACCAGGTAGACAAAAACTATTAAAAGTCAACGTGGACGAGTTTTTTAAAAATGCTATTCGTAAGCTTGTTCACTCATTTTTTATAAACAAGCAAATACCAACTTTAGATAAAGTTTTGCAAGCCATTACGAATGATGTTGATTTACCCACAATAAGCCGGGATTAACTATGGAAAACGTTACATGAGTTAAACTTTAAATTTGAAAAAATGGGCAGTTAAAGCTCAAAATAAAAACATTTATTATTTAGATGAAACATGAGTTAATGAAGGACATTGTGTAGGAAGAGTTTGGAAAGACAAAAATATAAAATCATCCCATCAAGCTTTTCTAGAAGGATATACTACTGGTTTTAAGGAACCTATAGGAAAAGGTAAAAGATTAATTATTTGTCATATAGACAGTACAAACGGTTTTCTTGAGAATGTTTGAGGAATATTTTGAACAGATAATTCAATTCATACCAAAAGGATCGGTTATTGTAATGGACAATACAAGTTACCACTTCAGATTACTTGAACTTTTACCAACCACTAAATGGAAAAAGGATGAAATTGCAAAATGGTTATCTTCTAAAAATTTAGCCTTTGACAACACAATGCTGAGGGCAGAATTGTTAACTATTGCTAAAAAACATAAGCAAAATTATAAAAAATATAATATTGAGGAGATAGCCAAAAAACGAGAAATTGAAATCCTTCGTTTACCACCCTACCATTGTGAGCTGAATCCGATAGAATTGATATGGGCTCAAGTTAAAGGTTATGTTGCCAGAAATAACACTACTTTTAAATTATCAGATGTTAAAAATCTCTTCAATAAGGCAATATCTGAAGTAACAAGTGAAAATTGGCAAACATGTATTAGACACGTTACAGAAATAGAAAAAAAAAATGTGGGAGCTAGATAACATAATTGATATTACTATAGAGCCCATTGTAATTTCTCTAGAATCAGATGGTGAATCTTCTGACACAGAGTGCGTGGAACCATAACTTTAAAATTATTAATTTATGTACTTTAATTTTATTTTTAGATTTTTATTTTTTAAGATTTAATATTGTCGTATTTTTTGCATGTTGCTCGTCAAATTTTATCCTTGCGGTTGGTTTTTTTTCTTATATACCTACTTAATTGTTTTTTTAGCTCCTCATATTAATTCATAAGTAATTGTAATTATCTGTACATATTATATACATATTTTGTAAATAAACATATACCCAAAAACAAAATGCCTAAAATAATATTGACTTTTTCTTCATTTTACCCAAATTAAATTACTACTTACGAATTATGTTTATGTATCTAAAATTGGTAATCTAGGTAAAAATAACTAAAACAAATTAAATATTTCTATTTAAACAATTTTTCTTTTAATGGCACAAATTTTACTCATTTTTTACTTTCACCTTATTTGCCTGTAATAAAATGGGTTGTCCAACAGTTCAAACTCTTTAATCTTTGGCATTTTCTTTACAGGCAGTAGAACGGTGCAGTCGACAGCTATATCATCTGGTGCTTGCACGGAAGCTCTTTCCGTAAAAAAATCCGCCGAGATAGCAGCTCTATTTTCCGATATAAAACTGAGCCAAACAACAGACATAGCTCACTTAAACTCGAAAAATATCGATACTGCATCAATAGTTTCTTCAAAAAACTCCTACAACAAGATGTATTCACATTCCAAATACGCCAAACCCTCCAAATCCCTGGGCAGCAGCAGCGTCAAATCACACTACGCGCACTTGCAAAAAAACCAAAGCGCTTTGCATGCTCTAAAACCGACTTCGAGCGCTTTCAGAGGGATGTCTTCAGTGCGAAGCGCTTCGCATTCCAGTAAAAACGGAAAATCAAACATGTACAGTGCTAAGAACGGTTTGTATACGATTCAAAGCCAATCGGACGAGTCCAGGAGATCGAGTTCCTGCGAAGGAAGAACATTTGAAAATGGAGCTTATTTCGATCTGAAACAGGAGGTGGACCGAAACATTAGGAACGTCAGTAGCAATATTGAAAACTCTTTAGGGTATTTACCGTAACGCAGAAACTGATTTAATTATATTTATGTTAGGAACAAAGTGATTTGTAAACTTTTAATAGTGCAATATTTATAATGTAAATTATAACCTTATTTCGTTCATGAAAGGATTAATTGAGCAAAGAACTGAAACGAATTGTTTATGGAATGTATATAGATGTCTACCAGACTTATTATAAGCGGGGCATTCTATGCCAGCGATTGGATTTACATCTCCGATTTCGAAAAATGAAGAAATTTGAAAAAATTCATAGAAACCTTTTTCGAATGGTACAAAAAGATGCCCAAATAAATCCAATCGGTAGAATGAGTTGGCATGGAATGCCCCAAGTATATAAAATGGTTCTGCAGCACACGGATTTTTAAATACCATAGATTAAATAGATTTTTCCATTTGACTGTGACAGTTTATGGTTAGGTTCAAGAGTATTTAAAAAAGCTAGATGTGTTTCTTATGTCCAATCTTTTCTAACTCCCTCTTTACAATTGGCACCCAACGTGGGGTCATGTTATATCGTCTTAACTGTTATTGTCAAATGAAAAAATGTACAGACAGATAAAATTTAAAAATTATTACATCGTTTTGCGCCTAAGGGCCTAAATGATAAGTTATAGTGTTAAAACAAGAAATTAATTATACAGGGTGGTCACCACGTTGAGTTAAATTTTAACTTGAGAAAACGACGTTTTCTTCTTTTTTTTTTTAATTGCAACCCCCATTTTTTATATTTTTAACTGATTCCTCAAAGAAAAATAAGGTAAGTTTGAATTTACTTTCCTATATCAATTTTTATGCGTTTGTAAAATGGCGGATATTAGGTTTTTTTGGGTACCAAAATTGAAATTTGAATTTCCTTACTTTATTATTGTTGATTTTAGTTTATTATGGAACATATAATAAAATACTTTCTTTGTAATTTTTAATAAATTTGATACAATAAATACTAAATACAACTAAATACAAATAACTGTACGTTGAATGTTATTTTACACTTAACCTCAAAATTCTAATCAATGCCATATTATAATGATGCAAAATATGACAACTGAACTGTCAAAATACGTTAATGACGTTTCATGAATAAAAAATAAAGTTGGACAATGTATGACGTAAAGGTAAAGGATGGTTGAACAACCAATAAGTTGCCTAGAACTCGCTAAATCCTCATGAGTAAGTTATTGTTTGGTATACGTCTATATTACTTTGTTTCAGTTCTAAATATGGATGCTTTTAATTTATTTTAAGGCTTCGAGGTTCTTAGTTGGTGATAATTTGTAACGAATGTGCAATAAATATCTTTACCTTTAATATTGTGCAATATTTTTATAATTTTCTTTAGTAATACGTATACAATTATTTGGTTTGTTGAGTTTATTATTGTATCATGTTCAATTTTAGCGAAACTGTTTTGTAAAAATAAATAAATAAAATTCGTTTTTCACTTGAGTACTTGATTATTAGATGAAGAAGTTTACTTATGGTATTCCGCTTAAACCAAAATCCATTTCAAAAATTACGTAACATCAAATAGAATGTAGAATTATGTTTGGTACCTGTCAGATTTTGTCCAGATATAGAATAAGACGACTCAGTTATAAAAACTGGCCAATTTTGAGCCATCCAGTTCATTTTCCTGGTCTAGATCCCGAATATTCTGTTAAATTGGCAATTAACTATTAAGATTACCTCTAGAGAGATACTCTCAGATGGACACTTACCTTTACAAAGAGAGGAATACTGAAAAAGATCTTATACCTATACGTTTCTTCAAATCCACGGTTTTATTTTAGCTTGGGCTGTCACTATGTATGTAACAGAATCTTTGAGTTTAAATTTCACCGGTTTCTTGAAGTTTGATTAATTTGAAACATTTCAAACGTATCAAGGTCCGATGACAAGGCAATCACTTGATAACAAGTATTGATAAATTTTCAATTTTTAATTTAAATATTGTACAATAAAGAACTTGATTACTCTAAGTTAAAAGGAAAGCATGCAACAGTGAAGCTTTAAATTAAATGAAGAGATTGTCAAATGATTCGTAAGAAATACCGCATGTCCACAAAAAAACTAATTGATAAATCGAAATAAAAAATGAAAAAAAGGAATAACGTATACGGGGGAAAAATTTAGGACTGCCTTTTTAAAGATTTTGAATGGTTTAAATGGAATTTTAGGTTTGTCGGGTCAATAAAAATGAAAAAAAGATACAGGATGGCTTAAATAGAATATACAGTATATAGGATGAGTTTAAAAGGATATACAGTATACAGGGAGAGAATAAAAAGTTTGGGAATGTTTTTTTAGGTTTAGGAAGGTTTAAGTGGAGTTTTAAGGTTCTCGGAACAGTAAAAGTTGAAAATAAAACTACAGGGTGAGTTAAAAAAGGATATACAGTATACGGGAAGAGAATAAAAAGTTTGGGAATGTTTTTTTTAAGTTTAGGAAGGTTTAATTGGAGTTTTATGGTCCTCGGAACAGTAAAAGTGAAAAATAAAAATACAGCGTGAATTAAAAAAGGATATACAGTATACAGGGGGAGAATAAAAATATTAAGGAATGTTTTTTTTAGTTTTAGGAAGGTTAGGTTAGTTAATAATGATAGTTAGGTTAGGTTAGGGAAGTTAAGTTTAAACTAATAGTTGTATTCTTAGTAAAATGGACTTCCACAGATTAAGGGTTAGTATAATATAATTACTTTTTTTTTCTTTTTCTTAAACTATCATTTATTACAATTTTCTTTTTGTTGGTGTGAAATTTTCCAACGATACGACTATGGATTTGAGTGTCAATGTCTTGTTTTCACAACCAATATTATGAAAAGGAAGCCAATCGATGGAATCTCTGAAATTCTGGCAGAATCCTAATTTAAGATTAAGTTAGAACAAATTGCTCCTTTCAGTTGTTTGCTTTAACTTTAACAAATGACGCAAAACTTAAAATGTATTCAACAAGAGCAATATTCATTCAGATTTTTTTTTATATATCTCATAACGTCAAACTGCATTTAATATGCATTCAATTAAGATAAAACAACTTGAGTTCTTAACAAAGCTTTATTCCAAAATAATTATAAGCGTTTCACCACGGTTTACATAAATATACTTTTTGGTCAACAATTTATAGCTAGATTTAATGTATACTTTAACAATGATACACGCAGTATTTTAATATTTCCATAACATTAAATTTATCTTATATTTACTATGTATCTTACTCTTATAAATTTTTATGCGCAAGGCTGTCCCAGATTTACCCAATCTGATGAATAAAACACACAATGGAAGTTTCGTTAGATCGAATATCAATAAATTAATTACTGCCATGAAAAGAAAATACCAAAATAACCCTTTTGCCAAATTTTTATCTAGGGGATAGGGGCTACTGTCTCATTTACAACTATGAAAGATTGGGTTGCAAAGTTTAACAGAAAAAGAGTGAGCTGTCAAAATAAATCTCACAGTGGTCAACCAAACGAGCCAGAAATGGTCTACAAAACTGCTTTTAGTCATAATAATTCAAAAAACAAAGTCCATGTGTCCATAAATTGTTAGTTTTTGCTCCAGATGGGTTCATAATTTCACTCCTGAATCGCAAGAGAAATCGAAACATTGGACTGAAAGGGGTGAATCAACTTTGAACATTTTTTCATCAAACTTTATCCGATGATAAAGTTTTAGTGTCAGTTTTTTGGGATGCATATGGGATCATTTTGATTTGAAAAGGAGAAAAAATATGAACGGCGAGTCTTATGTAAACTTATTGCAGCTTCTTAATAAAGAAATCAAGAAGGAACGCCAACATTTGGGGAAGAAGAAAGTTTGTTTCATCAAGATAATATACTGGCACAGGGAGGGCTCTGAGACCGAGAGAGGTGTTGAAACTGGGGTACATGGAAAAAAGAAGAAGACATTTTTGGAGCTCCATTATTGCCATTCATCCCATTTACCAGATTTAGCTGCCTTTAGATTATTTTTTCCCAAACGTGAGAAACTGACCTTGGGGGTCAAATAATTTCCTCAAATGAATAGGAAGAGTGTGTGGTTGATGGCCTATATTGTAGAGGTCAATGGTTCTTACATATTGAAGTGACTGTTTCACTAGACTATTTTTAACTGACAAAACTGCATAGTTTCATATTGACATAACTCAGCGACAAAATTATGACAGATCCGTTACTATAAGGTGTCTGGTATTTCTATAGTTGTCAGTTTCACAAACGTCATTGAAGCGTCTTCATAATTTTGAAAAGAAATAATAAATCCAGACGAAATATCAAGATTCGGGTGCCGGTCAGGCGAAGAAATCAGAAAATTGGTTTCGGAAAATGTCCCATTGAACACGCAGAAAGAATTTGCGGTCAAAACAATATGGAACACGACTGCTAAAATGTTACAACAGAAATATTTTAACGAATATGGTTTGAAATTTGATCCTTTTACAGACATAACCTTTAAAGAAGCTCGGGATGCTAGAAATGCCAAAAGAAAACAACTTCAATTGATTCCAACAAAAAGAAAGACGTGTTCTTCAGCAATAGACAAAGAAAATATAATAAAAATAGCAACACTATGGAATATAAATGAACCTGAAGGGCTGCAAAAAAGATTCTTTCATATAGCTTCTTACGAATTGGCTTGGAGAGGATGAGGAGAAGCTGTTAATTGCAAAATTTATTATTTTAAAGTAGAAAAGAACCAAAATGGTCTTCCTACGGGTAGGATTGAATATAACACCATATTTTCGAAAACGGCACAAGGCGGCTCGAAAAAGTTAACAGACAGCAAATGGTTGACTAGAAATGAAAGTGACGAAAGTATTTGCCCTGTAAAACTATTCCATTTGCTAGTAGAAAAAAGAAATGAACATATTACTTCTGACCGATTATTTTTAACTCCAAATCCTTTTTGGAAAAATAAAAATTCTAAAGGTTGGTACAAAAATGTTCCTTTAGGTATTAATACCATATCTGTTTGGACAAAAAATTCTGCTGCAAAAATTGGATTGGACATAATCAATAATAAAGTTACTAACCATTCAAATCGTGCCAGCGCAGTTTCCCAATTAGCCAAAGCAGGAGTTAGCGATCAACAGCTTATTAAGATAACAGGACACTCGTCATCACAATCGATTAAACCATACCTCCAAATTGACCCCGAACACCATGAACAACTTATAAATAATTTGAGACCCACGGAAACAGAATATTCAACATACGTAGAAACACGAGAAGAAAACATTAAAATCAGTACTCCCCAACCAATATTTAATAATTGTATTTTTAACAACTGTTCTTTTAACTAGTTTAATTGTTTTAGAATGAATAAATTTTATTGTTTCTTTATATAATTAGTCGTTAATTTATCTTAGCAAAATACACGCGATCTTTTTTTTAATGGATAAATTTTTCTCTTCATCTCAAGATTTTTCCATCAGTAATATTACGAAAAAAACTGAATTGATAAAATCGCGAGACCGAAGGTCGAGCGATTTTATCTAAAAAAAAAAAGCTCTTGTGTATTTACTGTTGAAAAATACACTTGAAAATTTTTTACCGGCCAAATTTTCTTCTGGTTTTATTCAAGTTTGTTGCTTTTTGGCAATTTTCGCTAATTGCCAATCAACAAACTTTCATACCAGTCGAAAATTTTTCTTTATTATATACGATAAAAAGTGCATCGAGGAATTTCTGTGTTCTTTGTTAGACCTGGTAATTCTGGGACAGCCTTCGTAAACACCCCCAACATTATAGAGAAATAAAGAACCTTTGTGCTTAAAAAAAACTTTTTTTAATATAAATAAATAACCTAAACTGCTTACAAACAAAGTAACCATCGAATACAGCTGAAAACTTCCATCATATTTCATATTAATAAAAATATTTACAATTTTACTCACAAAAATTCTCGTTAATTTCTAAATAACTATATTAGAAGGTCACCCTGTAAAACTTGAAGAAAAAAATAATTTGTTGAATGTTATTACAGAAAATTTTTATTAACAATATATTTTCTATCTCGCGTTTTGAATGAAACCAATTCCCAAATCAAATAAAAATAAACCCATCCCGGCAAAAATATTAGGTCAAGAAAACTTAGTCAGGTATGAAAATACAGATTGCGAAAATATCACCAGAGACAGAGACTACATAAATATAACGGTGTTATTTGTCGTTTAATAGCTAAAGTTATATCAAAGTTATAGTTTCTTTGCGTAAATAAATTCGTTAGTCCAACAGAAATATTTGTTTAAAAAAAAACAGGTTTTCATTATTCTGATCCTAACTGGCGCAGTCAATAGGATTTATTTTGAGACGTTTGAAAATCAGAAGCGTTGGGAAAAGTTAGACCACTTTTAAATAAATTCATATTTTAATGTATCTAATTTTAAGTCGGTAAATCTAGTTGCCCACTTTTTTACTATATAATAAAACTTTTTCTTTATAACATTTCTTAAAACCAAATCCGTAAAACTACAAAAAAAAAAAAGAATTCGGAGGCAGCAAAGGATCAACATAACGTTTAATATTAACGAAAAGTTATTTGAAGAGAAACACAAAATCAATGTCACAGAAATCCTAGGTCGGATTTATCCCAAATTTACTTCTCTTAAATTTCTCCTAAGATACTCTTTTCAGACGTTATGCCTCATTCTACTTGCCATTTTTAAAACTTCCTCTCTGACCACTTACATGGGTATAAAGAGATTGTTTCATTCTCACCCTACCGGTTGTTTTAAACTTCTGCAACCCTTACATGGAAATGTTTATCTTTCTATCAACATGTACCGGGTGTCCGAATAAGAACGGCTCTCGGCCATATATCAGTAACCATTGATAGTACAGCTTCGGGAAAAAAAATTTTATAATAAAAATGGCCTCGAGAAACACCTGGAAATTATTTACAGACTCGTAGGTCTACCGCTAGAGGGCGTAATTTAATACTAAGAATTAAGAAATCAAAATTTTACAAAAATTGCCTTTTTTATCGCATTTTTAATGCGATAATCAAATTCTACGAACAATTCTGCGTATTTTTGGTTCCAAAAGTTTTAGTCTATCTTTTCAAATATAAGGTGGGGGAGAGTGGGAACATTATTTTAGAAAAAGGTCTGTAAGTCCGGTCCTGTTTAACCGATCTTTGCAAACTTGTTCTTGTTGATAACAGCTTTCTTCCACCAATATTATAGTTATCATTTCCAAACAACCTAATAAGTGACGTGCCCGCTAGAGGGCCAAACTTTTTTTCTTTTTTTAATCTAGTTCTCTTTGAAAAATATTAAATAGAAGCATGCAATTTTAACCATGAATTATAAAATAAGACTAAATTAGCAACAAAATGGTGAAAACCGCATGTCAATATCTTTTTCCTATCACGATATACCTTAAGAAACGTGTAAATTTTAAGTATTTTCCTTTGAATATTAGAGTACTCTGGTTATACTGAACGGCATTTAATAATTTTGGACTTCCTAAAATTGAATGTTCTTGTCCTCTTTATGATGATATTTCAATATCACTGTTACTGTCACCGGTAAACGCCTGGAAGGTAGTTGAAATGGAAAAAATATAAAAATAGTAGTGGGCCATGGAAAACAAAGCACGCAGACATGTGTCAAATTATTAAACAAAGTAAAGTAAAATTATTAAATGCCGTTCAGTATAACCAGAGTATTCTAATATTCAAAGGAAAATACTTAAAATTTACACGTTTCTGATATCTCGGGATAGGAAAAAGATATTGACATGCGGTTTTCACCATTTTGTTGCTAATTTGGTCTAATTTTATAATTCATGGTTAAAATTGCATGCTTCTATTTAATATTTTTCAAAGAGAACTAGATTAAAAAAAGAAAAAAAGTTTGGCCCTCTAGCGGGCACGTCACTTATTAGGTTGTTTGGAAATGATAACTATAATATTGGTGGAAGAAAGCTGTTATCAACAAGACCAAGTTTGCAAAGATCGGTTAAACAGGACCGGACTTACAGACCTTTTTCTAAAATAATGTTCCCACTCTCCCCCACCTTATATTTGAAAAGATAGACTAAAACTTTTGAAACCAAAAATACGCAGAATTGTTCGTAGAATTTGATTATCGCATTAAAAATGCCCTTTAATAAGGCAATTTTTGTAAAATTTTGATTTCTTAATTCTTAGTATTAAATTACGCCCTCTAGCGGTAGACCTACGAGTCTGTAAATAATTTCCAGGTGTTTCTCGAGGCCATTTTTATTATAAAATTTTTTTTCCCGACGCTGTACTATCAATGGTTACTGATATATGGCCGAGAGCCGTTCTTATTCGGACACCCGGTACAACTGTCTTTGGTTTTTGTTAAATTTGTAATTTTGACCTCGTCCTGTTTTTCTAGCCTGATGATGGCCTTCTAAAAGGCCGAAACTAGTCGCTATTGTATTAAAAATAAAAATCTGTGACATTGATTTTGTGTTTCCCTTCAATCACTGTTTAATCACGTTTGAGAGATGGATGATTTACTTCTTTGGAAAAGTTATTTATTACACTAATTGTTTCAATTGATTATTCCAAAACGTCTTCTGTCAAATTGTGCCACTGTTCGTGTCTGTGATCAGGATACCGTATCATATCCATCCAGTGTTTCAATCTTAATCCTGTAATAAAAGTATCCACCTCTTAAAATGTTTTTTTTTATTAAATTATTCCCCTACAGCACAAGTACGTTCATAGAATATTCTCAGAATATTCTATCAAGATGCTAAAAACATTCCCAGAATGTTCTAAGAAAATACGAAGTGGACAGTTTCAAATATCCTATGAAAACATTCGACAGGATATTCTAGTACATCCTGTAAATATTTTTAGCATATTATATGAATATTCTCAGAATATTCTGTGCTGTCTGGGTTACTAACCTTTGGAGCCTGTGCCTCCCAAGATCAAACCTCCTAAATAATCATTACTTTTGCCATAATCTTTGTCGTAAACAGTTACATACAAGCTTTGAGTACTCAGTTCTGTCGGTCGTGTCTCAAAAGCGAATTCTTCGTTGAAAGTAGGATTTAAATTTTTCCATTTTATCGTAGTTTTATGCTTCTTGTGATTCGGGTCAGGTTTTAATTGACTAAAATTAATTTTAATAAAAAATCTAACGATATTTTTTAACGAAAAACTTACAGTTTCACAAAAGGATCCGACAAACCGTTATTGTCCATCGGGAGTAAGTTAACACATCTAACAACGGTTACTACCAAAGCTCGTTTTTTCGTATTGTAACAAAGACCCAATAAGATTTGCCCTCTTGACCACAGATCGTCGAACCATTCTGTCAATTCGGTCGTCAAAACTGGTCCTTTTTGTTCTATGCGTAAATTTTCCAGAGGTACCGTCAACTGAAATCGAAATCGCAAACATTCAACCTAAATGCTATTACAAACAACACACCCATAGTAAGTTACAAGACTTATCTAAGTAAGTCAGTAATCTGTGGTTTTAGAATAATTGAAGCTGTACAGCTGCCAATAAACGACACATATTTGTGACCAGGATTTAAAAAGAATACTCACGATCTATAAAACGCAATTTAGGATAAATCTATCTGGACAAGCGATACTTTGCAAGATAATCACTATAGTTCGTTTGTTTGGAGATGGCAGCTAAGAAAAGTCATTAAATCGTAAAATGTTGTAAACAAGACTCTAAATCAGTAGCGTACGTACTTATTTATATCAGTATTGAGAAATTTCTTTTACTCATCATATTTTAATCTTCTTAGGAAAGGGATAAGTAGTCATAATACGATATTTAGAATATTTTGTTTCTTGATTTTAACGCGAATAATTGTGATCGTTAGGGGTGATAAGGGATTAAGTAACCCTATGTGTATATACTGTATTTGAAAATCAAGGGAGAGTAAATTCCCAGAATAAAAACTAATTCGGTATGCAAAACTATAGTACAGTACGTGCGGTAAAACTTCAATATTTGTAATGTATTCTAAATTGTTTTTGTTAATTTCAATGCAAAATTTATTAAATTTCTTGGACTATCACATTATTTTATGATCTTTCATTGTTACTACAGTAGGCTTAAGAGGATTAACGTGCGTCATAGACGTAACCAGATTAGAAAGCGATAATTGTTATTTAACAACCTCCGAATGGCAACAGCTTCTAATGACAGATATTTTGACTTAAATAGTGCTTAAGTTTCTAGAAATGCAGTTATTTGATTTTCGATAAACGTGACAAATAGTAGTGACTAAAAATGGAAGCAGTTTATGAGTATACGCCAGTGAAAAAAATTAAAACTAGACCATTTATCGCTCAATGAAAAGAGTGCTGTAGTGAATGTGTACCACTATTTTAAACATCAAAATCCCTCAAACACTATTGACAGTGTAGTTGAAACAACATCTAAGGAAATGGGATATGGAAAATCTACGATATATAGAGTTCTAAAGGAGGAAAAATCAGGTGGAGTAACCTCACCAAAGCCGAAACCAGGTAGACAAAAACTATTAAAAGTCAACGTGGACGAGTTTTTTAAAAATGCTATTCGTAAGCTTGTTCACTCATTTTTTATAAACAAGCAAATACCAACTTTAGATAAAGTTTTGCAAGCCATTACGAATGATGTTGATTTACCCACAATAAGCCGGGATAAACTATGGAAAACGTTACATGAGTTAAACTTTAAATTTGAAAAAATGGGCAGACACTCAATGCTAATTGATTCTGAAGAAATTGTATGTTGGACAAGACAGTACCTCAGAAGAATACAACAAGTTAAAGCTCAAAATAAAAACATTTATTATTTAGATGAAACATGGGTTAATGAGGGACATTGTGTAGGAAGAGTTTGGAAAGACAAAAATATAAAATCATCCCATCAAGCTATTCTAGAAGGATATACTACTGTTTTTAAGGAACCTATAGGAAAAGGTAAAAGATTAATTATTTGTCATATAGGCAGTACAAACGGTTTTCTTGAGAATGGTTTACTCTTATTTGATTAAAAAAAAACCGTTGATTATCACGAAGAAATGAATGGAGACGTGTTTGAGGAATATTTTGAACAGATGATTCAATTCATACCAAAAGGATCGGTTATTGTAATGGACAATGCAAGTTACCACTCCAGATTACTTGAACCTTTACCAACCACTAAATGGAAAAAGGATGAAATTGCAAAATGGTTATCTTCTAAAAATTTAGCCTTTGACACTACAATGCTGAGGGCAGAATTGTTAACTATTGCTAAAAAACGTAAGCAAAATTATAAAAAATATAATATTGAGGAGATAGCCAAAAAACGAGAAATTGAAATCCTTCGTTTACCACCCTACCATTGTGAGCTGAATCCGACAGAATTGATATGGGCTCAAGTTAAAGGTTATGTTGCCAGAAACAACACTACTTTTAAATTATCAGATGTTAAAAATCTCTTCAATAAGGCAATATCTGAAGTAACAAGTGAAAATTGGCAAAAATGTATTAGACACGTTACAGAAATAGAAAAAAAAATGTGGGAGCTAGATAACATAATTGATATTACTATAGAGCCCATTGTAATTTCTCTAGAATCAGATGTACTTTAATTTTATTTTTAGATTTTTATTTTTTAAGATTTATTATTGTCGTATTTTTTGCATGTTGCTCGTCAAATTTTATCCTTGCGGTTGGTTTTTTTTTGAAGTTACAAATTAAATTTTATTTTTTTACATTATCTCCCAAACTACTTGACATTTTGTAATAAAAATTGACACGTTATTTTCTTGTTCTGAAAGCATTTTTCATAAAAAAGAAAAAACAAAATCTCAGAGCTCAGAAAAATTTTAAGGGGGTGTGCAGCCCTAAATCCCCCCCCAAACTTTTGAGTACGTTCAAATCAAATGAATTTTGTGGCATCATTAGTTTAACACATTATTTTTAAAACTTTTTTGCGTCTTATCACTTTTGTCAAAAAACAGTTTTTATTGAGATACGGCCCTTTTATTAATTAACCTTTAAAAAATAAGGTGCAACTAAAAATAATGGCTTAAATGAATTAACAAGTACAAAAAATGTCTATAACCTCTGTAAATCTGATATTACGATAAATGTTCAAAATGACCCCCATTTTGATTTGCAGCCTCAATTATTCTAACCCTCAATTGTTGTTGGTCCTCTATTGTTACAGCATACACTTTCTCTTTCATAAACCCTCAAAAACAAAAGTCAATGGGGTTAAGACCTGGACTTCAGGGTGGCCAAGAAATAGGTGCGTCACGGCCCCTTCCAATCCACCGACCAGGATACTGCCTGCAAAGGTATTCCCTGACTTCATTTAACTGTAATGTGGTGGAGCGCCATCTTGTAGAAACCACATATTTTGCCTTATTGCAATATTCATATCTTCCAAATACCCTTGTAAATCGTTTTCCAAAAAATGCAAATAATTATGACCATTTAAATTGTTGGGAAGAAATACCTTGACGATTCATTTTCATATTTATATTTACAAATCACACAAACTCTCACCATATAATATATACTCAAACTAATTCAAAAAATGGTTTTAAAAATAATATCCAAACACTATTAAATTGTAAAAATAACTGTAGATGCAAAACAAATTGACAATAATGGCATATGTGACAATTCGACTTGACACGCAAATTCAAAACGGACCAATGAGATTGCTGGACACTATATGACATTTGGGGTGTGTTCGGGGAGCACGCTATTTGCGCCACTTGGCGCTATCTAGTACTATTCCTCGTTTGCGTTATATGGACTCTTGGCGCTACATAGCTCGAAAGCGTGCTCCCCGAACACACCCTTGCTGGACACTATGGGTGTGTTCGGGGAGCACGCTATTTGCGCCATTTGGCGCTATCTAGTACTATTCCTCGTTTGCGTTATATGGCTCTTGGCGCTACATAGCTCGAAAGCGTGCTCCCCGAACACACCCTATAAAGCTCATTTGGACGCTGTCTCTACGTTAGTATATATGCTCGAAGATTTTAAGAAGGCAAATATACGAGCATTTTTTGTTTGACAGCAGCGCTTTCTTGCAAAAAAATACACCTCTAACCTAACTAAATTTTAAATATTATTACGAATGACGTTATTGAATTCTATGACGTACAATGCTTTTTGTTTGGCGTTTACTTTATGTTTCAATTAAAAAAAATACCTTGGACTTCTATGTCTTGTCATTTACAACGTTTAACCGTCACAAATTCATTTTATGTCACATTTTTCCAATGTTATGTTTTTCATGTGTAACAAATCATTTTTGAACATAATTTCGATTAAATCCATTAAAAATTATAAATGAATATTTCACGATGAGTCAAACCTTAAAGAATTCAACTACAACGAAAACTATATCGGTTTTTATCAACGGTCAAAATCGACATTATTTATGTGAAATCAATCCCAAAGTAACGAAAACTTGGTCTGAAGTTCTCCACCACCTGGGAAACAGCATCGGCCCCAAATTAGGATGCGTCAAGAAGTTAATAGGTAAATTTTATTATTTAACAGTAAATTATTGTTTAATTAAATGATTGCAGCCGTTGTACAATTTGGGAAGTCACTCTTCACAACTTTTTAAAATGGTTTACTTTTTTGATTTATCTCGTCACAAAAAGAATAGCATAATTTTAAAATATCACATTTTCAGAATATTTTAATATGACTGTATGGTATCCTTTAGATGTATAAAAGCCCAAAATATTCACAGTTTAAATCGCCTTTTTGTTGAAAAACAAAAAATAAATAAATTATGATAAATCCTATTTGTATTATTTACATTTTAAAATTTCTTCTGTGCAGTACGTTTGTTTAATTTTTCATTTGGAAGTATCTAGAAACATTTTGAGTAAAAATGAGGAATTTAACCCTAGAACAAGCAGTTCAAATCGTGGCTTTAGTTGAAGATGGACGATCTCAACAATATGTTGCTGAAGTCATTGGAATCAACCAATCCAGCGTTACTAGAGTCTTAAGAAGGTTTAGAGAAACTGGAAGTTATAAGAGAAGACCAATTCCAGAACGTTCCAGGTGTACTAATCCTGCAGATGACCGTTATTTAAGAATTCACACTTTGCGAAATGTTCTCTCGGAAGTCCTTAATGTTATAATAACTGTCAATACGGTTAGAAACAGATTAAGGAGTTTTGGAATCAGACCCAGAATGGTACCTTAAAAAAATAAAAATGTTTCAACATTCACGACGATTCCAAAAAGGCCTTAATTCAAAAAAATTAAGTGAAGGCAGTTTCTAATAGATCTCGATGAGCTGAAAACAACTGTTTTTGTTTCATTTCGATATCTTGTACGGTGCAGATTTTACAACACTTTGTCTGATTTGATAAAACAGTGCAAAACCTGGGGGTTGAAAAAATGGAATATTTCGATAAGGGATGATGATATCAAAAAATTTCAACTACAGTTTTCTTCGAAATTAAACCTCGATTCTAACAATATGAAAAATTTTAAATTTCGTTAAAAATTGACCGAGCTAGGGTGAAAAAAGGGACTTTTATAAAAAAAAATCATCCCCTCGTTAGGGGTGGTCGGATTTCGAAAAAAAAATAGGCAAAATATAGATATCAATCCCCTCTACAACCCTGAAAAATTTCATAAAAATCCAACAAAAACTACTAAAAAAAATTCAAAATTTCCAACAAACACTCCTTAATTCATAAATCACTTATGCCATAGTTTTTGTGACGAGTGTATGAATTATAAAATGAGATTTTCCTCTATACAGGGTGTTTCAAAAAAAGGTAACACCGTCTCTAGGATAGGTAAAAAACTGAAAAATAATTGGGGTTTGCTTAGTAAAATTTTTTTCTAACGCCATCCGTTTTCAAGATAAAGGGCGTTGAAGAAAATAAAAAATTAGGTACACATTTCTTACGATTTTGCCGAAACTACTGGCACCATTGCAATGAAATTTTATACGAATATGTTTTGGAAGTTGATATATCCCATGAATTTGTTTTTATAACTAACTCTCATAGAGGGCGCTAGTTACACGATTCATACAACGTATTATTCAACATAACTTTTTTTAGGGTAGAATTATAAGTCAAAACTCCAAGTGAACACTAACAACGTTTAATTCTACACCAAAAAGGTACTCTTCGTAAAACTCGATATTATGTACCGTTTTCGGAATATTTTGATTTGAAAATTATGAAGTAATAACCGCTCCTCGTATAAGTTAATGATAAATTTATTGATTAAAAATTAAAATAAAGACAAATAACAACATAAAATTCAATTAGGTAGAGTAAATGTTCAAAATGTCCTCCGTTTTCACGCACTTTGATAGAAGGTGTCGTAATTGGTTGAGTAACAATTTTCGGAATCGATGGATTGGTAGAGGTGCAGAAGCTCCGATTCATTGGCCTCCTCGGTCATGCGATTTTAATCCTTTGGACTACACAGTCTGGTCGTATATTAAGGAAAAAGTCTATGCTACAGAGGTAAATTCTCGTCAAGAACTAATAGACAGAATTGAACGTCACTTTAATGACATCATAGATGATCCCCAACCGTTAAGAAGATTAATGGATTCTTTAGAAAAAAGGATAGACTTGTGTATTCGTGAAAACGGAGGACATTTTGAACATTTACTCTACCTAATTGAATTTTATGTTATGTTATTTGTCTTTATTTTAATTTTCTTATTGTAAGTTTTTTTAATTAATAACTTTATCATTAACTTATACGAGGAGCGGTTATTACTTCATAATTTTCAAATCAAAATATTCCGAAAACGGTACATAATATCGAGTTTTACCAAGAGTACCTTTTTGGTGTAGAATTAAACGATGTTTATGTTCACTTGGAGTTTTGACTAATAATCCTACCCTAAAAAAAGTTATGTTGAATAATACGTTGTATGAATCGTGTAACTAGCGCCCTCTATAATAATAATAATAATAAGCTTTATTGTCGAAAAAATTTTTTAAATTTGTGGACAAAGCTGTTTAAAAAAAAAAAAGCAAATCACACAGAACAAAACAGTAATACAAGAGTATTTACAAGTAAATAAAACATAAAACATACAAACATATAAAACTTCACAATATAAAACATTGCGAAAGGTCAATTAAAAAAAAAATAATAAAAAATAAAATAAAATAAATGTATACTTTATGTATACATTATACAATGAGACTGATAAATAATAAGTAATATAAAAAAATTAAAATTTAAAATTTTAATTTAGTCAGAGTAACAACAAAAAAAAAACAACAAACAACAAAATAGATAAATATCACAAATTAACCTTCCAGTGCGTGAGATGGTCCAAAATAATTTATGTAAAAAAGTCGTCAACTGCATACAAAGCTCTCTCCACCAAGTATGATTTTAAAGCGATACGAAATGCGGTTATTGATGAAATGGACTTTATTTCCAAGGGTAGATTGTTGTGCATTTTCTTAGCGTTATAAAAAATAGAGCTTTTGATTAGTTCCGTGCGAGGTTTTGGTAAATAAAGGTCATACTCTGCACTTCTAAGAGGGTAGTTATGAGATGGTCTGTCTGAGACTTCAGGTAAATGTTTCCGAATTAAAGAAATGGATTCAAAGATAAATAGGGATGGAAGTGTTAATATTTTATGTTTTTTAAAGAATTCCCTACAGTGAGTTTTACTGCTTAGTTTCAGCGTATACCGAACAGCTCTCTTTTGTAATTTAAAAATACGTTCAAATTGAGTCACACAACATGTACCCCAAAAAGGAAGTGCATATCGGAGATGTGACTCGAAGAGGGCAAAATAGACTGTTTTGGAAGCTGACAGGTGAAGCTCCCTAGATATTGTTCTCAGTGCGTAACAAGAAGAGCTTAGTTTTTTTGACAAAGCGTCAATGTGTACATCCCATTTTAGAGAGCTGTCAACGACTAGTCCCAAAAATCTCACAGAGTCAACGACCTCTATAGTAGAATTATTCAACATAATAGGTTGAATTGCAGATGTGTATGGTAAAACTTTCGTTTTAGAAACGTTCAAACACATATGGTTAGAATCACACCATGATTTGATGATGGTTAAGTCATGTGAAACGATTCTATGCAGTTCGGTGATATCCGGGTGACTCCAAGAAAAGCTAGTGTCGTCTGCGAATAAACAAATTTTTCCGCCGATGCTCAAGTCAGCAATATCATTGATAAATAGCAAAAACAATATAGGACCCAATACCGAACCTTGTGGAACCCCATATTCTATCTGCTTGCATGAAGACCTTAATTCATCAACTCGAACAAGCTGCAGTCTATCACTAAGAAAGGACTCGAACCACCTGATCGAGGTGCCTCTAAATCCATAGTACTGCAATTTTTTAAGTAGTATTTTATGATCCACGCAATCGAAAGCTTTTGAGAAATCACAAAATATTGTAGCTGTAGAGTGTTGATTGTTTAAGCTGGAGTAGACATTATTAAAAAGAGAAAACATTGCATCATTTGTGCATTTACCACTTAAAAATCCAAATTGATTTTTAGCTAGAATATTGTATTTACTCACAAATGAAAGAAGCCTTTTTTTTTTTTTTTTTTTATGAGAGTTAGTTATAAAAACAAATTCATGGGATATATCAGCTTCCAAAACATATTCGTATAAAATTTCATTGCAATGGTGCCAGTAGTTTCGGCAAAATCGTAAGAAATGTGTAATTTTTTATTTTCTTCAACGCCCTTTATCTTGAAAACGGATGGCGTTAGAAAAAAATTTTACTAAGCAAACCCCAATTATTTTTCAGTTTTTTACCTATCCTAGAGACGGTGTTACCTTTTTTTGAAACATCCTGTATATCGGATTGGTAATGATACAAAAATAAGAAATTATGAAAACTCTGAATGACAGCGGAGACAACGACTGTTTTATTTTTTTTCCACAGTTTTTTAATATGATTTCTTATTCATTCAGCACTAAGTTCCTTGCGGCCAGTACGTGATTTCAAAGAATTGAACGGCAGAGAAAAATACATCGTACTTAACGACCGTGAAAAATTCAAACAAGCCCCAAATGGGTACAAAACCTCCATCGAAGAAAAGGATGAAAAGAAATCTGGGAGTTTTCCGTTTGTAAGGAAAAAGGATATCGTAGCCGAGTCGACAACCACCAAGATCAACAAATCGGTGGAAAATTATTCATCAAGTCCTTCAAGTACTAGGTAAGTAGCGTATTTTCAAACATGCCCCCATTTATCTGTTCCTCGAAAGCTTTGGGGGTTGTTGCCACCCCATTACGGGGGTGGACATGTTTTATTACATTTTAATCACAGCAATCGATTGAAATAGTGATTCTAAGCAAGAAATGTTCTATAAATTTTTTTGTAAAACTAATACTTTTCATGTTGTTTCGTGAGTGAAAGTAACAATTTTTAGACAAAAAATGCTCCAAGGTAAAAAAATTGAACGGTTTTTTTACATATTTCCTTCATTTTTGATAATAGAGTGTTTTTTCAAATACTATTTTGTAGGGTTTTTCAAGGGCTACAAGGATATGTAAACTATAATCCTTAAGATCTCTTGGTTTTTAAATGGGGTGAATTTAAAGGGTTCATTCGTAAATAAATGTTTTAAATAGCTATATCTCGCCAAATATTCACTATACGGAAAATCTACGCAATTCAGTACTCTCATTTTTTTCGTATTTTCAGTTATTTCGGAGACATTTTGAAACAAAGGGTGAAAAATATAAAATTTTGAGTAATTATTTTTAACTTTAAGTACTTTTTTCTAAAATTAGGCATTTTAAAATAGTCAAACTTCTTGGATGTATTAAAAACCAATTTATAAAGAGAATTTCAGAAGGGTGAAGATCAATTTTAATTAAGAGGGGTAGTTAGAGGGTTGTTTCATCGATTTTTTTTATAAAAAATTAGATAATAACCTTATTTTTTTCATAACTCACTCAATTTTTGTGCTAGAGACTTTCTTTTTAAAGAAAGGTCTAATTATATTTTTTAAAAAGATTTTATGAGTTTTCCTCGAAGAATGCAGCATTTTCCCGTCATTTGATTTTCTTTTTTAAAAAGCTACAATTTTGCTCAACACAGTTTTATAACTTGAAAAATATTAGTTTTACAAAAAAAAAACGTATAGAACATATTTGAAACATCTTCATTTCCTGTACTAACACTGTACGAGAAAAATTTTAATAAAGTTATTTCAGAGAAATAAAATCGCTAGCCGCTCCAATGCCTACCGAAAAAGGACAAATTAATAGCAACCCAATTCTTAAAACTGGATCTACAAATTCGCCAGAAAAGAAGCAAGGTCAAACAAAACCTAATAAAGATAATAAATTGTCATATATCAACAAGCAACGTTTAAATGACGCTAGAAAAACAGCACCAACAAATGTGCAAACAGTAAGTACTTTTATACGCAAATTTAAAAAATTTTCATCTTCATCTACAAACTTTTTCTTCTTTTTAAAGTTCCATCTCCTATTGGAGGCTGGATATCACTTTGTTGGCTGCTGCTCTGAAAAGTTGTGACGAACTACAGTTAAACCATTCTCTAAGGTTCTTCATCTTCCTATACGTCTTCTTCCTTGGATTCTTTCTTGCCTAATAATTCTCAGCAGTTCATATTTTTTCCTCTGGTTATGTGACCCAAATATTCTTCATTTTATACTGTTCATAATGTCTAGCTCTTTATTTAATCGTCGTAGCACCTTTGCATTAGTAATAGGGTGTCCGTTATTTACCGATTTGATTTTTGAGTTTGCAACGCCCCTAAAATTTTTAGTGTATGGCCCAAAATATCAAAGCTTCAAAGCTATCAAAGCTCAAAGACGAGCTTTGTATGAGCTGGCTGAAGAACAACAAAACTGATTGCAAAAAGTACAAAAACCCCATGTCATTTAAATGGGAAATCAACCGTCTTTGTGACACGGTTTATTATCTTATCAATATTAAGGGCTTATATAGGTTCAATATTTTTTTTTGGGTCATCCACTCAAAATTTTAGGGGCGCCTTTGAACCCACGAACTAGTTTGTCATTATCATTGTTAAAGGAAATGGCCGCAAAACGGTGTCATGCGAAGCACCACAACGCGGTTTGTACAAGAAACAGCAAAACAGTTTTGCCACAGTCTCAACGCAAAGTCAAACGAGAAGCTGGTGATAACTCGACTCTCGGCCATAATATCACCAACAATTGTGTTTCAACTGTAAAATCAGCCGTGTGTGAAGAAACTAAGGACAATAAAATACAGAAACAGCAAAAAACTCCTATGGAAACCAATTCCAGGTATACTACATCAAATTTAAACAGACAAAATTCGGAAAAAGACGAAAAATGGAAATCTAAGGTACGTATACATAATTTTCCTAGTGTTGATGTTGAAATTTGGTGTTTGAACATTCAAGTACAACGTTTATTATCTGGATAAATTCAAGTTTGATCATATCTTTGATATATTTCCCTTTATCTCTTGTTGTTGTTGTTGTATTCTGCTTCCCGCAAATATGACTACAAACGTTTTGGAAATTACCGTAGAAATTGCAACTACCGCAAACTTAAAAAAACATGTTTGATATGTTTGTGGAATTTAAAATTGGATTTCTGAAATCCGACGTAATATTCTATGCAGCATACTGAAGTATGTATACTGTAGAAAAAACGGAAGAATCACGATTAACATTTTCAGTTTATTTGTGTGCCGGATTATAGGATAGAATTTGATTATAGTTCATTTGTTTGGAGTTGCCAGCACGGTAAATTCATTATAAATGCAAATCCTTCAAAGCCCAAGCAAGGGTGGTTCATGAAAAATAACTAAAAGTAGTATTTTAAAAGAACCCGTAGTCTTGCAAAAGCATTATACAATGGACTAGTTTAGTGATTTTTTTTTATATTTGCATCTTATAAAATAGGTTTTTAGTGGTTCAACTGTACAAATAAAATTTTTATAAAATTAATCCTCTAGCCATAATCGGCTTTTGAAATTTAAATTTAATGGTTACATACGTCATAAGTGGTAAGGGACGTGTTTCAATAAGATTGGTAGAAAATTTGCGATGTTGTCGATATGCTTTAATATTAACCAAGAAACTTATCTCTCTCTCTCTTATTTGTTGTCATTAAAAAGAGATAAACATATCGATATTTTTGTTTTCTGATTGACACTTTATCAAATAAGGAGTAAAACACTAAACAAAATATGCTGTCATTTTCGTTAGTTTAATTTGTTGTTTGGTTGTGTTTGGTTTATGAAAGAAATTACTTCTATACTATTTTTGGTTCGAAAATAAAAATCCCTAACACCTTCTCTTGGTGTTATAGCGGTTCCTTCAAAAATAACCAATAGAAGTAATTGTTCTCTCGGGGAGCAACCCTTCTATCGGTACAGTGAGAGAACGAATTTCAAGAATACCGTTTTGGCATTTTTAATAGAACCACGCCCACTTTCTATTGGCTTTTCCATTCTATCACCGTCAAGAATAGGGGTCTTGTTTGTTTATTACAGATAAACACGATTTTCTCTCCTGTCATATATCTTGTCAACTGGTACAATCAGTTAGTCACAGAACACGGTGTTTTGTGCCGCCAATTCTTTGAGAATACTTGAAACGAACGTAGCTAAAATGTGACAACGTTGACTTTTAAACACACTTCATTATTGGTAATTAGTTGGCGCTACGTTTAAAACTTATTTATTGCTAAATTTTACGAAATGAGAAACATTAATTGCAAAATGAATACCAATATAAGTAAGTAGGTATCTTATCCTAAATATACATTGCTATCATTTTAATTAATATGATCCTACTAAACTAGTCCATTACCGCGATTCTTTTACGGCAGCAAAACTGGCCCAAAAAAACCCACTATATTTTTTATTTATTTAAAAGTTTTGCCATAAAGAAATTATGATAACAGCATTACTAGATTTTTGCTACTCTGTTTTCTTGTAGTATAACAATAACAATTTAATATATCTCAGGTGATTTCACCTTTGTGATTAAAATATGAACTTTAATCTCTTGGTTTATAATATACTATTTTATCATATTTTTGACCAATTTTATAAAACACTTTCTGGTCTCACATCAGTCCAGTTGCTCAGCATCTACATCGTTTTTCAGGATAAATTCTGCACGAAGCCGTGCGTAAGAAAGAATATCTTTCATCCGTCCCCAACTCAGAGTATTAAAAACATCGCTTTGGTAGCTTCTGACGTCGGTAGACGAAAATCCGAAACAATATTAGTTCCCGCTTATATATCACAAGCTGTAAGATCGATTGAAAACTTTGTGATACCGCACGAAGCATTATCAAAACGAATAAGAGATTTGAAGGCGCAAGTTGTAGCTTGCAAGCACAATGTCTTGGAGATGAATCGACAAATTACTAGCGACGGCAAAAAAGCCAAAGGTAAGGAGCGCGTGCAGGCTCTTCTTTTTTCATTTTTATCGTTTGGATCTTTTAGGGATGCTATTATCTGGATAATATTTTCCATGGATAGTCAGTCTTTTAATTTCACTTTGTTTTATTACTTTTTCAACACACCTGCAGTAATAGTCCAGTCGAGTTATCTGATTAAAAAAATAAATGTTTTCTTACAGAAAACTAATGGTACAATTTAATCATAATTTAATCATAACTTAATAAAAAAAATATTCCGGATCAAAATCAATCAAACTTTCAGCTCAATTGAACCATTTTTGTAAAAGAAAAAACCAAAAAAACGATTTTTTAGATTTTTTCGGAAATTTTTGAGGCTAGGGCAGAAATAATTATTACATATGTTGTAGATTTTTTTATTTCCAAAAACTTTTTCATTTGACTTTTTTTTAATAGGATGCATTCTCTAGTCACAAATCGCAAAAAATCATTTTCACCCCTGAAAACCACCCCTTCTATACCCCCTAAAATTGTGCCATTAGTTTGCTGTAAGAAAACATTGGTTTATTTATTTATTTGATCATTTTGAACTGCTATTTCTCCTGGGGCCCTATTCTTGAAATCGTAGGAATCGATTCTCCAGAGAATTGATTCTCCAGAAAAAATTCTCTTGAGAACTGCCAGTCCAATTCTTGAATGTGTGGGAATTCAATTTCTAGAGAATTAGAGAATTTCAACCACATAACCAATCAAATATTCGGATTTTGTATTATAATTTCTTTTATTGAGTTGGCAGAATTGACTTTTTTGACATTTTTATAGTTCGTGAGGCTTGATAAGCCTCCATCTAAATTCGATACCGGGAGCTTCAAAGACACCTTGAACAACAAAATTATTAATTTTAACTCTATTGAACACAACACAAAAAAATAATATATTCAGTATCAACAAATAGATTAAAAACAAACTACTACAAAATGCAAAACAGGCACTATTGGCAGATGACAACTCAAATTCTCAGGAGAATTTCAGTTTTCTCCACCAAATGACATGGGGAATCAATTCTCGATATTTGTGGAGAATCGATTCCTATGAAATATTTCAAGAATAGACCTATTGCAAAATAGAGAGAAAATGACGTCAATTTCTCCTGAGAATCGATTCCTACGATTTCAAGAATAGGGCCCCTGGACTATAACTTTTGTTGTATGTTATGGAACATCTTGTTTGAATATTGTTTTTTGTATATACGAGTTCTGTAAATTAAGTAATGAGACTGGCAACGTTGCGTTTGATCTGGTAACACTGGTGAGACGGCAGAGTAACAATGTTATCCACCTTCAGTACGAGTTTGACCTCGCTCGAGTCATTTGCTACAGACTTGGACACAGTGCAACGGAAACTCCTCTTAAACTTCAGCAGGTCTACGGAGATAGTGTTTTGTCAAGAGCCCAGATTTTTCGGTGGTTTAAGGCATTTTCAGAAGGAACAGAGTCGATTGAAGATGAACCACGAAGCGGAAAGCCTTCATCTTCAAGAACCGATAAAAATGTCGACAGAATCCAGGATTTTGACAGTCAGAATGAGAATAAGAAGAGTTGAATTTGACTCACACCACCGTTCATCAAATTTTCACCAATTAATTGGGGATGAGAAAGATCTGCGCAAAAATGGTTCCAAAAAACCTTTTGCAAGACCAGAAGAATATCAGGAAAGAACAAACATTCCTGTGGCTCCTTATTCGCCTGAATTGAGTCCTTGTGACTTTTTTCTCTTCCCAAAGTTGAAAAATCACCTCAAGGGGAATCATTTTGGGACAGTCGAAAACATTCAAACGACCAGCAGAAGGTTATTCCAGTATCGGAGTTCCAGAGTGGAAGAAACGTCTCCAGCGATGTGTGGCCTCAGAAGAAAGTTATTTTGAAGGTGACAATATAGAATTGTAATTCTTTTAGAATAAAAATTTAAAAAAAAATCAGTCTCATTACTTAATTTACAGACCTCGTAAATCTTTTGGTATAATGTTGAATGTAACCATTAAAAGGACACATTCTTTGTCACCAAACACGCTCCAGTTTATGATTATGTGATTTATTGTATAAAAGGACCTTTTTGTTAAAATTTCAGGCTCCGGTGACGTGTAAAGCTGAAAGGAGTTTCTAATCTGAAGCTGTCAAAGGAATGTAATACATAGTATTTTCGGATAAATTGTGTTTTTTTTAACTTGTAATAAAATACTGTACGCTCATCAAATGTTGAAGTTTATTTTTCTTCTTTGTTATACCTTAGTCAATATAAATTTAAAAAATGATAAATAAATATTGATCAGTTTAAAAATCAGGAAATGACAATAAAACGACGTCAAAAAGATCACGTTTATAACGTACACATTGTTTATTATGGTTGATTTGTTTGAAGTGAATTCATTATAAGTCAGGAACATTATAGTCTGTACAAAAAGTACGAGGAGTAATAAACCCTAATTAAGTATGCAAAACCTTTACAGGGAGCACCATGAAATTTTTGATAAATCTCTTACTTTAAATTACATTTCTTCCGTAAATCTAAAAACCAGGTAGATCGACCCCGTATTTGTTTCAGTTGTAGCAAAGTTTAGGGTTTTCTTCATTGTTAAAGGATTAGCAGATAAGCAATAACGCAATGCAGTGGTGTGTATTTTGTGAAAAAAATACGTTTTAAATTATAATATAATAAAAAATGAAAAGAAATAATTATTGGAATACATTTATTACTTACATTTTATTCTATATCCGACTTGGAAGAGGAAGAATCGTTGTTGACATTAATAATAATAGGGTCGAATAAATCATCACAAATATTGTCAATTTTCCACATATTTGCCTCTACTTTGATAACATGCTCGATACAGTTTGTCCAATTTTCCTTACTAACATGACTTACAGCACTCTCAAACAATTTCACAACATCGTTTATTTTAAAAGTAGTATTTTTTTCCAACTTCCCTCTTTACCTGAGCCCATATTAATTCTATGGGATTAAGTTCACAATGATAAGGGGGAAGTCGAAGAACTGATATACCACGAGAAGAAGCCATTTCTTCTACAATGTAGGTTTTGTATTTATTCTTGTTCATTTTTGCAATTCTGTAAAGTTCTTTTCTTAGTGGATCTTTTGGAAACAATATTTTTCGAAATAAGCCACTCCAAAAGCTCTGCTTTACGCCAACGACTTGTGGGCAATGCTTCTCGTAACCGTGAATGGTAACTTGCGTTGTCCATTACAATAACAGCCCCTTTTGGAATCAGATCCAACATTTGAACAAACCATTCCTCGAAGACATCCCCATTCATATCTTCGTGATAGTCCCCCGTGCATATTGAAATAAAAGTTAATAATCCACCATCAACAAAACCTTTAGAACTTCCAGCATGGACAATGATAAGTCTTTTTCCTTTTCCAGATGGTGGCTGCAAACCTAACGACAAACCTTCCACGAATGCCTGCCTTCCGCTTTTAATGTTTTCATCTTGCCAAGATTTGGAAACAGCATTTATCCATGTTTCGTCTAAGTAGAAGATTTTCAAATTTTGTTCTCTGGCATGTCGAATGCTTCTTAAATAGTCTCTTCTCCAAAAAACTATTTCCGGTTTATCTATCAAGAGAGATTTTCTATTATGCTTTGTATATCTGAAACCCACATCTTTCAAAAGTTTGCAATAAGGTAATTCTGGAGAATTTTGTATAGTCCGTATCTTCTTGCACTGATGTCATAATTTTGTCAAGTGTTGGAATTTCCTTTCGTAAGTAAAATCCATGGACTTTACGCCTTAGTCTTTGTTTTAATGACTCATCGATCTCAATTGGTTTTCGGCCTGAAGGAGTTTTAGGGGGTTGAAGAGTTCCATTCTTGCTTTCTTTTAGTAATCTATAAATTGTTGATTTAGCAACACACAACATAGCAGCCGTTAATTCCACACCACTTGTACTGGAACAAAACTCGAACTTGACGCTATTTTCACTACCGAAAATGTTCTTGGAGTAAAATAATAAAAATATAGATCACAATATAAACCACCAACACCTCAATTTATAGACTAATAACGTACCTGTTTTTGCAATTATACCCATAGGGTTACTTAATCCTTAACACCCCTAACGATCACAATTATTCTCGTTATAATCGAAAAACAAAATATTCTAAATATCGTATTATGACTACATATCCCTTATCTAAGAAGATTAAAAGAAATTTCGTAATACCGATATAAATAAGTAAGTGCGCTACTGATTTAGGGTCTTGTTTACAACATTTTACGATTTAATGACATTTTCTTAGCTGCCAACTTCAAACAAATGAACTATAATGTTGCAAAAAGCCGATTCATGCGTTGTTATACGGTATATACTTACATAGATTGTACTTTGAGACTTCAGCTTGGCTAACTTAATCCTAGTTTCACCCATATAATCGTGCCCGTATTTATCATCATCCACCACTAAAATATGCAAGGATTTCTTCATCAAATCACTTTCGCTGATATCGTAAAACGTCAAATGTTCATTAAATTCTGGATTTCTTGTTTTGTGGACAGTTTTGGTTCTAAATAAAAATGATAAAGTTGTCAGAAATCTTATTGTTAAATGAATTTGAACACTTACCTAAGTCGAGTAGACATCTTGGCGTTTGGTAAAATATTTAATTTACAAAAAGGATCTGATAGACCGCTCATATCCATCGGCATAAGGTTCTTAGCTCTATAAACAGTGCAATGAAGAGTATTGGTGTCTTGATCGTACGTCAAAGAAAATTCTATGACTCCCATTAATGTATCGACAGTTTTTTCTTCACTAACAGGCTGGAAAAGGTAATATTTAAAAATCTGTATGTTCCATTGTTTATTTAAATTTAAAAACCTTAAAAACACTGCTGGTAATACTTGAAGTACTTGGTGATACTCTGTCTTCTATCCTCGAATCAGTCCAGTTCCAATCTAAAGAAGATCTAGCAGCGACAGATTCTCTTCTGGACGATTCAGAAGTATCTGAAATAACTCATTTAGCTACAATAAACATTTATTATTATTATTTTCACCTAGTTCTGTTCCTCTTCCTTCTGTTCCAGAATCATCCCAGCTCTTAGTCTCGTTTAAAGTCATTGAACTAACTTGTGTCTTTAAAGAATCCATTTCTCTGGACATTTGAGATTCACTGGAACTTATCTGTCTACTGAAAATGTAATTTGGCATTTTTAAAACACAAAAATATTTAAATCCTAATTTTTTGAAATAAACTTGGAAGTTTTGTTGAAACGAAGAGTTTTTTATTATTCTTAATAAGATGGACTTCCAAAAAGTAAGGGTTAGTACAATAAATTTAGAATATTTTTAGCTCAGAATATTTTTAAAAGAACACACCAAGTGTGTAAGCTGAATGAGTGGGCAGAAATTGTAGGAACTTATAGTCTATATAGAAAGGACAAGGAGTAATAAATCATTCATTTAAGTAGATTTCATAGACGTACCAAAATATATTTTAAGAGGGTATACCCGAAAACCAATTTAGATCGATGAGTCATTAAAACAAAGACTAAGGCGTAAAGTCCATGGATTTTACTTACGAAAGGAAATTCCAACACGACAAAATTATGACATCAGTGCAAGAAGAAACGGACTATACAAAATTCTCCAGAATGACATTATGCAAACTTTTGAAAGATGTGGGTTTCAAATATACGAAACATAATAGAAAATCTCTCTTGATAGATAAACCGGAAATAGTTTTTTGGAGAAGAGACTATTTAAGAAGCATTCGACATGCCAGAGAACAAAATTTGAAAATCTTCTACTTAGACGAAACATGGATAAATGCTGGATATACAGTTTCCAAATCTTGGCAAGATGAAAACATTAAAAGCAGAAGGCAGGCATTCGTGGAAGGTTTGTCGTTAGGTTTGCAGCCACCATCTGGAAAAGGAAAAAGACTTATCATTGTCCATGTTGGAAGTTCTAAAGGTTTTGTTGATGGTGGATTATTAACTTTTATTTCAAAACGCACGGGGGACTATCACGAAGATATGAATGGGGATGTCTTCGAGGAATGGTTTGTTCAAATGTTGGATCTGATTCCAAAAGGGGCTGTTATTGTAATGGACAACGCAAGTTACCATTCACGGTTACGAGAAGCATTGCCCACAAGTCGTTGGCGTACAGCAGAGCTTTTGGAGTGGCTTATTTCGAAAAATATTAAGTTTCCAAAAGATCCACTAAGGAAAGAACTTTACAGAATTGCAAAAATGAACAATCATAAATACAAAACCTACATTGTAGAAGAAATGGCTTCTTCTCCTGGTATATCAGTTCTTCGACTTCCCCCTTATCGTTATGAACTTAATCCCATAGAATTAATATGGGCTCAGGTAAAGGAGGAAGTTGAAAAAAAAAATACTACTTTTAAAATAAACGATGTTGTGAAATTGTTTGAGAGTGCTGTAAGTCATGTTAGTAAGGAAAATTGGACAAACTGTATCGAGCATGTTATCGAAGTAGAGGCAAATATGTGGAAAATTGATAATATTTGTGATGATTTATTCGACCCTATTATTATGAATGTCAACAACGATCCTTCCTCTTCCGAGTCGGATATAGAATAAAATGTAAGTAATAAATGTATTCCAATAATTATTTCTTTTCATTTTTTATTATATTATAATTAAAAACGTATTTTTTTTTCCCAAAATACACACCACTGCATTGCGTTGTTGCTTAACTGCTAACCCTTTAACAATAAAGAAACCCTAAACTTTGCTACAACTGAAACAAATACGGGGTCGATCTACCTGGTTTTTAGATTTACGGAAGAAATGTAATTTAAAGTAAGAGATTTATCAAAAATTTCATGGTGCTCCCTGTAAAGGTTGTGCATACTTAATTAGGGTTTATTACTCCTCGTACTTTTTGTACAGACTATATATTATTTTTACATGAAAATTTGACTGGAGAAATTTACCTGAAATTTCTTTAGAATACCTTGCTACCAATAAATAGGCCTGCTTATTCTCCGGAATTGAACCCACTAAATTCTTTTGTGGGTGTATCTTAAAAACCTTTACAATACTCCAATTGATATTACTGAAGAATTAAAGAGAAGAATTCTTGAAGAATACATATTATTTTCCAGAGAGACACTTGGACGAGTTCAAAAAATGTGTTGGTTTGATATTTTTGAGTTGAAACTTAATATTTACTGAGGGCGAGGCACTTTAGAGCCGCACTGTATATTTTAAATTTAGTTAAACAAGTTAATATCTTTACATACGTATTAAAAAACAGAACTAGCTTTTAACAGAATCAAAACTATAATTGAAAGAATAATTGTTATAAATATTAATAGCAAATTTCTTTATAATATACTTACCTGTATAGAAAACCAGCTACACTATTTTGGTACACTTGTTGGTCCTGGTCTAATGCATCTGGAAATAGTTAGCTTTAAATTCTTGTATATGAATACTAATTTCTGTTACATAAAGTTGATTTTACTGCCGAAAAAGCTTTTGGGCACTTTTAGTTAATCTATTATTAACACCTTAATGTATCTGAAACATCTGCTGGCTATGTATTAATAAGAATAACGTTTTATATTTATCAAACTATAAACTGTAGCTCACGATATCTGAGTAAAAACTGAATTTTCAATTTATCAATAAACCTGATATTTGTATTAATAAATGTGGGAACTTGACATACAATGTATAGTTATTCTGGTTGTATAATAAAATTCGGATCGATAAGATCAAACAGGCCAAGGGAAAACTAATTTTCCCGTTAAATATTTAATAGTTCGAAATTCTGATTGATATTAAATAAGATATAGTATATTACATAACGAGTGTGGAAAGTGAAGTATTACGCACAAGTGAAGTTTAGCACGAGCCGCGTAGTGGCGAGTGCGGAAACGTAACGAGTGCAAGAAATACACTTTCTAACGCGTTGTGTACACGATTTTTCCTACGACCCCAATATTTCTTATAATATATTTTAAATTTATTTATAAAATTTATTTTAATTGTTAGTCATGTTAAAAATTAGGATTTAAACGAGTTTATATAATGCATAGAAATATAATTAATTAAAATCAAATAACCACCTTTCTCAGGAATTCACATCAAAATTCTTTATTAGCTAAATGACATTTTAATTTTTATTGTGGGCTCTATAAAAATTAAAAGTAAAATGGTCAGTTGGTGAAATTAATTGAAAAGTAATGTAATAATAATAGACACAAAGAAACAGAAACACAAACATAACTTCAAAAATCCACATTCGACACATGCACGGAACATAAACACAATATAAAAAAGAAGAATAAACTGTTCTTCTTTCTAAAAGTGTTTTTATAAAAATAATAATACTGAATAAAAATATATTTATTTTTTAAAAATTTAAAAACCTATAAGAAACTTTATTCTTTATTCTTACTTTATACAGAAAAATTTGTATTGGTAATTACCATACAATATTTGACACAAGGAAGATTTAAAAAAAAAATTAAATGGTCCTTGCTTTGCCAATCATGTGTTTTTACTATTGATAAATTTGACGTAAATGTCACAGATCATAGAACTATATTTTTTTACTTTTCAATACGTGTATTGATATTAGCTTCTTTCTTAAGTACAAATAAGTGTGCAAACTAGCACTTTCATATGTGGTCGTAGGAAAATAAAGTTTTACTTACCCAAAGTGCTTTCAGTACTAGAATTTACCCTCTTCCTTCTTCCCCAAAATTTTCTTTCATCATCGGAACTGCTATCGTCATCTTTGTACCTTCTGGAAGCTCTGACGCTTTTGCTTCTAGTCAATCTAGAATTATCTACGGGAAGGATGTATTTAGGGATACTTTTGTAAAACCAGGCGCCGGATTTTTTCCATATTTCCCTGGTTTCCGCGCAAATCATACACAACCAGTGTTCTCTGGTGGTGGTACTAGAAACAAGCACTTTTTTTATTTTCAATTTTCCTCTTTTGGTCATATAGAACAGGCTCACTAGAAAGGGGGATCTCTTCGGCAGCGTCTGGTAAACATGTCTAGAACATATTGGCTTTTCTTTATTATAGTTCTTCAATAAAGATTCACCTTTGGTTAGTCACCTAAGCTCCCAGCTGATTGTGTTAGTAATAATAATAATAATCCTTTGATAATCGTGATAAATAATAGTATATTTCACACTCGTGAGAAAAGTGTAACTTTTCCACCGTGTTGCACACTATACTTTTTCTACGGCTGCATATTAATAATAAAAATAAAGAAGTGAATTCATAACATTTTATTATTTCTATTGGTTATAAAATAAACGGCACATACAATACAAAAAAAAACTAATTTAATTAATATTTTAATTAATTGTTACATTACTGCAATTTTGTATTGAGATTCCTGGTGTTTCATTTTTTCGTAACAGCAGCTATCAACTGTGGGAAAAAATCTACCTTACGGCTGAATTCCCATTTAAATGTACGTGGTGTGGGAAAAGACCCGTAAGGTAGATTTTTTCCCACAGTTGATAGCAATACGTTACCTTGTAGTTCTGTAAAATGTGTCAAAAGCACCACATTCCATAGCAGCCGTGGAAAAAATTCATTTTTAGCGTTATAATGTATTTTGTGAAAAAACCTAAAACATGTCTATTTTTATTTACCTCGAGGAGTTACTTTTTTAATTTCTTTCGTTATCCTAAAATTCGCATAGGCCAACTCCAGAACTTGCCACAGACAATGATCTATTTTGGGAGTTTTACATAAATAGTCCGGTCAATTTAGACCAAAAAATGAGAGTGAAGTTACACAAAGTCCCAACAAGCTGAATTTCTGTGAAATTGTTCAAAAAGTAATTATAAATAATGTCTAGAAGTTCCCATCATTTCCGTTTAAGGAAAAAAAAATTATTCAAGGTCAAAAGTCAAAAAAATCGTTTTTCGCGATTTTCAGCAAAACGGTTAGTTTTTTCATAAAAGTACCTTAGACAAAAATTGTAGATCATAAAATTATTTATAAAAAATGTGTCAATACTTTTTTTCTTACGAGCCACCGTTTCTGAGATATAATGATTCAAAGTTATAAAAGTTGTTGTTTAATTTAAATGGGACCCCCTATATATATTTTTACAGATTTTGAAAGAGCTTGTTATTTTGAATTCATACATACTGAGTTTAGTGTAAACAAATTTGTAAAAACGAGGAATATAGCACTTTAACCAACCTCCTTTGAGTTTTTTGCATTAGAGGAAAAAACTATTTAGATAAACTAACTGATGTTGTTTGTATGCATAGTAATAAATAAACAAGTACTGTTTAGTACGTCTTTTGTTCTTCAAGTGTCAAATTCTAACTGACGGAAATAAATTGCACAATTTAGAATGGTTCAATTAAGTGAAAAAGAGCGTATTGATATTTTAATGATGATCGCTTATGGTGATCGTGTTAGAACTCATGAAGAAGTGTGTCATATTTTTAATAATTTGCATCCGGAGAGAAATCCTATATCACGCTCAACAGTAACTAACACATTACAACGTTTTAATACTATTGGGATGGTAAAAAATTTGCTAAAACCTGGAAGACCGCAGACTGTAACGAACGAAACTGTTAAACAAAATATTGCAATCGATTTAGAAGAATCACCTCAAACTTCCACCACAAATTTGGCACTAAACCATGGTATCAGTCGACGTTCTGTAGGAAAGATATTAAAAAGTGGAAAGTATCATCCGTATAAGGTACAAGTTGGTTCAAGAATTGTCATACGATGATTTTGACCGACGGCTGGAATTTTGCGAACGACTAATGTCGACGAAAATTTTGCTTCTAGCATAGCACATACCCAGCATCCACAAAAGTTAAATGTTTGGATGGGAATTGTCGAAAATAAGCTTATAGGCCCATTTTTTATCGACGGAAACTTGAATGGTGACAAGTATTTGGATCTACTAAATAACGAAATTATTCCTGCACTTCAACAGAATGGGCAATTACCACAAAATATTTGGTTTCAACAAGATGGAGCACCTCCCCACTATGATAGACGGGTTAGGGATTTTCTGGATGCGAATTTTCCAAATCGATGGATTGGACGTAGAGGATTCATAGAGTGGCCTGCTCGTTCTCCGGATCTTAGCCCGTTAGATTTTTTCTTTGGGGTTATCTAAAATCACGTGTTTACGTTAGACGACCAACAAACTTACAGGAATTGAGACAAAGAATTATTGATGAATGTGAACTAATACGTGGAGAAGTCTTGGAAAGAATGACTCAAGAATTTGTTAATAGGATGGCATATTGTCAGCAAGTAAACGGCGAGCATTTTGACCATTTGAAGTAATTTTGTTTCTCATTATTCTAAAATAATGAAATGTACATCTATTGTACTACTAACAGTGAGTTATTCCTCGTTTTTACAAATTTGTTTACATTAAACACAGTATGTATGAATTCAAAATAACAAGCTCTTTCAAAATCTGTAAAAATATATAGGGTGTCCCATTTAAATTAAAGAAGTTGATGGCATTTCCGGTTAAACCGGAAGTATATTATTATCAAAAAAATGTACATCAGATGCGTTTTGTTCCATTGCACTTACCTGCAAATTTTCATAAATATCGTTCTTTTTGTTTAAAAGATATTTACTTGGTTCCATACTTTATCCCAACCCCGTATAGATACGTTTAATAGGTATAATAAAACAAAAAAAAAAATAATTATATTTATATTACAAAATACTAACTGTAGTATATTATTAAACGAGTTTATAATAGCCATTATATACGAGTAAAATACTATTTTATCCACGACTTTCAAATAAAATTTACCAGTAATTATAAAAAAATCTTTATTTGTTATGAAATTATTAACATAATAATCTAATTTATAGTAAATAAATACTTAAATTATATTGTTCATTTGCTGATATTCATAGGGATGTTTACATTTACACAGTTGTGTAGATTTATGGTGGGGTTTGTATTTGGGCGATCTACTTTTTTATTAGATTAAATAAATTTGCCACTATAATAATAAATATAATTTTTGGCCTAAAATATGTGTTAGTTACATAAAAACAGTAAATAGTGGTTTATTCTTCACTAGTGAATAATAGGTAACATTATACTTGAGGAAGCACTTGCATAATTAAGATTTTATTGGACTGTCGTGGACCAAATATTTTTTACTAGAAGAGTCAGCTGTTTGGTTTAATGACTGTGTTGAGGAAGTAGAAGGACTGGGTTCTGTTCTCTGAGTATATTTCCTGTCAAGAAAAAACAATATTTTTATATAAATATTTCCAATTCACAAAAAATTTAAATTATGTTTTTCTTGGAACTGCCATGGTGTTTTATTGTTATTAGTTATGTAGGTACATACCTTCCTGTGTTGCAGGTATGTGGAAAACTGAGGAAAATTGTTGGAATAGCATCATGTAACAAACGTACTCTTAAATTTACATCAGTTTTATATAACTAACGTTCCTCAAAGTGTTTTGAGCAAAGCCCATAATTTTTAGTTGGTTCCCAATCCATAATTTTCTACATCTGCTGTAACAAAAGATAAAAAAAATTCCATAAAATACCTACATGTTTTCCTAAGTGAAAATTCCTCTATTTTACAGTGACAATAATTCTTTTTTCGTTTTGATTTAGTCCTTTTTGAAATGAATAGATTTAGTTTGGAGAAACTTAAAAATTGCTTACCTACGCCACTGTTTTGAATCAAGAAAATATATTATTTATGCAGATCTAGAATGAACATTATAATACCGCGTTATCCAAACACTTTAATTAGGTGTATTAAAGACTGAATGATTACGTACTTTAATATAATTACTCAAAGATAACTCTTAATCATTTAAAATAAGTAAAACTGCAAAGGCCATTGTATAAAATCGTTTGTTTACCTGTGAAATGAAATTCCAAACTTCCTTTTTCTCGCTGCAACTTGGGCATCCGTGTGTACAACAATTCACAATTATTCAGTTCAAAAATAAATCACAATCTCAATAATTTTCACTAAAAAGTTCACAAATGAAGCACACGCTGTATTAGCTTTGTTTGCCACATATAAAATGGCGTCTGCTAAAAGTGTGTCACAGAATGCAAGCTCAAAATAAAGCGAAGTGCATAAAAAAAGTAGATTTTTCTGTTGAAGCAATGTTTCATGAGAAAATCAACACTGAATATTTGAACATCACATTCGATATCCTAAAGAAGTTAACTCTGGAGCTGATACCGGAGGAATCATATTTTCACACTGTAAATTGTTAAATTGGGAACAAAAATCTACTTGTTTCAGGCTTTTTCACATATTATATATTACATAATAACTCTAAAAATGAATTTACTACATCCATAACAATTATTCATTCAACAACATTTAACAAATATTCAAACTTGAATAAAAAGAATTATTCCATCCATTTATCTTAGATTGGTAATGAGCAAAACTCTTCTAGATGAAAAAATTACAAATGCGTCCATCGTTTTGGTAGAAAGCAAGCTAATGGTGGAAATAATTAAATTAACAACCTACCTTGGTCCTTTGCTAGCTAGAATATCTATAGAACATTTTGTACAAGCTTGTCTTCTACAATCCATACAGTTGATTTTTTGAGCCCCCAATAAACCAAACCCGTCTCCGCACAAAAGACACTGCGAAGAGTTCTTTCCCAAGGCATTTCTTCTCATATTATCCAATTTTTCCACCAACTTCCCTATCTGGAATATTATTTAAGGATAACAAGCTGAAGATTCTAAGTAATTTAGAAAAATAGATTAAAACATTCTTTTGTCATAAAAACATAACTCGTGGCTATAAATAAATTTGGTTACACAACCCCTTGTTGGGTCTCCTCAATACTCTTAATACTCAATCCCTTAGAGTTTATTTGCGAGGACCTAACGCCTCTACAGCTTTATATTAAGCCGAAGGCCAGAGTAATCACGTACTGCTTAGTAAAAGGATAATCTTGGTAGAAGTGGACAACAAAAACAAGCTCATTATTACGTGGGTATCCAGTAACAAAGGGACAAATTGACCTTTCCTGCTCAAGAGGGCACAACAAAGCCTCTTAGCGAATCAGAATTCTTCTGTGGCTTAAATAAACCTTAAAGATACTAAGGCTCATAGGATAAAAAAGACTACCACAATAGATCTAGAGAAGGTCCAGCTGATGTAACAGTTAGCATAAAGTCTGGATGTTGAGTTCACTCAAATAGTAGGATATTTTCTTGGGATTCTCTTATCAGTACCTAGCTTGTACTACCGGATTTTGTTATTAGCCCAATGTGTGTAACTTTACTGTCAACTGACTGAGCACAATTGTAGAATTGATCATCTGTCGAATTCTAGATGTCTTTAATCTACACAAAATTTAAATTGATGATATGAAACCTATAAATGCTAGATTTGAGCAATTTTTGCAAGTAGATTTGCTTGCAGGGTATCTGGATATTTTGACAAGCTTCTCACCAGAGAAAAAACATCGCCTAGAAGATTAAAGAGAAGAACATACAGCTGGCATTTCTCTAATATAACAAGTTAAAGATTTTACTCATTAGATCTTAAAAAGCTCATTGTGAACTAGCATCCTTCAGTTCTTCGTCCGAAATACTGATTTGAAGTAGTCGTAAACCTCCTTAAGAACTGTTTGAGTACTGCTTCGAAAATCTACAGCTTATGTATCGTTCCTTATTCTTATGAATAAGGAGTGTAGGAGTGTCTCTTGTCAATCCTGCCTTCCGGTAGATACACTAGGGGTCGAACAGCCTCTTTGCCTTAGCTCCTTAGCAATGCTCCAGCAAAATCCCATTATTGTGAAGATAGGACAATTTTATTTTTACAAAAACCAATATTTTGACTTTTAATGAAAAAGTAAATGGCGTGACAAAGGTGGCGCTGTCCAAGAGAGCAAGATCCGCGAGGATGCCAAAAAACAAAGCTCAGCACTTCTTTTTTTTAACAATTTCACTACTGTATTTTCTTTCTTTCTTTTTATATACAAAAGTATTCTGCCAGATATTCTGCCTGTTGTTTTGTTCTGGTTTTATTCTGATCAATAAATTAGTACACTATTAACGTTTTATTTTATTTTTTTTTTATTACAGCTGTCTTCATCAACCGAACCAATTACCATTTTTCAAATAAAAAATTTAAAACAATCAATGGGAAAACCGATTATACAAGTCTCGCATATTTGGCGCCCAACGTGGGGGAAAATATTAAAGTATGTTTTATTGACTTATTTTATTGATCGATTTAATATAAGGTTAACTAACTCAGGTGAATAACTTAAAAATTGCTTACTCTTTGTTGTTCTGACTGTTCTAATTGTTCCGCTCTTTGTATTACTTGAACAATTGCCTCCTGTTCTTCTGCCCCTAAGGGAGAAACTGGCGGAATTTTGTGGCTGTAACCGAGAGCGGCGGTTTTCACGCTCCAACCAGTATTTAATCTGAAATAAATATCAGAATGATTCACTAAAATTAACTTTAAATCATTGTTGTACATTTGTGGTGAACAATAATTGTAAATAATTTTGATACAAAGTGACAATAGGTACAAAATTCATTTGTACTCCATTTGTATTGTTTTCTTTGGTTTTTTAGATGCTTATGACGTTAAGAATACTAGATATAGAATTTAGAGCACAGTTTTTGTGCCTGCTCTGTTAAACCTTAAAAATATTTGTTGAAAACTTTTTATTCCCAAGAAGATTGCAGACTTTTTGAAACTTTTTGAAACGAGAATATTAGCCATGTGAATAAAATAAATCAAAGTATACAGGGTGTTTCTTAAGTAATCTAAAATATTATATGGGGCGCTTCGTTACTCAATTTTAAGACGAAAAGTTCATACAGGGTGTTTCATTGGGAAAGGGCCTAACTTTAACTGTTGATGGGGATCACTTTGGTGGTTCCAAAAACCTATATTTAATGTGTCTGCTGTACTTTATAACCGAGATACAGGGTGTTTTATAAATTTATCCTATTTCTTTCAAACCTCATAACTTCCGAGTTACCCTGTATATTATTTTGAGATTTGGTACACGTAATAACCATTACCTAGAGACTCCATCAAAAGCATCTCCAAAAAGATAATGCAGGTCCGGCTTAACAAAAAATTTCAAAACTCGTCTTTCCTAAAAACAACACCCTGTATATAGATTTTCTGAAAATTGCTCTTTATAATAGAAAAGGGTATGAAAAATCGAATATACTTATTTCTTTTTTATTTTTCCGCAGACAATTTTACTATCAAAAATTCACCGTCAAACTTATAATTTATGCACGTTTTGGGGGTTAACAATGGTATCGGAGAGGTTTTTTTTATTTTTTAGCTTGAAATGGAATCCATTCAATGCATCTAGAGAAGCATCCTAGAAATTCAATTGAGTGTGTATGTTTACGAGTACAGACCACTAAAAATGTGATTACAGGGCCGTACTTAGAACATACTCATTCAGTATGTTTTGAATATCTCGAGAAGAAAATCCATTTGCTACAAGAGAGGCCCATTCGCAACACAAATTTTCTGTTAACGTTTGGTGCGGTGTCATTGATAATAAATTAATAGGTCCACACATCTTTCCACATAGACTGCCTGGCGAAGTCTATTTGGATTTTCTGCGGAATATTTTACCAGTGCTATTAGATGATGCATACGTAAATGTAGCAGGAATGTATTATCAGCATGACGGTGCTTCGGTGCATTACAGAGTAATAGTGAGGAATTTTTTAAATGAAAATTTTCCTAATTCATGGATAGGCAGAGGTGGTCCCAATAACTGGCCTTCAAGGTCACCTGACTTCAATCCTGTGGATTACCATATTTGGGGATATCTAAAATCAAAAGTATATGCTACCGACATCAATAGCAGAGAAGAACTTCTTCGAAGAATAGAGAATGCCTGCGGAGAAATCAGAAATAATCCAGATGTGATTAGAAGGTCCATTCGCAATATTACAAAAAGTGACAGAAAGTTCATAGAGCAGAATGGATGTCATTTTGAGCAATTTTTGTAGGTTGGACTTTTTTTGTTTGAACAATGTTGTTAGAATTTCTTGTTTTCTGTTCATGTTAATTATTTAAATTTATGAAAATCTCTTCGTTATTTGAAATAAATAAATTTATTTCTCGTATTTTACTTTTGTTGATACAGGGTGTTCGAGATATTCGAAACATACTGAATGAGTATGTTCTAAGTACGGCCCTGTAATCACATTTTTAGTGGTCTGTACTCGTAAACATACACACTCAATTGAATTTCTAGGATGCTTCTCTAGATGCATTGAATGGATTCCATTTCAAGCTAAAAAATAAAAAAAACCTCTCCGATACCATTGTTAACCCCCAAAACGTGCATAAATTATAAGTTTGACGGTGAATTTTTGGTAGTAAAATTGTCTGCGAAAAAATAAAAAAGAAATAAGTATATTCGATTTTTCATACCCTTTTCTATTATAAAGAGCAATTTTCAGAAAATCTATATACAGGGTGTTGTTTTTAGGAAAGACGAGTTTTGAAATTTTTTGTTAAGCCGGACCTGCATTATCTTTTTGGAGATGCTTTTGATGGAGTCTCTAGGTAATGGTTATTAGGTGTACCAAATCTCAAACTAATATACAGGGTAACTCGGAAGTTATGAGGTTCGAAAGAAATAGAATAAATTTATAAAACACCCTGTATCTCGGTTATAAAGTACAGCAGACACATTAAATATAGGTTTTTGGAACCACCAAAGTGATCCCCATCAACAGTTAAAGTTAGGCCCTTTCCCAATGAAACACCCTGTATAAACATGTGTGATAGGTGTTGTCGTTTATGAGATACAGGGTGTTGTACGTGAAATTAATTTTTCTTGGTGACGCTACTGATTTATATTTTTTTATTATTTTATTACAAGCAACATGTGTTAAACATATAGAAAAAATAATACATTTCAGAGCAAATGTTCAAAATGTCCACCTCCAGCTAAAATGCAAGAATCCGCTCGATGTCTAATGGATTGTCGAATACGTTCGAAGGATTGTTACGAATAACATTACAGCCGTCTATGATACGATTTTGAAGATCTTGTACGTTTAATATCAGTGTTGTGTAATCAAGCGATTTCAAATATCCCCACACAAAAATCCAGAAGATTGTGTCCAGGTGATCTAGGGGGCCACGGGTGTGGAGATCCTCGTCCGATCCAATGGCCTGGAAAAACATTATTTAAAAACTCGCGTACAATCACTGAAAAATGTGGAGGAGCTCCGTCATGCATGAACCACATGCGCTTTCTAATAATAATAGGTACATCTTCCAAAAAAAGTAGAAGTTCATTTTCTAGAAAATGTTGGTATGTCTCACCGGTTAACCGTACAGGAAGGAAAAATGGTCCAATTAAATAATCATCGATGATGCCAAGCCAAACATTGACCGAAAATGTTTGTTGAAATCGTTTTACACTTATGGTATGTGGATTTACATCTGCCCATATGTGGTCATTATGAAAATTCATAATCCCATGTCTAGAAAAGTTGGCTTCATCAGTAAATAGAATATTTGCCACAAAATTCGTATTGTTCGCGATTTCACGTAAAATCCATTGACAATACTGTATGCGTAATGGATAATAGTCAGTAGGTAACAAATGTTGAACACGTTGAACGTGATATGGATACAATAAATTATCTTTTAGAATATTCCAAACAGTTTTGTTACTAACATTTACTTCATCTGCAACTTTTCTTGTACTCGTTTCTGGATGTTGGTCAATAATTTGAAGAATCCGGTTTTCCAATTGGGGATTTCTCACAGTTCTGGGTCGTCCAATAATATTCTTCGATTTAGCAAAAGTTTCAGTTTCTTGTAAACGAATATGTAACTTAGTAAACGTATCTGAATATGGTAAACGATTATTTGGATAACGCTGGGCATACGTACGTCTAGCTTCTAAGGCATTACCATTCGCTAATCCGTACAAAAAAATGCATATTAGCCATTTCAACATTAGTAAACACTGGCATAGTTATTAACTAAACACAGAGTCAATCAAATAAAAATGTACGATTTTTGCGTTGGTTTTCAAATTTGACACTTGTCAACATTATTTCAAAGGCCACTTAGAATAAGCATGTTTTTGCGTATTACTTCTAAAAACCAGTAGCGTCACCGGGAAAAATTAATTTCACGTACAATCAGAACTGACTTATTACAATAAATTCAACACCCTGTATCTCATAAACGATAACACCTATCACACATGTTTATATGAACTTTTCGTCTTAAAATTGAGTAACGAAGCGCCCCATATAATATTTTAGATTACTTAAGAAACACCCTGTATAATAAATTTCAGTAAGAAGCATCACATCATTATTTGGTGATTTAAGTTGATTTTTACCAACGACCACATAATTAATATGAAAATAATTAACTTTAACTAGGTATATATAATCAAAATGGCTTTTTATTGGACTAATAAAAGCCGTTGTTGGCAAAACTCGTTTGCTATTGAAAATATCCGTAATAAAATAACATATGATAATTACTGTTGTTAAACGTATTGATTTTTAGATAAAAACATATTTTATCTCTTACGTTTTGTGTATTTAATTCTAGTATTAATACGGATTATAATGTGTTGTTTTATATATTTTAATCTACATGCAATTTTCAATGGAATGAGCTAATTTTGTTTAAGTAGATAAATTATGTTATAAAATCAAAGTTAAAAGCTACAATTTTTTCAAATAAAAGTTCATGAATCCAATAAACAACCCAGTAAAGCGTTATTAGTTCATTCTTTTATAGAATTTATGTTTATTTTTAATTTTAACTTAAAAAATAGTCAGATTAACAGTTCTAGTAGGTATTTAGACCAGGTTTGTCCAACGGTCAGCTAGAAGACCGCAAAGAATTTACTGAAAATTGAAACCCATCCCCGAATATTCGAAAAGCTGCTCGCGAGTATATAAGAAGGGTTCGTTCAGCTAATTGTGACTTTGTGTACCGGGTGTCCGAATAAGAACGGCTCTCGCGCCATATATCAGTAACCATTGATCGTACATCTTCGGGAAAAAAAATTTTATGATAAAAATGGCCTCGAGAAACACCTGGAAATTATTTACAGACTCGTAGCTCTACCGCTAGAGGGCGTAATTTAATACTAAGAATTAAGAAATCAAAATTTTACAAAAATTGCCTTATTAAAGGGCATTTTTAATGCGATAATCAAATTCTACGAACAATTCTGCGTATTTCTGGTTTCAAAAGTTTTAGTCTATCTTTTCAAATATAAGGTGGGGGAGAGTGGGAACATTATTTTAGAAAAAGGTTTGTAAGTCCGGTCCTGTTTAACCGATCTTTGCAAACTTGGTCTTGTTGATAACAGCTTTCTTCCACCAATATTATAGTTATCATTTCTAAACAACCTAATAAGTGACGTGCCCACTAGAGGGCGAAACTTTTTTTCTTTTTTTAATCTAGTTCTCTGAAAAATATTAAATAGAAGCATGCAATTTTAACCATGAATTATAAAATTAGACCAAATTAGCAACAAAATGGTGAAAACCGCATGTCAATATCTTTTTCCTATCCCGAGATATCAGAAACGTGTAAATTTTAAGTATTTTCCTTTGAATATTAGAATACTCTGGTTATACTGAACGGCATTTAATAATTTTACTTTACTTTGTTTAATAATTTGACACATGTCTGCGTGCTTTGTTTTCCATGGCCCACTACTATTTTTATATTTTTTCCCTTTCAACTACCTTACAGGCGTTTACCGGTGGCAGTAACAGTGATATTGAAATATTTAAAAACATCATGAAGAGGACAAGAACATTCAATTTTAGGAAGTCCAAAATTATTAAATGCCGTTCAGTATAACCATGAGTACTCTAATATTCAAAGGAAAATACTTAAAATTTACACGTTTCTTAAGATATCTCGGGATAGGAAAAAGATATTGACATGCGGTTTTCACCATTTTCTTGCTAATTTGGTCTAATTTTATAATTCATGGTTAAAATTGCATGCTTCTATTTAATATTTTTCAAAGAGAACTAGATTAAAAAAAGAAAAAACGTTTCGCCCTCTAGCGGGCACGTCACTTATTAGATTGTTTGGAAATGATAACTATAATATTGGTGGAAGAAAGCTGTTATCAACAAGACCAAGTTTGCAAAGATCGGTTAAACAGGACCGGACTTACAGACCTTTTTCTAAAATAATGTTCCCACTCTCCCCCACCTTATATTTGAAAAGATAGACTAAAACTTTTGAAACCAAAAATACGCAGAATTGTTCGTAGAATTTGATTATCGCATTAAAAATGCCCTTTAATAAGGCAATTTTTGTAAAATTTTGATTTCTTAATTCTTAGTATTAAATTACGCCCTCTAGCGGTAGACCTACGAGTCTGTAAATAATTTCCAGGTGTTTCTCGAGGCCATTTTTATCATAAAATTTTTTTCCCGAAGCTGTACTATCAATGGTTACTGATATATGGCCGAGAGCCGTTCTTATTCGGACACCCGGTACACCTTCACAAGAATCACAAATAAAAAAGCCTCTGTATCAAAATTTTGTTGACAACTCTCCACGCTCTCCCCGTATATGATACTTTGTATGAAGAGAGCATTTATTATTCAATTTAATTTGCTGTTATTGTTCATTTTAATCTATTCACAATAAAGTTTTCTAAAATAAAATAGAATTGATAGTTTGAAGTTAGAAGTGTATGCTTTACACGTTTCTGAAAGCATTAACATCACATTCATCTTAACTTGGAAAAACTACACAATGGTGGATAATTTAAAGTAGCGCCAGTCTGGTGTCTCTGACTATTGATTCTTCCCACAACCCGCCATTACGGTTTTATTATAATAAAGAGTAAATCAAAGTGACTCACTGAGAAGGTTTGTCTATACTTAAAATTATAAGTATAAAAACTCTGATTATGAATATTCACATAAAATTCATCAAATAACTTGTCTGTTGTTTAAATGTACGACAAAATTAAATTGTCTGTCAAAATTTTTATCACTTTTCATTTACAGATGTATTTTTTTGAACTTTTTTCAATAATTTTGGAACTAATTGATTTTCAGAAAGGTGTTCAGGTAAATATCAAGATATTCTAAAATTTTATTACTCATCAATTAATTAATTAACATACAGTGTGTAAAAGCCAAATGGAATAAATTCATTATTTCGGTTACTGTACATATTTATAAAAAATCCCGAAACACGTCAAATTTAAATTATAACTTGAAATTCTTTAACGTGAAAATGCAACCCCTACCTTCAACCCCCTTAGAATGACAGGTACAACCCCCAATTTTTCAAATGGGAAGTATAGGCTTGTGATATATCTTTGAAAGGTCTCTTCATTCTCTATTCAAAAATGTTATTGTTTTTAAATTTGATGCAAAAATTAACATAAAAAAAATTAATATTATGTTGTTACCGAAATTCGCTACAATACAACCAAAATCTAAAATGTAATGCAAAACGTAATAAAATGTAGAACACGAAAAAGAACTATGAATGTTAATGAGGTAGATGTTCAAAATGTTCTCCGCGAACGTCTTGGCAATATCCTAATCTCAAATAAAACTGTCTTCTAACATTATTTAACATATCAGGCGTGATCGACCTAATCGCAAGCGTTATTCGTTCTTTTAAGTCATTTAAATCTATTTTACTTATTGTTCCTTGGGATATAGGCGGTAAATTAGGAAATTTCTCATGAAATAGGCGAGTTACTTCCTGTTGTGTTCGGATGTTATCTCCGTAACCAATCATTTATAAAACTGTTATTTTATGCATTTCCGTTAATCTAACCATTTTTCAGAATTGAATTGAACAAACTTTATACTTAAATTACAACAATGACAACTTAAATAAAACAATTTGCTACTGCTTGTTAAAATAGCGTTGCCACGGAAATTCTTTAAAGTTATTTAATGGTTACTATCTAAAAACCACATTGCTATGGTTTTTGTTCACTTTCTCATTATCAAGACCTAAACGGGAAATAAGTTTTAAGTATATTGTAATAAGTTTCGAGTATATTTTAGCGAATTTCGGTAACAACATGATAATAATTTTTTTTTATGTTAATTTTTGCATTAAATTTAAAAACAATAACATTTTTGAATAGAGAATGAAGAGACCTTTCAAATGATATATCACAGGCCTATACTTCCCATTTAAAACATTGGGGGTTGTCATTCTAAGGGGGTTGCATTTTCATGTTAAAGAATGTCAAGTTATAATTTAAATTTGATGTGTTTCGGGATTTTTTATAAATATGTACAGTAACCGAAATAATGAATTTATTCCATTACATTTACACACTGTATATTGAACTATAATTCTGCAGTAGGTAGTTAGTAACACTTCCTTCCACATTCCTAAAAAGTTTTCTCTGCCAATATGCTGATAAATAGGTAGGTACATTAATATTTTATTTTTTCTGTTCGAGATATTTCTATTTTTTAAATATTTGTGTTTGCTTTATACAGTATGATGCAAATGTATGGAATAAATTCATTAAGGCAATAAGGAGACCTTTCAAATGAGCTATCACGTGACCTCGGTTTGTATTTAAAAAATCGTCCATGACGTCATTACTCCATTACTAACGACGTAAAGTCCAACACATCTGTAGCATTTGATGCCCATTCAAAAATTAAAATTGACGTGTTTTAGGATTTTTTTTAAAGTCGTCTGTTTCTGAAATAATGAATTTATTCCATATGTTGTTATCTTCAGTTAAACACTAACTAAAGGTAATTCTACTTATTTCAAGAAACTGTTTCGAAAATATAAGATATTACAAAAAATCAAAAGTTGACAAACTCTCAAACTTTATTAATGACAACTTCAAAATTATATCACAATTTATCAAAATACCCGAATGACGTAGTATCAAAGTAAACACTAAACCTCTTCATTCTCCAACCCAGAAGAAATGATTTCTACAAAAATTCATATTTCTGATACTAAAATTTAAAACGGATAGGAGGTTTGACTATTCTCCCATATCGTGTTACTGTAGTTCCCTTCTTTTCCTCAAAATCTTTATTTTCTACTGAGACATGATCTTTGTCAGAACTTGTGGAACTGGGAAAAGAAGATTTACTCGTCGATTGGTTTGCTTCTTGTTCTTCTTGAGCGGAATGAACTTTGGTATCAAATGTTCTCCTTTTCATTGATTCGGCTTCTTCTGAATCGATTATTTCTAAAGGGTAAAATCTTTGAATTGGTCTCAAGATCTGACTGCCAGAAGGTGTTCTTAAACGTAACAATCTTACGTTACCGTCTTTGCCAGGAAAAACTTCTTCAATTCTGGCTAAAGGCCATTGGAATCTTTTAAATTTTCATTTTCCAATAAACCTAAGTCGCCAACCTTTGGAATGTTACTTCTAATAGCCTTTTTATTTTTTAAAGCAAGGGTGCTTAAATATTCATTTCTAAATCTTTGCCTTAATTCGTTTCTTAATTTAAGACGATATCTTTGTCTACGTCTCAAATCATTGGCTTCTACTTTGTCTAAATCTGGTACTCCCACTTCTCTGATCTCGTGTAAAAATAAGGCAGGAGTCAGTGGTTGCCAATCTTCGGGGTTTTCTGACAAACTTGTTAATGGGCGTTGATTTATAACTGCTTCACAATCGCAAATTATAGTTACTAATTCTTCATAAGTTAGGCTAGCTCTTCCTAGTATTTTTCTTAGTAATTGTTTCAAAATCCTTATTAGCCTTTCCCACCATCCTCCCCACCAAGCTGCTGAAGGAGGATTTAGTTTCCAAGTGATCCTTTCAGCAGTACTTTCCTTGCATATTGTATCCCAGTCTAGTTCAGAGAATGCATTCGCTGCTCCAACAAAATTCGTCCCATTATCGCTGTATATTGTTGTTGGTCGACCACGTCTAGCTATAAAACGTCGAAGTGCTAATAAGAAACAGTCTGTGGACATAGATGTAATAATCTCAAAATGGACCGCTCGGTATATTGCACAGGTAAAGATTAAAATCCAAGTCTTTCCTTTATCTTTAGCAAATAAAGGTCCAGCAGCATCTATTCCTATTACCTCAAAAACAGAAGCATCTCTTACTCGATCTTTAGGAAGTTGTATAGGCAGAGCTTGAAGTTTTCTTACTTGTTGTTTCTGACAAATAATACACTTTGAAATTACAGACCGGACAAATTTTTTCCCTCCAATAACCCAATATTCTTCTCTAAGACTTACTAATACTGTTTGCACTCCAGCGTGTAATAGGGCAACATGTCTGTCAAAAATAAGGCGAGCAACAATAACATGTCCCTTTGGGAGTAGTGCTGGATATCTAAAAGATAGACTCTCTTCTCTTTCACTTATCTTTGTTCTTATTCTGACAATTCCAAATTCATCTTTGAAATGCATAAAATTCTTTAAGGCTTCTTGATAATTGGCAAAACCTTCCTGCTGGATTAACTTGATTACTGTTCTTTCTGAATCCAATAATTCATCTACTAATAAAAAACTATTAAAATTACGTTTTTCTTGTGGAATTTTACAATTAAAAATAAATCTTTTGATCCACGCAACTATTGTTATAATATCTTTAAAACGTGAATAGTGAGATAGACAAATAGTATCAATTTTATCCTGATTAATCAATGATGTCACTCCTATTTGTTTCTCTTCTAAAACTACTTTTTCGTCTATCTCATAGTTCTGGCTGGGCCATTGTTCTGTTGGTTCTGATAGCCAACTGGGACCATTCCACCATCTGCTTTCTAACAATTTCTTGGGCAAACAACCTCTGGATGGTAAATCTGCTGGGTTTTGATGTCCTGGAACATGGTACCAAAATTGTTCATTGGTCAGTTTCCGAATTTCCAAAATGCGGTTTCTAACAAAAGGCTTCCACGTCTCATTTCTCTTAATCCAACTTAAGACAGTGGAAGAATCGGTCCAACAGTAGATGGTAATATGATCAGCAAACTCTTTCCTAATAGACGTCAACATTCGTGTTCCAATTGTAGCTGCTAAGAGTTCTAATCTCGGAATCGATATAGTTTTAATCGGTGATACTCTGTTTTTAGCCATTATTAGTTCTACATGAGTCGAATAACTAGATTGAGTTCGAAGAAAAACCACAGCTGCGTAGGCTTCTTGACTCGCATCACAAAATACGTGTAAACTTTCGTGTTTACATTTATCTTTAACACATAGACGAATCCATCTAGGTATTTTTAGATTGGCCAAACAGTAAACATCTTTAAACCAATCGAAAAATTTGTTTCTGATATCATCTGGAACGTTAGAATTCCATGGTAATTTTAACTTACAGGTTTTTTGTAACAGTATTTTAGGGATCAATAAAGCTGGGCAAACAAATCCTATTATATCAAAAATTTTACTGACTGTAGAAAGTATCATTTTTTTCGTAAGATTTTCTGTAACTGAACAATTTTGAAAACCATCTAATGAAACTTCGAGAGTATCTTCTAATTTATTCCATTTTAAACCGAGTACTGAAGTCATACTTGATTCTAGTGCACAATTTTCTTCTCGGGTAAATTCCCAACACCTTAAATCCATCTGTGCTTCCATCAGAGCTTTCTGAGCATTTTCTTTAAATTTTTGTATATCTTCAGGATAATCAAAACTAATAATGCTATTGTCCACATAAAAACTGTTGCTAAGGGTTCTCAAAAATGTACTTGGATACCTGGAATCTTCAACTAGAACGTTCTTAAGGTGATGCTGTATTACTGCACCAAGTAAAAACGGACTGCAGGTTAAACCAAAGACCACCCTGGTATGTCTGTAAATTATCAATTCACCATCAGGTGTATACCACAGAAACCTTAGAAAGTCCCTGTCCTTTTGTCTCAAACTGATTTGTAAAAATGCCTTTTTAATGTCTGAGATAACTCCATATTGATGCTGTCTAAAACGAATCAAAATAGAAGGTATCAATTCGATAAAATTCATTCCCTTTTCTAGGCATTGGTTCAAAGATGGGCTCTGGGAATTTTCTCTAGCTGAAGCATCGAAAACGGGTCTTAGTTTTGTCGTGGCACTACTCAGCTTGATAATGTGACGATGGGGTAGATAATGACCTGTGTACTGATAATTTTCTTTTGTAACCTCTTCTATAATCCCTTCCTCCAACCATTCCAGAAATACTTTATTATATTCTTCACGATAACCATCTTTTTCCAACTTTTTAATTAATATATTCAATCTCTTTTTGGCAACGTGAAAATTAGTGGAAAGAAAAGGGTGATTTTCTATCCACGGTAGACTCACTTCATATCTATGATCATCAGTTCTTTTTACCGTAGAAATAAAATGTTCCATAGCTGCTTTTTCTGCTTCTTCTCTGGTTAATTCTTTAACTGGATCGTTTATACCGAGAAGTTCAAGATTCCAAAAATCCGTCATTTTTTTATCATTAATTAGCATACTAGTAACTAGTGTACAGCTTGATCTTAAATTACCATTATAAATCGGAGCTTTGCCCATGATGGTCCATCCCAAATATGTTTCCATAGCAACTAGCCCACATGATAAAACATGACGTCTTCCAGTGTAAAGTGCACCAACTATATCTGCACCAAGCAAAAGCTCTATAGGTCCCTCTTCGGTATCATTTACAGTTATACCTAAATTTTCCATTTCTTGGTACCAAGGACCATCATATATGCAAGCAATATTTCCGCAGATAAGAGATTGATCGTAGACTTCAAAAGAAAAAGAGTGTCTTTCATCTAAACTGGATAATTGCGTCTGATAGCAAGTATGTTTAATAGTTTCTGTATGATAGTCACCAAAGAGGGCATGCATCAATTCTTCTTCTCTTAAAACTTTCAACTGCATATCAATCGCTGTTTTTCTTAAAATATATGATTTCTGAGATCCAGTATCTATAAGTGCTCGAATTCTTTTGGTCTGGTGTCTGTTTTGTACTTTCACAGCTAATGTTTGCAGAAATACATGCACATATGTATAGTTACCCAAGTCAGTTGTCGGAACTGCATTATTTTCTGAATTAGAAGAGGAATTTCTGTTTGGCACAACTTGATGAGAATTCAAATTCTTTTGTTCTTCATTCGGACACATTAATGAAATATGTTTACCTCTACAATTCTCACATCTGAGTCTTGAGAACATAGTGCATTTCCTTGCTAAATGTCCATGTCTTGAACATCGAAAGCAGCAGCCGTCGTCAAGTAATTTCTTTTTTCGTTCCAAAAAAGTCATCTTTAAAGCATCCTCACATTTGGCGGTAATATGCTCTTGTTTGCAAAAACTACATCTGGGATTCTGGTTAAACAAACCCGTCGCGGAAGGAATAGAATATTTAACTTCTGTAGCTTTCGTCTGTTTTGTTTCAAAGCTTGCAGCCAACGAAATTCTTTCTTCATTTTCAACTTCACGCTTTAAAAATAACATTAGTTTATCTAAGCGCACCTTTAACGAGTCATCGGTTGAAAATGTTGAGCTTCGTTGCCAAGTTCTTAAGACCTCTTCTGGCAAACCTGACTCTAATAAAGGATAAAGCATGGCTGAGCAAGTATCTGTAGTAACTCCAAGAGTATCTAAAGCTCTTAATTGAGCTTCCATTTTATCGTATATTGAAGCTAAATTAACTTTGTTGGTCAAATTATTCAAAACGAGTTTAAGAAGTTCACGAACATAGAATTCTATCAGCAAATCATTTCGACCAAATCTGGACTTTAAACTATCAATGGCCTTATTATAGTTTTCCCCAGTGGGTGGATAACTCTCAATAAGCTGTCTAGCTTTCGAATTTGAAATGGTAGCTTGCAATAAGTATTGGAATTTATCATCATCTTCCATTTCATCGTCTTCGTGGATACGTTTGAATAGACTCCAGAACTGTATCCAATCTTTAATGTCGCCGCCAAACTTTCTAAAATCTATCTTCGGTAAGTTTAGTTTTGGTCGACTTGAAGAAGAAACGGTGCTAACTTTATCATAGATCTTTTCATTTAAAATATTATTTACGTTAAAAGCTAGCGCACTGTATCTTATCGTTGCTTTGTGTGACTCTTTCATCACCTTTGAAATATCATCTTCACTTTTATTTTCCTTTATCATTGCATTGATATTCTTATTGGATTCTTCTTCGTATTTATTCATTAATTTCTCTAAAAGCTTAAACGTACCTTGTAGATAAGCTATATCTGGGATTTCTTGTTTTATGATAGCTTCTAAATCATCACAGCACGCATCGAAAGAGCTTTTAGTCAGTTTTAAAACCAATGTTTCACTTGAAGTCATATTTTTTGTAATTTTTTTTTTGACAGTATCTCGCCGGGGCCTCCAAATGTTGTTATCTTCAGTTAAACACTAACTAAAGGTAATTCTACTTATTTCAAGAAACTGTTTCGAAAATATAAGATATTACAAAAAATCAAAAGTTGACAAACTCTCAAACTTTATTAATGACAACTTCAAAATTATATCACAATTTATCAAAATACCCGAATGACGTAGTATCAAAGTAAACACTAAACCTCTTCACCATACATTTGCATCATACTGTATACTGTGCGTGCACTATCACAAATCATTTGTGGGAAAACATTTTATTTCAGTCTTAGTAGCTCCACAGGTATAATAGGATTATTTCAAAGCAAAATTCAGAAAATTAAATCTTTGTTTGTAAAAAGATAAGCTGAAGTCAAAATTATAAAACGCCGGTGGTAAATCTCTTAATGGTTGTTAGACTTGAACACAATTTGTCATTTCTGTTAACTTAATCTCTTGACAGTAAAACAATGTAGATTCTATCTGAAGAATTAAATTTTAAGAATATAAAAAAAATAAAATTTAAATATCACTGCTGGGTGAAATGTTTTTAAATAATTTATTAACAGAAGTAAAAGAATTTGTTTTTGAATATGCCTACAGTTATGTTTATTGTTCTAATTATTTGTGAGTATTTTTCTTTACTTCACATACTATAAACAACACTGTATATTTGTTTTAAGAAAATTGTAATAAGCGAAATTGCTGTAAGTCTTTAAGGTTAGTTTTAGTTGAGCAAAAAACCTCGAGCTGCCCCAAATTACCAAGCCTAATGTTTAGAGATTTAAACTTCACTACCTACTATGTCTTTACTAACTCCGTGTGGTATTTCAAATAAGAGAGAGTATCTGCTTTATTCGTTATAATATTAGGATAGGTATATAAAGAAAAAACCACGAAAGACCCTAAAGCATAAAACGCATTTTCCGGTAGCACAGTTTCACGAAATGTCTCCCATTATGTATTTGTCTTATTTTCATCTCGTCGAAGGCCAGGCGTAGCTAGGTTAAAATAGACCAGTCGTTTTGTTTAGCTATGCAATAATTTTATCCAAACTTGAGCTGTATGTTAACGTACAGGGTTTCTCATTAAATTTTGACCTCCACTTATTTTTCTTAATTATTCCAGAAATATAAAAGAGTTTCAATTTAAAGTTTTACTATTTTTAGTTTTTTATAGTTTTGAATAGCCCTGCATTTCCTTATTAAATTATGTAACATTGAATAGTATTAGTTTTCAAGATATCTGGGTAAATAAAAAACGAAATGTTGGCAACAAATCAGATATTTTGATAAAGTTCAATGTGTGCACATTTATTAGCAGAATTAACCTACAGGGTGAGTCAAAAGTTGAGGAAAACATTGTTTTCTTTTCTCCCCTGTATATGAGGGAAGTATGAAATTATTTTGGATTTATGATCTTGTTTACAACATTTTACGATTTAATGACTTTTCTTAGCTGCCAACTCCAAACAAATGAACTATACAATTATTATTAAACTAAGGTGTCAGATAAATTTTTACTTACTTGGCCCTTAGAGCTAACTGTCTGTCATTAGGGCACACGAATCTGTTGACTTGTTGCTCACGCCCGTAGTCTACCATTATCAGACACCGAGGATATCGAAAATTCTAGTTAAAAGCCGATACTTGAAGCCTATTTCAGACAACGCGTACCTGAAAATCAGAACAAAGGACCAAACATGAGGGTTGGAAAGTCTATTAATATCTACACGATTATGATTTCTGTTTGTAACTTGTTTGCTTCGGTTTTCATTCCGTTGTTGTTAGAGGGCGATTTGTTGAGAAATGCTGAAAGAGAAAACAATGTTATGATTATATACAGGGTGATTTATTAGTGTGAGGAAGCTCAGTAGATCAGTTATAGTAAAAATTACAAAAAAACAAAAATTGTAGGCAGCTTTAAACTTCACATTTTAAAATTAGTTACAATCTTACCTACAGGGTGTTCCATAAGATGGTGGCAAACCAAACTTATGTTTTATTATGTTATACCGGGTATTTAAAAAGTTATATCCAATATTACCTGAAAATCGTATCGAGTTTAACTCCCTGTATAATTCAAAAGGAGTATGGGAACATTGATCTATTGCAACCATAGTTTTTCAATTATCGTTAAAAACTATAAAACATATTCGTTTTCATAACATTCGTTAAATCAAATACAGGGTAAGTCAAAATGCAAGTACCATATTTTATTGGAAATTTTAAATAGAACACCCTGTATTTTATATCATTATCGAAAAATACTAATATCATTCTTCAAATTTTATAAAATACTCCCTACCTAAAGTTATCAGTTTTCTAGATATTTTTATTTTTACATGAAAGTATTAATTTTATAGATATTTTAACGTTTACCAACAATTATTGTGAGTTGGCCATGATTGGTTTGTCAGAAACTGACAGTTTGACATTGTTGTTTATTAATTCATTTTAAAACACTATAACAGATATACTGAGCTTCCTCACACTAATCAATCACCCTGTATACAGAGTGGGCCACAGAAAACAGTCCACCCTGATATTTGGCAGTATACCTTAGATATTAAAAATTAAAAATTAGAAAACACTTCGATTTTTTTAACATACATGCTTCTGTCGTTTATTAAACCATTCCATTTCAAACCTTTATACAGATCCGTCAAAATAAACAATAGAATTGAAGACGTAAGTAGATAAATGTGTACCTAATGTCGATTTTTTTTTAAAAACGTTTCTTCAAATTATTAAACATATTTAAAAAAAGTGGTTTGCTGCAAATGTTGAAAATAACAATATTCTTTGGGGTAGTTCTCCACCCTAGCCGAGTCTGTTAAGATTCGCGTTCTTAATAAAACGTAGTAGTATGGTCAAATAAAAAAAAAACTTGTTTTTATGCGTCGCGACGACTAGGCTGTTGAACAATTACCGGCGCCCAAATGAGCACTGTCAGAGAATAAAAAATAATTGATTTTATGAATCAACCACTTAAATAACTGTTTTGCTTAATGGAACCGTTTATATGTAATAAGCGCCATTATTTCAAGCTGTTGAGAGACATGGTGAAAAGTAAAAGAAAAACTTTTGACGTTATAGCTAACCGAATAATCGATAATCGATTCAGTATTATACTGTATCCATATCCTTATCTCGTTAGGCTTTTTTTGTAAAAACCAAAAAACTTGTTGAATGGCATTTAGAAAACAGAACAAACTAAAGAATTTTATAAAATCCGCTAAAAAACGAATAGAGGATTTCTTCTAAGAAATCAGTGTTGCCAATTCCGAATAAATCCCTAAAAAATTACTAAAAAAATACAGAAGATTTTTTCATAATTTCCAATTATTCAAAGGTGCTTTACGCTTCGAAATACCCTGTACAATAAACAAAATAGTGCATAATAGTTCGAATTGAAAGATATTGCATAAAAGCAAATTTATAGGGACATTTATTTGCAATATCTGAAAAATTAGACTATTATGCAGTTTGATATCAAATAAAAAGAAATTATTGAGTTTTTTTTTATCCTAACATAATAACTGAAAGCTATAAAAAGCGTCAGTATGTTTTTAGTGATTTTTTAGGGATTTATTCGGAAATGGCAACACTGATTTCTTAAGAGAAGTCCTCTATTATGAACTTATTTTAAGAAAAGTAGTACAGTAGGGGAGATCGGGGTTAGTTGTTACGTTTTTTACAAATCCATTTGTAATATTTTCTACATTAATACGAAACATTTTATACTAACACATATTTATTTGCCAACATTTAGTGAATTAAGAAAATATAAGTTTTAATTATTTAAACTGCCAGTAAAAAAGTTATAAATAATTTAAGTGTGTAAAGCACAATGCCACAACTTACCCTGATCCGGGGTTGGTTTATACACCTTTGGGGTTAGTACTGACAAGCTTGTAAAGGGCGTTTTTTAAAGTCTAAGAACTTTAAATTGATATTAAACACAAAATATTTTATAATAATTAATAAATTTATTTTAGTTTTTACATTTATTTTTTACATATCATCTTCTGAACTACAATTTAGACAAATAAAACACACAGTAGATTCTACGCATTTTTTTGGTCGGGAATTTGAAAAAGATTAATTGCAAATGAGGCCAAAAACCTCTTCATCTTCAGAGCTGCTAGAAGTTATGTTTTTTATTTTGTTTTTGCAAATGTTTCTTTTTGTGCCTAACAGTGTTGTTTTCTTCCTTAATTCTAAGCATTTTCCAAGTTTTATTTATTCGGTGTGTCACTTCAAATGGGGTCTTTTCCTTTTCTGGTACTTGCTCTTGTTACATCTTTTGGTAATGGTCGTAAATCTCGAGGAAAGAAGTGCGATTGTACTTTAGAAGTTCCAGGTAAAGTATCAGGTATTCTGGGTTCTCTATATTTTGGTTCTTATCGGGTGATTTGGGAGTAAAATTCACAGGTTGCTTCTTGAACAATTTGCTGCTCTTTTAAAAACATTTAAGCCGGTCTACCTCCCTCTGTTTTTCGTTTTTAGGTTCTCTTTATATCCTTCCTAGATCAATTTCTTTTCTTTTACATTTCAAAATTTGCTATGGGGTAAGTTGTTACAGTATAACAAGCTGCCCCATAGGCAGTGTCACAACTAACCCCAACGGAGATTTGAATAATGTTTCATAGTTTTTTAGATAGGTACGATAAATATATTTTCCATAATCTCAGAAAAATTGACAAAACAGCACACTTGTTTCATCTGGAAATAATACTGAAGAACGTCAAAGATAGAACAGCATCTGTAAACTCGAAGAATATTCTTAAGGGATAAATAAAGGCTGCTTATAAAAAGGCCTACCACCAAAGGAATGTCCAGCACAGTAGCCATCGTGGTGTGATGAACTGGAACACCTGAGTAACACAAAAAGAAAGGTTTACAAGCAAAAAATACAAATCTCGATGAGATATGGGCTGAATACAAGACAAATCAGAGAATACAAAAGAGTTATCCGACAAAAACAAAGAATAACTTGAAGACCCTACTAATAAGAGATAGAAGATCTGCGTAAAGTGAAAATAGTGAGAATGGAGGAGGAAAGATTGTTTGGCTTCTCGGTGAACGAGATGAAATATATCCAGACCTACTTGAGATCTGGAACTACTTGTGCCTCATCTAATTGGAATATGCAGACCCCATTTTGCAATACATTCCAAATTACTGAATAGTAGTTAGACGGGTATTTCTATCTAAACCTGGAAGAATCGACTACTCTACAGCAAAATCATTTTGACAAATATCTTCTACTGGAAATGATGGAAAAATTATGCAAAGTGATTGCAATGTGCCCAATCAAAAATACACATTTCGAAGTCTTCTTAACTTTAACATGTAGAACATTTTGTAAATAATAAATAATAAAGTTTTATAATAGAATTTGTGTAGATTGATGCGGAAAACGTTGAATATCATCGGAATTTTTAAAGAACGTTTACAATTTTGTACAAAGTTTTATTTAGCTGTAGTTCTAGTTCATGTATACAGAGTGAAAGAGCCAAAAAAAATAATTTCCAACCAAGAAATATTGTAATTGTTAGTTAAAGTTTTTTTTTCTAAACAGTTTTTGTACAGGGTGAGATAGTGTAGCATAGAAAATAAAAATCGACGTGTCTCAGCGTTTTTTATAATAAGGTACACTAAAGGAAGAATTAATTGTAATCGATAGGTGGTTTACACAATGTTTATGTACCACACTGTACCTACATTAGCAACATTAATTGAAACAGTACTTACTACAAAAAATATACATTTGCATTATCTACGTAGATAAATATGAAAATGAAACAATAAAACGTGTAGGCCATTTGTAAAACTACATACATTTAAATACTATTTACTAAAACAAAATGTTTTTGCGCTCTATACTAATTAGTTATTATTTTAAAATAAGCTTTCCTCAAAATAAACAGTATTGACACTAAGAGGGCTGTGAAATCGCGCAAGCAAATTACATTTATCATATTTGGTATATTTGTCATTAGTTATCAACCTGAGATTACATTACGGTTAAAATATTTGTCATTATGGTTGTTGGATTTTCAAAATCCAACCGCCCAAAAGAAAATTCCCCTTTCACCCCCAATCTGCATCCTCACTGTAAAATGCACCGCTCAACCCTATTCCTCCCTCTTAACCCCAAACTTCTCTTCTCAAAAGTCAGTCAGTCGTCACCAGTGTTGCCAACTTAGTGAATTTTACACTAGTGGGTATTTCGGTGATTTTTTGAAAAATATAAGACGAAATCTGGTGATTTCTAAGGTGATTGACAACATATTTGTTTCATACTAAATATAACTACTTAAATATACCCAGTGCTTACATATAAAGTATAACAGAACAAACAAATTATATTTTGGAATTCTCTAATATATTTATAAATATCCCTAAAGTTTATTTTGTTATCTGATACCCTTTATACCCTTAAAATCACGACTTTCTGAAACTGAAACAGTCTTTGTGGGTGTTGAAAACTTAGTCATCTGCCTGCACATAAAGGACTCTACTTAGTTTGCGGTTTCTCTATCAAAAGTCAAACGATTTTGATCTGTTACTCTTGTTATCATTATTAATTTAACTAGTTTGTAACTCTAATGAACCTTTAGTTTTTTTGTTTTAATTGATACAGTAAAACTTTATCAGAACTTTTTTAATTTTCGTGTTTTAATTAATAAATTGTTAGGAGCTAAAATAATACTTTATGAACATCCCGTAAGAAATTTGTAAGGTTTGATTTTACAAAAAAAAGGCATTATCAATTGTTAAGAAATATGCGAAAATTGCTTTTTAGTACAGGGAATTAAAACTTTGTAGGATTCAGAGATTAAAATTTAGAATCAAATACAAGATCGATATTTTATTGACTTTATGTCTACAGAGAATGCTAAAATATGGTATTTTTGATTTTACAACAAGGTAAATGTTTTGTATTTGTTATTTTTTCATTCTTTGTTTCTTAAATTTAGTTATTACAGTAACTCCATTTGTTAAAGCTACACCTAGTAATTTCAAATAATTTTATATTATATTTATTTCAGATTAATTTTATTTATATCATAGGTGTACTTATTGCTTAAAGAAACAAAGTTTTTGCTCTCTAAAGCTTATTGGAAATAATCAAAATGAATAATTCTCCCATCATATATTTTAAGGAATAAAATTTAACATTTTTAAAATTTCAATCTGTGTTTGATTCTTTGTTTTCTTATTTTCCAAATAAAATAAAAAATGTTGGGGTTTGTAAATATAGATTGTTAATTTTAACTCAATTTACCTTTTTGTGATTTTAAATGGAGCGAGAAATACGAAAACATAAAGTCACAAGCACCCAAACAAAAGAGCGTACAATGTTTCACGATAAAAATCACGATAAAAGTTTTTCAACAACCACCTGCTACGCGTTTCGCAAACAAACTGCCGCCTGTTGCATGTGGATATCTGAGCGTCGCGACGCTTTTTCATTACTACCGTGTCGGTGTCGACGTAAACAGGTTCGAACTAGCTGCAAGGGCAAACGGGTATTGCAACCTTACGTTAGCTGTTAGAAGGTTTCGTATGTTTGCTTCCTTTTCGTTGAATACATTTTTATCTCCGGAAGTTTGGTCTCATTGCCAGCTGTTTAAAATGCATAAATATCATCAATTTTTCTTAGAAAAATGCTTGTACGGTAAAATTATGATAAACATATTTTCGAATTTTAACAGCTTCAACCCCAAGATAAATTAGAACCCATTCACATCAAATTAACGATTTTTCGTGATTACCATACTAATATTTAAAATTCTTAATATGGCAAGCAACTGCATCCACCGACCATTTGTCAACAAGTGGTGAAATGTCAGCCAAAAATACCAATCCGAATCTATCCAAATCCAACTAACTACCCAAAGGATGAATCAAACCCAAGCTCACACCATATAATTGAACAGGAAGTGCTACCTACTACAAATAGTTTGTAGTATGGAAAAATATGATACCTACAGTGTGGAAAAACGTTAATTTTTAATTATTTAATTATTTTTTATAATTCGAGTTTACAATATTCATTGTAACATTCAACGGAGTGTGGAAATTAAATTTCTTTCCACACTCGTCTAATTATTTTTTGTGTCACACTTGGTAATTGTGTGCATTTTATTAGACAATTTTTAAATTTGTTGAATGACAACAGTAAAAAGTCAGAGGCTTTATGTAAAAAGAAGAAGTGTTTTGTCACTTGACATTCTAACCTAATAATTCAAATGTCATAGTGTGTCAATAGACCTTAGACAAGGAAAGAGAGAGGACTGCGCATTGGAATCAATTTATGTAACCCATTTACCACCAAACTAATGTCGGACAATATTGACATAGGCGTATCATACGATTTTTCTTATACGATTATTAAATAATCATTTTCATTATTTCGTATTACAAATCTAATTTAAAAAAGTCTTTAAATATGTACTGCTCCAAAAAACAACAACAATCATTTTAAAACATATTTATTTAATAAATATTACAGTCTATTTTATCTATTTTAAATATATGTTTTTGTTCCACGCTACTGCAAAACTATTACATCTATGAGAAAATAATAACAATTAATTGAAAAATAATCTTTAAAACTGAATGAAAACAATTTTCAAAATGTAGGTATGTACTATTAATTTAAGTTATCATACATAACATATGTGATTTAGTTAAACATCTATTACCTGAAAGCTGTAATATTATTAAAAATAAATTTCAAGGAAATAGTTTTAAAATACTTTTTACCTATGAAATGACATTCCTTCCTCTTTTTTAGCACTCTGACCGTTGCACTTATAAACTGCACAATTAACCATTTTAAAATGTCTATTCAGGTAATTAAAAAAGGTGAAAATTAATAAAAAAACTAAAAAAATACAATTCGACGTTCCAAATTTGTTTACCACCAAACGTTTGAAAATTGGCTTCACTCACACGCATAAGGTTTTTATTGCCATGCGCTGTCCTCTCTCTTTCCTAGTCTAAATGTTTATGCCCCTTATATAAAATTGTGCCTATCATTCCGTATATTATTATGAATAAGACCATAAGAGGTTAGTTCATTGTTTATTTTATAAACAAAATAAAATCGCAAATCGATAGAGATGGTTGCAAGTATCGACGAAGTCGGTCGCCAACCCGTTTTCTATTGAAATGTAATTCAATATCCGTTGGGACATATAGCCCAGGAAGTAGTTGTTTTTTTGATAGAAAACGGTCAAGCTTGGTATAGAAACTGTTAAGTTTCCTTACCCTGGGTGCAAGTGGAAACAATTTTCCACTTTTTCAGTTTTTTTCAATACAAATTACTTGGTAAATAAATGGATATGTTCTACAAACAAATTCAGAGAAGTAAACAACTCAGTTAAACTTTCAAACTTGATATATCTGACTATGTAATTTTAGTTATTAGGTGCCAACATAATTTAATGAACACAAAATGTACTAATTGTTGAATAGTTTCACTTAAAAAACATAAATAAATGCGAATTATAAAAAATAATGTGTAAAACTTTTGCCAAAATGACTCACTTTGCAATAGGAACCGCGAAGCTGTGAGTTTTGCAAATAACTTATTTACTTATTCGTGTATTATTTATATACATAGTAACTTTTAAATCGTTTGGGTACTTTTAATTTTAAGAACAATAAATAACTGAACAGTTAAACTAAACTTCCACTATTTATTCGAAAAATTCGCTTTAAAATTCAATTACAGCTGTTTCGCTAATAACTCATCGAATTTTTCCAATAAGTAGTGGAAGTTTAGTTTAACTGTTCAGTTATTTATTGTTCTTAGTAAGATGAACTTCCAAAAAGTAAAGGTTAACACAATCAACTTTTAATTTTTAATTTAATTTTTTAAAAGTTAAAAAATTCATAATAGTATATTAAATATCATATGGCTTTGTTATGATACGAGTTCAAGTTAAAAAAACGACTGTCACAACAGCCATATGAAATTGTTTATAACATTTTTTATATTTTGCCATTTTATCATTTTTTAAATTAATTTATTGTTTGTATGTAAATTACGAAAACTTCGATTTTAAAAAGTATGTTGGTAGCACTGTGTAATTTATAACATTTGACAGTTTTGACATTTGAATTATCAAATGTTAATGTTTTAAAATGAATAATACACCAATAATAATATATTATATAAGTAAAAGATGATATTCATATTCACAAATACTTTCTTAAAGAACAATATAAAAATAATAAATTGCTATTAGACACAAATGTCATTGCCAATAGTCTTGTCATTAGACTCATGTTGCCAACCATTTAAAACAAAAAATTGCGTGCGTAAAAGTTACATTACGATACGCAAATGCGTTTTATATTGAAGATTTTTATTAGTGCAAAATATAAAAAATTATTAAAAGATTTAGTCGGAACAAACTGAAAGAAGAACTGCCAAATAATCAAATTTAAAGGTTGAATCTTTTAGGACGATTAGTACAACTTATTTCGGACGCAATCTGCGTCAATAAGAATGTTTTATCGTACAAGGACGCCGGCAGATATTTTGACAGGGGGGGCGCGACATACCGGTGGGTCAGGGGGTATGGAATAATATTTTTGTATATCAAACTCACGTTTTGGCCATTTTTTACCTTAAATCTTTCTTGTTGAAGCTAAATTCTGTATTGGCAACTGTGTTATTATTTACCAATATTAAAAAAATCTTTCCTGATCCAGGGGGGCCCTTGCCCTGCCACTCTTACCAGTGCCCTTGTTATCGTATATTTTATTTATGTTTTAATCGAGGGATTGATGATTCTTTCAGTGGGTGTACATCTGCAAATGTTCAGTATTCCAATACCATCAAATTTTTTTGAGTACCTTTTTAATTAACCTTATCTGTAAGATATTGGTAAGAGATTCGGTTCCTAAAATTTTAATTTTCACAAAAAAGAAGTCGTAAAGTGGAGTTAGTTTGATTAAATATGCGGTACTTTGATTTAGTATAGATTTTGTTATTTTGTACCAAAGTTTAATGGCATGTGGGTAGAAATAAAAGTAACATTTTAATGTAGACAAATAAATTCAAAAGAAAAATATACGTTTTACCTGTATCTTTTTTAACCTTTGCTCAACCCTCCTTACCATAATTTTGTCCGACTTTGTCTCTGCTCCAGCTTTGACGAAGAGGTGAATCAAATAAACAAAAAATTTAAACGAATAGTACTTTATTTCACAAACAATTGTCATCAATCATCTTGAAAATAACAACAAATAGTATAGACAACTCCCTATAACTATATGAAACACTGATATATGCATTTATTAATCTAAAAGATTACTAAAAAAAATTTAAAGCGAAAGTTTGATCAAAAACCCACAAGAAAAACCAGTTTTTTCAAAGTAAGTACGTCAAAAAATACAATCGATCACTTTTCTCGTTATAAAAACCATTTCCTTTTGAAAATGTTTAAATATACTCGGTCATAATCAAACTTCCACAAACAGTTACCAACTTTTAAACAATTCAAACTAAGAAATGTACAAGACTTAATAAAATTTCCAGCTCAACCTTTAAATAAAACCGTCTGAAAATTGGTAACACTAAATACTATTCGAAATGAACCCTTAATACTCTATCAAGAAAAATTCGAAACGCGATTTAAATATAAAAGATCAAATATTTTATTTAAATACTTTTTGTTTTCAAAAGTTTGCGATACACACATTTCACCTAATATAAGCAGTCTTGTTACTTTTACTAAATTTAACTGTACAGAATGTCCCACTTCCGTCCTAATTATGTGTCCCAAACTTGTCTCGATACCAAACACAACTTACACTACTACTACTCCAACACACAATCTTTTTAGAGGTTGCAAAGTATCGAGGAATCGATACTTTTGTAAAAATTATCAAGTATCGATATCATGGCCCACAAAGCTTTTTTTCAATTTCACGTGTTTTTTTATCAATTACCGATACGATAGATCCGATATACCGATAAAAACTGAAATGTCTGATTGTCAGTTGTCACTTGTCAAATCAAAATCAAGCCTATATTTTACCCATAGATTAATATAGGAAAATTCCATCACTGATGCCTCTATCTTGGTTTTTGGTTCATTACAAACAGAGAAAGAGGAATTAGTTAGAGAACTGATTAAAGTTACTGTTGAATTTCACAATTCGCCTTATCTATGCCACTGTTCCGTTCCTTGTTCCTAACCTAAAAATCGTTTACCGATTGATAATAAAAATGAAAGGGTAAAAATCTATAATTTTGAAATACTTTGAGAAAACACAGTTGAATTCTTCCTCTCTATTTAAATTCAAAGGACTCTAAAATTTTCGGATCTAAGTTGTAAACATCTAACCTAACTTCTGTCATTGGACCATAAAACGACAAAACACCTTTGTTCTGAACTCTTGTGTTCTCTGGCAAAGAACAAAATGACAATGGATACTTTTTACAACCTCTAAATCTTTTTTCAAACAAGAGAAAAATAAATTAATAAACAAAGGGAAAATAGCACGTGAAAAAGGAAGATGAGACATTTTTGGTAAAGAATATTCGAGTAAAAGAAGAAGTTGATGTAGCGGTAATTTAAATTATGTTCGGCCAAACTAAAAACTTCAATTAAGCGTTTTAAACCCGAAAAGGTAAAGCTCAGTGACACCCTGTACACCGAATGTTGATTGATTGATTGATCATTAATTAAACGCTACCTGACTAGATTATATAAAAAAGTGAGTAAATATCAATACAAAATACATATATCGAATAGATACAATTTTTATATATTTTTCATTGTAAAAACCTTATCAAAAATTCCCTCTAACATTTAAAAAAAAAAAAACAAAAAACAACGAAATTTAAATGTTGTGTTTCTTTGGTAAAGAAAAAACATCCTTGTTATTTTCGTTAAAACAAAAAGAGGAAGGCTTCCATCCAGTATAGTTTTGTTTTTCTACTTTTCTCATCCGGTACAACACAAAAATGAACTATTTTAATATTCAGTACTTCAAAATCTGTTATCACAGAAACATAATAATCATCCTCCCTTATCAAGCCTCGAAATGTTTGTACAAAGCAGTTACGTAGCTCATCACTTGCTGCCAATCGGGTCGTTCCAACTGAATCATATCATTAATATTCTGAAAACGAAACAATCTGTAAAAAAAAACCTTCAAATTCATCTAATTTCTAACACTTACCAGAGTCGTAGGTATTCCGACACTCTCGGCAGCCGAAAACGCTAAAGAAAAATTCCTTCTCTTTTCTTGAGGCGTTAAACTATCGTAAGGTATCCTGTCTGGCAAGTAAGTATGCAATAACGCACACAGTGCGAGTCCGTCGTTCCAGGAACTACTGAAATTCGTTATGTCGATGTTCCTGTAACCAACAGTTTTGTTCTGGCACCATTTCAACAAGGCGTTCCGTTTGGAGCCTCCATTCTTCACCAGACCATTCAAAGGATCTTTTCTTTCGCCTACAAACAATTACAGTTCGATATATAGAGGTCATAAAAAGTGGAAATCAACATTTTGTGCCTCTAAAGACAATAGAAATCTGGATTAATACACTTTCCTATCCAGGTCCAGCATTTTAGCACCAGAGGCAGTATCACCAAATTTTACTATTCCAAATGGATCAGGCAGATAGCAAATAGGAACTGCTCGCTTGAGGAAACCCATGAAGAGGTCCTACATTTTAGCACTAGAGCCAGATTGTTGAAGATCCCTGTCATAGGGCTACCTGCCCCTGGCATTTAATACTCCTAATCCATTTGGAGTAGTAACATTTGGTGATACTTCGGTGATTCTTGTCATGGGAAGAGATCCAGCATTTTAGCACCAGAGACAGTATCACCAAATTTTACTATTCCAAATGGATCAGACAGAGAGCAAATAGGAACTGCTGGCTTGAGGAAAACCCATGAAGAGGTGATTACAGGTCCTGCATTTCAGCACTAGAGCCAGATTGTTGAAGATCCCTGTCCCTGGCATTTAATACTCCTAATCCATTTGGAATAGTAACATTTGGTGATACTTTGGTGATTCTTGTCATGGGAAAAGAGGTTGAGTATCACCAAATGTTACTATTCCAAATGGATCAGGAGTGTTAGATGCTAGAGATGCAGGGTGGCAAATGAAAACTGCTGGAAATAGCTTGAAGAAAACCCATGAAGAGGTGATAAGATTACAGATCCTACATTTTAGTACCAGAGGAAGTTTATTGAAGATCCCTTTCATGGGAAGAGATTAAGTATCACCAAATGTTACTATTCCAAATGGATCAGGAGTTTTAGATGCTAGAGACAGAGTGGAAAATAGGAACTGCTGGAAGTAGCTTGAGGAAAACCCATGAAGAGGTGGATATAAGATTCCATATCCTACATTTTAGCACTAGAGGCAGATTATTGAAGATTCCCTGTCATTAGAAGAGGTTAAGTATCACCAAATGTTACTACTTCAAATGGAGTGTAAGATGCTAGAGGCAAGTAGCAAATAGGAGCTGGTGGCTTGAGGAAAACTCATGAAGAGGTGGATATAAGATTTTAGATCCTGCACTAGCACTAGACTCAGATTATTAAAGATACCTGTCATAGGAAGATAAGTATCACCAAATGTTACTAATCCAAATGAATCAGGAGTGTTAGATGCCAGGGGTAGTTAGCAAATAAGAACTGCTTGAAATAGCTTAAGGAAAACCCACGAAGAGGTGGATATAAGATTCCAGATCCTATTTTAGCACTAGAGGCAGATTATTGAAGATTCCCTGTCATTAGAAGAGGTTAAGTATCATCAAAGGTTACGACTTCAAATGTAGTGTTAGATGCTAGAGACAGGTTGCAAATGGGAAGAAATAGCTTGAGGAAAACCCATGATAAGATTACAGGTCCTGCATTTTAACACTAGAGGCAGATTATTGAAGATCCTTGTGATAGGAAGATGTTAAGTATCACCAAATGTTACTATTCCAAATGGATCAAAAGATTTAGATGCTGGAAACAGGGGGCAAATAGGAACTGCTAGAAATAGCTTGAGGAAAACCCATCAAAAGGTGGATATAAGATTTCAGTTCCTACTTTTTAGCACTAGAGCTAGATTATTGAAGATCCCTTTCATGGGAAGATGTTAAGTATCACCAAATGTTACTACTCCAAATGGATCAGGAGTGTTATATGCCAGGGGCAGGTAGCAAATAGGAACTGCTAGAAATTGCTTGAAGAAAACCCATAAAGAGGTTATAAGATTCCAGATCCTACAATTTAGCACTAGAGGTAAATTAAGATCCCTGTCATAGAAAGAGGTTAAGTATCACCAAATGTTACTATTCCAAATGGATCAGGAGTGTTAGATGCTAGAGACAGGGTGGCAAATAGGAGCTGCTGGAAATAGCTTGAAGAAAACCCATCAAAAGGTGGATTTAAGATTCCAGATCCTACATTTTAGCACTAAAGGTAGATTAATGAAGATCCCTGTCATAGGAAGAGGTTAAGTATCACCAAATATTACTATTCCAAAGGGATTAAGAGTTAGATGCTAGAGACAGGGTGGCAAATAGGAACTGCTAGAAATAGCTGGAGGAAAACCCATCAAAAGTTTGATATAAGATTTCAGTTCCTACTTTTTAGCACTAGAGGTAGATTATTGAAAATCCCTGTTATGGGAAGAGGTTAAGTATCACCAAAGGTTACTACTCCAAATGGATCAGGAGTATTAGATGGCAGGTAGCAAATAGAAACTGCTTGAAATAGCTTGAGAAAAACCCATGAAAAGGTGGATATAAGATTTCAGATCCTACATTTTAGTACTAGAGCCAGATTATTGAAGATCCGTGTATAGGAAGACGTTAAGTATCACCAAAGGTTACTACTTCAAATGGAGTTTAGATGCTAGAGGCAGATAGCAAATAGGAATTGCTGGAAATAGCTTGAAGAAAACCCATGAAGAGATGGATATAAGATTCCAGATCCTACATTTTAGCACTAGAGGCAGATTATTGAAAGTTTACCTGTTATTAGAAAACGTTAAGTATCACCAAAGGTTACTAATTCAATTGGAAGCCGGTAGTAAATAGGATTGTTAGATGCTAGAGGCAGGGTGGCAAATAGGAACTGCTGGAAATAGCTTAAGGAAAACCCATCAAGAGTTGGATATAAAATCGCCACCAGATATAGTACAACAAAGGACAAAACTCAGATCAAATTTGTACAACATTTTAGCTCAAGAGGAAGATAGATGCAGATGCCATAAGAAATTTATCCATAAGGATTTAAAACTGGTAAAAAATCTAAAATAGCTTTAGAGAACTAATAAGAATCGCCATGAAAACTGTGGGAAGAAGACTCAAAAGGAAAATCTTATCAGTTTAGACAAGAACATAAAGAAATCCTTGCTTCTCAATGGATCATGTATTATTGTACCAGATTTTAAGAGTAATACAGTAGATATATTTAAGCATTTATATTTATTATGTTAATTGTAACACTCACTTAAATCAGAATAACTGTTCCTCCTCGAAAAATCAATTCCTTTTTGTAGAATGGTCTCCCTGTAACCGTCTTCATTTTTGGGCTTAACAATGTCAGTCTTATTAATCGATTCTGGAAGTAAATTTTAATCAGTATTAAACGATAAAAAACAGTTTATTAAGTAAGCAATTACCAGTTATGACGTTTTTGCTCCATTCCCGATTCAACTTGTTCGGTTGTTGCTCTTTCAACGGAGTCTTCGTCTGGGTTACGTTCTCCGACCAATCGGGTGTTCGTAACGGAGATATCGGAGAAGGCGTAGGTATTATTGAAGGACTCGAAGGACTTCTCATATCCGATGTTACCGAATTGATAGAAGACGTCGAGCTGCTACGAGATACGGCATTCAGAGCTGAAATATTTTACATTTACAATTTTAACTTCGGTTAAAAAAACGTTTTAAACAGTTTACTAACTTGTTTTTGGTAAAACGGGTTTTCCTTGACTCTCGATGCTTTCGATTAAAGATTTAACTGATTGTCGGCTATTCTGACGGCTCAGTACGATATTTTTTCTACGTAGAGCCACTTCTTCTCCGGGAAAACTGGAAGGTCTCAACGGAACTGGTTCGTTCACTACTAAATCATCAAAAAACAAAACAAAAATTTAATTAATATAATCGACAAATAATCGCATTGTAAATGTACGTCTTTAATGTAGAAAACACAAAAAAAGTGCATCAGTACTTGAATCATATTTCTTGGAAAAAAACTGAAGGTTGTACAAGGCAAAAAACAATTAATACTACAAGCGTTTGCACCAGAAGATGAAGCTACTAGGATATAAGTTTAAAGAAAGTTGAGAACGTAAAAAAAGCCCATCAGGTTAGGGTGCCAGGTTAGAGAAAAAATTATTGCCTGCTAAAAGTGCATATGATTGGGAACCTACAGGCCCTACAATGTATTCTTCAAGAGAATAGAGCCTCAGGATACAAAAGAACATAACTGCTTACTAAGTTATCAAAATACAAATATTGATAAATCATTAGCCTCTCCAATGTACCATTAGAAAAAAATTACCCCTGGACTTAAAAGAATAAAACTGAAAAGTAGAAAATTGTTTCTACCTGCACCCAAGTTCTATACCAAACTTGACCGTTTTCTATGAAAAAACAACTACTTCCTGGGCTATATGCCCCAACGGACATTAAAACCATCTCTGTCGGTTTGCAAATAAGCGGGAATAACACTACCCGCAGACCTGTTTCGACATTATTGTGTCATCATCAGTACGAGGTGAAATTATTTTCAGTATGTATTTATCTTAAAAGAATTCAGAAACCAAGAATCCAATGCATCATTCAAGGAAAAAGAGTCTACGGGTAGGTATGAACATCCTGCAAAGAATCCTTCAATAAAAATGTCTTCAAAACATAATTTACCAGAATATTTCATATATTGAACAATCACGAGCTTCCCCAGCATATCAAAACTATGCCAAGATATTGAACCACTTCCTGATTGACTCAATTAACAGAATCAAGACTCACCAGGACAACCTTTGCTAAAAAAGATACCTAGATCATAGAAATACATCCTGGCTAATCTAGAGGACATTTATTAGAAAAAATAATTAATAAATATTTTCCTTATGGATATGGAGGGTTTAAAAACCTGCTAGCAATTAACCAATAAAAATCGGATTCCTTTTAGGAAATGTACATTAAATTTATTTCGCATATATTTGATATAAAGTACAAAAAAAAAGAACAATATCAATACTAGTCACAACTAAAATAAAATCATTATATCTCTTTCTCGATTTCTTCTTTAGTCAATTCCCCATCCCTATTATCGCTAACAACGGATTTTGATTCCGCGGATATCTCAGATTTTCCCGAAACCGAAACTTTGATTGTCGATTTCGGAGGCTCGCTTTCGATAATATCTTTCGAATCGACCTTGACGGATTGTTTGGCTTCCAATTCTTGGAACACCTTCTTCGCCACCGAGTAAGAAGTTTTCTGTTCCCCGTGCTCTTTGGTGCTGTTGGTGGAAGGTAGTAACTTCACTTTCGGAGTGGTTTCTATGTTAATCAAGCTTTTAGTTTGGGTAACGTTGAGGTCGATCTTAGAACCCTGAGTTTCTTCCTTTGTCGGTTCTTTGGCAGTTTCTTCAACTTTAGCAATGTTAGATACGGAAGCCGATTGGAGTACGTGGTAGGCTTTTTCCCTTTCCAAAGTACCATACTCGGGCATGTTGTTGTTGTTGGCGAAAAATGGTTTTGTAGCGTCATCGAGCGGTACAAAATCAACTATCTTCGGTTTGGAATTGGTTTGATCTTCGGAAGGTACTTTAGGATCATCGTAGATTTCCGTATCGCTCACTTCGCCCAAATACGTTATGTTGTAGGTCATTTTTTGTTGGTCTGATTCGCTCAATGTTTTATCAGCTGGATTCGCATTGAATACGCCTACGTAACCTTTGTCGAAACTGGGAGTTTCTAAATTTTCGAGATTGACAAGATTTAAATTCGAATCGTCAATTTTGTTATCGGTCGAGTCTACGACCACTTCCGAAGGAGTTCTTAGGTCTAGTTTCTCCGTTGTATTGGCCACAGCTATCACCGAGTAAGACGACGCAGCCTAAGAAACAAATGCATACTCATAAGTACATTCCTTTAACAATTTATTAAAATATAAGAGACGAAAATTGGCTCCCTTGAGGGTTCCGGTAATTCAGAGTTGACATTTCATTATAGCTATACATAAATAGTTAATACAAGGTTTGTTACATGTAGATTAAGAAGAAACTCTGGAAATTAATTTTACTAAAATATGTTAGAAATGGGTATGTTCATAATTCAATGATCTAACAAGAAAATTTTGGAGTAATGACTGACTAAAGAAAAAACCTTGAAGGCTGCAAGGTGTCAAAACTGACGAATCAAAAAGGGACTGCGAAACCAGTGTTGCAGTTTTTGATGAAAGAATAAACCAAGGTTTCGGTAATCCTCTTTGAAAACACACCATGATTTATTTAAACTCAAGTATACGCCATATTAATTTGTGCAAATATTAAATTGAGAGTCTAGTCAGCTTTGCAAATAAGAACAAAGATCTGTGGGGTACTTACACAAGATTGGAAAGAGAGAGAGACTGGAATTTGCGTGAGGTGTGAAGTGGAGGATGATGATGATGAGGGTCATGTGTTTAGATGTTGGAAGAACAAGGATTTAGAGAAATTGAAGAGGAGACTCGGGGGTAGCAGTGTATTGAGAGAACGTGGTGGAGATAATGATGAGAGGAGACAAAGAATGGATAGAGGTTAGCGAAGTTGTGGAGAAAATGATGGCGAATAGTATAAATGGTTGAAGAGTGTGTGAGGGACCGCTGCCCGTCTTGCTAGGAATGCTAGGGTAAAATAAGAGGACTGACGCAGAATCGTTAGTTTTTTTGTTGGTACAAAACAACAGAGCTCTTGGTTTGGATTGGAAGAGATTGGCAAGTTCATTAACAAAAAACACACATTATTAAAAATGCTCGTGATGAGTAGGGCTCAGCTAAGGATGATGTTGGACCAGCTAACAGGATAATTTGGTCTGAAAGGACATCTGAGAAAAATGAGACTTGCAAATGGATAACCAAAACAGCCATACACATTCTATCAGATTGTGAGAGAGTTTAGAAGAATATTACACCCATCCAGTACAAGCTTTTTAATGAAGCATAATGCTGGAATAAGTGGATTAAACATTTTGTCCATGGGAATAATAAGCTAATAGCTTCAATTGTCTTGGAGGCATGAGTCTTACCAATCCAAGGAAAAAAAGTCCACTTTGTTATTGTTATGCAGATTGAATCAAGAAAATACTAAATTGAGGGAATCTGTCACTACTAGGTAATTAATGTATCCTCTTTTACAAGTCTCCAGTCTTTTATTGACAATTTTGATTCTTAAAATCTTTATTAAATTATATATTGAGAATACGTGAATTCTTTCTACTTTTCTTTTGGAAAACGTTACTTATCTCTGGTTTTCGAATTAATCTTAATAAAAAAATAAAACAAAAATTTACAAAAGAAAAATTATCAAAACTGAATTACCGGATTGTTCAACGGACCCCAAAAGTTACTAATATTTGAATTATTACATAATATCTAGTACTCACCCCATCGACTTCGTCCAGCTGTTCTTGTCCACTCTGAGCATTGGGTAACAGATAAATCTTATCGGAAAATTTCTCCGACTTCTGAATGGACGTCAATTTAGGTTCGACGCTTTGATTCTCATCGCCTTCGCTTACGTTGGACGTTCCGGTTAAATCGCTAATGTGCGATTTTATTTCCGGCACTTCCTGTGGTATTTGCTTCGGTTTTTCGATATCCGAAGGAAGACCATCGAGTTTCGGTATATTCACCAACGTACTGGAGATTTCTTCGACGACATTCTCCCGACCCGTCTCATCACTTAAATTTTTACTACGCTCGGTCATTTTTTCCATTCCAATATTATTGGCATCTGAGTAACCGTCATCGGAACTGTCATTCTGACTGACGACTTGATTTTTTGCCCGCGGTATGGGTAAAGGCTTCTTTTCAGTCGTTTTGAGTAACGGTGACAGTTTCTGCTGCTGCTTCGATCGCGATAAGTATCTTACGTTAGCGTAAATGGGATCGGAATGTTTGGTTCTATGTTGGGATAGAAGTTCGAAGTGTTGGGCAAAGGATTTCACTTTCTTTTCTGGTTTTGCGGATTTTAGATCTGCGAGTCCCGACCAACGGTTAGTTTTTTCCCAAGGTGCTGCTACCACCGCTTCCAAATTAAGACTTTTTACTTCTCTATTTTGGGGCTTCTTGTTTCTGTACAGGATCACATGTCTCTCTGTTTTTCTATCTATGGTACCGGCTTCGTTTAGTGTAGGACTCAAGTCCAGGGACAAAAACGTTGTCCCAACGTCAGGTTTATTGATATTCTTTCCAGGATCTTCTTCACTGGTAAAGTTTTTAAGTGCAGAATCTTGCTTTGTTTCACTTTTAACTATTTTTTTCTTAACAACCCTATTTCTTGTAGAACTCATTTTTCCTAGCAATTCCTCCAAATCATCAGTCTTTTTGGTCAAAACTATTTTGTTGTCATTAATATTGCTAGCTGGTGGACTTATTATAGGCAGTGGAGGAATGCTTTGCTGCTTGTAAACTTTCACATTTTCCTCATCATTATTTATTAAAGAAATGTGATCTTCAAGTACATCAGGTATTGAACAAACGTCTTTTTCAGAGAAAAGACGACCCGATGGTTCTTCTCCTTTTACAGATTGTGTATTTAAAATATCTGGTTTATTGATCTTTGGTACATTACTAACTATTTTACCATCAACTTCATCTGGATTTAACAAGACATTGTTTTGATCATTAATCTTAGAAGTTTTTGCTTCAAGAGTTTTCAATTCACTCCCTTTAGTGATTACATCTTCCTTATTAAGACCAGAAACAAAAATTTCTCTTGGTTTTTTATCAACAGAAGGAATATTTTCTTCAGTTCTGACTGTTTGTTCAATTTCTACATCTAGTTTAGGTTCTTGGTGACTATCAGAAGCTAAGGTGGAATATTTAGGAACTGCAACCAACTCTTTTTCTTCCACACTCATTTCTCTTGGTTGTACATCAACAAGAGGTACGTTTTCTTCTTCTTGTTCAAATGATTTAGGTTCTTGGTGAAGCTGGGAAACTGAACTGGAGTGTGTAGGAGCTGTTATTAACTCTTTTTCTTTCACACCAATTCCTCTTGGTTGTACATCAACAAGAGGTAAGTTTTCTTCAGATCTGACTGATTGTTCAACTTGTTCAAATGATTTAGGTCCTTGATGAAGCTGGAAAACTGAACTGGAGTGTGTTGGAGCTGTTATCAACTCTTTTTCTTTCACACCAATTCCTCTTGGTTGTACATCAACAAGAGGTAAGTTTTCTTCAGATCTAACTGATTGTTCAACTTGTTCATCTGATTTAGGTTCTTGGTGAAAATGAGAAGCAGACCTGGAATGTTTACGAACTTTTATCAACTCTTTTTCTTCCACATAAATTTCTTTTGGTTGTGTATCAACAACAGGAAGATTTTCTTCACTTTTGACAATTTCTTCAACCTTTTTATCAAGTTCTTGGTGACAATCAGCAGATGAAATGGATTGTTTAGGAACTCTTAATAACCCTTTTTGTTCCATGCAACTTTCTATTGGTTGTACATCCACAGATTCTCTGTCTGTTAAATAATTAGCAGACAATGACTGAATCAGTTTAATATCATCGTCATTAATTTCTGATAAAGGTCTGGAGTAAGAATGTGATTTAACGTTTTGAATTACAGCTAAATCCTCTTGGGTTAACTGTTGCTCAACATTTAAACTTTCAGTGGTAAATCCTAATTCGATAAATTGAACAATTGGCGATTTTCTATTCTCGACTATCTCCACGCGATGAATTTCTTTGCATTCCAGTGGGATATCTTCGAATTGTTCTATGGAAGATTCGTTGAGGGTGCGAATAATCTGCAAGTCACTGTTATCACATACCATTCTAACTGGTACACCAGAATCTTCATTGTTAGACTTTTTGATTGTTGTTTCTTCTTTTTCGAAAGCTTTAACGTTTGTCACTTGTCCATTTTTTAATTCAAAATATGAATCATCGGAAAAAGTGAGTTCTTTTGGAGACAATTTAGATTTATCAAGACCAGTTTCAGTGTTCTTTTTCTTTATAGGTGTAGAACTATTGTCAGGTTTATCTTCTGTTTGTTTTATCACCTGCGATACTCTGGTTTTCAAATAATGTTCAAAAATATGTTCCATTTCCTTATCTATATTTTTATTTCTAACTTCAACGTAGGAATCTGGATTAGGTTCTTCTTCCAAATACTCGTTAGTGGAGAATCTCTTTTTTATTTCTGTAACAACTCCTCTATAACTTAAACGGTGGTTCAAAGGCGAAGCTACCCCGGCTCTATTTTCTTTTAATATCTGGTGATAATCATATGCACCAGATCCATCTGCAGAGTCATCTGTAGCTAAGTCATCATCAACCGGTTCTGTAATTGAGGTAATTGAAAGAGGTATGGTTTCTTTAAATATCTGGTGATATTCATCGCCAACAGGTTCAGTATTTGAGCTCATCGTAAGAGGTACCCCGGTTCTATTTTCTTTAAATATCTGGTGATATTCATCGCCAACAGGTTCAGTATTTGAGCTCATCGTAAGAGGTACCCCGGTTCTATTTTCTTTAAATATCTGGTGATAATCATATGCACCAGATTCATCTGTAGCCAAGGTATCGCTAAAAGGTTTAGTTCTTCGGGTTGTTGAGAAAGTTACTCCAGCTTTATCTTCCTTTAATATCTGGTGATAATCATATTCGTCAGTTCCATCTTTAATATAATCTGTAGGTTTTTCATTTTTAATCATCTCCAACTGTTCTTTGTCTTCGTTGATTAATTTTTGTAGCTGATTAAACTTTTCGGTTATGTTGCTGATAGTATCGTTAACTTCTGCTGGTGATGTTTTGTATGGTCCTCTTAATTTTGCTCTTTCTAAAGTATCATTGTAGTTTAAGGAATCGTGTTCATCTGCTTTAGAAACTGGTATGGTTTCTATTGTTGCAAAATGAAGAATCGGCTGTTGAGATACAGGGGGATCTTGTGTAGGGACCAATTCTTCTTGGGCGTACAAAATAACCTTGGACGGTTTATGGTTATCTATCTTATGAAGATCTACTTTGAGGTGCTTATTCTTTTTTAAAGTTTCGTTGTATATCAAGGAATCAACCAGTCTTACTTTTTCTGGAAGAGGATCTTCTAAAGACTTTTTATTTGAGAAAGTGGTTAATTCTGTAGATTTGGATATGTTTGGGATAGGTAAAGCTTTCCTTAAAGTGTTGGTGAAAGATTTTTCGTCGTACGGTCCTACTTCGTTGGTTTCTATGTTAAATTCAGCACTGGAAAGGGAAGAATCACTACCACTGTTATACATATTGACCACATGGAGTTTGTCGTCAAAAGAAAAAGTTATATCGTTGTAACTTTTACTTGCTTTAAGTTTAGAGGTTAAATCTTTGGTTTGTTGACGTTGTACGTCCGATTTTCTTCTAACAATATCTTTAATATCAGGATCGTAGATGATTTCTTTGAGTTTCTTGTTTCTTAGTACGGATTCTTCGGTGGGTTTGCTGATAGGTAAGGTTTTAGCTTTGCTCGATTTTTTTAAAGTATTTTTTCTTTCTTCTAGAGCATTTAATAGTCTAACGGCAAATTGTTGTTCTTTATTTAACATTGATTCTGGTGTGTTTTTTGGAATGGATTTTACTATCTTTTCTAGTGTGGAATATTTAACGTTTTGGTTGAAAATGTTGTTATCAGATTGACTGTTGACGACTACGGTGAAGTCTGAGTATCTTTTGTTGCAATTCGAAACGGAATCGCTGGGAACTAAACTCGATACGCGTTGTCCTCCGATGTTCAAAGAAGATGCTCCTGTTAGATCTTCAGTTTCTACGGTCCTGTATAATTTTATATTAGTTTCGATAAGATCCACGTGGTGGACTTGATCGACACTCATACTTCTACCGATTAAAGAAACTCTCTTTTTATTTGCTGGTGAGGTTAAGGTGTCGCTCTTTCCTTTTGCGCTTCTGTCTATTTCTCGGATAACGTTCCGGATTTCCGGTGCCTCTTTCTCGAAGGACGCCATGTCTTCTATTGTTTTTACTTTCGGATTTTTTATGATTTCCATAAGTTTGGGATTCGTCAGAACCGAATCTAGGAGAGGTTTACTGATCGCCAGTTGGTCTTTGGCTTTCGGAGCCACCGGTTTAATCTTCAAATAATCGTCTTCGTATATTATCTTCAATTTTCTTATGATCTTTTGTTCTTCGGTGAGATTTTCGTCTGGTATGGTTATATCTATGCCGGCATGGTAACTATTCAAAGATGCCAATAGCAGTTCTTCTTCCACAGACAAAGTTTTCAAACGTTTAGATTTTAATAGTTTGTTTTCTCTCCTTTTTACTGGGATCGTTTGAGGAACTTTATCAGTAGCAGTAGCCCTGTTTCTATTTCTCCTATTAGGTCTTTTTATGAACGTATCCATCTCTTGGTTCTCTTTATTGGAGGATTTTATAGTTCCACCTATTTTGAATAGAAATACAGAACAGTAAAGTTTTTCCACTTTTTTCTTCGCCACTACAACACAAACACATAAAGCAGAACTTGATAGTTTTTTTTAAAGCACAAAAGAGTTTCCAAAGCACATTAATTAAACCCACAGTCACATTGTTGCGACCATAGTGCATCGGACGGTTTTTTAGTCTGGAAAAATGGCATTAAAGTTAAATACATAAAACATTGTTTTGGACGTACAATTACAAATAAGCGATGAATAGAAATATTTCGACAATTTGATATTTTTTCGATATTTTTATAATTTTTATCATTATACTCACCCTTGAGTTTCTCAATTTCCGCCTTCAGTTGCCTTTCTCTCTCTCTGAATTGTTTGTTTTCCAATATCATGCGTTGGAGATCTTGTTGAGCTTCGGTTTTAAAATCGTTGGCTACTCTAACTGATGTTAGAAGGTCGTCTTGAAATTTTTCCCACTCCTCATTCTGCAACATAAACAAAAACCTTTAACCCTATCCGGCAAAAAGATTCAACTGCGAAAAGGATATAAATGGGCACAAATTTTGTTGGAATATATTTTTCAGGCTCTACAAGTACATGAGCATTTTTGTTCGATTGTCCAATAAAATAGTCCTGCTAGCTCTATCCTTGTTTAGTTCACAAGTTCATGAAATGTCACATCTCTGTCTTATTTTTGGAAAGTAAGCGCAGATGGCACTAGGTGTATGGAATTTTTGACACAACGGTAAACCTTAGAACATAAAGTTTGTTTGATATTCTGTGGTAAATGTGAAATCTGACGTGCCAACTGCCAAAGTATTCAATCGCCATTATTGTTTTGACGAGTTGTATTAACTGTGTTTTTTTGTGGCGTTTTTAGAATAAGTTCAATAATTAGAGTTCTTATTTATAAACTGTATGTCATTTTTATTGTCAACGTCAGTCATCCTATTCGCTAGATGGCACTGTCAATTTTCAATGTGGCCGCTACGAGGGTGAACAACAAAATTTTAGTTCATGCTTTGCATGCATCGTTGTTGCTGTGTATGTGCGAACTTCCTATTTTTTGTGATTTTTCTTGTCTTAATACACTACTCCATTTGACATGATGAGGCCTTCTCCAGTGACAAGTCCTCTTCAACCATTGTTTAGGTCAGCTGGCCAATTTCTTTTGAGTCTTCTTTCTATATGAGGTTCAAGTAGTGGATGAAGTATCTCATTAGAATGAGTTTCTAATTTGTTGTGATGGCTTGTACTTAGTTCTTGAATAACGTCTTTAACATATGCTATTTTTAAGTCTTCATGTAAAGTTGCATTGGAGATATACCAAGGTGCATCTGTTATCATGCGAAGTATCTACTGACTTCTTTGTATAATAGCTATATTAGACTTACTTGCGCACCCCCAGAGTTCTGCTCCATATGTCCAAATTGGTTTTATTATTGATTTATAAATGAGAAATTTATTTTCTAAAGCTAATTTTGATTTTCTACCGATGAGCCAATATAGATCTCGTACTTTCAGGTCAATTTGTTTTCGTTTCTTTATTATGTGTTCTTTCCAGGTCAGTCCTCTATCTAAGTGCATTCCTAAGTATTTGGTGTTCAAGGATTGTGGTATTTGGATGTTGTTTAAGTAAACTGGGGGACACACATCTTTCCTTAGGGTAAAAGTAACTTGAACAGATTTAGTTTCATTTATTTTAATTTTCCATTTTTGTAACCATGTTTGGATGTCATCTAAATGTCTTTGGAGCATTGTAGAGGCCACTACTGGATCTTCGTTACTGGCAAGGATGACCGTATCATCAGCAAATGTACCTATAGTGGTGTCTCTTTTTGTTGGAAAGTCGGCTGTGTATAGAACATACAGAAGTGGCCCAATAACACTACCCTGTGGAACTCCAGATTTTATTGGGAAATTAACAGATGTCTGTTCATTGACTCTGGTTCTAAACTCTCTGTCGCTTAAATAAGATCGGAGTAATTTGTAGTATGTATTTGGAAAGAAACTTTTGATCTTATATAATAGACCTTTATGCCAGACCTTATCAAAAGCTTGGCTAACATCTAGGAAAACAGAGGTGCAGAACTTTTTGTCTTCAAATGCTTGATTTATTTTGTGACTGATTCGATGGACCTGCTGTACTGTAGAGTGTCTTACCCTGAATCCAAACTGGTGAAGTGGTATCCATTCGGGAGTATTTGGATCTGTATTAATTTTTTGTATTATTAATCGTTCCAGTATTTTGGAAAAGACTGGCAACAGACTTATAGGTCGGTACGATGATACATTATTTAGGTCTTTGCCAGGTTTAGGTATCAGTATTATTTCTGCGGTTTTCAATATTTTTGGCCAGTAGTTTAATCTCAAAGCAGCATTAAATATATATGTAATGAGCACTACACATTCTCTTGGCAGTTCTTTGACAATCTTTGGAGTTATTTTGTCTATACCAGGTGCCTTTCGAGGATTTAAGCGCTGGATTTCTTCTTGTACCTCATTTATTTTGATACTTTTGATAACTGGATTGTTTGTGGGAATACTTGTCAACTCTCTCTCGATTTCATCATCTGCTGTATCGTTATTTGGGGTGAATACATCGGCAAGGTGTTTTGCAAATAGTACACATTTTTCTTCATCACTTCTGGCCCATTGTGGATTAGGTTCAGTTATGTTGCGAATGGGAGGCACCTGGGTTTTTGGTTTTCTTGCGTGTTTAATCGGTTTCCAGATCGAATTGTCATATCGGTTAAGATTAGTGAGATAGTCTGCGAATGAACTTTCCTGTGCTTCTTTGATTTTGGCTTTAAGCTGATTAGTTTTTCTGTTCAGTATAGTTTTATCTGCAGGGGCGTGTGTACGATGCCATGTTGCTCTAGCTTTCCTTTTTTCTGCAATCAGTTTCTTAATCTCCGCTGGAATGTTAAATGTTTTCTTTTCCTTAGTTAATGTAGGGGTGGCCTGTTGAGCTGCATCTTGTAGTATACTGTTTAATGACTTGACTGCGTCATCTATTTCATTTGGTGTTTTTAGGCTTAGATGTAAATTAGTCTTCTCCACAGCTATATCACGAAACTTTTCCCAATCAGCTTTTTTTTGTTGTGCAGTCTAGACTTTCTTTATTTAAGTTGATGTAGAAGTTTTTATTGTTGTGAGAATATAGTTTTTGTGACTTTATAAAAGTTGAAAAAATGCCTGTTACATGCCTTGTGATTGGTTGTGGAAGTAGATCAAACAGGGATGACTGACAACAACCACGTATAGAAGGGTTTATGAAACTTATATGGCCGACCAGAGACATGTTGCATATAACTGACATAGCGACAATTTCGACAAATTATCGCTATGTCAGTTATATGCAACATGTCCCAGGGCAAATATTTGTGACAGTTCAGGTAGAAAACCATTATGTTGAAAGTTTTTGATGTGTTTAGATCAATTTTTGTAGTATTTGTGTGAGATTTGTTGGCTATTTTGAGATGAAGAGCAGTTATTTAAAGAAGCTATTACAAGAACATCCTGATATTGGTAAAAGGTAATGATGAAAACTTGCAAAATATTTTATTTAGTTATTAATGTTATTAAGATGATTGTGAGACAAAATGGTTTCATTTTGAGTGTATCAATTTAGGCACTGTTCCTAATGAACCTTGGTATTGCAATTATTGCTCTAAATCGATGACTAGGTAATTATAAATAAAGACTTTTTTTAATAAAACAATACAAGTTGTAGGCATTTTCTACTAAATAAAACACACAAATATAGTCAAAAAGTTAATAAAAACTAAGTTTTTATCCTTTATCAAAAACAAACACCTTCAATAAATACGAAAACAGACCTTTGCAATAAAATCAAACAATTTACTTTCAATATTTGCCCTGGGACGCCATATTGGAATTTATTTGACAGGTTGTTGGATTGCCTAATTATTCTTTTTCAAGACTTTTGTATAAAGTAAAAAAAATGGTAATTATAAACGACTCTCTCTTTGTAGACTGGGAAAATCTAAAAATTTTAGTGGAACTTCTTACTGAAATAGTCTTCCACAATTGGGACAATTAAAAGTTACAGATAAGACACAAATTTTGGAAAAAGATCAAGAAAAATACTTGGGAATTTTCATAGACAGGCATTTAAAGTTGGATTTACAGGTTACCAACATTAAAAATAAACTAAAGGGCAGACTTCAAGTCATAACAGGTTTTTATACACTCAAACAGTATAGTAGCATAATATATTCATTTTGCAGTTAAAATTGGTAAGATAAGTGATCATCTTGTGCTATTGCTGGCTGTGAGAATTTGAATTCAGTCACCGACTTCCAATTCCAACAAAAGATAAGCTTAAAGAAACATTATTTTTAAATAAATACACTATAATATATTTTTATTTTATGTCAGTGATACAAAAAGTGTATAAAAATAAAGACTTTCATTTTAATTTAGTAAAATTGTATCATTTAATTAATAAACGTTTATTTATTATTTAAATTTCCCGCCAAGCAGGTTCGTAATTTAACTTACATAATTCTCCTGCAGGGGGCACTGCGCATAGAGACATTTCAATTTAATTCGAGATCAAATTGTAGAGGGCGTTTATAAATGTCAAAATTTAACATTGAAGATGTACATCAACTCTATATTGATCTATAAGTGTTATAGTATTCAAATCCTGTATGAGAAAGAGTTTTTATGGTAAATTTTATTTCTGCCAGTTCACGTTCACTGCAAGTCCAGAGTTTTTAAAGACGTACTTTTATTGATATACCGAGTACTTTTGACGTAAATCAGTCGCACCCAAGTTTATTTTTGCGTTTAAATCCAAAACAAAGTTCATTGCTTCATAAATTGCATAAGTAACGAATACAAACGAACAACAATGAAAATATTTCAAAACAAAACCTTTTTTTTACAAAATAATCACTTACCGAATGTATTAAATGCACCAACTGGTTTAAAACAGTGACTAACTAGAACAATACTGACGACTTATCTTATCTCCACGAAAAACAGGTACATAAAACCTTATTATTTATTTATTTAAAAAAAAACTAAATCCGGATAATTATCAAGGTCGAATGGTTGCTTACCTCTTCGGCTCTCTGCTTCTTCAATTCCTGCACTTCGTTTTCCAGCATGGCATTCTTCTGTTCGGTTTCGCTGAGATTTCTCTGAGTCTCCGACAAAACGGCCGATAATTGTCTCTTGTCCTCCAACTGACATTGACTCTGAACCTTTAAAAACATTTAAATTAAATAAATTCGATTGCGAACACCAAAACGCTTCTACTACCTCTAATTCGTTCAGCGCCTCTTGGAACTCTTGCAATTTGTCGTTCAAAATATTTTTTTCTTTAACCAGTTTCTCGCATTTGTACTCTAAATCTGATTGGGTGGTTTTAGCGTTGTTTCTAGTAACCTAAAACGTTTTAAATTTAAATAAAACAAATAGTTACACTGAAAAATACTTTACCTTACACTCTTCCTGTAAAATAGACACTTGCTCTTTTAATTTTTCTATTTCGTTTTTACTTATGGCTAGTTGTTCTTTTAAATGAGCCACTTCAGATTCCAGAGTGTCTTTTTCTTTTCTTGCATTGTCTAAGAGTTCGTCTAACTCGGATTTATCGCTTAGTGCTCGGTCTTGCTCCAGTTCGTTGATCTGAAAATAGAAATAAATATAATATATAAATGTAAAAGTGTTTGGAACATTTTAGCACCTTTGTTCTTGCGTTATCGAGTAAATCTGTCAGTCTATTAATTTCGATTTGTTTCCCGCTACATTGGTCCTTGGCTTGGGCTAATTCCTGGTCCAATAATTTGTGTTCAGCGTGCTTTGCGTCCAGGGTGCATTCCAATGTTCTTACTCTATCCCGTAACTGCGATATTTGTTCCTCTTTTTCTGCAATAAAAAAGAAAATTAACTATTGTTTTACAAAATATTTTCCCGCATTTTACTTACCTTTAATTCCTACCCTAAATTCTTGAAGTTCGTTGTTAAGTTGTTCGATTTTTAATAATAAACTTTCTCTTTCTTCTTGCGAAGACTTCAATAACTCCACCAACTTTTGTTCTCGTTCAACGGCAGTTTCAAATTGTCCAGTATCATCTTTATCCTAAACAAACAGTAACCAATAAATCAAATTCATAATTATATATATAGTCTGGTCGAGAAGTCATTTAAATCGGATTTGGGTTACACCGATCCGAAAAATCTGATTTTGGTGTTTATCGATTATTCGAAATGACAAATAGAAAAATGTTCCTGAATATCAAAATACGTTTTAAAAAATTTCCTATTGTTATTAACAATTTAAGATTTAAAAAAAAGGGGGTTTACATTTTTGCTAATAACTCATAAATTATAATAGCTAGATCAAAAAACTGAACGGATTCTTAAAGGGCAGGAAATTTCCAACAAAAAAAATCCAGCTCCCCGAATTGTAGCTCAATTATTTATATGTCTAAATTAATGTTGAAAATGGCATAAAAAACGGGCGGCGCGTCACCGTCTCAACGACCAAATTACATAACTATTAATAAAAAAAATAAAAAATTCTAAGCACTAACAGAACATATCAGAAAACAAATTTCTGCAGTAAAAAAATTTTTTTCATCATTTTTCACATTTCTATCCATTTGTTAATTAAAAAATTACATCTTCATTGTTACTAACTTTAAATTCGTTACTGTGAGTAAAATAAAAATACAAGAATTTTTTTAACCCTTGGAATCCTTTATTATAAAGCTACTGAACAAAGTTACATAATAAAATTTTTAAATTTTTAAAAATTGAAATTGTTATTAACAAGCAAAGTAAACAAATGTGATTTTAGATGTGAAAAATTTAAATTTTTTTAAACAATTGTTTACAGTCGTTTTTAATAGGCTATAAACGATATAAATCCAATTTTTTTAAATGTTTATGACCAATTGTTTAAAAAATTTTTATAAACAAATGGCTTATTTAACAATTTTTAAAAAAATATTGTTTCCCATTCTATTGTTTATTAAAAACCATGATTTTTCAAAAAAAATGTTTCTTCAAAAAATTTTCTAATTGTTAATTAACGTTTTTGTTTATTAAAAATTGTTTAAATTTAATATTAAGAAATGAAAAAAATCCTAAAAATCATAATTTTCTCTTCTCTACAAAAAGGTATTTTTTTCGAATTTCTCAGTTAATTATTTATTAATTAAATAATTTGTTATAAACAATTGCATCAACAATTAATTTTTTTTCATAACACCTCACAACATACTGAATACCATAGTATACGTTTAATTTTTGAAAAAAATCTTCCACGTTTTTTTTAAATTTTTTAAAAAGTAAAATTTTAACTTTTTTTTTCAGTTTTTTTTTTTTAATTTCTGAAGAATTAAACGTATACTATGGTATTCAGTATGTTGTGAGGTGTTATGAAAAAAATTAATTGTTGATGCAATTGTTTATAACAAATTATTTAATTAATAAATAATTAACTGAGAAATTCGAAAAAAATACCATTTTGTAGAGAAGAGAAAATTATGATTTCTTAATATTAAATTTAAACAATTGTTAATAAACGAAGAAACTTTTTTTTTAATCATATTTTTAATTAACAATATAATGGCAAAAAAAAATTTTTAAAAATTGTTAAATGAGCCATTTGTTTATAAAAATTTTTTAAACAATTGGTCACAAACATTTAAAACAATTGGATTTATATTGTTTATAGCGTATTAAAAACGACTGTAAACAATTGTTTTAAAAAATTTAAATTTTTCACATCTAAAATGGCATTTGTTTACTTTGCTTGTTAATAACAATTTCAATTTTTAAAAATTATTAAATTTTATTATGTAAGTTTGTTCAGTAGCTTAACGATAAAGGATTCCAAGGGTTAAAAAAATTCTTGTATTTTTATTTTACTCACAGTAACGAATTTAAAGTTAGTAACAAATATAAAATAATTTTTTAATTAACAAATGGATAGAAATGTGAAAAACAACGAAAAAAATTTTTCGACTGCAGAAATTCGTTCTCTGATATGTTCTGTTAGTGCTAGGATTTTTTTAATTTTTTTTATCAATATTTACTTATTGAAAAAAATAATTTATGTCATTTGGTCGTTGCGGTGCTGCCACGCCACCCGTTTTTTATGCCATTTTCAACATTAATTTAGACCAATAAATAATTGAGCTACAATTCGGGGAGTTAGAACTTTTTTGATGGAAATTTCCTGCCCTTTAAGAATCCGTTCAGTTTTTTGTTCTAGCTATTATAGTTTATGAGTTATTAGCAAAAATGTAAACCCCCTTTTTTTTAAATCTTAAATTGTTAATAACAATAGGAAATTTTTTAAAACGTATTTTGATATTCAGGAACATTTTTATATTTCTCATTTCGAATCGATTGACACCAAAATCAGATTTTTCGGATCGGTGTAACCCAAATCCCATTTAAATGACTTCTCGACCAGACTAATATAAGTTGGTTAGGAACTTACTTGGTACAGCAGCTGTTTAAGTGACTCGACCTCAGATCGTGAATCGTTAAGTCTTTCTGTTTGGCGACAAAGACTATCGAACATCAGAGTCTTTTCTTCGTTGAGTCGTTCGTTTTCTTGTTGAAGTTCGGTTAGTTGTCGTTGAAGATCCGTCAGTTCTTGCAGCGTAGCTTGCAATTCTTCGTTTGTACTGAAAAAAACCATACAAAAATTAAACATTAACAACTTCATCTTATAGTTTAACAGTGTATTATTGTAAACAAAAATATAATTGGAGAAAAAAACTGAGAAGCTTATAATATTCACCAGTAAAAACGACTCTGTTGAATCCGATTATTGTATTAGTAGTGCATTAGATTTGTTGGAAAACAAACATTATTTGTATAAAAAATGGCATAGGTATATTTTAAAAAAAATGGAACAAGAGTGTTTAAAAACTTGATGTGCAAAAGGTTTTTAGCATCTTATAAAAATTAAATCAAATAAACTACTAGTGTGACTAAAAAACAGTGGTTTTGATACAAAAAATTCTTTTGCATTATCATCAATAAGAGTATAATATATCGTATTTCACATACAGTTGGATATTGCAAGGAAGCACACTAAACACTTAACACAAAAACCAAAAAACACTTTTCAGTTCACCTGAAATATTACTAACCAGAGTTCAAAATGAAGTTTCCTAAAAAACGAAAACACATTAAAAATCTACGTGCAATTGAAAAAATTAAATCAAGTCTCAGATACAAGAAATAAATTATAAATCTCGAAGTGATTTCTAAATATTTATAGGCTAAATGCTAAATCTTCTTTTTATTGTTTTATATCTGTTAGTGACCAGCGCAACCAAACAACGTCAAATAAAGAAAGAAGAAAACTAACCTAACCTCAAATAAAATTAAAAAGTTTTGAAATGAAATTAGAACTAAGTTTTTAAAATGTTGAAATAAGTAAATGAAATAAATAACGATTTAGTAAGGGCAAAAATAATAAAACAGCAGCCCCTACCTATAGTGTGTTTCTTGCATTTGATTTATTTTATCCTGAAGACACGCAACGGAAACTTCGCTAACATTACTCGACGAATGTTTATCCCAATCGGGGGTGGTACAGGTCGTATCGCCGCCATTTCCATCTTCGATTATCTATAATTCCAATAAAATTAATAACTCGGAAGTTAATTACATTTTTTATTCGGTAATATTAACGTGACGAAAAGGTGTTAAAAGACAAACAGGAAATAAGGTAAGTAAAAATGTACAATATACTAGAAAAGATTAGGGAAAATTTTTAAAATATAACTACATTTATACACTGGAAAAAATATTATTTTAAACTTACGTTGGTTGCAATAGAGGCTGGGGCTGAACTATGATGTCTATGGGAATCAAACAATAATTGTTGCTTTTCGTTATCAGATAAAGGAGAATGGGCGACATCTCTTAGCCTGTTTCTTAAAGCTGTGTTTTCTTCTGTTAAATGTTCTAGTTGGATATTTGATTCTTCCTGAAAATACTTTGAAATTTTATTTTTTATTTACAGTAAATTGCATCTTTTTAAATAACAGATATGCCAGTGCGATTTTCACTAACAAATGAGACAACTAAATTGTTATCAACACAACAATTGAATCTATTTTGAAGAAAATTAAGTTAAGAGCAATACTTTATCAGAGAAAATGGTAGGTACATCAAATTCAAATGATTTTCTATTTCTATTACAGCTGTAAAGACCTAAGGATACCTGGATATATTTTTGTAATTTATTGGTTGCGAAAATATAAACCAACCTTTAACTTTTGTATTTCCTTTTGCAATATACTTAATTGACCTTTCTGTTCACCCAACTGAAGTGCCAAATTACTCTTCTCTTGAGCCATTTCCTGCAGCTGTTTCCTCAAATGTGACAATTCTTCCTCTGGGAGGGAATCCACAGAAGGATAAGGATTCTCTCCAGAATCTAGTTTGTTGTTGTTTCGAGTAATTCCTATAATAATTAAATAGTAAATTCACAGATTAAATAAGTAAACAGTTCAAATTTTTAGTTAATTATATCTAAATTTAGCTGGGTTAGTAATCTTTTATTTAGAGAATTTTAATGTTTTACCTTTTTTGTCATTTTTCTTAGATTCTCCAATCTTATCTATTTTATCTCTAGAAGAACTCTTCCTAGGTCTGGCCCCTTTGCCGCTCCTCGGTTCTGCATCTAAATTAGTCACCGAAGATGTTCTGGATAAATTATTTTCACCCAAATTTTGACCGTCGATCTTTGTATTTTGACCTCTACGAAATATTGCTTTGATACTTTTCATTTTAAAAAAATAAATAAAGGCACTCTTTCGGTCGATTCTACAGAATATAAAAAATAATGTTACTGTTTTCTTATCTTAAAGCTCTCAGAAGGCACTGGCGTTTTTTTTTATTTCAGCTAATTTCTCTGTTCACTTAAACCACATTTCTTTCTGCTTGTTATATTTCTTCCCAAGATATTTCTTTAACAAAAAACCAACATCAATAATTGTACACAGAGTTTTTCATCGAGCATTTCTTTGCCAAGTTTCTGCTAACTACTTAAATGATTACAAAAAAATGTTATAAATTAAAACATACTATTTGTATTTGTTGACAAATTGCTGCAGTTACCTATTAAAATGTTTTGGTTGTTTAACCTTGACAAGTGAGACAAATCACAAAAGTTCGTGATTAATACTATTTATTATTACGTAACGAACATTAGTCGCATTAAAATTACCTATACAGGGTGATTGATTAGTGTGAGGAACAAGCTCATTAGATCTGCTTTAGTAAAAATTACAAAAAAAGTTATTGACAAAAATTTACATTGTTGCGAAATGTGAAAGTGAAGCAGATTTCAAATTTAAAATAAAATACAGGGTGTTCTTTTTAAAAAATCATAAGTATGGTGTGCCACCATCTATGGAACACCCTATAAGATTGTAACTAGTTTTAAAATGTGTTATTTAAAGCTGCCTACCATTTTTGTCAATAATTTTTTTGTAATTTTTACTATAACAGATCTAATGAGCTCCTCAAATTAATCAATCACCCTGTATTAACATTTAGTAGGTATGAGTTACTGTTTTATTTTTTTAAGCATATAATTTTGCGTGACGCTATACAAATTGTAATTAACCATAGTTGCATTCTATCTTTGCACCCTATCTTTCATATTTATTTAAATGAATTATTTAATAATGGAATAAGAGAATCAAATTAACAGAAATCTTTACCACTATTTTATCTAATTTATTCGACATTTCGTCGCCTTTGTATTATTATCATCTATAAAGTAAACAAACTATGAACAACGAACATGACATGCCCAATAAAATACGTTCATCCTTTATCTACTACTTTAATGAACCATATCAAAAACAAAAAAAATAATGCATACATTATATAAATCTAATTACAAACAAGTTTTTAATCTCGTTCAAATCATTGTTTATAAAATATTGTTGTACACATAGTAAAGCATTTTTGCAAATGTATATTTATATCATTCTGGCCTCTTCAACCACTTATTTTGCTTCATATACGAGGGTTGTCTGAAAAGTTTCCAACCTCAACATGAAGATGGTGGCACTCGTAAACAAAAGTTGGGGAATGTGTTTGCGCATGCTTTGAAAGGTACCCACTAAAATTTCAGCCATTTTGGACGCGTAGTTGTTGTTTGACAATCATTCGAGTGAGTCGATGTGAGCGTTTTTATGAAAATGGAAAAAATCGAGTATCGAGCAGTCATTAAATATTTGTTTTTGAAAGGCAATACGCTTACGCAAATCAAATACGAGTTGGACGCTGTGTACGGGGACTCTGCACCATCATTTACCACCGTGAAATTTTGGGCTGCTGAATTTAAACGTGGCCGTACCAGCTTGGGTGACGATGAACGTTCGGGACGTCCAAAAACTGCAACCACTGACGATAATATCGCTCAAGTTCACCAAATGGTGCTAGACAACCGTTAAATTAAAATTAGAGAGATAGCAGAGGCTATAAACATGTCCAAAGAACGTGTTTGTCACATATTGAATCAAGATTTAAGCATGAAAAAGCGTTTGCTCACTTTGGACCAAAAACGTGTTCGAATGAACATTTCCAACTCTCTGTTGGCGCAGTTTAGGCGCAATAAATCAGAGTTTTGGCGCTGATTAATTACTGTAGATCAAACTTGGATACACTATTATATTCCAGAAACAAAAACACAGTCAAAACAATGGACTGCGAAGGGGGAATCGGCTCCAAAAAAAGCAAAGGTTGTTCCTTCGGCTGGGAAAGTGATGGCAACTGTCTTCTAGGATAGTCATGGAGTTATCTTAATCGATTATCTTCAAAAAGGAAAAACCATTACAGGAGCATCAATACTTGACAAGCTGAAGGCAGAAATTGTGCAAAAACGGCCACATTTGCAGAAAAAAAGAATTTTGTTTCACCAAGACAATTCGCCGTCTCACACCTCAGCGGTTGCCATGGCGAAAATCCACGAATTACGGTTTGAACTGCTTGACCACCCTCCTTACTCACCAGATCTGGCCTCAAGCGACTTTTTTTTGTTCCCTAAGCTAAAAGTTGCGCTCGGAGGGCAGAGATTTTCGTCGAATGAGTAGGCCATCACCTTCGTAAACAACTAATTTGCAGAGAAAGACGCCGAGTACTATTTGGACGGGTTGAACAAGATGGAACCATCGCTAGAAGAAGTGTATAGACTTACAAGGAGATTATGTAGAAAAATAAAAATTAATTTGAAGAAAAAATGTCTAGCATCTTTGTTAGGTCGGAAACTTTTCAGACAACCCTCGTACAATATAAAATTCACAACGTTGTTGAATTCCCAAGTAAAACTGTCAGCTGCAGTTTGTAAGAAAACATCTATATTTAGAATAATCTTACTCCGAGACGAATTTTTCCCCGAATATCAATAATCACTTCACAAAAATAAACAAACAAAAAATAAGCGTAACAAGTTGTGGGTTACTAACGAATTTTAATTGCAATTTAAGTGTTTTAAAAGTTGATTACTATAATGGGAGCAGTAAACTCTACATTAACACTAAAATATTTTAATCTCGTGCAGAAATATTATGAATCCTAAATGCATAAATATGTAAGTAATTCTTCTAAACAAATACATGAGCTACTAAGTAACTGGTGCATTTATTTTTAAGGTTAGCGAATTAAATCAGCATAAAAAGAAACTTTCCCTAGTTTTTTCTTTATGGGGTCGTTACTTGAAGTGTTTTTTACAACCTACACGTGTATTATACGACGTGTAAGTATTTAAAGTCATTGTTTGAACATGTCAGAATGTTTTAGCAAACTAATTTATTCCGTAAAAATATTCAGAATTTTAAGTGACTCGTGTAGACGCCACTCATTCCATGATCTATATATTATATATATGTTCCATTAGAAATAATAAATCTACGCCTATGGTTTTTTAAAAACTCTTCTTGATATTTATTTTTAAGCGTTTTTAAATCAAAATAATACTAAATTTGATTCGTTTTTCTATTAATTTGGTCATATTTAATTGATTTGGATGCTTTCACATTATTCCAATTCTTGTTTAAATTTCATTTGAGCTGTTTAAAAATGCCCAGAGACATAATATCATGGGTGCTGTATCAAAAATTAAAAAAAAAATTCCAAGACACAAATGATGTGAAGGATCGGTCCAGAAGTCGATGTACAACAGCAACACAAGACCGGCAGATAACATTGATAGCTCGAAGAAATCGACAGGAATCTACAAGTGGCATATCCAGAGAAATTGCTAGACTTGAAGGACTGAATATCTCAAGGCAAACAATTACACGAAGATTAAATGCGGTAAATTTTTATCGCAGAAGACTTCTGCGTGTTCCCAAACTAACCCATCAACAAAAATTTGTAAGATTGCAATGGGCTCAAGAAATATTACACCATGGTCCTAACTGGAATTACGTGATGTTCTCTGATGAATCAAGAATTGGCTTGGTTTCTGATTCGCGAAGAACGCTTGTTTGGAGGGCCCCAGGACGACAAGCCCTATTAGAAACAGCCCAACTACGTGTTTCATTTGAAGGTGGGAGTATTATGGTTTGGAGTGGTATTATGAGGGGTACGCGGACGCCTCTCCTGGTTTTGGAGAGAAGAATCACTGGTGCTGTGTACATCGAGGAAATTTTAAATCCTGTTGTGCGTCTATTCCGGGGGGCGGTAGGTGATGGATTTGTGTTTATGCATGACAATGCACCTCCACATCGAACAGCTGCAGTACAAAATTTTTTGGAAGAAGGCCATCACATTCCTTTGACATGAACGTCATTGAACATGCCTGGGACATTCTTAAAACACGCATTAAGAAGCGAAATCCTTTTACTAATTAATTTGTTTACAAAGGTTGATTTTCTGAAAAAAACAAAAACTCATTAACCTTGTTCTTCAATGTAGCATGGTAAATAATTTTTGTTTTGTTCATTCTTTAACAAACAACAATAGATGTTTTGTATAAATAAATTAAAGTTGTTGATACAATAAAACAATAAAATGCGACGGTATCTACTTTTATTTGTAATTTTATTTTACTCATTACAAGATTATTGACAGAAAAACATTATTTACGTTTTTACACTTTCTTTAAATTTGAGTGTTACTTTACCAAAATTTTAATTTTATTCAATGGTTTGTATCCATGGAGTATAAAAATTCATAGAAACAATAATAGTTCATTCATAAATGCCTCGTCCTATTGTAACCAACATACCCGATGGACGAGAGCGGGGTCAATCTGTGAAATAAGATGTTGGAATTTGAATAATTATTAAATTACCTAAAAAAAAACACAATCATTGGACACAGGATTATCTGAAAAGTCTATAACATCAGCAACCCATTTGTTTTCTTCATACAACTGTAACATGTTCATTGACATGTTCCGAGCGTAAAATTAATTTAATCACACGTATAATTAAATCCTGCACTTAATCATAAATGATAAACATTTTTTACTATCTCACGACTTCAAACCATTAAAAAATACCTTTCGGACGACCAATAGACACAACCGTTTTTGAACGTTGAGAACTCGTTAAAAACTAACCAATCAGAACGCTCGAATTCCTCCCCTAACGGAAATGAACCGTTAAGATCATCGTAGCGCGGAGAGCACTCTTCCCTTTTCGCCTTCAACTCTCAAAGAACGAGCATCATTTTGCGTACTAACGAATTTTTACCTTAGCCGTTATTTATACGGCTCCAAGTTACCGTTGAAAATATCGCAAATTATTAGCTCCAAGTTACCGTCCAATGTACCTCCAGGTTACCTCAAAAGTACCTCCAAGTTACCGTTGAAAATATCGCAAATTATTAGCTCCAAGTTACCGGTAGGTTGCCGTTGAAGTTACCGTCCAATGTACCTCCAGGTTACCTCAAAAGTACCTCCAAGTTACCGTTGAAAATATCGCAAATTATTAGCAAGTTACCGACAAAGCACCGATCCAGCTGACTACACCTGAAGTTCGAACTCTCCGGAGAAGTCCCCCAGGTCTGCCTTCCTGTAGAAGTCGTCAACATCTGTAACCAACCGAAGCCGTACACATACCGCTGTGGGAGAAATCCGAAACCCTAAGCTAAGTACCTAACCTTTTGTGGGAACATAAATTTGAATTTCTTACTTGAGTGTTTGTTTTAAACCCACAGATTTGCTGTGTGTGGTTGCCTATCGGTATCAGTATTTTAGTTTTTTATTGTTGTGTTAAAGTAGTCAAAATATTTTTAATATTCATTTTTTCTTTCTAGTTAAACTTTAAATTAAATAAGGTGTTCTGCTTTACACCTAGTTATTAAATTTTGTCGAATTTAAAGCAGTGGCGCCCTCACCCATCAATCATATCCTATATACAGAGTGTCGCTAAGCTGGAGCGTACCCACTCCTGAGTTAAAAGGTCTCATAAGCCGGGACAGCTCTCGAGGGAGTAATTAGTGTTACACAACATCCCCACATTTTTTTTCAGATTAGCTTCAACCCAAACGTAAACAGCCTCTGTGTATTTTTATACTCTATATTTGTATCTACTTAATTATAATTTAATTCATAAACTATTAAATTTGACAAACATAACCATTAATCAATTTTATAACATTTCAAGGCCACTTCCCGATAAATTGAAAAATGAACTATTCATAAAAAAAAAGAAATTTAGTGGATTTGGTCCATGCATTTTCTGTTTTGCCTTGAGGTATACTAGAAGACAACATTAAAAAAATTGAGGTCGACAAAATATTATTATGTTCCAACCAAAGATCGATGATAATTTTTGTTTGGATGGGAAAAAGCGATAGAGAGAAAAGAGAAAGTTAAAATCAATGTTGTTGTGAATGTTAACAGTGAAATTTAAGTGATATCCATATGAGAATCATTTAAATTTTTTATTTATATTAACATTTAAATTTATAAGGCAGGTCCAGAATATTTTTGAACTACGTCCATATAGGTTCAAATCAAAAACAAAATTTAACTTTGATTTGTCAATCTGATGATGATGATTTGTAGGTCGAAACATTACGTTAATAAAAGTGTATTTAGGTTATTAATTTTTATAAATACAGGGTGTTTCTTAAGTAATTTAAAATATTATATGGGGCGCTTCGTTACTCAATTTTAAGACGAAAAGTTCATATAAACATGTGTGATAGGTGTTGTCGTTTATGAGATACAGGGTGTTGTACGTGAAATTAATTTTTCTTGGTGACGCTACTGATTTATATTTTTTTATTATTTTATTACAAACAACATGTGTTAAACATAAAGAAAAAATAATACATTTCAGAGCAAATGTTCAAAATGTCCACCTCCAGCTAAAATGCAAGAATCCGCTCGATGTCTAATGGATTGTCGAATACGTTCGAAGATACCAGGATTGTTACGAATAACATTACAGCCGTCTATGATACGATTTTGAAGATCTTGTACGTTTAATATCAGTGTTGTGTAAACAAGCGATTTCAAATATCCCCACACACAAAAATCTAGAGGATTGTGTCCAGGTGATCTAGGGGGCCACGGGTGTGGAGATCCTCGTCCGATCCAATGGCCTGGAAAAACATTATTTAAAAACTCGCGTACAATCACTGAAAAATGTGGAGGAGCTCCGTCATGCATGAACCACATGCGCCTTCTAATAATAATAGGTACATCTTCCAAAAGAATTGGAAGTTCATTTTCTAGAAAATGTTGGTATGTCTCACCGGTTAACCGTACAAGAAGGAAAAATGGTCCAATTAAATAATCATCGATGATGCCAAGCCAAACATTGACCGAAAATGTTTGTTGAAATCGTTTTACACTTATGGTATGTGGATTTACATCTGCCCATATGTGGTCATTATGAAAATTCATAATCCCATGTCTAGAAAAGTTGGCTTCATCCGTAAATAGAATATTGGCCACAAAATTCGGATTGTTCGCGATTTCACGTAAAATCCATTGACAATACTGTATGCGTAATGGATAGTCAGTAGGTAACAAATGTTGAACACGTTGAACGTGATATGGATACAATAAATTATCTTTTAGAATATTCCAAACAGTTTTGTTACTAACATTTACTTCATCTGCAACTTTTCTTGTACTCGTTTCTGGATGTTGGTCAATAATTTGAAGAATCTGGTTTTCCAATTAGGGATTTCTCACAGTTCTCGGTCGTCCAATAATATTCTTCGATTTAGCAAAAGTTACAGTTTCTTGTAAACGAATATGTAACTTAGTATACGTATCTGAACATGGTAAACGATTATTTGGATAACACTGGGCATACGTACGTCTAGCTTCTAAGGCATTACCATTCGCTAATCCGTACAAAAAATGCATATTAGCCATTTCAACATTAGTAAACACTGGCATAGTTATTAACTAAACACAGAGTCAATCAAATAAAAATGTACGATTTTTGCGTTGGTTTTCAAATTTGACACTTGTCAACATTATTTCAAAGGCCACTTAGAATAAGCATGTTTTTGCGTATTACTTCTAAAAACCAGTACGTGTACTCTGTAACAGAATAGAAAGGAAATTTCTTTCTATGTTAGGAACACAAAACAGTCTAACCCACAAAACAATCTAAAGTCTGGGATGTTAGACTGTTAGACTGTTTTGTGTTCCTAACATAGAAAGAAATTTCCTTTCTATTCTGTTATAGAGTTCACGTTCAGTAGCGTCACCGGGAAAAATTAATTTCACGTACAATCAGAACTGACTTATTACAATAAATTCAACACCCTGTATCTCATAAACGACAACACCTATCATACATGTTTATATGAACTTTTCGTCTTAAAATTGAATAACGAAGCGCCCCATATAATATTTTAGATTACTTAATTTTTTTTTGATATAAGTAAACATCAATTTTAAACATCTCAAATGAAATTTAAACAAGAATTGGAATAATGTGAAAGCACCCACATCAATTAAATATGACCAAATTAATACAAAAACGTATCAAACTTAGTATTATTTTAATTTAAAAACACTTTAAAATAAATATTAACAAGAGTTTTTAAAAAACCATAGGCGTAGATATCTATTTCTAAATAATCCAAAGTTTTGGACATATGTGTATATAAGAAAACAAAGTTTATCAATGGTTATTATAATATAGATGCATTATTTTTAATTTGAACGATTAAATAAAGCATCTATCAGTTTCTAAGAAAATTATACAAGTTCGGGTCTATGACTCCCAACAAATGATTAATCTCTATTTATAAACACAAATTAAATTTGATGTGAATTCTTTAATCATAATATTTTATTGTGTATCTTATCTTTTTTGCGGCGAATGAATTATCTGATATTTAAACATGAGAAAATATATTCTTTCAAGAATTTCTGTGAGATTTAATAATGTACGGACCTGTTACTAAATTTGCCAATTAACATCAAGGTAAAAGACAAATTATAGTCACTAATAAAGGTACTTATCTGAGTCGTGAAACGACATAAATAAATATTAAAATTCCAAGAGTCATAAATGTAGGTTAACTCGGTGATAATTTTTATTTGCAATATTTATTGTTTTGTTCAGGAAATAAATTAATAAAATTTTATATACCTACACTTACGCACATAGGAAAAGTCTACAGGAATAATTTAAAAAAATAATTAATTAAATAAAATTAATTTCTGTATCGATTAAATTTCTATGTAATTATACTATGTAATTTAATGAAAATGTTTCATCAGCGACATGTTTCGGTCACAAGACCATCTTCAGGCTATAAGAGAACAACACAATGTGTCAGAATGAAGAAATACAAAAGTCAACTTATACAGGGTGAGTCATAACTATTGGGACATAAACTAAGGACATGTTATTTTGACCAAAATATGGCTATTGGGCCAAATATGCCTTAATATAATGTTGCTGAGAAAAAAGATACAGGGTGTTAAAGTTAATTTTTGTTTATCGTTTTTTGCTAATAGTTTCCCTGTATATTTATAAATTGATATCAAAATTGGCACAGAGGCATAATCTTAGACAAGAAATAGTATTTTATTTACAATTCCACTATCAAATACCAAACTAATAAACAAAGTTGCAACTTACGTAAGGTTTCCGTTTTGACGATAAATCAAAACTAAACACACTTTAACTTAAAAGAACTCACAAAAACTCAAACTAAATGTTCTACATGGTCTCCTCCGATTTCTATGCCTTTTCTAATTCTTTTTATAAAGGATTTTCGGACGTTAAAAAAATGTTATTCTGTCCCCTTATAAGATTAGCTGCATTTTGAATGTATCTCCAAAGTTCGTCTCGTGTATTAATTTCATTGGCATAAACTAAGGACTTCATATGTCCCCAAAAATAAAAATCTAGCGGGTTGTACTCAGGACTTCTTGGTGGCCATTGAAAATCACTGCCTCTGCCAATCCATCGTTGAAGAAATACGTCATTAAGATGATTTCTAACAGCTAATGAAAAATGAGGTGGCGCTCCATCCTGCATAAACCACATTTTTCTTCTTACATCCAGTGACAGATCATCTAAAATATCACTAAGAGTATTTTCCAAAAATAATAAATAAGAATCTCCATTTAAATTCGGAGAAAGAACATAAGGCCCTAGTAGTTGGTCGCCTATAATGCCACACCAAATATTCAATTTAAACTCATGCTGAAAATGTCTAGCTTTAATAGCATGCGGGTTTTCTTCTTCCCAATAATGACTATTTCGCTAATTAAAAACCCCTCGTCTGGTAAAAGTTGCTTCGTCGGTGAACATAATATTCTTAATAAAGTGTCTGTCATTGCGATGTTTATTCAGAATACGTTGGCAAAACTGTAACCGTCGTGGAAGATCTATTGGAAGTAAATTTTGAACAGGAGTGAAGTGATAAAGATGGAGGTTCTCTTTTTTTAGAATTCTAATTATAGACGACTGACTTACTCCTGTTGCTGCTGATAGATGTCGTGAACTTATTTCAGGATTTTCATCTACTCGAACCAAAAGTTCATCTTCTTGATTAGGTGTGATTTGTTTCGGTCGACCACCCCGATTTTTAGTGTGAAATGACCCAGTTTCACCTAAACTACGATATAATCTTGCAAAAGTTTTGTGATTTGGTTGCCTTCTGTTTGCGTATAACATTCCATACCTTCTGGCTGCCGAGCGACCGCAAAAATTTTCTTGTGCGTATACGCAAATCATATTTCGCATTTCTTCATTAGTAAAATGATTGTGACGAGGCATTTCAATCAAAAAAAGTAATGATTACTTTTAAAAAATGCAACATTACACTACACTGTCACATCAAAAATAATTTACTCTGAACAAATGACATTTACCAACAACAATTATCTGACAGTCCAAAGCATACTTTTCATAAATGAATTAATATTTGAAATCCTTTTTTAAGACTCTAAGCAGTTCGACTGCATTTTTATCGAAAAGGGTTGAAATTATCATGTTTAAACAAGAGTACCAATTTTACGTAAAAATGATGTTTACGTCATATTTTCTAATAAAAATTACTAAAAAATTTCATCAGAAAAAGTTTAGACTTAATTTGATCATTAGGAATGATCCACGTGGTGCCCTCTATGACAAAACGTAAAATTGTTAATAAAATACTATTTCTTGTCTAAGATTCTGCCTCTGTGCCAATTTTGATATCAATTTATAAATATACAGGGAAACTATTAGCAAAAAACGAAAAACAAAAATTAACTTTAACACCCCGTATCTTTTTTCTCGGCAACATTATATTAAGGCACATTTGGCCCAATAGCCATATTTTGGTCCAAATAACCTGTCCTTAGTCTATGTCCCAATAGTTATGACTCACCCTGTATAAGACCAATTATAACATATAATAGAACATGGTAGTTACACCAATAGTACATAATGTACTTTAACAGTTATAGAACTGATGCAAAGTACAATCGACGAGTGTGCTTGTGATGTAGAAACCAAAAAATTAAAAGACGTGTTAATAGTATAAAATGAAACAACCTTTTTTTATTTACTGTCAAAATTAATACATTTCTATATCAACCAAACATGTATAGTTTACGTGATATATATCAGGTCGGCTGAAAAGTCCCCGGTCTGACCTATAGATGACAACACTAGAATTAAATCCATTTCATTTTTAGATAGTATCAACCCTCTAAAGATTCGTGTAAAAATTTGACAGCTGTCGTACTATTAGTTTGTGAGATATTGCATTTTTAGTGAAGCAACTTTTGTTATTTTCAAAAAGATGGAAAAAAAAGAATTTCGTATGCTTATTAAATATTGTTATTTGAAAGGAAAAAATACAGTTGAAGCAAAAGCTTGGCTTGATAATGAGTTTCCGGACTCTGCGCCAGGAAAATCAACAATCATTGACTGGTACGCAAAATTCAAGCGTGGTGAAATGAGCACCGAAGACGGTGAACGCAGTGGACGCCCAAAAGAGGTGGTTACCGACGAAAATATCAAAAAAATCCACAAAATGATTTTTAGTGACCGTAAAGTGAATATGATCGAGATAGCTGACACTCTAAAGATATCTAAGGAACGTGTTGGACATATCGTTCACGAATATTTGGGTATGCGGAAGCTCTGTGTGAAATGGGTTCCGCGTGTGCTCACAATCGACCAAAAACAGCAACGAATTGATGATTCTGAGCGGTGTTTGCAGCTGTTAAGTCGTAATAAACCCGATTTTTTGCGTCGATATGTGACTATGGATGAAACTTGGCTCCATCACTACACGCCTGAGTCCAATCGACAGTCACCTGAGTGGACTGCGGCCGGTGAACCGCCACCAAAGCGTGGAAAGACTCAACAGTCAGCTGGCAAAGTTATGGCCTCAGTTTTTTGGGATACACACGGTATATTGTTCATCGACTATTTGGAAAAGGGAAAAACAATCCACAGCGACTATTACTGTGCATTATTGGAGCGATTGAAGACCGAAATCGCGAAAAAACGGCCCCATATGAAGAAGAAAAAAGTGTTGTTTCATCAAGACAATGCACCGTGTCACAAATCATCGAATATGATGGCAAAATTGCATAAATTGGGCTTCGAATTGCTTCCTCACCCACCGTATTCTCCAGATCTAGCTCCCAGCGACTTTTTCCTTTTCTCTGACCTGAAGAGAATGCCCGCGGGAAAAAAATTTGGCTCTGATACTGAGGTAATCGCCGAAACTGAAGCCTATTTCGAGGACAAACCGAAGGAGTACTACAAAAATGGTATCGAAAAGTTGGAAGGTCGTTATAATCGTTGTATCGCCCTTGAAGGCAACTATGTTGAATAAAAAAAATGAATTTTGTCAAAATATTGTGTTTTACTATGGTAGACCGGGGACTTTTCAGCCGACCTGTTATAGTATATAAACAGTTCATAACTTAACATATTTCCAGCAAGTTTAGAAATAAAGTACGAAGCTGGTGAAAAAGGAGAACTTTTGAAAAACAGTAAGCTGCAAGAACTGAAGGAAATCAATACGGAGGATAATTCTGAAGGCAGTTTGAAGTTATGGAACCTTCAGCATCTCAAGAAGGAATGAAACTTCGAGACAGAACAAAACTATGTAAGCCAGTTATATATGATGCTTATGCAATGCTGCGTGTATGGAGAAATCAGCTACTGTGCAGGAAGCCCTTTTGTCAGATGATACTCACACGTGGAGGAGTACCATGGATGGAAAGATGCAGTCGTTGTTGGAGAATTGCACTTGGCAACTTGTAGAGTTACCAGAAGGTAGGAAAGTCGTAAAGAATCGATGGGTCTTTAGACTAAAAGATACTCATGATGGTAAGGTTCGTTATAAAGCTCGTCTGGTTGCAAAGGGTTATTCTCAACAACCAGGAGTAGACTTTGGCGAAACCTATTCGCCTGTAGCTCGATATGATACCATTATCTATTGCTACAGCTGAAAATCTAGTATTATCGCAATTTGATATAAAGACTGCCTTCCTATATGGATCATTAAATGAGGAAATCTTTATAAAACAGCCCGAGTCTTACAACGATGGTACCGGTAAAGTTTGTAAACTCCTTCGGAGTATTTATGGTTTGAAACAAGCTCCAAGATGTTGGAACAATAGATTTAAAGATTGTTTAATACGCTATGGTCTCCAACAAGGTACAGGTGATGCTTGTTTATATTTCAGAAATCATTCGAAGAAGTTGTTCTTTACATCGACGATGGGCTAGTTCTTGGAAAAGATCTAGAAACAAATGAAGAATTTCTTCAGGAGTTACGGAAAGAATTCAAACTAACAGTAGGAAGTGGTTCAAAATAACATTGGAGTACAGATTCAACAATCAATTGAACGAGGCGAGACAAATTCTTCAAAAGTACAATATGGAGAATTGCCATCCTGTAGGTGTTCCTATTACAAAATCTCAGGTACTTGAAGAAGGTTTTGTTGATGAGGATCCTGATATTCCCTTTCGGTCTGCTGTTGGGAGTTTGAATTTTTTAGCAGTAGCCACTAGACCTGATTTAGCATTTGCTGTACATTTTGTCTCTCAGTTTTTGACAAATCCAAAGAAGTATCACTGGGATATAATAAAACAAATCTTCAGGTATCTCAAAGGTACATTAAATTTTGGAATAAAATATAAATCTGGATCAAACAAACTACTCCAAGCACACTCGTCGATTGTACTCTGCATCAAGAACAAACAGGATCAATTATTATACAGACTCACCTATATGTGAACCTTAATATTTCCTGAATTAAATTTAAAATTTAAAATTACAACACAATTGCTGTGAGAAATCGTAATTTTAATCCCTTTCATTTTTAATAAATTGCCAGTTTCCAACAATGGCAATTGCATACATAAAACAAACAAAAAGGAACTTATATGTTGTGATTGCAGCAGAAAAGATGACGCAGATGTAAATCTACACACCTGCAGGCTTTTTTTATCCACCATTCGTGATAAAAGTTGAAAAACAAAAAAATCATACGGTAGGTGCTGAGATAAGGTCAAATTTAATAATAGGAGATATCATGTCCCTAGGAAATAATTTTGCTGGTAACAACTTGAATTTGATTACATATATACCATATCGGTATAATTTAATTAGATGAAGCAAGAATCAATAAATCATTGTAAATACAGTATCCGCCCAAATATACAGTAAAAACAACATTTATGAATTAGCCATGTACTTTTTCACAAATATGCAAGCAAGAGTACACCATCTATTATAATTTTTTTCTTAAAAATATATTTCTAATTTTTTGTATAAAGCAATAAATATGAGAACACCAACTTAAAAGTAAAGGGAGCTGCACTTTAGGATTTAGGGCAACGGCACCCCGGAGGAGGTGCATATGGGTGGATAGCTTATGAAGAGAGAAACATAGTGATAGGGGTCCCACCGCGCGGAAACGCCCCCTAGCGAAGATATAGGAAAACTCCGATAACACATTTACCCATTGAAAATACATTATAAAACCAGTTATCTGAACCTAGCAACCTAACCTAACCTAAACTAACCCAAACCAAACCAACCCAAACCAACCCAAACCAACCCAAACCAACCCAACCCAACCTAACCTAACCCAACATACATTCCCTACCATGCAGAGGGGGGGCAGCAGTCCTCGACCTCTGAGCCAGTTTAGACAAGTCTCTCTGTCACAACCAGGAGTCGTACCTGTGACCACAGGCACCACAAGCCAGAGCTGGGCCACTGTCCTGTAGTGATAGAAAACTCCTTATTTCCTATTTATTTTTTTAAGGACAGTTGAATTAAATCGATGGAAAATATTTTCCATACAAATTTTTTTGATCTCCCATTTCTTAAAGAAGCGTTCCCAAGCTACCTGACCCCTCAGTAGGAATAAAAAACCCCCCAAGAAGAAATGGAAGTAATGGTACAGGTTAGATGTTGACATTCAACAGAGAGGAGAAAAAGAAAAACCACAAAGTAGAAACTGATTGGGATTTAAGGAGAAAAAACCCAAAACCAAATAAAAAAGGTATTAAAAAGATGCCGAGAAAAAATGCAAGATAGGAATATGAGGAAAAGAATGAAACAAGAAACCAAATAAAGCAATAAATTGTAGATACAACATATTATATAAGAATAAAGAAACATTAATTTCCCATAATATGAAAAGGTTATAAGAATGTCGATAAAAGCTATTTGAAATTATTAATAGAAGCATGTAAATACCAAATCAATAATACAATAATTTTTATTATAAATAATATTAGATATGATAAAACTTGAAGATAACATACACATATTCGTTTTATTAATCTGAATAAAAATACTAATAAATCCTAATTAAAGTTGAAACGTGTGATATCACCAATTTGGAAAGTTTTAAAAAATACACCTACCTTATCTTAATTGGTAGTAGGTTCTGTTTGTTTGGTTTATTTGTCGAAATAAATTAAGTTCAATGTTAAATAAATACCATTTAAAAAAAAAACTATTATCCCATATATACTACACGATTTACAAAATTTATTAATCTTGTATATAGTATATAACTTAACATACGTTATCTACTAAAAGACTCAATGCTTTAACTAATCTTAGCAGCTAAAAATAATTAATAACAATTCAATTATGAATTTGAACCCACAGAAATTGTAAAATAAGTCGAATATCATAAAAGAAAAACATTTCCCGTGTTGTCCCATTCTTTATACAACAACAAAAAAATACGTAAAACGTTGGCGTTACTAAGACAAGAAAGGAAATTCCCGTTTTCAATAAACAAACTTTTACAAATTAGACTTTAGATAATACATAGTAGAACCATTAACTGCTGACAGGTTAAACACCTACTCGATATCAGATCGAATATGCAAATAAATTTGCCGTATATGGTGAAAAATTACACGAGTTATCGTAAAGGAATTATTCGCAATCGCCCACTTTATTTCAAATGGTAATCGAGAAGGACTTATTTGGACAAGAAAAATGGCATAAAAAAAGAAACACCTTGTTTTGGTCTTTCTGTTTATCCTTCAACTATTTCTGTTGCTGGATCAATTTGAATGTTCAAATACTAAAGAACTTCCTAATTTTCCAGTTTAAATTATTAAGAAAAGCATACGCCAGCTTGACCTGAAGCCTCTGCATCTATTTCTCTTTCTTCAAATCCTCATAAACGTTTAGCTTTGTGTCTTGCTTTGTTCCTGAACTTTGCAAACATTCAAATTACAACCAGTGATGTGTCTAAGCTTCCCAAATCTTTCACCAAGCTTTTGAGAACCAAAAATGCTTCTCCATCTTCGTATACGCCTAGCTGTATCCCAAACTCTCTTTCTTATCTTTCTATGCTGTTAGAATCAGCACCAAAGATACAAATGGTCACCAGCAACCCTTCCAAACTTCTGAGTGCCAAAAATGATGGTAGCAAGTCCAAAAATGTTTCTCCATCTTCGTATACGTCTAGTTCTATCCCAAACTCTGTCTTTCTTATCTTTCCATGCTGTTAGAATCAGCACCAAAGATACAAATGGCCACCAGCAACGCTTCCAAACTTCTGAGTGCCAAAAATGATGGTATCAAGTCCAAAAATGTTTCTACGTCTTCAAAATCGTCTAGCTCTGTCTTACAATGTTCCTTTGTCTTCCTAAATTGTTTGGATATGCACCAAACCTTCTAATGACCACCAGCAAAGCTTCTGATCCTTCCAAATCTTCTTCCTCGTACCAAACTATCCAATAATCTTCCTCCAGCTGCTCAAACACTAGTCCTTCTCGTTTTCATCTTCCAGATTATACAGAGCCAATCAAAACGAATAATGCGGATCCTCCTGCTACGGTCCTGGAGACTTTTCTATAGATTGCTCAAAACTGGAGGCAGGAATAGGAAGTGGCGTCTTCTTAAAATTCCCATCCCTTAATCTATCATTTGAAAAAGCCAAATGAGTACTTCAAACTGGAGTTGAATACAGACCAAACTGGAGTTGAGTCCAGACCAAACTGGACAAGGTCCCATATGGCTTATAGTCCAGAGAGTAGTTGTTTTTTCTTTAGAAAACGGCCAGGTATGGTTTGGAAAAGTCTTTAATGTTTCAAAAACTCAGAGGGTGCACGTAGAAATATTGATGTATTATTTAATTTTTTAAATGCATTTCACTTACCTATAGAAGTTTAAAAGCCTACAAAAAATTTGATAATGACTTTTGATCTGTTTTCAGAATGTTTCTGGCTAAAATTATAACTACCCAATTTTTCTGTTTTCTTTATAGTTAGTAATTAAATTTTTTTTTATTATATAAATTCTTATTTGCACGTCTATGGTTGGTTGGTTTTAGAAGGTTTTATTACCCGGCTTTGATCTTCCACGCAGTATAGAATTTTAACAGTAGCATTAGGAAAAGCGTACTGACTTAACCTCAAAAAAAACATTTGTTATAACTATTATTAGAAATGGTAACTGCCCGAAGCGAAAAAAGCTCTTCGAATTCTCACTTAATAAACGAGAGAACGCAATAAAAATAATGGCAATTAACCAATTGACCGACTTTCAAACGCTACGATGGGCACAACTTATTACAATGTATAACATTTCCTGCATTCGAAGAAAGACATATGTTGCATGGTACCAACAAGGTGCCACGGTGTAGTGAGTACACATCTTAGTGTCATATTCTCCATAATTGAGGTCAAATTCTTAGTAAATCATTTTTTCTATAACATTTTTAACCTACAAAACTTTAATTTTCTATTTGTACGGGGTTTCTTGTTATATTTTGACCCCCATTAATTTCAGGAATACAAAAAAAAGTTTGACAACTGTCATTCTTTTGATATATCGACTTTTGCTCAAAGTGTTTTATCATTTGCATTCAAAAAAATTCTATAAAATCTTTTTTTTTAAACCTCTTACTGCTTATTTTTATTTTACGGTAAGTGCAAAATTAACTTCAATGACGATACGACTATTTACACGACAAAGTAACAGTAGCCATTTTTGACTACTATTCATTTCGCGAGGTTTGTAGGTATGACGTCAGGCTACACGTCAATTTTTTCTACTATACAAGCCTTTCTGTACAACAATTTTTTTCTGGTCTTATGTCACTGAGATACATTGAAAACTGCATAGACAATATTGACACAATTCTAACAGGTCGGCTGAAAAGTCCCCGGTCTGACCTATAGATGACGACACTAGAATTAAATCCATTTCATTTTTAGATTGTATCAATCTTCAAAAGATTCGTGTAAAAATTTGACAGCTGTCGGACTATTAGTTTGTGAGATATTGCATTTTTAGTGAAGCAACTTTTGTTATTTTCAAAAAGATGGAAAAAAAAAGAATTTCCTGTGCTTATTAAATATTGTTATTTGAAAGGAAAAAATACAGTTGAGCAAAAGCTTGGCTTGATAATGAGTTTCCGGACTCTGCGCCAGGAAAGTCAACAATCATTGACTGGTACGCAAAATTCAAGCGTGGTGAAATGAGCACCGAAGACGGTGAACGCAGTGGACGCCCAAAAGAGGTGGTTACCGACGAAAATATCAAAAAAATCCACAAAATGATTTTGAGTGACCGTAAAGTGAATATGATCGAGATAGCTGACACTCTAAAGATATCTAAGGAACGTGTTGGGCATATCGTTCACGAATATTTGGGTATGCGGAAGCTCTGTGCGAAATGGGTGCCGCGCGTGCTCACAATCGACCAAAAACAGCAACGAATTGATGATTCTGAGCAGTGTTTGCAGCTGTTAAGTCGTAATAAACCCGATTTTTTGCGTCGATATGTGACTATGGATGAAACTTGGCTCCATCACTACACGCCTGAGTCCAATCGGCAGTCAGCTGAGTAGACTGCGACCGGTGAACCGCCACCAAAGCGTGGAAAGACTCAAAAGTCAGCTGGCAAAGTTATGGCCTCAGTTTTTTGGGATACACACGGTATATTGTTCATCGACTATTTGGAAAAGGGAAAAACAATCAACAGCGACTATTACTGTGCATTATTGGAGCGATTGAAGACCGAAATCGCGAAAAAACGGCCCCATATGAAGAATAAAAAAGTGTTGTTTCATCAAGACAATGCACCATGTCATAAATCATCGAAAACGATGGCAAAATTGCATGAATTGGGCTTCGAGTTGCTTCCTTACCACCGTATTCTCCAGATCTAGCCCCCAGCGACTTTTTCCTTCTCTCTGAGCTGAAGAGAATGCTCGCGGGAAAAAAATTTGGCTCTAATACTGAGGTAATCGCCGAAACTGAAGCCTATTTTGAGGACAAACCGAAGGAGTACTACAAAAATGGTATCGAAAAGTTGGAAGGTCGCTATAATCGCTGTATCGCCCTTGAAGGCAACTATGTTGAATAAAAAAAATTAATTACTATGGTAGACCGGGGACTTTTCAGCCGACCTGTTATTCCTAAATCCTTTTTTAATCATTGATAATATTGCTCGGGTGCATTAACTTGACTAATTTTTTTTAACGAGACTTGATATATTCTTTTAGCAAATGCATAATGTATTCAAAGCTATGTCCTTCGAGTTTCTTCGAATTGAACTTCTGTATACTTTTTTGGAAAGAAGCCGGCGCCACGATTATGAGTAATGACTGAATTTATGAGTGATTTAAGAACACGTTACAAAGTAACGAATGATTTTTATCTGCAAGAGGAAGTTTGGAGGTGGACGAGTTATTATTTTAACCTATACCGAAACACCGTTATTATTAATTATAACTACGAATTTATTGATTGGTATTCTTATCACGTATCGGGAAATAACTATCAAAATTTCAAATTAAAATTAAATAATATTAACGTGGCGTTATCGATATATTTTGCATTAAAATACGTGATAAAAAGTTGAATGAAACAAAATAAGTGGGTTATAACACAGACAGAATTTGTTTAAAATTTGACTGTTTAAAGTATGAACTGATGAAATTTGATTTAACTGAAACTGTAAACTCAGATTTATAAAAAAATCCTTTTTTATCTCTTGTGTTTCTTAATCTACGTACTTAAGAGTTATTATGAGAGCTATAAATTGGTATTTTTCCGCATCCTACTGTCAACTAATTGCACGAGTCGATTCAGTGTCATGGAAAAAGCCTATTTTCCATATTTACAAAATCAATGAAGGTTATCCCGAGCCTTCCAATTTTATATTTTTATTTATTTAATAAGATACACAGCTAAAACAATATATTAGCTGCGATTATTACAGATTTCAAATTGATACACTGCGCCCTTTGCCGATCTATTGTGTTGATATTTACATTTAAAAACACCTCATATAGCCTGATACTTCCGGTTTTTGTCAAGCCTTTCTACTTGTCCTGACAGTACCTGCATTGGTCGATTTCTGTCTGGCCTATAACTGCCTATTGAGCCTACAATGCCTGGTTAACATCATTCTTACTGATAATGGTCTGCTGAATGTTCCTATGTGAACTGTTTACATGGCATGTCTCTGTTTTTTACACCCATTCGTTGATGGCTGCTTTTTAAGGTGTTCTTGCGAACCAGGTAACCCACGTGGGTTCCAAAAGAACCTGGGGTAGGCAACTTTTATGCCAAATATAAGGTGCAGATTCATAGTGTGGCAATAATTGGAACTAATTTACAAAATACAGACTAAATTAGAAAAATAAGAATTAGCTAAAAGTCTTAAAGCTGCCAAACTATGTTATGCGATGTTTTAAATGGTTTTTGACCAGGGATATATTATACAATCTCTCTGTAATATATAAACAAAGGGGTGATATGGTGTTTTGATTGAAGCCACATTTGTTAATGTGAAAAAATGGATAACAACGGATTTCGTGTGTTGATTTATCATTGCTTGATGATCGGAAAAATAATGTGCAAGCCAAACAAAGTTAGGAAAGAAATTTAGGACAACTGAAGAAGTAACCGCCGAAACACACACTTATTTTGAAGCCAAAGAAAAATCGTACAACAAAAATGGTATGGAAAAATTTAAGGATCGTTACAATCGCTGTATCGTCCTTAAAGGCAAAATTGTTTTCTTAGTTAGTTTTAACCTCGGTTTTAACTATCCAACTATCAACAATCTGGAGACCAAATTTTGGATAGAATTTTGATATCTGTTTAGATTTACTTTGGATAACAAAAAAATACCTACTCTAAAATTTCTGTAGTTTTGAAAAGTTGAAAGAGTTAGTTTGTCTTAAATCTTAAAACAGAGAATCTATGGAAACTATCCAAGACACTGAAGTCTATGGTGTGTATTTTAGCCTTAAAGACAGATGCGACGTTGTCAAGGAATTTGGGTATCCAAAAATTTGGTCTTGGCACTTCCATTCCAGCTTTCCTCTATCTTGAAACCATCTCTGTACCAAGCAAGTGATTCCTCTGGTTCCACTTTTCCCACCAGGTTTAACATTTTGATTCTTTAGCAGCAAGACAAGTATGAACCATCAATGGGTACGAATGTCTGTAACTTGGCACATGCCATTGTTTATTGAATCTTTGGCTTGGCAATAGGCTTTATAATCTTTTTGTATGATTAAAGAAACATTTTCAGTTTCAAGCCTCACGCTGGCCACAAATGTTTTGAAATAAACTTTTCCCTTTGTGATTGTTTCAAGACAGTTCTTTTTTCAGGATTATTTTTCTAGCAGCCGCACGTTCGCAGGTTTCAACTCAGCTTCTTGGGATTATTGTGGAATTACTTCAGGACTACTCCTAGATACTTATTTATACAAAGTGACATAATTAATATTAATACGATTAAAAGAATCCAGTTCTTCCTTATATGTCTTAAACTAATAGTAAACATTTAACCTTCAATGTATTTTTTTGTTGATTTAAAAACAAAGGTAAGAAATGTCTCAATCTTTTCCACTCAATCAAACAAAAAACTAGATCAAGACAAGGAATTCCTTATCGCAAACAATATTTTACAATAACAACATTCTTTTTATAAATTTATGTAAACCTATTCGTTTTTTTTATAATATTTATTATTAAGAAACATAAACATGGGTACTAATGCAGAACCCACAAATACAGAACGTTGTAATTTCAAAACAAACCACGTCACAGTATATTTACGACACCACTTTTTTTTTTAAAGTAGGTAGCAGAAAACAGGTAAAGATACACAATTATAATGGATAAATATGAAAAACTTACCGAATATATAGGAAAAATTATACATAAATCGTAATCCAATCTTGTAATAGAAGAAAACACTCAATTTTCACAGAAAAATATAATAAACAACAACACTAACGTTCAAAGTGAACGTCTACCATCACAACCACCTTGCACATACCCACTATTTTGTTCGTTACGAGTCTCTTATTTGAAATACTGTGCTATCAGCAAAATCCAACGAGTCGAGCGACCGCGATGAAACGGAAAACGGAACGTAAAGTCTATGGGTAAAAAAACATATTGTGGTGGGGACCGGTGCAATGTAGTGTATGTTGGGTAGACGACATCAGTGAAACACGGAGGTAAAGGAGAAGTTCAATCAAAACCAGGGACGCATCGGCCACAAAATAATCAACCAAACCCAATACTACACATAATATACGTCCAAAAGTTTGAAATATTTAGAAATAATATATCTACGCCTATGGTTTTTAAAAACTCTTTTTGATATTTATTTTAAAGCGTTTTTAAATCAAAATAATCTGGAAAAATCACTGGAATCAAGCCACCACCACAGCACTTCACGCAATACAACCCAGTATTAAATATTTTAGTTGTCCTAACTTATCCAGGAAAAATATGACCATCCTACGAAGACTACGAATTGGCCATACCCGTCTCACACATGGCCACTTAATGTCAAAATCTACACCACCCAACTGTCAACATTGCAACTCTGTAAACAACAGCATCCAACATATCCTTATAGATTGCCCAGTTTTCACAGAATCACGTCAGAAAAATGATTTGAAATCCAACCTCAAAGACATCCTTAGCTGTACCTCTCAAATACGGAAAGTGATCAAGTTTCTCCAAGAAGAAGATCTCATTAATAAAATACAGGGTGTTTCAATAAAAGGTAACACCGTCTCTGGGATAGGTAAAAAACAGAAAAATAATTGGGGTTGGCTTAGTGAAATTTTTTTCTAACGCCATCCGTTTTCAAGATAAAGGGCGTTGAAGAAAATGAAAAATTACACATTTCTTACGATTTTGCCGAAACTACTGGCACCATTGCAATGAAATTTTATACGAATATGTTTTGGAAGCTGATATATCCCATGAATTTGTTTTTATAACTAACTCTCATAGAGGGCGCTAGTTATACGAATCATATAACGTATTATTCAACATAACTTTTTTTAGGGTAGAATTATTAATCAAAACTCCAAGTGAACATAAACATCGTTTAATTCTACACCAAAAAAAGGTACTCTTGGTAAAACTCGATATTATGTACCGTTTTCGGAATATTTTGATTTGAAAATTATGAAGTAATAATCGCTCCTGGTATAAACTAATGATAAAGTTCGCTTTTCTCTAAGTTTGCCATGTAAAATTTATCTTGAAAACGGATGGCGTTAGAAAAAAATTTTACTAAGCAAACCCCAATTATTTTTCAGTTTTTTACCTATTCTAGAGACGGTGTTACCTTTTTTTGAAACACCCTGTATAATACTTGTATTGTCTTATTCATATATCTAACTGTAACTCGTGCTAATGGTCTAAGTTACCGCAAGCACGTTAATTTAAATAAAAAAAAATAAAAAAATCAAAATAATACTAAATTTGATTCGTTTTTGAATTAATTTGGTAATATTTAATTGATTTAGGTGCTTTCACATTATTCCAATTCTTGTTTAAATTTCATTTGAGCTGTTTAAAAATGCCCAGAGACATGATATCATATTTTAATAGGTCTAGAGTAATTGCTTTGTTACAACAGGGCTTTGGTCAAAGTGATATCGCGAATATTGTTGGTGTTACTCAGGGTGCTGTATCAAAAATTAAAAAATAATTTCAAGACACAAATGATGTGAAGGATCGTCCCAGAAGTGGCAGAAGTCGATGTACAGCAACACCACAAAACCAGCAGATAACATTGATAGCTCGAAGAAATCGACAGGAATCTACAAGTGGCTTATCCAGAGAAATTGCTAGACTTGAAGGACTGAATATCTCAAGGCAAACAATTACACAAAGATTAAATGCGGTAAATTTGTATCGCAGAAGACCTCTACGTGTTCCCATACTAACCTATCAACAAAAAATTGTAAGGTTGCAATGAGCCGAAGAAATGTTACACCATGGTCCTAACTGGAATTACGTGATGTTCTCTGATGAATCAAGAATTGGCTTGGTTTCTGATTCGCGAAGAACGCTAGTTTGGAGGGCCCCAGGACGACAAGCCCGATTAGAAACAGCCCAACCACGTGTTCCATTTGAAGGTGGGAGTATTATGGTTTGGAGTGGTATTATGAGGGGTACACGGACGCCTCTCCTGGTTTTGGAAAGAAGAATCACTGGTGCTTTGTATTCCGGGGAGCAGTAGGTGATGGATTTGTGTTTATGCATGACAATGCACCTCCACATCGAACAGATGCAGTACAAAATTTTTTGGAAGAAGAAGGAATATCCACATTAAGATGGCCACAATTGGTTGTTTAAATGGGATATTCTGGAGTAATGAATTTGGAAAGCGGAGAAAATATAATATCTACGATAGCCTCATAAAGAGTAGCCTATTATATGGGGCAAACATAGAAAGAAAACAGCTAATTTGGTATGTGCATGTTCAAAGAATAGAACAGTCAAGACTGCCCAAGAAAATCATGAATTGGATACCACCTAACCATCGTAAACGTGGAAGATCCAATAAAACCTGGAGAGAGGGAATAGCGAAGGCAATGAGACGTTCTGAAACCATGGCCTTGATAATCGTTTAATATGACCAGAAGATCACTTTTGGTTTCAAGCCATAAATCTTCCCAAAATTTACAGCCAATAAAACTTTGAATACGATTATTTCAGTCAGTTTTTGATCCAAGATCACTATTAAATATTTTACCTAAATGGAAAATTTTAGCTTGATATTGTTCATAATTGGGAAGTTGGTGACAGTTATCAAAATTGTTATACCTGGACTGACTTTGGGGCAATTTGTAATCAGCTTCGCAGGCTTTTGATAGGTATACGAGGAATAGCCTGGTTTTGTATATCGGCTACTGATCCAACCCCATTTGGAGTAAGGCTGCAAAAATTCCTTCATTACCAGGCGATTTAAAAGGATCGCCCATTTAATCCTGTTATTTTTATTGGGTTTTTAAGATTTTATTATAAAATAGATAACTGTTCGCCTTGTTGAGTCTACCCTTAGACTCTTTAATAATGATCGTAGTTTGGTGAAATATTGCAGATGTGAAATAGAGGCATTCTTGCCTGAACAATTGCTCTTGTTGAATACAGCTAAAGAATATTTGTTTTTAGAGAATTGTAGAGCACGTCCCTGATATTGAATAAACACTCTCAGTCCTTATAAAGCCGTCTGCCTTTATACCAATCTCGATTTGTATAATTTCATCCCTACTTCAATGGTTTCAAGGAGTCATTTTTTATTCCGTTGAATAATCTTTGCATGCCATTATAGAATCAGAGGATTAGCAGGCTTTATCTATTTTTTAATAACCAAACCTTTGGGGTTTGAAATAAAATTATTTAAATAAAAGTTGGTTTATAATTATGTTTTATGTATTATATTTTTTTTGGTAAAGGACTGGTATGTGGCCATTTATTAAAAAGTAAGATGTTATTCTCTCTTTTTGTCAGTTAACCTCGAAAGCAGATCGCACCTTGTGTTGATGAAGGAGAAAAGAAAAAGCGGGCCATGAATACCATACGCCGAAGAATTTTTAGTACGGGCAGAACCCTAAAATGATGACATTCTTGTGAACTTCTTAATAATTGATATATAAAGTAAAGTATGGAACCAATTTTTTTAGCTAACCTAACCATTTTAAGAAATAATCCTAAAACACATTAATTTTTGATTATATTCTAATATACAGGGTGAATGGATGAGTTCTATAAAAGGGAAATATTGCCAAATTAACGAGCAAAAAAATACTGAAAAAGGTTAGTCGCATAAGGAAGCAGTTCTTCCAATATATTTTTGGTTTTTCTTATGTATTTTGGGCCCCTTTATCACCCGTGTTGTACCCGAAAGATATGGAGGTCTTTTAACATATTTTTAGTTTGTAGTATTTTACTTCTTACAGTTGACGAAAAACTAAATGTCAGCTGTCAACACATACACGTATCATATGCTTCGGTTCTACGGTCATGGGATCTATTCACCTGTTGTGACAATATTATCTAGGGTTTCTATTGTGTTTGGTTTAATTAATCCCTAATTATAGGGTGGACTCTTTAAAAAATAACAACTATGACTATGTTTCAATATTTTAGTTATTTTTTATGAACCACCCTTGCTTGGGCTTTGAAGGATTTGCATTTATAATGAATCCACTGTGCTGCCAACTCCAAACAAATGAACTATAATACATTTTATTTATTATAAGCATAATTTATCCAGCAGCTGTCCAAATCTCCAACTAATTACGGAAATGTGGTAAAAAATATTATTTACACTCGTCCCCTAGCACTTGACTGTTATATAATACGTCGTACGTTGTTTCAAAATCAATACACTTTTTTTGTAGACGAATGCCAATTTACTTTTCCTGTTTATATATAGAGGGCAATCAACATTTTTATCAAAATATCATTTCCCGTTCACCGTTTCCTATCGGAGTTTTTGGTATGCAGAAACCAAGTCCAATTTATTATAATAATTGCCATAACAGCGGTGCTTTCTCGATGTGAATTTTAAAAAAATTATTACTGTATTCACATTATAAATAATAATGTCTGTCTATGCACAGGTTCGGATTTATGGCAATAACAATAAAGAAGAAAATGTACCTATTACCTATTAAAATGTATGTACCTATTAAAATATTGAAACCAAAAGATAGTGGCAGTTTATAATCTTGAAGTAGACAATAGACACAGTTTTATATTAAGGATGCTATTATTCTTATGAAAGTAATAATGCAGACACTCCACATGGAAAAAAAACCTATAGGACGACTACAAAAAGGATTAAAAGACATCTGGTAAGACTCGCTCTTACAAACAGCCTTCTAAATGAAGAAAAAATCCGGAAAAATCCAACTGGTGTCTATTATACATACTCTTTATAGTTGCGAAGTACATCTTTTGGATTTTAAATGCTGCAAATTTATATAAAGCGTTCCTCTGATTCACCCCCCGATTTACTAATGGGTAGAAAATTTTGAAGGGTGGAAGATGTTTTCATTACATTCAGAATATTTGTAAAGAAAAACCGAAACGACAGCAAATTTGTTAACTTGCTTCCCTTTCAAGAAGCCAACGAATATTTCGTGCCAACATCGTAATGAATTAATATACATAATGCCTAACTATTGTAGTGAAATTCGGAATAAGACTCTTTCTATGTTTGTTATGTCAATTAGACAATTGTTTATTATCATGACTTATTAATGTCAGTCCAGTTTTTCTGTTTAATAAAGCCAATCTTTTGGTATTAATCGTTTGCCTACATAAACTACAATTTATTAAACAGAAAAACTGGACTGACATGTCATGATAATAAACAATTGTCTAATTGACATAACAAACATAGAAAGAGTCTTATTCCGAATTTCACTACATTCTTCCCCTCTTCTTTTAACGATGGTAATCTTTCAAATAACTGGGAACACGTCGATTTCGGGAAGGTCTGTCTTGGGATATTTCTTTGGGAGAAACAGCATCGTCGTTACTAATGACTATTACGCAAAATGGATACCGAGATATTCAGAGAAGATTCGACCATTAATTTCAACGCAATCATTTCCATTATCAGAAGAGGCTTCATCCACTTTCAAATCTTTAAAAATCGATATTTCCAAAGCTGTTGTGACTGCAGTTGAAGATAGAATTCCTTTTACAGTGGAGACAGATGCATCAGATTTTGCTATTGGTGCCAGTTTGTCTCAAAATGGTGCACCTGTAGCATTCTTCTCGAGAACATTATCTGAAAGTGAGCGTCACCATTCATCAGTAGAAAAAGAAGTATATGCTATAGTGGAGTCCTTACGAAAATGGAGGCATTACTTGATTGGCAGACCATTCCGATTAGTAACAGATCAGAAGTCAGTATCATTCATGTTTGACTCAAGACAAGCAGGAAAAATCAAGAATGATAAAATAACACGTTGGCGTTTGGAACTGGCTTGTTTTAAGTACGACATCATCTACCGTCCAGGATCAGAAAATAAGGTTGCTGATGCACTATCACGGGTATGTGCCAACATAAATGATAAAAAAGGACCAACATTATTAGATCTGCACTATAATCTTTGTCATCCGGGAATAACAAGAATGGTACATTGGATTCGAACTAAAAATCTACCATATTCAGTAGAAGAAGTGAAAAAGATGACTGCAGCCTGTCCAGTTTGTTTAGAGATGAAACCCAGATTTTATAGAGGAGGATATGGAACTTTAATCAAGGCATCAGCACCGTTTGAACGATTATCATTGGATTTTAAAGGTCCTTTACCTTCTTAAAGTAACCATCGGTACCTTCTTACAATAATCGATTAATACTCTAGGTATCCATTTGCTTACCCATGTACAGATACTTCGACTGCTACTGTAATTAAGCATTTATCGAGCTTGTTTTCCCTTTTTTGGACTGTCAGAATATATTCATTCTGACAGAGGATCTTCATTTATGTCTTTTGAATTTAAACAGTTTCTTCAAGAAAAAGAAATTTCAATAAGTCGAACTACAGCATATAATCCCCAAGGAAATGGTCAAATTGACAGAGAAAATGGCACAATCTGGAGAACTATTCAATTAGCGTTAAAATCAAGAAATCTTCCAATTAATAATTGGGAGACCGTCTTAGATCAAGCCCTTCACTGCATACGATCATTACTTTGTACAGCTACAAATGTGACACCTCATGAAACAATGTTTCTTCATAATCGAAAATCTTCTAACGGGAAATCTCTTCCATCTTGGTTAACTAATTCTTCAAAGGTACTCATGAAGAAGCCTGTGCGATTTAGTAAATACGATCCACTGGTTGAAGAAGTAGATTTACTAGAGTCCAACCCATTTTACTCCTATGTCAGATTACCCAATGGAAAAGAAATAACTGTTTCAAATCGACATCTAGCGCCAAGTGCTAGCAGATACGTAAATGATGAAGAAGATGAGACAAGTGAGAATAAAGTACAAGATGAACATGCTTTAGAAAAACAAAATCTGCCTTTTGTCCTTGAATCAGACGTTCGTGAACCCTCAGAACAAGACATTCCCAAATCAGATCCAGTCATTAGTAACGACGATGCTGTTTCTCCCAAAGAAATATCCCAAGACAGACCTTCCCGAAATCGAAGTGTTCCCAGTTATTTGAAAGATTACCATCGTTAAAAGAAGAGGGGAAGAATGTAGTGAAATTCGGAATAAGACTCTTTCTATGTTTGTTATGTCAATTAGACAATTGTTTATTATCATGACAACTATAAAACTATAACCAAAGAATTGAAAGAGGATAAAGCATGGTGTCTATCCAGGGCTTCAAAGCCCAATAAAACAGCATGGCCCTCTGGGCCAAGTTTGCTAGACCAAATACCTTAAAAGCATTGGTAAAAACATCAAAGGTTTTAAGACATCTTTAAAAGATTTAGCCAAAAATCTCAGTGCAAAACCTTGAATCTTTTGGAAAGGGTGGACATATATTTAAGATACTTGCAAACCGAAACAATCAATCTTGATCCAGGAAACATTGTCCATTGCGAAAGAAAACAGTTTTTGCAGATGAAACCCATGGCTAACTTAGCAGCCAGGAGTTCACATAGTAGAAATTTGTTTCAACCTGCACCTTAATAGTTTCCATACCAAGCTCGACCGTTTTCTATGAAAAAACAACTACTTCCTGGGCTATATACCCCAACGGACATTGAATTATATTCCATCTGAAATTATTTTCAGTATTTGTTTAAAGTTCACATGCTGCCATTGTTATTGAATCCCTCTTGGCATCATCAGAGATTGAAAAAGTGGCTACAAAACTTTGCCAGTATAGTCAGATGTTACAAAAAACAATAAAATTGTACAAAAACTATTTTTCACTCCAGAAAATTCATTTGTAGAAACTCTCAATCATGTTTAACTTGAATATAGACGAAATTATTTTTTTACCACGAAAATTCAGTTTGTGTAGGTCCGGTACTGCGTAAATAAAATTTACTATCACCAGCATTTGTGCTTATTAGTATTTATTAAAACGTTATGATTCATGTATGAGAAATAATAATTGGAACAACCTTGAGAAAATCTATCAGAAGAAATACTATCTCCTATATATCAATTTTACCTGTAATACATAATGAGAATAGATATTTGTTTATTAATATAACGACAAGGATTTGTGCATATTCTACGAGGTCGATATAAATTACCCTTAAAAAGTTGTTGTCCATGCCCATTTTACCCTTACAAAAGGGTGAACTTGCTCCTATTGTAACCTAGCTAGAGAAAAAATAATAACACCCAGTTCCCATGATTAAAGAAACGTTTATTTGTAGCTAGACTCTACAGGAGGATTTAGTAAAAATATCAATTTATTTACGGTTGAATAGTCCCGTATACAGATGTCCCTAAGTCGAGAAATAAATCACTTTGGCGTTCAAGAATGTCTTTTATTCTGACATCTGACGTAAGCATGGCAAGCTGGACCGACATTACAATGCAACAACAAAATACGTAACAAAATTTTAAAAAATATTACACTAGCATAATTTTAAAAATTGAATTATGGTATAAAATAAAATATAACATTTTTCAGAATATTTTAATGTGAGTGTATGGTATCACTTTTTGGATCCGATAGACGTATTCCAGTTTATAGACGAGCAGGTGAGCGATTTGCTCAGTGTAACATAAGAGTGTGTCTAACGTAGTCAAATCTGGAGACCTTGGTGGCCCTCCTATCTATCCACCTTCTTGGGAAAACGTTATTAAGGTAATTTCGTACCTCAACGCCATAGTTTGGGGGAGCCCCATCCTGTTGGTACCATAAATCATTTCTATTTGGAGATAGTTGATTCAGCTGTGGCAACAGATAATTTTGAAGAAATTCCAGACAACTAGCAGCAGTTAGGTTTTCCTCAAAAAAATATGGCCCTACAATTTGATTATTTATAATACGGGATATTATGTCCTATACTCTTCCATCCAATGTGGATTTTTACTTGCCCAATATCGACATGTCTGGCGATTTACGTGACCGTTCAGCATAAAAGACGCTTCATCTGAAAAAAGTACCTTTCGTATGAAATCCGGATCTCTGTTATGTACATTGTTCCATAACGATTTCACAGAATTCGATTCTTCTATCAAAGTCATCTAATAGCTCCTGGACCAGATTTACTTTGTATGGATGCCACTTCTTTTTTAGCACTCTTACAACAGTTGATTAGTGGATATTATTATACAGGGTGTTTCTTAAATAATCTAAAATATTATATGGGGCGCTTCGTTACTCAATTTTAAGACGAAAAGTTCATATAAACATGTGTGATAGGTGTTGTCGTTTATGAGATACAGGGTGTTGTACGTGAAATTAATTTTTCTTGGTGACGCTACTGATTTATATTTTTTTATTATTTTATTACAAGCAACATGTGTTAAACATAAAGAAAAAATAATACATTTCAGAGCAAATGTTCAAAATGTCCACCTCCAGCTAAAATGCAAAAATCCGCTCGATGTCTAATGGATTGTCGAATACGTTCGAAGATACCAGGATTGTTACGAATAACATTACAGCCGTCTATGATACGATTTTGAAGATCTTGTACGTTTAATATCAGTGTTGTGTAAAGAAGCGATTTCAAATATCCCCACACACAAAAATCCAGAGGATTGTGTCCAGGTGATCTAGGGGGCCACGGGTGTGGAGATCCTCGTCCGATCCAATGGCCTGGAAAAACATTAATTAAAAACTCGCGTACAATTACTGAAAAATGTGGAGGAGCTCCGTCATGCATGAACCACATGCGCCTTCTAATAATAATAGGTACATCTTCCAAAAGAAGTGGAAGTTCATTTTCTAGAAAATGTTGGTATGTCTCACTGGTTAACCGTACAGAAAGGAAAAATGGTCCAATTAAATAATCATCGATGATGCCAAGCCAAACATTGACCGAAAATGTTTGTTGAAATCGTTTTACACTTATGGTATGTGGATTTACATCTGCCCATATGTGGTCATTATGAAAATTCATAATCCCATGTCTAGAAAAGTTGGCTTCATCCGTAAATAGAATATTGGCCACAAAATTCGGATTGACAATACTGTATGCGTAATGGATAGTCAGTAGGTAACAAATGTTGAACACGTTGAACGTGATATGGATACAATAAATTATCTTTTAGAATATTCCAAACAGTTTTGTTACTAACATTTACTTCATCTGCAACTTTTCTTGTACTCGTTTCTGGATGTTGGTCAATAATTTGAAGAATCTGGTTTTCCAATTGGGGATTTCTCACAGTTCTGGGTCGTCCAATAATATTCTTCGATTTAGCAAAAGTTCCAGTTTCTTGTAAACGAATATGTAACTTAGTAAACGTATCTGAACATGGTAAACGATTATTTGGATAACGCTGGGCATACGTACGTCTAGCTTCTAAGGCATTACCATTCGCTAATCCGTACAAAAAATGCATATTAGCCATTTCAACATTAGTAAACACTGGCATAGTTATTAACTAAACACAGAGTCAATCAAATAAAAATGTACGATTTTTGCGTTGGTTTTCAAATTTGACACTTGTCAACATTATTTCAAAGGTCACTTAGAATAAGCATGTTTTGCGTATTACTTCTAAAAACCAGTAGCGTCACCGCGAAAAATTAATTTCACGTACAATCAGAACTGACTTATTACAATAAATTCAACACCCTGTATCTCATAAACGACAACACCTATCACACATGTTTATATGAACTTTTCGTCTTAAAATTGAGTAACGAAGCGCCCCATATAATATTTTAGATTACTTAAGAAACACCCTGTATAGTGCGACCTGCCTAGAACTGGTATGAGGATTTTCTTGAAACGCCAGTACAACGTCCAGTTTTTTGGCTTCGGATATTGATGTTCTACCACTTCTGGGAAGATCTTTAACATGGCCCGTTTCTCTAATTTTTTTTTCAATTTTACTTACTGTTGATTGAGTAATTGGATCGCGATTGAGGTATTTAGCATTAAATAAATTACGAACTTCTGCTTGAGTCCTCACTCTATCTCCATAACCAATCAAGACTCAATCATAGTAAACAGTTTAATAGTGAAGAACTTCCAAGATTTATTTGTTCTTAACTAATTCTTCAAGAAAATCTAAATATTATTTTTTAGCACAAATGTGTAGTATTTAAATGTTATTGGTGTGTAAGAGTGAGTTTGTACGTTCAAATAGGTGTTTTGCATAATGTCGCTTTTTTACTTGTAGCGTAAACAATATTTTTTCTACGATAATTTTCAACTCTGTATTACTTTTTATAATACAGTAGGTATAAGTTGTTGTTAATTATTATTAGTAATTTAAAAATTTATGTAGCAATTTTAAATGTTGGTGCTATATCCTTGTTAAAAAAATACATTCGTTAATATTAGCGATTCCTAAAGGGCTACAGGTAAAAAGTGAATATTTAGCAATATTTTACAGAATTTTTGTGTTTTGGAAAGCATTGGAGAGTTTTGGAAAGAGGTTTAGCATTTTATACAAGATCATATTAAAATTGGTTGTACGAGAGCTTCAAGAATTAGGAACTTTTTTATTGAAATTAGCAACAAAGATTATTGCACACAAGTGTAAAACCATTTTTTTTAAATAACCATAAAATCGACCAAAATATGCCAAAAAATAGTACAAAAATAACAAAACTCACCGCCTGAACGTGATATTAGTGTCGGAAAAAACAGTGGCTGGTCGTTTTTTCTTCGTATCTCCTAAAGCAGTTTTCTGATGACCGAGCGATGTAGCTGACGACTTTATCTATAAAGAAAAATAAGAAAACTAACCATCGTTCCATGTATTTTTACAGTAATTAAACATATCTCTTAATTCTTTGTAAATACAATCAATGATAAACTAAATGTTATGGACAAAAAAATAAGATAAAACTTTTGAGGTTATCCATTATCTATTGGATGGTATTGACAGTTTTATATTACGTTCCTAAATAAACGGAAGTTGAACAAGACGATGCATTTGAAAAGGTAAAGTTGGCAATAGCATCTGCTACTTTACTTGCTTACCCTTCATCTTCACAAAAATTATCATTGATGGTGGATGCTTCAGATGTCACTGTTGGAGGAGTTGTTCAACAACTTGAAAATAGTGTTTGGAGACCATTAGGATTTTTTTCTAAAAAATTATCTTTGGCTCAAACAAAATACAGCGCTTACGATCGGGAGTTACTAGCAATTTATGAATCTATAAAGTACTTTAGATTTCTCCTTGAAGGTCGAGAATTTACAATCTTCACTGATCATAAGCCATTGATTTTTGTTTTTACAAAAAAATCTGAAAACCTTTCACCCAGACAGATTAGACATCTTGATTTTATAAGTCAGTTTTCTACAGATATCAAACATATTGCAGGTAAAGACAACATAGTTGCCGATGCCTTATCAAGAATAGACATTATAAATCTTACCAATACCACAACAGATCTATGGAAAACAGAACAGCTTAAAGACTCTGAGCTCCAAGAACTTCTTAACGGAAATTACTCAATAAAATTGTCACCTTATAAATTACCGAACAGCAGTGTAGAAATATTTTGCGAAACCTCAAATCCGAAAAATATTCGACCATACATTCCTAAAACACTAAGAAAACAAGTATTTGAACAAATGCATAATTTATGCCATCCCGGAATTAAATCGACTATTAGATTAATTAAAGGTAAATATGTTTGGCCATATATGGAAAAAGATATTAAAAATTGGACAAAAAGCTGTACACCTTGCCAAAAGTCAAAGGTCACAAGACATGTTCATAGTCCCAATTCATCATATGAGATTCCATCTTGCAGATTTGAACACATCAACATTGATCTCGTAGGTCCCTTACCGCCATCAGAAGGATATAGATACTGCTTAACATGTATCGATAGATATACGAGATGGCCTGAAGCTTTCCCTATTAAAGACATTACTGCAGAAACAGTGGCTAAAGAGCTATACAATGGTTGGATAACGCGTTTTGGGATTCCTTCTCGTATAAGTACTGACCAAGGAAAGCAATTCGAATCAAACCTTTTTCAATCACTTGCAAAACTTTTGGGGATTAAACATTGTCGCACTACACCATACCACCCTAACAGTAATGGACTAATTGAGCGATATCACAGAACTATGAAAAGTGCTCTTATGTATCATTCCAATAAGAAATGGTCACAAGCGTTACCAACTATCTTACTTGGAACACGTGCCGCCTTCAAAGAAGATATTCAAGCTTCTGCTGCAGAACTTGTTTATGGAAGTCCTCTTGTTGTACCTGGTCAACTGATTACTTCATCACCACAATCATCGTCTAATATAGAACCTGCGGAATTTCTTAGGAATCTTCAAGAATTTATGAACAATTTAAATCCAAGTAAAACTTCCGATCATAGTTCACAGAAAATTTTTGTATTTAAAGAACTTCAGAGTTGTTCACATGTTTTTATTCGTGTGGATGCAGTTAAGCGTTCTTTACAGCAACCCTACCAAGGACCTTACAAAGTTATCCATAGATATAAGAAATATTTTACTTTATTAGTAAATGGAAGACAAAAGAATATCTCCATTGACCGCCTCAAGCCTGCATTTTTAGAGACAGCCAATGATGAACCCTCAACAGGAAATAATTCCGAAAAATACTATTTCACTAAATATGGAAGAGCAGTGAAATATTTAAAATAAGGGGGAAGTATTGTGGCGGTCCAAATGTTATGTTACTATAGTTTTGATAAAAACTGTCAATAGTTTTAGTTTTTGATTAATTGGTTTTGTCAAAAATAAAATAAAACCTTAAAAGTTTCACAAAAACGTATTTATTTGTAGTTAATACTACAAAGTTAAGCAAATAAATCGCAAACGGGATATCTCAAGTAGTTTTTGTAGTTTTCTTCATTTTTCTATGTATTAATTAAAATATTTTAAAAATAATAAAACTTAAAATATCAAGTTTTTAGTATTATCGCCTGTTTGAATTGTAACAAAAGCCAAGCCACAAAAAAAATTGTGGTTTAATTTCCAAAACAAAAAATTAACAAAATAAAATTATTTCTTTTTAAATTTTTTCAATTCCTGTTTAAAATTTATTTTCCCTATTATTTTTATATTGAATGACATGTAGTATTAATACTACTTCTTCCTTTAAAATACTTTATTTTTCATAAATTGTAACCACTATAATTTTACATAAAAAATTCATTGGCCATGATGACGCCATAAAACTTAAAAACTAGTGACGCTTGACAGCTGTCAAGAGACAAGTGACGTCTGTCAAACTGAAATAGTATGAAGTTGGGTATTCTTACTAAAGGCCTATTCACATAATATATTTACTACAGTTTAATAGGCAAAATAAACGGGTTTTTTATCGATGAGCAACGGACTAATTTAGTGATTTTTTTTATATTTGCATCTTATAAAATAGGTTTTTAGTGGTTCAACTGTACAAATAAAATTTTTATAAAATTAATCCTCTAGCCATAATCGGCTTTTCAAAATTTAAATTTAATGGTTACATACGTCATAAGTGGTAAGTGACGTGTTTCAATAAGATTGGTAGAAAATTTGCGATGTTGTCGATATGCTTTAATATTAACTGAGAAACTTATCTCTCTCTCTTATTTGTTGTATTTAAAAAGAGATAAACATATCGATATTTTTGTTCTCTGATTGACACTTTATCAAATAAGGAGTAAAACACTAAACAAAATATTCTGTCATTTTCGTTAGTTTAATTTGTTGTTTGGTTGTGTTTGGTTTATGAAAGAAATTACTTCTATACTATTTTTGGTTCGAAAATAAAAATCCCTAACACCTTCTCTTGGTGTTATAGCGGTTCCTTCAAAAATAACCAATAGAAGTAATTGTTCTCTCGGGGAGCAACCCTTCTATCGGTACAGTGAGAGAACGAATTTCAAGAATACGGTTTTGGCATATTCAATAGAACCACGCCCACTTTCTATTGGCTGTTCTATTCTATCACCTTCAAGAATAGGGGTCTTGTTTGTTTATTACAGATAAACACGATTTTCTCTCCTGTCATATATCTTGTCAACTGGTACAATCAGTTAGTCACAGAACACGGTGTTTTGTACCGCCAGTTCTTTGAGAATACTTAAAACGAACGTAGCTAAAATGTGACAACGTTGACTTTTAAACACACTTCATTATTGGTTATTAGTTGGCGCTACGTTTAAAACTTACTAATTATTTATTGCTAAATTTTAGGAAATGAGAAAAATTACTTGCAAAATGAATACCAATATACATAAGTAGGTATCTTATCCTAAATATATATTTCTATCATTTTGATTAATATCATCCTACTAAACTAGTCCATTGTAACATAAAATAGGTACACTTTGATCTGTGTCAGTGGGATGGGAAGTGAATATAAGTATCGAAAATAATAATATTTATTCCCCTATTTAAAAAGAAATCAAAGAAACGCAACCTTAATCATCATAAGGGTGGCCTTAGACTAATAGAACCAACACCATTCTGATATTGTGGACTAGACTAATACATTAAGTAATATTACAATATTTTGGTAATAAATTAACAGAATACCACGGCATAAGCTTGATAAATTGAAGAATTTTCAACTTACCGATTCTTTTCTAAGATTAGCTCTTGAAGAACTCCTGAACCACAACTTCCTTTCCTTATCCGGCTCTTTTTCCTTACCCTTGCTTTTATGTTCACCCTTATCCTTGTCTACGACGTCATCTTCGACGTTATTCGTTTTGGCATCTTGCTTTGACGCGGAGTTTTTTTTCAAGGCCGGAGATAGAGCGCCCTGTACTCGTTTCAATGAACTAAATATGGAACTGTTGCCGTTAGTTTGAGAAGAAGTAGATCTGAAAATTCAAATAAATGTTTTCCGTTTAACCCGGTAACTTGTAATCGATTATTTGCATAATTTTTCCGCTAAAAACGTGTGACGGGAAGCGACGCGAAGAATTAGAAACATTTCTGGCATATCAAATTAATTCTATTAATAAATATCGATTGTTGATCAACAGAAAGTAAAGATCATTTAACTTGATATGTAATCATCGAGGAGGATACTTGAATTCAAAATGTGAAAAAGATATGGCAACGCCGGAATATACGAGGTAATTAATATTTAACAACATTTTATGCCAATAGATGGAAATATACAAGTATAATTCAACATTATGTTTGTGTTCCTACAAATATTATTGTCGTGTATACAAGGTACACCAATGTTTTTTCTACCTACTCAATAACCCATCCTCTGCATCCATAGAAACACAACCACATTATGCCATAACTTATTGAAAAGATAAAATCAGTGGGTGCTCTTTGTATTTTTCGATTATACAGGGTCAGACGAGGCGTGGTACCAACAAAACCGGTAGAATTTTTCGGCCTGCATACAAAATTCTATCACCTAATCATTTATTTTCAATTTTTGGGTTGTCAGCATTTTTTTAAGACGTTGAACATATTAAGTATCATAATATATAAAACCATGAATACATTTTTTCAACAGTATCAAGTCTATAGTGAATGAAAATTGAAAATTTTTGTTTGTGGTCGAGAGTTACTTTGAGGAGTCAATTTTTAATAAGTAAAACCGCTTCTTAAATACTGGAATACTAAATCAACGACCAGTTCCAAAAGTGGATCATACTTGCACAATCAACAAAAATTTCTGGAAATTTAGTTTGTTTACTGTACTATTAATAAATAATTATTATTTAATTAATAAATTAAATTTAGTTTTCACAATGTTCAAACAATTGTTTCGAGAATATAAAATGAAATTAGCAATTTTTTGTACCTGATAAATTTTGAAATAAAAATAAATTTAGTTAGGTCGTAGAAAAAATATTGTGTTCAAAGTGTGCAACAAGAATATTTGTCTCACTACGTCTTAAGCTGCAAATTTCGTACATTCGTGCAAAAAAGAGGAACTTTTCACACTGATTACACGAATAACTATTTGATTGCTTGAAGCGAAAAAAAATATGTCAACATAAAACGTTCGGGTTTGATGACAACCACAATTTTCGTCCTTGGAGTTTCAGATATCGACAAAAACTGGAATTAATTAAAAACAATCCGTTTATTATAAATTATACAATTATCCTTAAGAAGGTTAACTCGAGTAACATTTATACAGAAGGAAAGGTCCTTAATTGTTACATTAATAATTAAAATCAGTTAATAGCAGTAATTTAATGTAAAAAGAAATAATAAATTAAATTAAAAAAAAGTAGGGGGCACCCGGGTTTGAACCGGGGACCTCTCGATCTGCAGTCGAATGCTCTACCACTGAGCTATACCCCCGATGATACTCAATATCCCACTACACAATTTAACACTTTAAATATATGCCACATATCCGCATCTCGTATCTCTCCTACTACATAGATAACCAACAATACATTTACTCGTTAATCGTATTGCCTACGTTCTAGTACACATTTTATTTCGATACGTTGACTTCACGATAGATGAATTTAATTGAATAATGAGAACTTTTTATTGTGTAATGACTCAAAACTCTCCATCTACTTAAATAATTAAACTAATTAAACTTACTTTTCTGCGGTCGTCGAACGAGTCGATTTATCTGGCGCTTTTTTTGTCGGCGTATTTTTAAAAGCTCTATGTCTACTCGGTTCCTTCTGAAAGTAAAGCAAAATTGTTTGTAACACAGTGAAAGTCAACTTTTTTTAATATATTATTTTAAAAAATGTGTAGAAAGTGGTAACACTATATAAACAATAACCTTCACGGTTTATAAATTAAGTTTTTTTCCCAATGGCTATTTCAGGTCATCAAATTTTGTTATAAAAGTGATTTGTTTAGTGGACTTCCATAAAGTAAGAGTTGGTACAATAAAGTTTTTAAGAAAAACAATTTTAACGTTATTTTTTCCTGTTTTTACACAATTTTTTTTAGATAACTAGTTATATAGTTCAAGAAGGCACTAAATTTTTAAGTGTTTAGGAAAAATGATTTTCCTGAATGCGATCGGACTGGAAATGCCTCGGAAAATAGCCGGGAAAATCGAAAAAAATCTGTTTTCCGCTAATATCTCGCTAACAATGCAAAACACCAAAACAAACAAAACTACAGGTACAAAATATTTAAAATATTTCATGCATTTAATACCATATAAAATTGTTATCGTGAATTAGGTCGTTTATGTGTATAATTAAACGACATACATAGATAAAAATCATAAAATTGATACAACTGTTTACATTACTATTATACATTGTTTGAATACCAACAAGATATAAATTGTATCTCAAAACATTAAAGATGACTAAGGAAATTAAGTAAAATATGAAGTAATTATAATTAAAGCATCTGTAGCAATGGAAAAATATCTAGTACAAACAAGTAAACAGAACAAATACTAGACTATATGAATTTAAGTAAGTATATTTATTTTTAGTTATTCTATCTATATTTATAAACTTATTTTGATATTCGGGGATTATGCTTAATCTGATATGAGATAAGTAATGTCATGTAAATCAAGATAATGTCATGTAATGAGCAAAATTATTCTTCTCTTTTGTTGGCCATTAGTTGTTAAGATATTTCCTATTCTTGTTTACCTCCTTCTCAAGGAGGTGTGTTTGATACTTTTATCATGTATAAATATTTTTGGAGACCCCAATGACAGTTTATTATCCCCATCATTACTCTGAGTTGTTTTCTGATCATTTCCAGGAATCTTTTAGCTGTGCATTCCTTTAAGTAGGTCAGTAATTCCTTTGAAAATCTTTTGTGTCTTCCCACCTCCCCCTATATAACAAGTTATGTCTATGGATGGTTGGGACCAAAGCAACCCTCAGAACTGAGCTAGCTTGCACCTTCATCCATCTAATTGTAACTTTATTGTCCTCAGTTACCTTAGAACTTGGAGATATTCTACCACTGGTCCTGAAGATATTTTGAAACCTCTGTCAGTATGAATGACAATTGATTTACCTGTAAAATTTCAGTTGCTAATTTCATTTGCTGCTATAGTTATGACAGTCAGCTCCATTTGAACTATACTTACATGTAGTCCACTGAAGTTGTATGTCCAGGGATTCTGAGTAAACTCTACATCCCATTCCATATTTTGTTTTAGATCCCTCCATGTGGAGGTACTATTGTACCTGTTTTAGTTGTTAACTATACTAAAGGTAATTCAAGAGAATTGCCTAATGGTATATATACTAAGTGGCATCAAGTACTTACTGAAGAAAAATTTCGAAATGATTGCATTGCTTTAAGGCCATTTTACCTTTAATAATGTGTGGAGCTTCCCGAAGTCCCACTATCAAACTCACTAAGTTGACGAAATCGTAACCAATCATCATAAAGAATGTCAAATTTTATTAAAATAAAATCATTTATACTGGGTGTTCGGATTTTTATGTCACTTAGTATACTTCAGAATAATTGTTGCTAAAAGTATTATGAAGCTAGTCTAAGAATTGCTTGAATTAATTGAGTAAAATATATAATACGTATCTAATATATTATAAGGATGGAAAAATAATGTGATGATCAAAATTATTGAAATAAAGAAAATTACAATAAAAAACAGCCTGGTCGTTAACCCTAGTACATCCAATTAATTTTACAAGGAATTAAATAAGGAATAATTAGAAAAAATAAGAAATACTTTTGAAACAATCATTATATATACAAAAAAAAAACCTTAATAATAGAGTTGCATTTTACGAAATATTTGTTAACTGCACGTGATAACTTCCCAACTAGTATGACACATATTTATAAGCATCATAAGCGATTAAAGTATCATTAAATATTTTTAGTAGAGTTAATTTTACCTTTGGAAACACCTCGTCTAGTAATCCCATTTGTAGTTAAATTATAAAAACTCATTTGCTAAAAACTAACACATCTTATTTTGTAAACGTTAACGAAATGTTTATGAAGTACTTCAGTTTTAAAACGTTAGTTTACTTAGTAGGTAGGCAGCGCTATATTCTGTTATCTTATCAATTTTGTTTATCTTCCTAATATTAGACGTATACCTGTGTTTGTGTTTTGTGTACAAAACAGTGCACACGGAAAAACAACCAATTTTTGAAGACAGGCAGTGACGGATTTAGTCTTGCTTTCGTCCTAGGTCGAGGCCTAGCCTTTTTGGCTAATTTATTGACCCATATGGATTGAACTGTGAATTATAGAATTAAATCCCTATGTAAAGCACGAGCTTTGTTGGACTCACGTGAATCACCCTGTATATCTATGTTTTATTTCAAACAGCGTAAAATTCAAAATAAAAATCGACATGTCTTGGTATTTTTTACAATGCCTTGAACTGAAAACATATAGTTGGTGCAAAACAAAATTTGATTCACGTCACTAATTTCGTCTTAATTGCCAAGCATCGTTGCCAACTTTCAAATTATTAAATGTTCCATTCAATAAAGCAATATTATAAAATACTTAAATTTGTTTACATAAAGTTGGTAGCCGTGATTGACAAGTCCCGTATATTTAGTATATTTAGTTTTGTATTTGTCATTTTGTTTGTGGTTTTTGTGTTATTCTTTCTTGTTGTTATTTTGAAATATAAAAAAACTGTTCCTTTAAGAACAAAAACAGTGTTCCCAAGTGAAAAAATGCCAAAACAACTAAATAGTCGCTGCAAAGAACTGGTAGCTTCTTTGATAATTTTTTTTGAAAGAGAACAAGACAATGGTGACCCTTTCATACCTGTTGCTGCTGTTTGAGAGGTTCGAAAAGTTTTAAACAGTATTTTAGACAAAATATTATTCAAGTTACATAAAAATACAAAATACAGTATATTATGGATATCCTGATGGATATCCATCAAGTAACAGCCAATTCAATCAAAAACATTTTATTTTAGCGTGTGGCAGCTGCACTCGACCTCAGTATGGCTACAATCGACGTAAAATTATGATGACATGTATCAAATTTTGTTTTGCACCGACTATATATTTTCACATACCAAAGTTTCTTCAGCACGTCTAATAGAATCACCCTGTACGAAGATCACTGCTGATATAAGTTTACATAAATATCTTAATTGAAACGGATTATTTTTAATTGAGCATATTTTCTCTTCGGTTATTTCTCACTATAAATACCATAATTGCAACAGATGAACTACTTTATGAAGAATATCACGAACTTTGTAATTTTTATCTATAAAAAATTCACCACAATAGTTAATTGCCGTCGATTTCAATGAGCAGAAACGATTTTCTATACCCGTTAGATTTAATTAAAGATAAAGTAATAAATGAATTGATGATTGTGCCGTGTAAAATTCATTAGTTGGCATTGTTACTTAATGCATTAACCTAAAATGTATTTATACATTTGTAAGGATACCACAGAAGGTATTAATTAATATTTTTTTTCGTTGTATTGTTTTAGTAGCCACTCCCAGTTGTGTGTATGTTATTTTTTTCAAATTAAATGCCCATAAAATAACAATATTTATAGTGAATCATAAAAAAGATTATTTCAGATAACAATATACGTTTTTACTTAAAGTCATCAAAAAAAATATGGTTTGGTAAAAAAAAAACATTGGATTTAAAGTTTTTTGAGTAATTTTTTGGGCCCAGCGGTTTTCTGGATATCTCCATCTTTATACTTCAAGAAATTTAATTGTTTAATTAACGTCATGGCTTATTTTTAAAGCACATCTGCTTTCCAAAATATAAAAATTAATTTGGAGATTTTTCTTCCCATGATAATCTATCTCTAGATAATAAATATACAAAACAGCATCTTATTTAAGCTAAATCATCAAAAAAAAACTTGTTTGTATGTTAATTGTGAATGTATAAATAGTTTCTCACCATGACACTTAACTAAGGAATTTTAAGAAAAATTAGTGTACGAGGTTTGGTCATAAAATGATAAACATACCCTCAAAAAAATTGTTGTTATCCAGATAATCATAATAAAATGTTTCATTTGGTTTGACAATGAATTAAACAGAGTTTCATTCTTTAATTTTTTCGATCCATGAAATTACATCAACCTTCTGTTTATTTATAATTGTCAAAGCAGTTAAGATACTACATACCTAGGATTAAAAAAATAACATTAAAAGAAAATAAATACCTAACACACAATGCTGAAGTATTGCTTGCCAAGAATTCGGTCTAGGGTGACAAATTTTTAAATGGGCATTTGCCAATACTACAGACAATAAATTAAAAGTATTTTTTCGTTATACAACCAAAAATATACTATTTTGATTGTTATTAAAGATTTTTTTATTAGAGAAGAATAGGGGCATATAATAGACCAAGAGTGAGCATTATAATGGAACCCTACCCTGTAGCCTCTTGTTTTGATTCAGGATTAAGTTAGTAGACTCAAATCTTACCAAGAATAATGAATGTACAAAGTACTTTTATCATTGCTATAGTTAATTTGTTTGGAGTTGGCGGCACAGTAAATTCATTATAAATGCAAATCCTTCAAAGTCCAAGCAAACTAAACTAAAAGCAGTATTCCTATATATCTATTGAAACATAGTCATAGTTGTTATTTTTCAAAGAGTCCACAAACAAAATATTCTAAATACTGATTTAAGATCTTGTTTACAACATTTTACGATTTAATGACTTTTCTTAGCTGCCAACTTCAAACAAATGAACTATAAATGTTGCTTTCACATGTATTTTTATTCCTACTAGATTAATATTCGTAAATAATATTCCTGTTTTTCTACATTGTCAGTCATCCTATAAAAAAAAATAAAGTCGGTTTATAGAAGGTAAAACCAACCAAAAAAAAATGGTAGCACATGTTTTTAATGTTATTTTTTGTACCTCTCGTATACGTTCACACTGTAACAAAAATAAACATATGCTACTCTGTTTGTTATTAATTTTTTTAAATAATTTTACGCTCGTCTTTTGTATCACGACTAAACAATCATGGGGAATTTTTTTTAATACCGACGGATCATATTTCAACTACATAAAACTGATACGGACTTTCATGTGTTATAATTTGTTTATTTTGGTTGAAAAAAAAGTATCCTCCAATCTTGGTAATTACCGAAACCTAAAAATTTGTAATTATGGTTATAATTAAGAGCAATGATGATGTAGACATCCGGTGTCAAAAGTAGGAAATAAACAATTTCTACATCTTTATGTCTGTATGTTTGTTTTTAATAAAAAATTACGCTATAGACTGGGAACTTTTTTGTAACAATAAAAAAACTACAAATACGATATTTTATTCATCTAATTTTTAACTATATTAATATAGATGATCACTAACGTCTGTATAATTTCAAGAACAGACCTGTCAATACAAAAAATCACACTACTACTATTCAAGTTAGTTAAAATTTCTGATTCAAATTTAACCCAAAATTGTTTTAGTTTCTTTCACAATGAACTTCACGTATTATTAATAGATCTGCATAGAAGGAATTGTACAAAAATTATCTTCTATTTGTATTCAGACTAAACATACGATTATATTTATTAGGCAATCCAGAGGTATCTATCGAATAATAAATTAATCAATAAATACCGCCGAAATATCTAACCAATGTAGTACAATTCCTTCACAAATTTCCCATACAAACATATTGGAAACAAATGTCTATCAAAACAGGACAATTAAATAAGAATAAATATCTCGGCCAAAAAAAACTGTTAAATAAATAATGTAGGAAATGTTTATTTTAAAATAAATATTTACCATACATTATTTACAATAATATTTGAACCAAATGAAAATTTTCATTTGAAAGGTCATTAACATTTGACATTTATTAGTTTATTTATTTATTTCTATAGTCAACCACTGATGCTAATTGCACAATCAGTTTCAAACTGATTCAACATTCAGTTTCAGGATTATTTCTTAAAATGGTCTGTTTAGCTAAAAATGGTGAAAAATAGTAGGTAGTATATCCATAAATATTTAGCAGATATTTAGGGCATTATAATAATTATTTCATTATTCAATTGTATATGATTTACATGAAAAAATCATGACGTTTTCTTTATACCCCTCAATCAACATACCCAAATTTGGGACACCCTGTACATATGCACCAACTTCGACTACAATACTTTTTATCTTTGTGTACCTACATTTTATAAAATAATAGGAGTCGTATTATAATAATTATACATATCATCCCGTAAATTATAATCCAACACAAATATGATACCTTCACACATCTTTCAGCATTCCTTTTCCTTTCTAAATCCGACCTTCGTTGCACTATTTATAAGATATGGATATCCCCGTATCACGGATATCAGATTTAAATTTTTTTTTAATACACCTGTTGAATCAAGTTTAGTTTGTGAGAAAATACGTATACCATGACATAATTTATTATTCAAAGTATCCCATTATGCAAGGAAGCTTTTCATCAAGAAATAATTCAACTTAATACCTAATTCGTTTTTTTAACCAAACATTTTGATCTCTAATTTAAACATTTTCCTTTAATAAATAAATTTCCTTCATAATTAAATGATATAAATAAATAAACAAAATAGTTATCCATACATAACAAAATACCTAAGTATTGCATACATTTTATTTTTAGCGCTATCAATTGAAAAAAAAATCGATAATTTCATGATACATTCTTTACAAACAATGTATTTTTCCACAATACCTTACAACTGATTTGCCTGAAGCCTTTTTGCATACTTACTACTTAATTTAATTTAACCACCCCCGCGACTGAACCTTTTTAGAGTACGTTTTAAAGTATAAATAATAGTTTTAAATTACACAATATACCTACCTACTGTAATAAAAATCGACAGCTAAGCAACAACAGCGTCCACAACCCTCAAACAAAGGGTCTAACCTCGCCAGTTCGTTTTGTACACCCTGCCGCTTTTACAATTTCCGAAACATCCCTTCGACACTTCTATCTAACAAATGTCACTAAAACTCCACGAATAATCAGTTTTCCAGCGATAGCACTAAAGGCAATTTATTATCTATTAGATATTTTCATAGATTTATTTATTGTGATAAGTTCAAAATCAAAATAAAAACAAACCGATTCGACAATGCGCGCCGGCAAATCGGAGTACTAGTTAGCCTAGAAGGCATACACAAGCAGCTGCAATGTGTCTACGATACCTCGAGCACGTTGCCGGATTTCTTACACCGTTTTCCCCGAGATTGTTTTGAAAATAGAAACCAGAAATTGTTGTACTAAATCTGTGAAACATATTTAGGTTACACAATAAATATAGTCTGACGATGATTTTTTAATCGAAACAAATTAAATTTGTGAAACTTAAACTATTATTACTTTAAGTACAGCAATTTGAATATTTAATATTTAGAATAGATTATGTAAGGACTTTGTAGCTAAAAGTCTTTTATTCGAACTTTTCCAAAACTACTGTTAAGTATAATTCTTTTTACTTCATAGGATCTTATTTTTTGTAACAGAGTAACAGACTTATTAAACAATGACCTGAATAGCCTTAAGTAGCTTACTTACTTATCAGTCTTTTCTCTTCTATTAGTTTTAGTTTTGCAATTCTGCAATAATTAAATGCTTGCAAACGTATCGCGAAGTTCATTATTACAAAAGGTAAATAAGAGTAAGGGATGATTTTATTTAGATGTGGCAACGTCGTGCCTAGATAAACGCATGCGTTCCTATTATTGGGTTATGCTTGGCAGGTTGGCCAATGAGACCGTAAAAATTGCGCGCGCTAGGAAATGAATAAAAATAATGCTGGGATTTAAACCCTCTAAATACAGGATGTAAGAAAAAGAGTCTTTATAAACTGTAAGTGATTATTATAAGTGGATATAGTGCAAAATTAAATAAATGAGCTAAAAAGAAGAATGCAATTTTTTAACTTTTATCTTTTCGATAACGTTTTGCTTCGTAATAGGTTTCAGTGTTTTTTTTTGGTGTCTTAGAATAGGAAAAAGTCGCTTGGGATCAAATCTGGAGAATACGGAAGCAATTCAAAGCTTAATCCGTACAATTTATTTGTAGTGTCTTGGCCAAACAAGGAGTTATGTAACTCAAACTGATGGTGACGATATTTTTTCATTTAGAATTACTGTCGATACACATTCTCAACTTTATTCCTTTAAAAAGTAGCTGTAAATAAAATACTCCTTACAGAATGTACGTCAAATTTTCTTCCAAAAGTAAAGTCATTCTTGTTGTTATTGCATGCAAAAATATACTAAGTGATATGAAAATCCGGAGCACCCAGTTTAAATGATTTTGTGTATATCACAGTTAAATTAACAAAAGGGTTTTACTCGTATTAACAAAAATGTTCTGTTTTATTGCATTTTAAAAAAATTTGGGGCATATTGTAGGAAATTATTAAAATGCACCTTACTTATATAAAAGAAGATAGATGGAGGAACTAGAGCGAAACATAGGTTAAAAAGATTGAAAATAAATGTTCTTTTTATACGGTAATATAAATTTTAATTGCCTGTGACCAATGATTGATGGATGTAAAAGATAAAGAAACAGCTCTACAAAGAATAATATTTTTAATATCTACAGAATAAGGATCATTATTATTTGGAATTTAACACTGATCAGATATTGAATATTTCATAACTTTTATGCAAATGTTTCTAACCCACCTACGGTGTGTATTACATGCTTATTGGGTTGAAAAAAGTGACAGAAATTGCTCTGACCTACGCTAAAGTTTTAATGGGACTATTAGTCGGATAATTCAGGTACGTATATTTAAATCTTCGGCAGCACCACACTGTTTCCCTCATTTTATTTTAAAATCCCACACATGTCATCTTTGAACAATGGTATTTTTAGAACATCTAAAATTACACTTTATCTTGAACTGGAGGTTTGCTCAAATGAAAAGGTTGACAAACGCAATATATACCAGCCGAAAATAGATTATTTTAATTAAGTAAAGGCGTCTATGATTGATATGTAATTTTTTGTAGGTGTAGGTAGAATATAGAAAGTACTTACAAGCATGTTCCTTGAAAAATCGCACCAATAATTCGTAAGGGAAACCTGTTACCTAAGTCTTCTTAGACTTTATACACATACACATTAAAACAGCGATTGTTTCTATAATTTCACTTGGCACTTGCATTTTTCCCGCATGCAAAAACGTTGTCTATTGAATAAATTAATAAATAAATACATTTAACACCCACTTTTTGCAGTTATAATTATTGTGGATACTTCTGTGGGGCACATGAACAAAATACTTCTTAAAATTCAATGAAAGTCTCTTCCAACTTGACAACTTTAGGTGACACAACACTTTGTTCTACCGAAAAATCGTTTATAATTGAAAATCACTTCTTTTTAACACATATATTAACAAAAAACTTAGTAAATTCTGAAAACTGACACAATGTTGACACACTTTACTGTTTACATACTTTTAAAAGAATCGCGACAACTCTTCTTTTTTTCTCCTCGTCTGTTTAGCTGCATATGGATATTTCTATATGAAGACGTACGTCTGTGATAAAACGATTAAAACGGCATGCTGCATAATACAACATATGCTAAACGATTTTAATTAAACTATTTATTATCTTCTAAAACTTCTGCTCTGGACAACAAATTAAACAATATTATATTTATTGGTAATCAAGTATTTTTTTTAATATTTAAAAGGTTAACAACTATCTCGAATTGATGAACTTTTGAACTTTTTAAAACATACGTTCAAATACACGTTTAGTCCAGGTAAGCAACGTAATGAACTTGAAATCACTAAATTTTCGTAGATACTATGCAGACAACCAGTAATACATTCGCGTATAATGAGTTGTCTATAACTAGAGACTATAATACGATTATAAATATTACACAGGAGCGTAATCAAAGATTTATTATTTCATTTATGTAAAAGACGCATCATAAAAGGTTGTATGAATCTTGAAAGGACAGAAATTGGACTATAAAACGGTATTCAATAAATTGCGTTTTAGTTAAGTATTGAATATATTAAAAACGCGCTATATGATCGAATAAATAGATACATAGTTAAGTGGAATATTTCTCAAACATGTTCAAGAATAACCTTGGTGAATAGTGAACATCCTTTTTAATTTGTTAGAAAAGATGGGACTGGGCATCCTTGACAAGGCTATAGTGATGCAGATGTGAAATGTGAAGACGCTTACTTAAACATAGGCGTAGGCCAAAAATATTAATAATCTAACATACATTTATAATAATGACACTAAACAAAGGAAATCTAAAGCTGGCTAATAAGAGGATCATAGAATGTGTTTCATACAGTAGGTCTTAGAACTCTTTTTTACCTTTTGTCCCCCAGTTTTTGTGAATTTTTTAACTTAGCATTTATAAAAGTAATGTAGATCTACTGATGTTTTTATTTATAATGTTGAAAACTGATATATTTAAGATGTAGCCATGTTTTAATATTTTTTAAGTGTTTCTTTGGAACTTTGATAAATTTTAGACACACGCCACTGGTACTATTATAATAATCTTTGGTGCCCAACCTCTTTTTATTTTATGAACAGAATCTAACGGTCTAGCGAAATAATGCTGTTTGTGTTCTGTAATGTGTAATTAAGAGGCAATTTGTAACGTGTTACAATGAAAAAGAATTGCATAGTCCGGTCAATAATCCAGTCATATTTAACTGGAAGGTATAGCTGTGCATTTAAGTTTAGTAAGAGATTTCTAGACCAGTAGAGTTTGGGAAAACATTAGAAGAACTCGAGAATTGCTTCATACGTTTTAAGTGTGGTCCAAATCACCATCTGTCATGAAGAATAAAATACCAAGTATACAATGAAGTAATAATCCATTTTATTACTCTATTGAAGCAGACAATGTTTGTGTTAAATGAACATAGGTATATTATTAAAAAATGGCTATAAATGTAAAAAAATATTTTAAAATTGAGTAGTTTTATTACATAAATGATTCGTTGGGACTTCCTGGTTGTGATTACAACGATTATTTATTATAATCGATATTTTTAACCAACACATATAAATATTAAAAAATAACAATTAACCAAGTGGTACTACCTACTAGATGGAATAAAAAAAAGATTAAATAATTACAAAATTACGCATTGCTGTCATTTTATATATTTGAGACAAGAACAGTTTTTTTTTCATAAAACGTCTGTCATGTATTAAAAATAAAATTGATTGTCGATATTTTTTTTTTCGTTGTCAAATAAATATTTTACAAATAATTGGTCAGGGTTAATTGGCAATTCTTCAGAAGTTTAGTCATGGTATTAAAATATCGTTATTTCAAGTACATTTTCATCAGCTTTGAAAAAATTTGTTTTTTTTTCAAAACGTCCAAGGCAATTAATACTAAAAATTTGTAAAATGTTTTATTCATGCCGATAATTTAATATTAAAATTGGTTTTAACTATGAATATAAAATAATTTTGCACTAAATATATGTAGGTATATAAAATGAGACACCAACTATTTGTTACAAGCCAATAAGAAGTCTATTACAAAATATATTTCATTTATAGTCGGTGCAAGACAAAATTTGATACTCGTCATCATAATTTTACGTGGACACGTGTTATAGACAGTGTTGCCGGATTTAAAGATTGATTCGAATAAAACTATCCAATACAACTTTTTTGAAGTGACATCAAACAAAGTACCAACATAATTTTTATACTTTTTTTCCTTTTGGGTATATGGGTTTAATAAAATAATAACAATTATGCTGGGTTCTGTGAGATTAATTTACAGCTGGTTCTCAAACCACTTGGTTGCTGCTAATTAATAGGTGATTTGGCAACATGTGATGTCAAGTGTAACACCCCTTAACAAGTGACGTCATCTTGAATACAAATTGGCGTTATGGTTATGAAATTTCATGATTTCGAACAACGAATAAGCTCATAAATCGCATTTATGATAGTTTTGAAGGGATGCAAAAATTAATTAGGCTCTGTAACAATACGTTGATGTAGTTCAAAGTCCAATATTCAATATTAGTCCAGTCCTAACTCTTTTAGATACCCGTTTAAAAGTTTACGAGGGATAACCAACTGATTTAGAAAGTTTTTTAATTATTATAATTTATGTTTACTATAGAATAAAAAATTGTAGCTGTAATCTAAAAGGTATTGTAATAAAATCAGTGATTTTTATCTGTCATAATGTTACAGTGGAATATTTAGCTTGAATCAATCATTTCAGTAATACTTATATACAGGGTGGCGCACCGAAAACGAAACAGGGGAAAATGCTTTTACTCAAATTTCTTCTGAAAGAAGTACAAACTAATTTGATGTACCTATTAAAGTCTACTTTAAACTTTAAACCAATAAATCTCCAAAACTACTGAATTGAATACATGAATTTTACATCATTATAAAGGGAGTTGAAAGACCTTTCAAATAATGGATCATTCGACCCCCTTTTCATTTAAGATTTTAGGGATGATACCACCCCCGCTTAAGGGGCTGCAAATGTTGTGATTTTATGTCAATTTTGTGTCCCCCTCGAAAACAAAATCGACAGGTTCAAAAAAGGAATCATCTGCCAGTAAATGCCTCTGTTTCGTTTTCGGTGTGCCACACTGTATATAGTGGGTGTATCGATACATTTGTGCTAATTCTTTATCAATTGAAAGTAGACGTGAGTCCAAAAGATAATCAGCGTCTCACCCGGGAAAATCGAGGGGGGTTTCTTACTGTTATTGTCAACAATGGTTTGCATAACAATAATAAATGATTCGTTAAAAGTTTATTAAATATAAACAATAAATAATCGTATTGAAGGATAGTGAAAGCAAAGAAGCAAAGTCATGGAATCATTTGGGTTAAAAAATAATTCAATAACATCACGTCCTTCTGCTTCGTTTCATGTATAAGAAAACCGAAATTATTCAGCTCATTTTTTTACACACCTACACATAGTTCAAGATTATAACTTAATAACTATTTAATTAGTTAATTTAATAGCTATGTTATTTTTGTCGAAAGGGAACAAATACTATAATTTGATGATTTAATAAGTTGGAAACAAATTATAGGGTAATATTTTATTTGAAAAACAGAGAATGGTTGGTAATAATTTTTCATGGACAATAATTTTGGATATTTCTTACAAATTATCAACTCTGTGAAATAAATAATAGAAGTAAATTAGGCAGATTTTTATTTAAAATGTATAAAAATGTAAATTTTCTTTTAAAACATCATGTTAGGTAAATCATTAGAATTGGTGATTGTTAATCAATATTCTCTTTATTCTCATTTATATTTGCGTAATATTTTATCTTTATATTCAAAATTCACCATATTGTTATTAACAAAAATCACTAGATACCACATTATAAGTAGGCATAGCAAATTACGTATTTTGTTAGTTTTTTCAATATCTGCCTGATGTGACCTACTATATAAAATTCACAAACGTTACAGGGACGTACTCAGCAAAATAGCGTTATTTGAATATTTCCTATGGGAGTTTGGGATGGAAGCATGATTTCTGTCCGCTATGCGATGCTTGGAAGCTTTCGGGGGTCTGAAGGAAGCAGAAATAGCAATGCACGCCAGGACCGGTTCCTAAAAATTTCATAGGCTTTAGAAAACCGTTCGAATCAACAAGGACCGTACCTAAAGGCCAGATAGCAATGGAAATCCCAGAGGTGAACCCACATATTATTAAGAAAAGTAAAAGTAAAGGTTCAAGGTTTGATACAAGGCTGAAATGATTATAATTTGTAATGTTACATTGACCAAATTTGTATGCTTAATTTCAATAAAACAACTTTATTGCTTCTGGGTTTACCATTTTTTGTGACAAATAGTATATTAATCGTAGTAATAAAACTCAAAGACTATCCACAACGTTTAATAGTAAGGTTCAAAAATTAGTGCTATAAAGAAAACAATGGTATCAGGAGAGCCTGATAGAGAGCCTTTATAGCCTGATGATGGTCTGAAGACCGAAACATGTTGGACTAATTTTTGAACCTTACTATTAAACGTTGTGGATAGACTTTGAGTTTTATTACTACGATTATCTACATCATCCACATTTGAGAGATGGATTTCCTTTTCAAATAGTATATTACTTAGAGGTTTTGATATTTTCTGTGTGGTCGTATCGGCTGGATGCAGCCCTGAACTGTAAACTTCTGATAATAGTCTTGTCGGTAAATCTTGGCTAGTGAAGAAGTGCCAGTTTTGAACGATAGAAAATGAGCGTTATTGCAAAATTCGGCTCGATAAATCATGTGTAAAAAAGGTCAAGAAGTTAACAAACAGTACAATGGTAAATCTTCATGTTACGTGTATTGTCAAAATATTATAAAAATTAATGGAAATAATGTTAAATTGACGTGATTGAATGATTCTGGATATATCTAAATTAATTATTTTAATATGTCGATGACATATCGTATACCATCAAAACATCGATCACGAGTTAAAAAAGTTACGAAATTTTTATCGTCTTAAATCAAAATTGTTATAATATTAAGTGATTTTATCATTTTATTAACCCGTTCTGTATATTTATTCAGTTTTAAACAAGAATATAAAAATTTTGACAGTCAACATTAAATTATCGACCTTCAGGAGAAACTGCCTGACGAAAATTAAAATTAAATATTTAAATTATTGTTCTGGAATGCTTGAATGAATTTTTCTTCGACCGACTAATCCTTCCTGTTTTTCGTACCTTCTTATTATTCTTAATCAAGTAATAACTATCGATATCTTAACCATGACTAATTAACATTATCTGTCGATAATTTGTACCTACATATTAAATATGATATTTTTCCTCCAAAACATGCAAATGATCTCAATGTTGGTAAGAAAAAAATTTACTACTAATTGGATATCGGTAAAAATTACAAAAATATCATTAAGTATTATTGTAGATGGCTGGTTGTATAAAAAAAAACAATTAAGTAACACCTTTTTTTAGCGCTTTTATTAATGTCAAAGGTTGAAACATTGATTTAATGAAATATTGAAAAAATTATAATAAAATAAAAGAAATATCGGCCTTCGGCTGAGACACCATGCAGCTCTTGAAAACAAAATTAATGTTGTTTACTTTGTATCACAGCTAGAAAATAAAAGAAATAAAGAACTATGTTTTCGTTCAACTTTATATTATAATATTTATTCTCTGGACAAAACCAGTATAATCTTATTTTAGATGCATTTTCTTTCTGTGTTAGTTTTGTGTATATTCTTCTCTTCTTGTACTATATTCAATAAATTTATTGTGCAAACCCTTACTTTGTGAAATAATAATAAACTAAACGCTTGAACTAAAAAAATAGCCTAAATGGAATACAATGACAGCTGTTTCTCGAGAAATAGCATCGTCAGATTGATATATTGAAGTTACATTTCGTTTTGTTTTCATGGCGAGCTTTGGCTTTCTTTTAGGGTAAGTACAGTAAAACCTGTCAATAACGACCACTAAAAATGAATGATTTATTGGCCGTTATATAAAGGTGGCCGTTATTGCCAGGTTTTGCAGTCGACAAATAAGAAATATTTGGATTTTTGTTTATTTTATCAATTAAGGCAAATATAATTCTATACATAAACGGAAAACTACTAAAACTACTTTAATATTTGTACTACATAATACAAAACATAAAACTACATACTTACTATAGGAAAAAAACAAATGTTAAGCTTTTTTAAAGTAGGTGTCAATTTTTGTTTGTTTTACATATTTTAGCTTTGATTTAAGAACCTCAGCTTCACATTTAAGTAAAATTCGAGACACATCCATAAATATTTCACCAGTATTTTTGCACAATAAATAATTTTCTACGTCCCTCAATTTTTCACACACTTCGCTCATATTAGATATAGTGGATTTTGAAGTTTAACATTCGTCCATATCACTATTGTCAGAATTGTCTTTCTCATCATTATCGCACAGTTCTTTAATAATGTCCGTAATACTGAAGTTAGGGCTCTCAGTAGGTATATCATCGTCAAAGGAAGCAAATTCATCCAAATCTAAAATTTCGTTAGGGAAAAGATGGGCAACGGGTTTATTATCCTCATCATCAAAATGTGGATCTTCTTGGATAATATCGGAGAAGCCGAATTTAGAAAAACATTTCTTAAGTGTAGCAGGAAACACTTTTCCAATCAGCTGTATTCCAGATAAATGCATTGCATAAATTTATGTTTTTTTTCGCAATTCTCGAAATCACATCCACTGTCAATAAACGCTAGAAGTCTTCTAATGAAAAAATTTCGGTAAATTAATTTGAAATTCTGAATTATTCCTTGATCTAAGGGCTGGCAATGTGATGTGGTGTTGGGTGGCAGGAATATTATTGTAATATTTTCTAATGGAACTTTAGGATGTGACGTGGCATTATCCAGAAAAAGCACTTTTCTATTCTGTTTTTTCATTCTATTGTCAAATTTATGCAGCCATCTTGTCATAATTTCTGTTGTCATCCAAGCCTCTTTGTTAGAAACCCATTCTAAGGGTAATTTATCAACATGAATACCCTTAAAACAGCGGGGATTTTTACTTTTTCCAATTACTAATGGATCTTCTTTCTTACCTTCCATATTTGCATAAAGCAAAATAGTCAAACGTTGTTTTACTGCCTTCTTCCCTGCATATTTTTCATTTTTTAATGCAAATGTCTTGTTGGGCATGGCTCGGTAAGATAGTCCTGTTTCGCCAGCATTGTATACATCTCGTGGAGAATAATTCCTTAATAACAATGGTAACTTGGTTTTCCAATCCTCCATGGCGTCCAAATTAACATCTGCAGACTCACCACAAATTGATTTAAACGTTATATGTATTATGACGCTTGCAGAAACTTTCCAACCATCCATTTGATGCTGCAAAATTTTCCATCTGAAACTGCTTGCTGCCTCGAGTGCTTTTTCTTTAAGTAGCGGTTCAGATATTGGAATTGCTTTATTTCTGGCTTTGCAAAACCAATTGTAAACGACTTGATCCATCCACTGCCAATCCTTCTGATTTCGGAAACTTTAGTTGTTGCTCCAAGTTAACACCTTCTTCAACATTCTTTTTTAACTCACTTTTATTTTTTAGGTAGGTAGATACCTATTTAAATATCTAATAATGTTGCCACCGTTAACACAGGTGGCCGCTTTTGACAGATGGCGGTTGACACAGGTTTTACTGTATCTCCATATTCATGACGTACCCATATGAGAATATCCGTAGTTTTAATTTAATGCACAGAGAGCCATCTGTACACGAGTAGCCAAATTTAAAAACTGATCCTAGGTATGTACTAACGGTTTCTATATTTTTACGTCAAAAGGGCTTTCTTGCTTTTCTTTTCTGACAACAGATTTTTTCTTTTATAAAATCCACGAGTTTTAAAGTAGGTTCCTCATATAGGTACAACGATAGTTTCGAAGGTTGTAAACCTAATTTAATTAGAATGTCAGGTTATATTTTTGCTTGTCGTTTGGTCTTAATAAATATGTGTGTATTTTTCAATAGTTATCTTTATTGTATTACGAGGGTTGTCTGAAAAGTTTCCGACCTCAACATGAAGATGGTAGCACTCGTAAACAAAAGATGGGGAATGTGTTTGCGCATGCTTTGAAAGGTACCCACTAAAATTTCAGCCATTTTGGACGCGCAGTTGTTGTTTGACAATCATTTGAGTGAGTCGATGTGAGTGTTTTTATGAAAATGGAAAAAATCGAGTATCGAGCTGTCATTAAATATTTGTTTTTGAAAGGTAATACGCCTACGCAAATCAAAGACGAGTTGGACGCTGTGTACGGGGATTCTGCACCAGCATTTACCACCGTGAAATTTTGGGCTGCTGAATTCAAACGTGGCCGTACCAGCTTGGTTGACGATGAACGTTCGGGACGTCCAAAAACTGCAACCACCAACGATAATATCGCTCAAATTCACCAAATGGTGCTAGACAACCGTCGAATTAAAATTAGAGATAGCAGAGACTATAAACAAGTCCAAAGAACGTGTTTGTCACATAATATTCAATCAAGATTTAGGCATGAGAAAGCTGTCCACGTGTTGGGTGCTGCGTTTGCTCACTTTGGACCAAAAACGTGTTCGAATGAACATTTTCAACTCTCTGTTGGCGCAGTTTAGGCGCAGTTTTGGCGCCGATTAATTACTGTAGATGAAACTTGGATACACCATTATACTCCAGGAACCAAACGCAGTCAAAACAATGGACTGCAAAGGGGGAATCGGCTCCCAAAAAGTTAAAGGTTGTTTCTTCGGCTGGGAATTGATGGCAACTGTCTTCTGGGATAGTCATGGAGTTATCTTAATCGATGATCTTCAAAAAGGAAAAACCATTACAGGAGCATACTACGCATCATTACTTGACAAGCTGAAGGTAGAAATTGCGGAAAAACGGCCACATTTGCAGAAAAAAAGAGTTTTGTTTCGCCAAGACAATGCGCCGTCTCACACCTCAGCGGTTGCCATGGCGAAAATCCACGAATTACGGTTTGAACTGCTTGACCACCCTCCTTACTTACCAGATATAGCCCCAAGCGACTTTTATTTTGTTGCCTAAGCTAAAATTTGCGCTCGGAGGACAAAGATTTTCGTCGAATGAGGAGCCCATCACCTTCGTAAACATCTATTTTGCAGAGAAAGACGCCGAGTACTATTTGGACGGGTTGAAGAGATGGAAGCATCGCTGGGAGAATCGTATAGACTTTCAAAGAGACTATGTAGAAAAATAAAAATTAATTTGAAGGTCGGAAACTTTCCAGACAACCCTCGTATATCTATATATCATCCAAAATGGACAATATTGTTTAACAGTTCTTAAGTAATTTCTTCTCCAGCAAATTATTTTACCACTATCAATTAAAGTTAATTTATAATCTTTTTTCGACCAAGCAAAATTTAATTATGTAATAATTTTTATTAAAAAACTCATTCTTTTAATGTTTAGAAGAACTTTTTCTCGTACTATGTTTTGCTTGGACCATATTTCCCTATTTTTAAAGGTTCGTTATTACAAAAACAAACAAATAATAATAATAGCAATTAAGAAACATAGACAACAATGAGTTTTTTTGTAACACAAACATATTGTATAAACTAATAACAGTAATAATTGTTAAGTCCATTGAATAAAGGTTTCGATTAATATTTGGCTGAATTATCCACCTTTCCAAAAAGCCAATAACATTTTTAATTCTATATTAACACCCAATTATATAATTTCGATTCAATGAGCAATAAGCTATAAACACAGTTATCTAACAATGTTGATAGACATTCTACGTGCATTCTAATGTCATTAAAGATTTCTTTTTATGATCGATTTGTATTATTAAATATATATTTACCGGAGATTGATGAGGTATTTAATTTTTTTTGTGAATAAGTCTATAATTGGTGTAAATATTGGGTAAATGTTTGATAAAGTTGGATTTGCACAACTTTACAAGGTTTTTTGTTAGTTAATTAACGAGGCAGCTATATAAAATTAAAACTTTACAAATATTTTATTACCCTACTTCTATGGGAGCCGAACTTCGATTACCCAAGCTCGTTTAATGTTATCTACCTGAAAGGCAGACGAAAAATAAAATTATTTTCATGTTTTCCAGTGTTTTAAAAAAATAAAATTTTAACATTTATTCTTCTAAAAAATTTATCTATACCTAGACCCAAACAAGTGCTATAGTGTTTTCAAATGAATTAAATGCATCATTAGGGAATTAATTTGAACCTTTTTATTTTAACAAAACCTCAGATAGCACTCCTTATATTATTATAACATTTATTGTATAAAAATAATCTTCATTTAATTAAACTACTGTCATTTACTCAATAAGCGACAACGCCGCACAGCTTGTCTGAATGATACCACACCCAGAAGCGGTTATACTATGAAATTTAACACAGTCTCTTTAATTGTTTCAAGCATTGTTGCCGATGCAATTGCAACGTTATTTTGAAGTGATATTTGGTGTTTTTTGATGAAATTACAGGTAATATTAATTGAAATTTAGTGAAAAATGGTTCGTCATTGGCAAGTGTGTAAAAAACCAGACTATTTTAGCTCCAATGTTTCTTTTCACAAGTAAGTTAAAATATTTGTTTGTTTACAATAATTTCATCCATCACCACTGATATGTGGGATTTTACCCCGCTGCCCTATGTCTGTACGAACTTGTCTGCCGATCTGTTTGGTGTTATTTAGGGGTGTTTGCTTACAAGACTTACAAGATATAATAATTTCAATGGCGTAGCGAATTTTTGTTTAAAAATATTTAATATTTATTTTTATTGTTGTAACAGTACCTGTTAACATTTTAAGCACCTGGTATCCTAAATATTAAATTAAATTAGTACCGCGAGCTCCAACTTTCCGAAAGAATTCTTAATAATAAAATAATGAATACGGTCTCTATAATTATAATTGGAAGTTCAAAGTAGCTACGCTACGAGGTGTACTAATGAGTTGCCATTATCGGGTTCAAGAGGTTTTAATAATTATTCCCAGTATCAATTCTTGTATTGGTTTACTGTCATATACAGTTGGAATATAATACAGTAAACTAGAAGCATCTCTTTAATTTGAAGATTCAGTAAACTTGAAAAGCTTGTAAACTTTAAGCTCTTGTATGCAAGAACATTTTTAACTGGATCATCTCTACAACTTGGGCAGATCATCCCTCCACTCGTGATCTTCCATAGTCATTTGGAACCACCTAGACAGTCCCGTAGCGACCCCAAGGTGCGGCGAAGGATCGTCCACTATCGTTAACAGATAAGTTTATTGTGATATCAAGTTTACTGTTCCCATATTTTTTTCTCTTTTATCTCCGTTTATATCTATCTATATCGTCAACTGTATTAGAATAAGTATTTGTAAAGAACTGTTTGCGGATTATTTTTTTGTAAAGTATTCCCAACTTCATTCATTTTAGCACCAAGGAAATCTATTTATCTTTTATCTGTTGGTACATTTTCATTTTTTTTTACTTCATAGACAGCTTTTTCTGACAACTTTCTTCATTAGTATTATAAAAAATAAAAAGATTTCAGTGGCGCCCTTATAATTTCTTAAAGAAACAAATATTGTACTATAGTCAGAGCTAATGAACTTATTCACCCCTAGCCGAGGTATTTAACTATCATAATTTTTGCTGTGATAAACATTTATAAATTTTGTTAATTATTGAAATATCTTTTACAACTAATTAAAGACGTAATTAAGATTAATGGTTGTTTTATTGTAAATTACATTTTTTCCTTTGGTATATTGTTATTTTTTTGTTAAAGTTAACTAAATATTTTTATAAATTCACTTTCAACATTTAAATCATATCACAAACTGACGCCCAACGTCATAATATGGTTACATTGTTGCCATTTCTGCAATATAATATAATTACACAGTAGACTTTATGTTTAGACGTTTAATTAATTTAATAGTTTTATCTTTCTTTACTCTTTACGTTTTATAGTTACCCATTGTAATTGTAACCTAATATTTTTATTTTTTAACCGTTATTAATATTTTTGTAAATATTTCGTTCTTATTATTATATAAAGGAAAGAATATTGTCTCTGCTTTTAAGTTTTAGTCCTGAAGTTAGTTTTGATTTTAAACTTCTTTGTAATTTCTATGTTAAATAAATAAATTTGTTAGTTCAGTAGAAATATTTGTTTTTAAAAAACAACACAATTTGAAAAGTAGTGCTGATGAAAATGTGATGTTGGCTTACCTTTTGGATGTGGTTAGAACAGTTTTTTTAAAGAATATTCTTTACAACAGTTTAAATTTTCAGTCAAAAACATTCAACCCTTCTTCATTATGATCCAAATACTCGATAGTAAAATCAATGATTATGATTAATGAGAATGTCAACATATAGGCCAGTCGTACTACGATATGTGTTGGAAAAAATTCATTACAGCAATTTTATGATTGAAACGGGAAGGAAATATGGTAAGAAATGAAAAAATATCGAAGCGAACCGCGCTCGAGTTTTTGGGGTGGAAGGGGGTTGATTTTTAGGGGTGTATAACTGTATTTGCGATTTCCGGCGAAACTAGACATCTTATCAAAAAAAGTTTAATGTAAAAGTTGTAGATAATTAAAAAATCTACAACTTTTGTTCTATAAATCTTTTTACATAACCTCAAAATTTACGAGATAAACGCAAAAAACGAGTTTTTTTGTTTTTTATTTTTTCTAGCCACAAAAATAGATGTATCTTACTTGGTTAATGTGAAGCTGTTTTTACGTAAAATAAGCCATAGTTTTTTTGTATAAAAATATTCAACCGTTTAAAACATACAGGTGGCTAAAGTGAAAGAAGGTGTGGACTTAGTTTGAAACGCTCTACGATGTTCGTTTGGGTCTAATTTTTTTAAAAATTAATCTTAGTTTTTAGGTATTGGTGTGCTTAACATTAAAATCAAAATTTAATCAAAACTTTAAACAATAAGTTCAAAATTTACAACAAATACAAAAAAAATTGGTAAAAAAAGTGATTTTTTGCATTTTTTTCGCCTTTTTCTTCTAGAAGTATAATATTTTTTCTTTTCTTTCAAATCTACACGTAATAACAAAAAAATGAGACCCAAACGAACGTCGTGGAACGTTTCAAACTAAGAAACTTTTCTCGTTAAGTCGACACCTTTTTCACTTTAGCCACCTGTATTTTTTAAACGGTTAAATATTTTTATACAAAAAAATTATGGCTTATTTTACATAAAAACAGCTTCACTTTAACCAAGTTTCATTAAGATACATCTATTTTTGTGGCCAGGAAAAATAAAAAACAAAAAACTCTTTTTTTGCGTTTATCTCGTAAAATTTTAGGGTTTTATAAAAAAAGTTATAGAACAAAAGTTGTAGATTTTTTAATTATCTACAACTTTTACCTTCAACTTTTTTTGATAAGATGTCTAGTTTCGCCGGAAATCGCAAAATACAGTTATGCACCCCTAAAAATCAACCCCCTTCCACCCCAAGTTTGCCAAAGTTGATAGCTTTTTTTATGGTTTGAGTAGTAGGACGCATTGCGGATTCTATTTTAAGAAATACAAAATTTTAACTTTTCCCGCTCTATTCATTTTGGAATCCGTGTGTTTGGTTCGCAAACACTTTGACAATTTATCTGAGAGACCAATTCATAGTTACCCTACTAGAAGAAAAAATTCCGACATTTACTTAACAATACCCACCTCTGATCTGGTAAAAAATTCCATCACCTTTAATGCAAAGAAGCTATTCAATCAGCTACCTTTAGAATTAAAGGTGGCAAATACATTTGTTAGATTGGCAACGGTATTTCTGCATGAGAGACCTTACTATTCGGTGGCTGAATTCTACAATCTACCCTAGACTCTTGAGTAAATTGGCGTAGTTCAGTATTTAGTATGATGTACGTTGCTCTTGCATTGTATTATAATTATTAATTATTATTATTATTATTAATTTAAGTTTGTATTTTATATATTTTGTTTTGTATTGGTACAGTCAGTATTTTTTATGTTATTTTTTATATTTTTAACTATTTTTAAATTGTCGCTTTGTCCATAAATTGTAAAAATTTTCATGACAATAAAGCTTATGTCTCTCTCTTAAAAAACAAAATGTAGACCATCAGCCAAATCAGTCGAAGGTGCTGACAAAGGAACAAATTGAAAGCCTCATGAGGGACGCTCCAGATAAAGAATATCTATTACTCAAAGTGATAGTATTACTTGGAGTTGCTGGAGAAGAATCGATTGAAGGCAAAAACAAGATTGCAAGAATGATCCAAAGGGGCTACATCACAGCCACACGTCTTCCGCGATTACAAAAAACACTGTAAATCCATCAACAACTCCATTAATACATATTGCTGGCAACAGCAGTTGTACAATTAATGTCAATCTTGAAAAACTAGAATAAAAGCCTAGTTTATGTTGATTCACTTATTATTTCAAACAACATTGGGAGAAATCAAGAGTATTGTAAAGTACAAGTATGAAAAAAATAAAATTAAAACAGAATATTATATTGTCCATATATCAGTGTAGAAAACTTTTGTAGGAATTTAACATGACAGTATTTTTTCCTTGCCACTTCAAACTTATAAATATTCGCAATGGTCAAGAGTTCATATCTCTTGGCTATAATAATTTTTGTAATTAATTTTAAATTCTTTCAAGGCGGATTATTTACGCGTGGGCGTAAAAAACTGGTATTATATTAACATTTAAAAATTGGTTTATAAATGTAAATTTGTTTGTGAATTTCTAATAATATATTAAGAGTACCAGGAGACATTCCTTACTTAAATATTAGACAATAAAAACATATTAATGATTCTAATTTTATTAAATTCCTTATAAAATCATCACCACAACTTCTCACAAACTGTTACCATTGCCACACAATTAACATTTTGATTTAAAACCGACCCGAAAAATAACAAATGTTTTAATATTTTAATTACGTAAAATGAGCTAATCAACGTGGTTGTGAATGCTCTTTCAGTTATGTACAATAAAATTAGATTCGGTGTGAAATAAATTTTTGGAACTCAAAATGCAAATGAAGCGCAGAATTTCGTGACACATACAATGGAAAAAATAATGTAACACAAGAGATAGGTGGGCTTATGAAATTGTTGTTCAACATAAATTCCTATTTTATTTTAAGAATAATTTATTGTAAACTCGTGTCACTGTTTTAATAAATATACAGGGTATTTCAAAATAAAGGCGACCTCGACTCTAGGATAAGTAGGAAGGTTTGCTTTGTAAAAAATGTTTATAACGTCATCCGTTTTCAAAATAAGAGGTGCTAACAAAAAACCAGTATATTTTAAAAGTAGATATATTGTGGGGTTAAATTTTGTTAATTCTATAAATTTATATTTTGTCAAGGTATTTGTGTGAAACGTGTTGCCTATAGCGGTACGCCTACGACAACAATATGACCTCCCACAATATTTTTTTAAAAACAAATATGACGCCAATGAAATTAAATTAAACCAGGCTGCTCAAAGCAATGAGACTCTTAAAAATTTTTTATGATGAAAAACAAATAACGAAAGAGATACTTAAGTAGTTCCTCCGGTCACTGTATGACGTCACCCACTCAGGTTACGCGTGTAGGTTCGAGTTCTATGATTATTATCTCTGGTCAAATGCTTTGTTTTGTGAGGTTAAAGTTCTGAAAGTCACAGCCCTTGTCTCTGTCACAGCTGATGGAAGCAGATTTAGAAGTGGTCGTTTTCTTTATGCGAATTTTGCGAATTAATTTGTGTTTGAAATAAACAGAAATTCAAAAGAGACATTATCCAATGTCGCTAAAAAAAATGCATTAGAAAGATTCCAAAATGAATTGATGTTACAAGTGAGTACAATTTTTTTATATTTTTATTCCTATGGAATGTACCTTAAATTAAGATATAGCGTGTTCTTAGTTATAAAACAGTATTCTTCAATTGAAATGTATGAATGTTAAAATTCCTGAATATCCTGTTCTCTCTTCCAAGAACAAACTACATCAAAGTTGTAGCACGTGGTAATTTAATTAAAACCTTTATGATACGAATAAATTTGACAATAAATATGGATCTCGCACAAATGAATTAGTGACAAAAAAAATCAGTATGAAACTCTAAAGTTCATCGAAAATGTTAAACATTAAGATAGAGCGATAATAATTGTTGAAATTCTAGAGTTTATCGAAAATGTCAAATATTGAAATAGAACGATAATAATTGATATCACCTTAAAATGTTCAGAACTTGGTCCATGCATGTATGTTGTAGAGTACTGGTACTTAATTCTTGTCAAATATCTGTTGGAGCAAATTGGCCCCAAATACCTCAGATGTAGAATCTTTACAACTGTTGTCACCTTCAAATGGACAGGAATATGTTCCTTGAGGCTTAAATAACTTGCCTGTCTTCCTGGAACTGCTAGTATTGGATGCCAATACACTTTGGCCCCAAATTTCTTGTCAGGTAGGTTGAATTTTTATGAAAATACACTTTTATACACACACTTTATCGATTTAAGCATTTATCTTGCATGATTATGCGTTAATTGTTTAATTTTACTTACAAAAACTTTAACTTTATCAGGACAAATTTCTTACCCTCCTTTCGCTTTCAGGAACCAAAAACAAGAGAGAGATTTTAGATTCAACAAAACCATGGTTACCGCTAATTCTTTTGTTTTCCCAGCTTTCCTTTTGAACAAAAATAAATAAATTTATGTTGGCAGTGAAGGCAAAGTTACTAAAAAAATATCAGTTTTTTTATGTTGGTGACTGGTAAGCTCAAATGATGTTTATTGGAACTTTGTTGTACAGGGTGATTTTATTTTAGTGAGATTTGGAATTCTAAAATTATTTCTCCTGATTTTGGGAGTGGTCACAAATTTGTCCTTAACATCTAGTAATTAAAACTAATCAATTATTTTCAAGGTACAATTTAAGAAATTTATAAAATTTATGGAATAATTATCTGGAATAAATTAAACTCATCTTGTAGTTTTTCTATTATCTTTCTATCTATTAATTTATTTTCATAAAAAAAAATCGAACAAAGACTTATAATGATTTTTAATCATTGTTTCCCCCCGAGTGTTGTATACCAATTCAGTATCTCTTTTGTAATATTTATAAATAAACATGCTCATTTGTATCTTACTCATAATACAACTGTAACAATATTCCAGTTGGTGTACTTTGTGTATTAATAAACGACGCTCTCTATAATCCCTGGTTCGGTTAGTGGTTCTTACGGCAGAGAAAGTTTCGAGAAAGTTGGTTTTGTCAAACCCACCTATACAAAATCTTTAAATACATCCAAGGTGGACTCTTTTTTGTCCAGCAATCTTTCCATTCTGCCGGTTATAAGATTTTTTTGGGGTATATACATGTAGATTTGGATGTAGTGGATTCTGCGTTCACTGTTGTGTACTTTTCATTTATTTCGTACGATTTTGATAGCTGGTTATTGACTTTTACATGAAAGTTAGCATTTTCGTACAATAATTTGATCACGCGTATTATTTTACCACTAACACCAAACCTATATAATTTTTCCCAGAGAATAGAATGAGTAAGGGAGTCGAATGCTCGCTTCAGGTCAATAAAGGCTGATTTCTAACGATGTAGTTGAATCGGGCAGTGTATTCGAAAAGTGTGGGTCGTTTGTATTCAATAGCTGCCATAATATAACTATAAATATAAATATAAGTAAAAAAAATTGTAAAGTACTCAAATGTCAGATTTTCAGTAGTAGAAAAAGTATAGTACTAAACTCGTGTTGTAATATACTATTTTACACAAGCTAAACAGGATACGGAGCAGCTGGGTGCAGAAAAAGTGTATAAAACTACACTGAAATAACTTCGGGAACAATTGTAACAGTACCTGTTAACATTTTAAGCACCTGGTATCCTAAATATTAAATTAAATTAGTACCGCGAGCTCCATCCTTCCTAGAGAATTCTTAATAAAATAATGGATACGTCTCTATAATTATAATTGGAAGTTCAAAGTAGCTACGCTACGAGGTGTACTAAGGAGTTGCCATTATCGGGTTCAATAGGTTTTAATAATTATTCCCAGTCTCATTTCTTCTATTGGTTTACTGTCATATACAGGTATGTTTTTTCATCCAATTTTATAATTCCTTTTTGTTAAAATATTTATAAAACATCGAAAGTTATATTATATTTTATTATATCAGATGAGAATTTCAACATATTTCATTATTATTCGAAGAATCTTTTTATGGTAATTAAAAGTATTAATGATAATTTTTTATAAAAAGGCTAGTAAAAGTACATTTCTGGAATTTTGATTAGTGTGTAAGGTTGTTACAAAGTAAATTTAATGTAAGAATATATCTTTTGTAATCTATTAAAATACGTTAGCATCTAACTGTAGATTCCGGACTATGCTGATTTGTACTTTTTGTGCCAGAAAAGTAAATGTAACACGTGTTTGACACTGGTAATTTTCAGAAAGTTGGAATATAATACAGTAAACTAGAAGCATCTCTTTAATTTGAAGATTCAGTAAACTTGAAAAGCTTGTAAACTTTAAGCTCTTGGACAGATCATCCCTCCACTCGTGATCTTCCATAGTCATTTGGAACCACCTAAACAGTGCCGTAGCGACCCCAAGGTGCGGCGAAGGATCGTCCACTATTGTTAACAGATAAGTTATGCAGATATTGACTCAATAATCTCTTTATCTGGAAAGTATTGCCTCAAAGTCAACGCCCATAAAACTAAATTACAATTATTTGGAAGAACAAAAGCTAGGAAAAGATGTGCAAATAGATTAGACATTAGAGTCAAAGATGAACCTTTAGTGATAGAGTCCTGTGTTAAAAACCTAGGTTTGTTAGTAGATGATGATCTTAAATTTCATTCGCATGTTAACAGTATCTTAAAAAAATCTTATAGTAATCTAAAATTAATATATGCAAACAGAAATATTTTAAGTAAGAAAACTAAAACTGTTCTTTGTATCTCTATTGTACTATCACATTCTATCTGCGGGTAGAATTTGAACTCTGCCTTTTGGCTGTATTTTCTGTCTTTTATATGCATTGTATGCTTGTATCTTTATTTATATATATGCCAATAAAACATTTATTATTATTATTATTGTGGTATATCAAGTTTACTGTTCCCATATTTTTTCTCTTTTATTTCCGTTTATATCTATCTATATCGTCAACTGTATTAGAATAAGTAGTTGTAAAGAACTGTTTGCGGATTATTTTTTTGTAACGTATTCTCAACTTCATTCATTTTAGCACCAAGGAAATCTATTTATCTTTTATCTGTTGGTACATTTTCATTTTTTTTACTTCATAGACAGTTTTTTCTGACATCTTTCTGTCATCTAATGATACTTATTTAAATAACTCAGCTTAAAACAACTTTCTTCAGTAGTATCATAAAAAATAAAAAGATTTCAGTGGCGCCCTTATAATTTCTTAGAGAAATAAATATTGTACTATAGTCAGAGCTAATGAACTTATTCACCCCTAGCCGAGGTATTTAACTATCATAATTTTGCTGTGATAAACATTTATAAATTTTGTTAATTATTGAAATATCTTTTACAACTAATTAAAGACGAAATTAAGATTAATGGTTGTTTTATTGTAAATTACATTTTTTCTTTTGGTATATTGTTACTAAATATTTTTATAAATTCACTCTCAACATCACAAATTGACGCCCAACGTCATAATATGGTTACACAACTAAGTCACGATTAGCTGGTCAAAGGTAACTGCATGGTCAATTATTCTCTATTAAGTTCTCTATTAAGAGAGCCTCAATCCTTCCAAAATCAGTGTTAAGTAACAATCCCATGTATTATTGGGAAATGGCAGAAAAAATACATAAAGAATATTTTAATTCTATATTCTAAACGTGAATAACCATCCTATAATTATTGCAGAAGGTTAAATAAGCCTTAATATCGATTTTAAAAGAGATTAACATCTGGATTTAATTTCAATTCAAGCCCTGTAATATTAAGTTAATATAAAAATTTCGTTACAATCGATTCCAAAACACCTTTGACCTCTTCTATTTATAAATAATAGTACCTAGATAGTATTAATTGATTGAATTGTCCTTGCGTGTCAGGAAAAAGTTTGATTATTTCTTGAAATAAGAGGTATGAACTTTACGAAGACTTATGGTTTGCATTGTTTCTGCAAGTTAAGAGCATTCATCACCTTAATCATCTAATGGTTGTTGAGGATGTATAATTAGTGTCAAAAATTAAATGTGAATCTTCGATAAATACAAATGTTTGTTATTGGTCATCAATCATATCGCTAGAGAAATGCAAAAGTGCATCCGGTTGGTGTATTAGATAGCCAGATATTTGAGGCGTAATTTAGGTGTATAATGTACTGTGATATAGGTACAGTGTGTAAAAGCCAAATGGAATAAATTCATTATTTCGGTTACTGTACATATTTATAAAAAATCCCGAAACACGTCAAATTTAAATTATAACTTGATATCCGTTAACGTGAAAATGCAACCCCTACCTTCAACCCCCTTAGAATGACAGGTACAACCCCCAATTTTTTAAACGGGAAGTATAGGCTTGTAATATATCATTTGAAAGGTCTCTTAATTCTCTATTCAAAAATGTTATTGTTTTTTAATTTGATGCAAAAATTAACATAAAAAAATTAATATCATGTTGTTACCGAAATTCGCTAAAATATACTCGAAACTTATTACAATATACTTAAAACTTATTTCCCGTTTAGGTCTTGATAATGAGAAAGTGAACAAAAACTATAGCAATGTGGTTTTTAGATGGTAACCATTAAAAAACTTTAAAGAATTTTCGTGGCAACGCTATTTTAACAAGCAGTAGTAAATTGTTTTATTTAAGTTGTCATTGTTGTAATTTAAGTATAAAGTTTGTTCAATTCAATTCTGAAAAATGGTTATATTAACGAAAATGCATAAAATAACAGTTTTACAAATGATTGGTTACGGAGATAACATCCGAACCCAACAGGAAGTAACTCGCCTATTTCATGAGAAATTTCCTAATTTACCGCCTATATCCCAAGGAAAAATAAGTAAAATAGAAAAGCAGTTTCGCGAGTTTGGTCATGTAAGGCAGATAAAAAAAGTAGCTGCCAATGCACTGAGTGATGAACTCAAATTAGATGTGTTGCTTGAGTTTCAGGAAAACTCACATACATAGAGTAGACAGGCAGCCACTACATTCAATGCTAGCCATACATCGATAGCAAACGTATTAAAAGAAAATAAATTGTATCCGTATAAGATGATACCTACTCAGGTATTTTTGTGAGCAACATGATGGATAACAATATTATCCAATTAGAAGTCGTTATGTTTTCTGATGAGTGTACTTTTTTACTTAACGGTCATACTAATCTGCAAAATTGCCGCTACTGGTCCACGGAAAATCCTCACTGGATGAGAGAAGAACACACTCAATACCCTCAAAAGGTTAATGTTTGGGCAGGAATTGTAGGGAACAATATCATTGGTCCCTTTTTTATTGAGGGCAACTTGAATGGCGACAATTATTTGGCACTACTTCAAAATGATGTCATTCCAACGTTGGCAAATTTATATCCTGATCCAGGTAACCCTCAAGTTCCAGCGAATACGATATGGTTTCAGCAGGATGGAGCACCACCACATTACCAACTTAATGTCCGGCAGTACCTCGATACAATATTTCCCAATCGGTGGATAGGGAGGCGAGGATCGATTGAATGGCCAGCGCGATCACCTGATCTTACATTATTAGATTTCTTTTTATGGGGATATGTGAAGAGCCATGTGTACAAAACTAAACCGTCTGATTTAAATGACTTAAAAGAACGAATAACGCTTGCGATTAGGTCGATCACGCCTGATATGTTAAATAATGTTAGAAGACAGTTTTATTTGAGATTAGGATGTTGCCAAGACGTTCGCGGAGAACATTTTGAACATCTACTTCATTAACATTCATAGTTCTTTTTCGTGTTCTACATTTTATTACGTTTTGCATTACATTTTAGTTTTTGATTGCTTTTTAGCGAATTTCGGTAACAACATGATTTTAATTTTTTTTATGTTAATTTTTGCATCAAATTTAAAAACAATAACTTTTGGAATAGAGAATGAAGAGACCTTTCAAATGATATATCACAAGCCTATACTTCCCATTTAAAAAATTTGGGGTTGTACCTGTCAGTCTAAGGGGGTTGAAGGTAGGGGTTGCATTTTCACGTTAAAGAATGTCAAGTTATAATTTAAATTTGACGTGTTTCGGGATTTTTTATAAATATGTACAGTAACCGAAATAATGAATGTATTCCATTCGGCTTTTACACATTGTATTGTACTCCCAAATAATTATCCTAATTTAAGATAAATAATGAATAACAATAACAATAAGTTGAGGTTCTTAATAAATTGAAATTACAAAACTTTGGTAGGAACTTGAACATGAAAAACTTCTTTCAAATATCAAACTAAATAGTTTAGAATTAGATAAAACAGCTATAATAACCATGTAACAAAGAAAACTGTAAAGTAGGTTAAATGCTGTATGGATGTAACCGATTATATTAAAGATGATTACGATTTAAAGAGTCAATAAGTCATTACTCGTTATCTGAAGACCTGTTCCATGTGAACAGTTTCACCATTTTTAACTAATTGTCAGAACAATACATCATACTGCCTGTAGCGTTCACGTGAAGCCACCATTATGCAATACGCTTTTATATAGGTACATATTTAATATTATTAGACGAATTATTGTTGTCCAATATCATTATGACTGTTTATTTTTTAATTATTATACATAGTTATTAAATGTAACTATTAAATAATTCGAGTTTTGTTCCAGTAACAGGTCGGCTGAAAAGTCCCAGGTCTGACCTATAGATGACGACACTAGAATTAAATCCATTTCAGTTTTAGATAGTATCAACCTTCAAAAGATTCGTGTAAAAATTTGACAGCTGTCGGACTATTAGTTTGTGAGATATTGCATTTTTAGTGAAGCAACTTTTGTTATTTTCAAAAAGATGGAAAAAAAAACAATTTCGTGTGCTTATTAAATATTGTTATTTGAAAGGAAAAAATACAGTTGAAGCAAAAGCTTGGCTTGATAATGAGTTTCCGGACTCTGCGCCAGGAAAATCAACAATCATTGACTGGTACGCAAAATTCAAGCGTGGTGAAATGAGCACCGAAGACGGTGAACGCAGTGGACGCCCAAAAGAGGTGGTTACCGACGAAAATATCAAAAATATCCACAAAATGATTTTGAGTGACCGTAAAGTGAATATGATCGAGGTAGCTGACACTCTAAAGATATCTAAGGAACGTGTTGGACATATCGTTCACGAATATTTGGGTATGCGGAAGCTCTGTGCGAAATGGGTGCCGCGCGTGCTCACAATCGACCAAAAACAGTAACGAATTGATGATTCTGAACATTGTTTGCAGCTGTTAAGTCGTAATAAACCCGATTTTTTGCGTCGATATGTGACTATGGATGAAACTTGGCTCCATCACTACACGCCTGAGTCCAATCGACAGTCAGCTGAGTGAACTGCGGCAGGTGAACCGCCACCAAAGCGTGGAAAGACTCAACAGTCAGCTGGCAAAGTTATGGCCTCAGTTTTTTGGGATACACACGGTATATTGTTCATCGACTATTTGGAAAAGGGAAAAACAATCAACAGCGACTATTACTGTGCATTATTGGAGCGATTGAAGACCGAAATCGCGAAAAAACGGCCCCATATGAAGAAGAAAAAGTGTTGTTTCATCAAGACAATGCACCGTGTCACAAATCAATGAAAACGATGGCAAAATTGCATGAATTGGGCTTCGAATTGCTTCCTCACCCACCGTATTCTCCAGATCTAGCCCCCAGCGACTTTTTCCTTTTCTCTGACCTGAAGAGAATGCTCGCGGGAACAAAATTTGGCTCTGATACTGAGGTAATCGCCGAAACTGAAGCCTATTTTGAGGACAAACCGAAGGAGTACTACAAAAATGGTATCGAAAAGTTGGAAGGTCGCTATAATCGCTGTATCGCCCTTGAAGGCAACTATGTTGAATAAAAAAATGAATTTTGTCAAAATATTGTGTTTTACTATGGTAGACCGGGGACTTTTCAGCAGACCTGTTACAAGTGCGTTTTCTCAAAGAAAAAAAACGATTCTTTTAAATGTTCATAATGTACTATTATATCAAGATGCACGTTATGGAGATGAGTCTCATAAAAAACAAAAATTTTTGAATGAGACAGAAGAAATTATTTGTTGCAGAACACAATATTTAAGAAGTATTAAAAAGTTCCGGAGCGAAGGAAGAACTATCTTTTATTTATGGTGGATTTATGCAGAAGTTTTAAGTCTTAGTCGTAAATCGTAAGTTTTATGTAATAAGTCATAAGTCTTGAGATAAATCCATTGCATTTATGCAGAAATGTCACATCATAAGAAGACTCCCATTCATTGGCCAGTTTCGCGCAATCGCATTAATTCTGCGGCTATAAAATATTCAAGATATTGTATATAAAATATTAATTTTAAACACACATTACTTCACCTGATGCATTCATCACTTCACTGATTGTTTTCCATGCATTATTTTTTCGTTAATTACTTCGGAAGTCGGCATGTTTTATATCATAAAGTACTGAGAACTGCCTCACCAATTCTACTAATTGGCCGTCATCTGTATCCATTTTTGTACCTATTTTATATTGAAATTGAAATAAATGAAAAAACTTCCCAAAATGGCGCAAAACAAGATACAACTAGGTACGAGGTTATGTTGTTTTGAATTTCTTTTGTTAACAGACATGCGCAGATTGAATTTATCATAAGTTTTAGTCATAAGAGATGAATGTTGGCCAACTTTTAAGACTTGAGACTAAAACTTGACTTACGACCAAGTATATAAACATAAACATAAACTTAAAACTTCTGCATAAATCCACCATTAGATGAAACATGATTGAATGAAGGACACACTGTTTCTAAAGCATGGATGGACACCAATATTTTAAATTCCTGTCAAGCATTTTTGGAAGGATATTCAACAGGATTAAATGCTCCTCGAGGAAAAGGACGCAGAGTAATAATGCCACACATTGGGAGTGAACGTGGTTTTGTAGAAAATGGGTTATTAGACTCTCTATCAAAGTCAACCAAAGATGACCACGAAGAAATGACCTCTGATGTTTTTGAAGATTATTTTTCCCAGCTGTTGGACTTTTTGCCAAGTGCTGCAGTGATTGTCTTAAATAACGCCAGTTATTATTCAAAACTTGGTAGAAAAGTTACCAACGACGGCATGGAAAAAAGGAGATATTAAAAAGTAGCTCCAGAGCAAGAATATTTCTTTTGTTTATATTTAAGAGTAAAAATTGACATAAGACAGTTATAAATGATATTCGAATGTCAAAAATGACAGTTGATAGCTGAAAAATTACAGTTGGTAGCGGAAAAATGACAGTTGACAGCTAAAATAACATTTGACAGTAAAAATTACATTAGATCGTTTGAAGGAAAGGGTGTGCCATTGTACTTCGTTGTCAAAGTTTCCATTTCTGTCATCCTATGATAGGATTGGTTGATAATCACGAATCTAAAGTTTTAAAAAAATTTTTTCCGGTGATACGAAGTTCACAGGGTCAGCTAGTAATTTATAATTATAAAAGATATGTAATTGACGAAATGGCGAAGGAAAAATAAATGACTGTATTACGTTTGCCACCTTATCACTGTCAATTAAACCCTATAGAATTAATATGGGCACAGGTAAAAGGTGCATATTTTGCATTTTAAAATTTATAAATATTAGCGTACTTTGTATCTATTATCTGTAACACTTCACACGTTATCATTGTAAAAACTGTGATTTTTATTAAAGTACTCAAGTCTATTGATTGTTTTTAATTTATTTGCCGCTATAAATTGTATTCGTATTACTGGTTTTGTCTTAGCGAGTAACAAAAACTAGATCAAACAAAAAGTGAACTTGTTTATTTATCATTAGCAGATACTTCTTTCAATCTCACTGTCCTTGACACGTAATTTTACCAGTTTTATAAAGGTAAACTGTAACTAAGTTTAAAAAAATGCACCAACCGCAGTAAAAGATATTTTAATTGATAGATATTTGTTAATTGTTGTGTAATTCCAAAACAAAACGAACATGAGCTTCAAAGTATACGTTCTTTGGTCAAGTTTGAGATTAATTTACTCAGTTGTGATTGCAACAAGCTTAAAAAACTTTATATTGCTGAACAGAGGTCTAAAATCCCTGTCCAACAAGGTACTACGCGACCCTCTGTGTTATTTAAAATTTTCGAGGGGGTGCTTATATTTCAGAAAGGGTGTGCTGGACGATAATTATATTTTTATACTATAAATTGCCAATTTTTTTCCATGTAGTATATAATAAAGCTAAAAATAAATTTATTCTATACATATTGTTGACAAAAAAGACCTAAAGAACTGCTGAACATGAACATTCTTAATAGCTGTTGGACGTGGACAATCTTAAAAGCTACTCGAGGAGTAGACCGAGTCTCTTGAGCAACTGAACATGCTACAGCTGCTGCACGGGGACAAATGCGTGCCTTAAACTGTTGAGAGCTCGATAAGAGCAGTCTTAGACTACTGGTGAATTTGTAGTGAATTTCTGTGTGGTGAGCAACAATTTTGCACCTTTTAAATATTTTTGAATGACTTATTTAATCACATCCAAAAAAACTACCATGTTATTAGAGATATTCGTAAAAAATACTTTATCGTTTAATATCCTATAATTTAGATGTCGAATTAGAAAAACAAATATTATGCATATAAATAAATGTTGATAATTTGTTTAAATAATTTATGACGAATTTCCCAAATCCCGGATAGAAGGAGCCTTGAAATTTCGAGTGTATATAAGTGTGTCTAAATCATTAAGGTGTAATTTTTTACCGATGCGATGGATTAACTACTGTAGAGAAAAGACATCTATGTAATAAATTTCGATATTTAATTATTGCTTTAAACTATAGTTAATAACAGAATAGGAATAAATAATAATCTTTTGAGGTGTACAAGACTTTGCAGTTCAATCTAAGTATAGTTGGTGCAAAACAAAATTTGATTCACGTCACTAATTTCGTTTTAATGGATGAGTTCTATAAAAGGGAAATGTTGCCAAATTAACGAGCAAAAAAATACTGAAAAAGGTTAGTCGCATAAGGAAGCAGTTTTTCCAATATATTTTTGGTTTTTCTTATATATTTTGGGCCCCTTTATCACCCGTGTTGTACCCGAAAGATATGGAGGTCTTTTAACATATTGTTAGTTTGTAGTATTTTACTTCTTACAGTTGACGAAAAACTAAATGTCAGCTGTCAACACATACGCGTATCATTAGATATTGTCCTGTTATTATTTATCATTGTTTGGCTTCGTGTTTTTGTATTACTGATTTTTTATTCTAACTTTATCTGTTAGTGATTTGTGTTACTCTGATCTGCTTTTATTATTGCAAATATCCTCGAGAAGAGTTAAACATTTTACAATCTTTCTAGTCTAGTATCAGTTAGACATGGATTCTATAGTGCTTTTACCTAGAGATGTACCCGGGGCAATGTTAAAAGAAAATTTAAGTTTAGAGGACCATTCTGTCAACGAATTAAAACGTTGGTTGGAGTGCAGATCCCTTAAACAAACTGGGTCAAAGGATGAACTAATTAAGAGGTATGTCGATTGAATGAAACATGATTTAATGTCTATTGTTCTTATAAGGTAAAGTCACCTATTAACGGCCCCCTTAAGAAACTTTTGCCTTTGTTCGTTAATATTAGGTATATAAATAATTTTTCTGAAGCTAGAGTTATTTTATTCGATAGATGGATTATTTGTTTAATAAATAGTGAAAGGAATGTCTAAAAAATGCTTCCTTAAAAAATATATGAATTGAAAAAGATAATTAAACGGATTTCCCTATTAACGGCCCACGTGAGACTATGCTAACCTATTAACGGCCTGTTGGTGTCCAAATACCGGCTCTTTTTGCGAATTTGATCCGAATATTCTTAGACTTCTTGTAGAAGTGGCATCAGTGGTGCTATATGATTGTTAAATATTTTCCATATAGCAATGTTGCCAGTTTAATCAAAAGTCTTTACGTAATCGGAAGAATAATTAAAAGGCGATAGATGGCAAAAATAAGTTTAATAAAATGAAAAGTTATAAAAAATACTTGAAATATAGAATAATAACATAATCAAACATTTAATTCTGGCACTAAATAATGTCCTCTTTTATTGAATAGTTTTGGAGGATTAATAGTTGAAATAATTTCTTCAGCGTCATACCAGATTATGTCGTCTGTCTTAGGCCATCTCCAATGTGTGCCAATTGCTTCCATGGCCTTTACATAATATTTCCCATCACTTTCTTCCAAAATTATACCAGGAAAGTTTTTACCATCGTAAATTACTATTACATTGTCACCCTTTTTTAAAACTTTTTTTCCTACATTGATAATGTCCACCTCGTCAAGACATTCTTGGTTTTTTTTTATTTGTGATTTTTGGGTAGTTTCAGTATTAACTATAATATTTTTATTTCTTAATTTACTTTTTTCCGCTTCTTTAATATTCCCTGTGTCTTTGTTTTCTTCGCCATTTAGGTTGTCTTGAATTAACAATTTAGAAGTTCCCATTTTTACATTCTTATCTGATTTCTGCATCTTTTTTTTAGACTTCTTTATCGCGTTCTGTCTCTTTTTCTCTTCTTTTTCTTCTTTTTCCATTTCAATTCTTTTTTGATACTCCATAAATTCATCTGATATGGCAACAGTAGGTGTAAGTTTTTTTGATACCTTTTTTTTAGAATTAGTTGTCGGTTTCTTAGGAAAGTAAAAAGCACTTTTAAAAGGTGTAGGCATTTTAAATGGAGGAGTAATTTCTTCAGGACTTTGATGTACAGAATCATTTATAGCACGGTTTAATACTACTTCCGTTGTGGTTTTAAGTAAAACATTGCTAGTGATTGTTTTTAATGGAGGAGTAACTTCTTGAGTGTTGAGATCTGTTTCTTTTAATGGAGTACCCATAGCACATGTTGTGGTCGATTTTGTAGTTGAGGAATCCGTTACACTTGTAGATAACAAATCTTCTTTGTTCTCAACTACTGGTACTGTTAAAGTAATTGAATTGGAAATGAGTTTCGCTAAAGAAGGGTTTAATATTGTACTGTTTTCTTTTTCAGTATTATCTTCACTATCTTGGACTAAATTAGATGATGTAGATCTAGAGTGAAATGTAACTGTTTCAGGACTTGTATTTGCGTTAAAAAATTGTTTTAGCGAACTTTCCGCTGCAGACGGGTAATAATATGATGAAATATTTTCCTTTTCAGTACTTACATCATTATATTGTTCTTGAAATAAGTTAGATGATGTAAAAGTAGGGGTAAACGAAATTTCTTCAGCCAACGTATTGAGGTTAAAGAATTGTTTTGGTGAATGTTCCATCGCAGATGGGCAATCTGCTGAAAAGTTTGCCTTTCCGACACTGGCTTCCATATGAAGTTCTCTGAACAAATTACATGATGTAGAAGTAGAGGGAAACGAGAGTGCTTCAGATGCTATATTGTCGTTACTGCATTGGCTGTCTGCTTGTTTCAAAACTTCTACTTTTAGTATACGTATTTTTTCGTTTTCTTTAGGTGTTACATCGTTCTGGCTATTTGTCTCTTCTTTGTCTAAACCTAACCTTCCATCATCTTTCACAGTGAATATTTTCCATTAATTTGACACATCTATTACAGAATCATTAAAGTCACAGTTATTTACAAAAGTAGTATTTCCCAAGTTACCCAGTGTTGTATTGTTCGAGTTTTCTACAAAATGAATATCTTGAGAGTGATTTGGTGTAGAATGTACGGCAAAGTTCAATTTGATTTCTGATTTCGTGTTCTGTATTGGTAATAGTGTTGACCAGAAATTGTAGAGCTTTTCATAGTTTGGATCTCCTGACCAGGTCCCACTGGCGATCCATTGCTGCCTAAATTGATTAAGGGTAGTAGGTGAAAGTTTATTTTCAAATTCTGTTCTGAAACATCCATTGTTTATAAACGTATTTTCTGTTGATTTCGATTCTACTATTGGATTTAGATTAATTTTCTTTTTATCTAATTTTTGGAAATCCACAGCGTTGGGGTTGAAGGGAAATAGTCCACAACATTTAAATGCATTTTTAATGGTTTCCTTTTTAAGAGTCTGGTCAAAACATTTTTTTACTAGTGGTGCAAAATCTGACCTTTTTATTTTTCCATAATTGTTCGTAACACGAAAATCGTTAACTATTTTACGCCAAGCACCTTTTACGGGGCGGTAAACAGCGACGTCTAACGGCTGCATTATGTGCGTCGAATTAGGTACCAATGCTACTAGAATAATGCCTTTTTCCTTACAAAACTCACTTAGAGGTAAAGATATATGACTTGTGTGGCCATCCAAAAATAAGACAACCGGAAGTTTTATTTTTTTACGTTCCAACCATTTATAAAAACAATTAGTTATGTATTCGTAGAAGGATTCACAATTCATCCATCCACTCTCATTATAACCCATTCCCCATCCTTCTGGTATAGTTGAAATTAAATGTTTAGGTAACCTAGTATAAGGAAACAACACCATCGGGATTGGTACCTCTCCGCTTGCAGAAACTGTAGCCAAAACTGTCAAACATTCTTTTTCATCATTTGCAGTGCGATTGTACACTGATTTAGACCCTTTTTTGACTAACACTTGTTTGTCTTTTGGACACAAGAAGAAAGCAGTTTCGTCCAAATTATATACTCTCGTTTCGTCTTCTAAAACATCTGAAAGTCCATTTACTTCGAAGTAACTTGAAACTCTTTGGAACCAACTTCTTATGTTTTCTTCTGTTACACTAGCACGGCTTGTTGTTAGATTTTGGGAAATTCTTTTAGATATGTCTTTGTTTCGCTTCAAGAAATTTCTGTACCAGTGGGTTCCAGGTATCCCATTTTTAAAAGGATTTGGCCTATTTAAATTCTTTAACAAAGTTGTCACACAATTTGTTAGTTGTTCCCTTGTAACCGGAAATCCTGCTTCCCCCATAAAATGTATCCATTTTACTATTAATTGTTCTTCTGTATTTTTTAAGACAGGTTGTATCCCGCATTTTTTGTTTTCATATTTTTTATTTTTTTATCTTTTAATGTACTTTTAGGTACCCCGTATTCCTTGGAGGCTTGATAGGCACTCATGCCATTGCTCATTGCGTTTAAAGCCAAATCTAGAGCTTTTTCAGAATATCTGCGTCTTTTCTTACAATTTTCTTTTGACGCCATATTGCTAAAATTTAAAAATTACAAATTAGACATCTTTTAAGTACTTATTAAGTTTTAATATATTTATTTAAAAAAATATAAATGAATATTTAGTAATTACAGTCTCATAGCAATTACGTATACATAATAATACTTAGACTGTGACTAGTTCGTAAGCCGGTATTACGGAATTGCTTTTTAAAAATTTTTTTGTCGGCCCAAATACATATTTGTGATGGGCCGGTAATAAGTCGGAACATATCCATAGAAATCCTAATACCGCCCACCTTAAAACTTACTTTTTTAATACAAAATTTTTACTAAAATAAATGAGAAACTTTTTAAAATATTTGCAGAATATTGACAGTTAAATTTTAAAACTTAAAACCAAAATAATAAGTTTTGAAAATAAACGATTTACATAACAGTTCGTTAATTAAGTATCGATTAATTGAATTAAAAAATGACACGTTTTTATCCAAAAATGTATAAGCCGGAAATTAGTAAAAATGTTGTGGTATATCTAAGAAATAATTTTATGACCAAATATTAATGTATTTGTTTTAAAACATAGTCAAAACACCACTTAATAAAAAATCATACAAATCCGTATTACCGGCTCATTGGGCCGTTAATAAGACAGGACTAAAAATCGTCACTTATTACCGGCCTATTTATTTATTTAAGACTGATAAATTATTTTAAGGTAAATTAACAAAAATAAATCAGAAATCGTTACTAGGTACCCTGTACTATAGGTCTATATCAAATATTTGGCTCTTATATTATTTTTTTCTCAGTTTTCGTCTTAATTCTCTTAAAGTAATCATGACTCGTACTTACCAAAATCACAGCTTTTTCACCACGAAAATAACACACGTGTTCTCTTTAGCGTTATCCAGATAACTGAGAGATTTTTAAGTTCTTCCGTTGGACGCAACATGTTTAGCAATAAATTCTCTATTGGTTTCCAGGCATCCAACAAAAATTCTTCCCGCTTAATCTAAGAAAAGGCGCTAAAATGTTTGAATTTGATGATAGGCCGGAATTAGGTGGTCGTTTTGGGTAGGCCGTTGTTGGGTGACTTTACCTTATTTGAATTTTTTAGAATTAACGACTGCATTGATAATGGAGGAAGGAATAAAATTTTTCTAGGCATAGACCAAGGAAAATGGTATGACATGAAACGAAGTATTCTTCAAAATCCAAGTTCTTCAAAGAAGGGTCCAATTAATGTATTTGAAGAAAATTTGATTTGGTCAAGATTTCCATCACGTCCTTTGCCTCAGTATTTCAATAAAGGCCATATATTTACTTATATAGTGAATGAAAGTATTGAAAACGAAAACCCGGAAGTTATTGAAAGAGATAATGATTCCATTGTAACAGTAAAACCATTTAGAAGAGGTTCACAATATGTAGAGAGTGATCACCTCAGTCAAATTTACGATTCTCTTGTTAGATTATTGTAAGTGTAAATGTCAAGCTTCATTGGACAAAAAAACAAAACATGATGTTATAATATGCCTAAATAAATAAATAAATAAATTACTAACAGATAAAGATAGAATAAAAAATCAGTAATACAAAAACACGAAGCCAAACAATGCTAAATAATAACAGGACAATATCTAATGATACGTGTATGTGTTGACAGCTGACATTTAGTTTTTCGTCAACTGTAAGAAGTAAAATATTACAAACTAAAAATATGTTAAAAGACCTCCATATCTTTCGGGTACAACACGGGTGATAAAGGGGCCCAAAATACATAAGAAAAACCAAAAATATATTGGAAAAACTGCTTCCTTATGCGACTAACCTTTTTCAGTATTTTTTTGCTCGTTAATTTGGCAACATTTCCCTTTTATAGAACTCATCCATTGCCAAGCATCGTTCCCAACTTTTAAATTGAATGTTCCATTTAATAAATCAATATAAAATATTTAAATTTGTTTACATAAAGTTGGTAGCCGTGATTGACAAGCTGCGTCGTTGACGTTGTCACCGATTAGTATATTTAGTTTTGTATTTGTTATTTTGTTTGTGGTTTTTGTGTTATTCTTTCTTGTTGTTATTTTGAAACATAAAAAAACTGTTCTTTTAAGAACAAAAACAGTGTAATAAGTGAAAAAATGTCAAAACAACTAAATAGTCGCTGCAAAGAACTGGTAGTTTTTTCTGGATTGTTTCTTAAAATGGCTTGTTTAGCTAAAAATACTTTACGGATACGATGTGTAAATAAATTTAATATTAGTCGTTTTTCTGCTTTTTTCCCAACGATTTATGTTCCCCACTTGTTTTTAATTAAAATATCTTATTTTTAATGTCGAAATTACATCTTGTATAACTAATTTTTAATGAAATAACTTATTCAACATTGTTTTTTGTGTAATAAATTTGGTTTATTGGTAAAGCGTCATCATTAATCTATTCATTCCAATTATTGTAAACAAGTTGTAGGTGAAAACGGTTACAGTTTAGAAAATGGATATTCGTGAGACATTAAATACGTAAAAAATTGGTTTGAAAACACAAAATTGAAAAGTTAGTAAATTGCAAACACAAAACCGCTAACAATAGATCCACATACGTAACCAAAAAATTATTTATGTCACTGTGAAGTAAGAAGATATGTTTTAGTACTTTTGGTAATTTACGCAGAACACTTTCATGTTTTGTTTTAGTTTATTTAAGGAAAGTATACCACAGTTAAACCATTAACTGTAAATGAAATGGTGTAAAAAAATTCTTTCTGAGATTAATTAGTTTTTAATAAAGTTATCTTGAGGGAGTTTTTCTAAGGTAAATGTCCCAATTATCGACACAATAGAGTCAAACCCAAATAAACATTTTATATGGTTGCAATAAATATTTTTTTAATCTTAATAATAACTACTTTTCCATAAAATCGATAATTAATTGTATTTATTGTATCATTTATTGTGAAAGATACAGCCAGCTAAGATAAAGCCAACAAAGCTAGGATACAGCTAAGATAAGGCCAGCAAAGTTTGAATACAGCAAAATACAGCTGTTAACTTTCTGAAAAAAGCAAAAGGGGGCTTCAAAAATTAGATATTTTGGAAAATACTTACAGAATACTATAGTACGTTTGAAGAATAAGGTGGAGTAAATTCTCAGAATACTAATCTCCGAAAACTTAAAGTACGTCTATGACCAGCTGAATAATCCCTAGTCTATTGTTATAACAATAGCAGATAACTAAATTTTACGATAGTCCGTATGATGTGGAAAATTTTCTATCTATACGAAAAGCACACATACTACAATATGCATAACAAATTAGTTTTTTTCTGAGAATTTACTCCGCCTTATTTTTCAAACGTACTATACAGGGTGTTTCAAAAAAAGGTAACACCGTCTCTAGGATAGGTAAAAAACTGAAAAATAAATGGGGTTTGCTTAGTAAAATTTTTTTCTAACGCCATCCGTTTTCAAGATAAAGGGCGTTGAAGAAAATAAAAAATTACACATTTCTTACGATTTTGCCGAAACTACTGGCACCATTGCAATGAAATTTTATAGGAATATGTTTTGGAAGCTGATATATCCCATGAATTTGTTTTTATAACACATAACAATCAATAAATGTCAATTTTACATGGCAAACTTAGAGAAAAGCGAACTTTATCATTAGTTTATACCAGGAGCGATTATTACTTCATAATTTTCAAATCAAAATATTCCGAAAACGGTACATAATATCGAGTTTTACCAAGAGTACCTTTTTGGTGTAGAATTAAACGATGTTTATGTTCACTTGGAGTTTTGACTAATAATTCTACCCTAAAAAAAGTTATGTTGAATAATACGTTGTATGAATCGTGTAACTAGCGCCCTCTATGAAAGTTAGTTATAAAAACAAATTCATGGGATATATCAGCTTCCAAAACATATTCGTATAAAATTTCATTGCAATGCTGCCAGTAGTTTCGGCAAAATCGTAAGAAATGTGTAATTTTTTATTTTCTTCAACGCCCTTTATCTTGAAAACGGATGGCGTTAGAAAAAAATTTTACTAAGCAAACCCCAATTATTTTTCAGTTTTTTACCTATCCTAGAGACGGTGTTACCTTTTTTTGAAATACTTTGTATAAATTGTTGGTTACTGATCTATATATTAGTTCGTTAGGTTATTCAATCTAATAGGTAAATTAATTCACTTCAGAGTCATTATACCATTAGATAAATATGAAAAATGGTACTACTCAAACATTTATTTATCAAATAAACTGTTATGTTCATTTTCCTCAATAAACTTTAAAAGGCTGCAATTTTCTAATAAATTTGTAGAACACGTTTTTCACAGCCATATTTTACTCTTGTACATCCTATTGTCTGTAAATTAAATGATCAATTTGTTGGAATTGCCAGCATTATCTATGATAAAAGAAGATCCTATTAACATACGTTCATTTACAGGTGGTATTTCATATTTAATTTCATGTTATTACAGTTAATTTTGCTTTAAATGCTGTCGAACATGTCAAGAAACTTTTTTAGACAGTTTCAATGAGCCTAAACAATAAATATTTTGTGCAACAAGTACTGATTACTGACGAATTTAAATAATTAACTAACAAACAAATCTTCCCAGTACCATTTGGGTTACTGTGCCTGGTTATGGGATAACTGGTTCATATTGTGTTGAAGACGAGAGTGACAAGCCAGTTGCTGTCAATAAAGAAAGATACAGAGGGTTGCCTTTTATATTTCGGGATTACAAAACAACAACTTGTCTTCCAAATTTTCCCCATGAAGATCTATACACTTTTGCCACAATAAACAGGCCGTCCTTAAAATTAATTCATTGTAAGCGATTTGAGTTTGAAAATGTATATGCTATTCTGAAGCCGATAGTACAGTATATTGATCTTTTTATTGCAGGTACTATAAGAAACAGGAGAACCCGCACAGAATCTTAAAGTGTATGATTGGTTTGTAAATTTGATTCATTACCGAGATCTTATTCTGTTAAACTGTATATTCTAACAGGTCGGCTGAAAAGTCCCCGGTCTACCATAGTAAAACACAATATTTTGACAAAATTCTTTTTTTTTATTCAACATAGTTGCCTTCAAGGGCGATACAGCGATTATAGCGACCTTTCAACTTTTCGATACCATTTTTGTAGTACTCCTTCGGTTTGTCCTCAAAATAGGCTTCAGTTTCGGCGATTACCTCAGAATCAGAGCCAAATTTTTTTTCCGCGCGCATTCTCTTCAGGTCAGAGAAAAGGAAAAAGTCGCTGGGGGCTAGATCTGGAGAATACGGTGGGTGAGGAAGCAATTCGAAGCCCAATTCATGCAATTTTGCCATCGTTTTCGATGATTTGTGACACGGTGCATTGTCTTGATGAAACAACACTTTTTTCTTCTTCATATGGGGCCGTTTTTTCGCGATTTCGGTCTTCAATCGTTCCAATAATGCACAGTAATAGTCGCTGTTGATTGTTTTTCCCTTTTCCAAATAGTCGATGAACAATATACGGTGTGTATCCCAAAAAACTGAGGCCATAACTTTGCCAGCTGACTGTTGAGTCTTTCCACGCTTTGGTGGCGGTTCACCGGCCGCAGTCCACTCAGCTGACTGTCGATTGGACTCAGGCGTGTAGTGATGGAGCCAAGTTTCATCCATAGTGACATATCGACGCAAAAAATCGGGTTTATTACGACTTAACAGCTGCAAACACTGCTCAGAATCATCAATTCGTTGCTGTTTTTGGTCGATTGTGAGCACGCGCGGCACCCATTTCGCACAGAGCTTCCGCATACCCAAATATTCGTGAACGATATGTCCAACACGTTCCTTAGATATCTTTAGAGTGTCAGCTATCTCGATCATATTCACTTTACGGTCACTCAAAACCATTTTGTGGATTTTTTTGATATTTTCATCGGTAACCACCTCTTTTGGGCGTCCACTGCGTTCATCGTCTTCGGTGCTCATTTCACCACGCTTGAATTTTGCGTACCAGTCAATGATTGTTGATTTTCCTGGCGCAGAGTCCGGAAACTCATTATCAAGCCAAGCTTTTGCTTCAACTGTATTTTTTCCTTTCAAATAACAACGAAATTCTTTTTTTTCCATCTTTTTGAAAATAACAAAAGTTGCTTCACTAAAAATGCAATATCTCACAAACTAATAGTCCGACAGCTGTCAAATTTTTACACGAATCTTTTGAAGGTTAATACTATCTAAAAATGAAATGGATTTAATTCTAGTGTCGTCATCTATAGGTCAGACCGGGGACTTTTCAGCCGACCTGTTATGTAGAAGGTATTTTGTATAACATCTCTTATATCCCTCGTAAGTAATCACTATTAAGGAATAATCTACAATAATGAAGATCTTATTATCATAATCTTTGTTGCTATCAAAAGTTAATTGGACATATGGAAACGGAAGTGGCAAAGAAAGATAATACATAAAACATTATTGAAAAAAGTCTGTTAATAGGTATCTTAACGATTTTGTTATGCAATAATTTCATCGATGTTTGATAGAAATGTTTTTCTTTAGTTGGTATTTTTTAGTTAATTTATTGTACCCGGTAATTTCGTTTAAATCGGTTGGTCCATACCAAAGTTATATTTATTCACAAATACTGTCCCACTCTCCCCCAACCGTTATTTTAAACAATAAGAAAAATGTACTTGAACAACTTTGTGCGGAATTTAGGACTATTTATAGTTTACTTTTTTAACAGTTGGTATAATTGGGTATATTCCACAAAAAAATTGTTTCTTCTAAAGTTATAACATGAATACAGTTGACAGAAGCAAACATGAACCCTGGGTGGGCGTGTCCTTGTCGCTGTAGTTGTATTTTCATCTCACTTATGCAGCCACTAAAATTGATATTATCGTTAACATTGGCTCGTGATTGGCTGATTGTGATAACCTTGAAATTAGTTGGCATATTTTCCGCGGACCATGTTTGCTTCTGTCGACTGTAGTTCCTGACCTGAGATATAGCCGAGAGATTGGTTTATTGGACCACACGGTACATTAAAAAGTTTGTTTATGCTTTATTAGTATTTAAAAAAAGGTAAGATGTGTAATAAAATCAGTGTAAGACCTCCAATTATTCACAGATTACTGCCGCTAGATACATAAACACTTTTATTTAATAAAAACCGTGTTTAATTTTTTTCAAGGAAGTCACCACTGAGCTTCGAGCTATACTTATAATTTTCATAGTCCCATAAAACTATTAATAAATAGTAGATAACAATCTTTTTATATTTTAATAAATTTACGTAGCCTTGCGGGTCATATATTGTGATCATGATAATTGTTCTGACCTAAGCAGTTTGATTAATTTGAAATTAATTAAATTTTCATGATAAATCGAACAAATTTGTTTCTGTTACATTTAAATAAGAAACAAACATTAATAAATCTTATTTATAGGTTATGTTTTACTTTTACAAAATTTTTAATGCTGATCTTCAGCGTGTGAATATTTGTTTGGTAAATATCCTATTGGATCACCTTGTTCGACAAACTATTATTGTATCATTGTACTTGATTACTGCCATAAATCAAAATGACAAAATAAAAGAAATATGTACAGATTAATCATTGATTGCAAAATTTCTATCGTTGATTTGGTCATATGACTTTCTTCCAAGTTTTTCTATAAATTCAGATTTATAAGTGGTCTTGCCAAAAATGTCAACCGGATCATAGGCACGCCCACAGGTGGAATTTTCCTTACATAAAGTGCTTATACAGGGTGGTCAAAGCTTCGTTGTGACTGAAATAGCTTTTCTAAAACGGTGCTTCTCAAAATAGTAACTAAGTAAAAAAATGTTGACAGGAATTTTCTGCTTTTCTAACAAGATTGTTCACGTTTATAATTTTTTGACTGATACAATTAAATTCTTATCTTAAATTGGAAAAAACTATAGTTCATTTGTTTGGAGTTGGCAGCACAGTGAATCCATTATAAACGCAACAAGGGTGGTTCATGAAAAATTACTAAAACTTGTATACATTTCTATTGAGACATAGTCATAGTTGGTATTTTTCAAAGAGTCCACCCTCTAAGTAGGGATTAACTAAACCAAACACAATAGAAACGCTAGATAATATTGTCACAACTGGTAACCTAGAACCGAAGTGAGAAACGAACTTAAAAACCAGAAGAGGATTTTTATGAAGTTCAACAAGAAAAGTATGTTTATAGGTATATTTATATCACAATTAGAGAAAGAAAAAATGAAATAGGGCACAGAATTTAAAATGGACATTTTATAAAGAAAAATTAGTGGAAAAACTACTTAAAGGATGAAATGTACTAGTTAAATAAAATAATTAGTGAAATTTATGGTACTAACCCTTACTGTGTGAAAGTTCATCTTATTCAGAACAATAAACAACTAAAAGATTGAATTAACTTCCACTATTTATTCTAAGGTAGCTAAAAAATTAAATACTATTCTAAATAATTATGGTTACACATCTAAATATTCAGTACAAAATTCGTTAGATTTGATAAATAAATTAAATAAATGTAATTTACAAAATAATACTAAATTACTCCAATTTTAGCAAATATTTTTATGGATAATTTAGAAAGCAAAATCTTTAATTCTAGTTATAAAAACAATATTGTATTTTGGTATAGATATGTTGATGATGTGTTAGCAGGTTTTGTAGGTAGCGAACGACAATTAGATATATTTTTTAATTATATTAATACCTTACATCCTAAAATTAATTTCACCTTAGAAGTTGAAGAAAATAATTCAATTAATTTTCTAGATTTGAGAATGGAAAAAGTTAATAATTCATTAAACTATTCAATATACAGAAAACCAACACAAACAGATGTAACCATACCATATCATTCAAATCATCCTATATCACATAAATTAGCAGCTTATAATTCTATGATACATAGAGCATTTTCAATTCCAATGAACAAAAATAATTTTAATAAAGAAATTGAGATTATAAAACAAATAGCAATATCTAATGGCTATCCAATACATTTGATAAATAAATTAATTAATAAGAAAGAACAGAAAGTGGCACTACAACTAATATTTCCTAAACAAACTAAAGAAATTAAAAGTTATAAAAATATTACATATTGTGGAAGTATTTCCAATAAAATATCAAAAATAATATCTTCGGCAACATCAGCAATAATATCATTTAAAACACAAAATAATGTTGGTACAAAATTGTTAAATGTAAAAACAAAATTACCTAAATTAAAAAAATCTGGTGTTTACAAAATTAATTGTCCAAAGTGTAATGCTGTATATATAGGTCAAACACAAAGAAATTTTGAAGTAAGATTTAACGAACATTTAAGAGCATATAGATTAAAACAACCAGATAAGTCAAACTATGCAAAACATGTTCTTGAACATCCACATTCACTCATACACACCAATGACATTCAAATATTACACACCTGTGATAAAAAACAAAATTTAGATTTCCTCGAAGAACTTGAAATCAAAAGACATCTAGCAGATCAACAATATAAAGTAGTTAATGAACAAATAAATCTTGGAAGTTCACCACTATTAAACTGTTTACTTTGATTGAGTCTTCATTTTATACATAGATAAGACGTAATTACAACACAAATATATTAAGTTATTGTAAAGATCAGCAGGATATAGTTTTTTCCTGGTTTTTCTATATCATTGCACAGTTATACTGATCTTAGAGGGAAATACATCCAGGATAATCCCTTAGGGCTAATAACATCTAGGCTTTAATATTGTTATGTCTTAGTACTTCCTTACTTGGTCTAGCCTTAACTACTTATCAACATCAAGTACCTAGTTACAAACAAACAAAATGTAACTTCAATATGTCAATCTGACGATGCTATTCCGATAGCGAAACGGCTGTCATTGCATTTAAAGTATTTATAGAATAAATAGTGGAAGTTAATTCAACCTTTTAGTTGTTTATTGTTCTGAATAAAATAATTAGTACTGAATCGACAAGATTGATTACATCAACAAAGCCTTTTTAATTACTTCCAGCTGTAACTGATAGTGAAGCTAGTATTCTTTTATTTTTTATCCAATTGAAACACCCCGTAAATGAATAAAATTAGTGCACTTTCGAATTTGTTCTAATATCTGTATGACTCACTGATCTGTACGAGATATACCAGCCACTAGTTTATTTGCAAGAAAAAACCCTACTGAAATAAAACAAATCTAATAAAACATCAGCCAATTTAAATTCTGATTGAACTAAATAAAGTTGTAAATGTTTATGTGATCCTTTCAGGATTTGACGTAAATTTGCTATAAATAAACGTCATTAATTTGAAAAAGATGGTCTATAAAATGAAATGTTGTAATTTATATTTAATGGTTGAAAATTATAAGGAATAAATAATTAATCGTTCATTAAATTGATTTAGAATTAATGCCAGGTATAGGTTTTGAATGATATCATTGTAAGAACAATCATTTAAATGATATTAAGTGTGATTTAATAAGGTAATAATTATAACAATACTAATACAGTAAACAATAATAGGTAGGTGTTTCTCATAAGGAGATATGTAATAAGTTCCGATATCTGCAAGTAGGCATTGTCACCTTCATATTAATAAAGTAATAACAAATATTTACATTCATCTATATACACTCCTCAACAATTAAAGTGGATATTACAAAAATCTGTAATTTTCTTTTGTCATTGGTTAATAATAAATCAAATTTCGATAATAGTAGTTTGTGCAACAAACAAAATGGTTAATCGTGATCGAAGAAAAAGTATTGTGTGCAACATGTGCGCAAAGTACTTTTTCCACTTGTTGCACAAACTACTATTTTGAAACTTTTCCGATGTGTGTACAGATTCAAAACTAGCTTCATCAATTACTTGGCAATTATTCAGTTCTAACTTTCTGGTACTAAAGGCTATTGGTCTGTACATAAATAGTGTCTCTAATATCCCAATTTGATAAGTTCAATGTCATCTTATTAATGGGCCCTTCAAAAAAAATTAATAAATCCTTAATATTTCCTTGATTAAACGTAGTCATCATCGCCAACAAATCCTTAACGATAAATTATTTTTTTCTTCAAGTTGTTATTAATCATCGATGTTATTTACATTAAAATATTTTTATTAATTTAAAAATGTATATTTAATAATTCATACAGATTCACTGACCTTTTTGAATATATAAAATAAATGCTAAAATTTATTTAGACGTCGGTAAAACAATTTAATATTTAAAGAAACAATATAGTTAAAATGTATTTTAATAAAGTTACGTAAGTGAGGTCAAATTTTATCTGTAAACAAACGTAGTGGTCGATATTGAATAAAAATAAATATAATTAAAAATTATTTCACACACCATTAACCAGCAAATCCATTAAATCATTTTTAGACTAGTTATATTCAACTCTGTTTACTCTAAGATCTTCTGGACCAATAAAATGTTTGCAAGCTAGCAACAAATTATTTCTGGGCAGTTTAAAACCAAATTAAAAACAATAGGAAGAATTTTTTGGTAAAAATATGTTCGATAAATTTAAAAGTGAAATGAATATCATTCCTAGTTCATCATTGATCAATTTAATTATTATAATTGGTTCTATAAAATACAAATTATCGTAAAACATTTTAATTTGATTGTCTCATCTAAATTTACAAGTTTATGTGTTATTTCTGGAACCGAAGATCGAAATATTAGTGTTAAGGTCAACCGGAGCAAGAATTCGGAAAAATACAGTGAATCACATATACACTCCGCGCCAAAAAAACCGGCCACTATAAAAATCATTAGTTATAATGATACCACATTTAAACATAATTTAGCTGGCAACACTGGCTTTTAAATTAGGATTAATTGATCCCGAAATGTGAATTCTCACTGATGATTCCGGTATCCCTGTCAAATCGCTGGTTTCTCTTACAGCAGGAGTAAAAGCCCAACCCCATTGGAACAGCTTCTAATGATTTTGGTTTGGTTAAGACCCAAATTTACAGTTGGCTTCCCCGCTTTAAAAAATTGTATTCCCAGTAAAAACAGAAATAATGTCGTGAATAAAAAAACAAATCTTCACAAAAGATTAGGGTTCATTTTAATTCCAGGTGACAACAGATACTATAGCTGTTGCACTTCACGGGGTGTTACAAATTTCGGGAAACAAACTTCGTCTCATTGGTGTAAGAGGAAGCTAACTTTAAAGTTAGGGCTAGTTTATATAATCAGTTCGAAGATGGTTTGGGAATGCCTATAGGCAAACTAAATGAACTAGGCCAGAAGAACACTTGTCACCCTCCTATGGGTCCCAGGACACATAGGAATAGAGGGGAAGGAAACAACAGATAAGCTGGAAAAAAAAGGAGCTGAAACCCCACATTTGGGACCAGAACCATCTTGTAGAATCAGCAGTAGAGTAATCTTAGGAAAACTAAGGGAAGAAATGGAGAAGGAAAAATCCAAGTACTGGAATCAGCTGGAAGGACTGAGGCAATCTACTACTGGGGAATTATGACCAGAAGAGATCTCTTAGCTGCCTCAACCTCAGTAAAAAAAGGCTCCGAATTCTAACGGGAATATTAACCGGGCATTGCCGGTTAAGAAGCCACATGAAGAAACTAGGGTTAGCAGATAAAGCAAAGTGCAGATTCTGTGAGGAAGAGGATGAAACCTCATGAACAACTTAGTAAATTTATTGCAAAAAATAATTTGTTATCAAAGAACCAGTCTGGTTTTAGGGAGGATCATTCTTGTGAAACTGCTCTCCAGAAAATCATTAATGAATTTAAATTTGCTAGGGATAGAAATCTTGTCACTGTGGTAGTTTTTTTAGATCTGAAAAGGGCTTTTGAAGTAGTTAATAGAAAAATTTTGCTTTTAAAATTAAAAAAATATTTTGGATTTAGTGATTCAACATACAAGTGGTTTGAATCATATCTTCAAAATAGATATCAACAAACAAAAATTGGTGAAAAATATTCTACAAAATTGAAAGTGGATACAGGGGTACCACAAGGTAGTGTACTTGGGCCACTGCTATTCATATTATTTATTAATGATATTTTTCATTTAGACCTAGAGGACTGCCAAATACATCTTTTTGCTGATGATACTATTTTGTATGTTTCTGGTACAAGTATACTTTCAGTTATAGAAAAACTTAATAAAATTCTAATTAAAATAAAAAAATGGATTGATATAAACAGGTTATTGGTAAACCCTACTAAATCTAAATATATGATAATTGGTAACAATAAATATTTAACTGAAAACATTAATCTTAAAATGAAGTTTGACAACGTAGATCTGGAGAAAGTAGATGTTACTAAGTACTTAGGCATCATTATTGACCAGAAATTGACATTTTCACAACACATCGATTTTATTTGCAAGAAAATATCTAAAAAACTTGGTTTCGCTTATCGTGTAGGTCAGAATTTAACTTTATTTTCCAGACAGTTAATATATAATACGATTATTAAACCACATTTTGATTATTGTACCTCTATATTATATATGTGCAATGAAATTGACCTAAACAAGCTTCAGTTGTTACAAAATCGTTGTATGAGGTTCGTGTTAAAAGCGAATAGATATACCAGCATAATTTTGATGCAACTAACACTAAACTGGTTTTCAATTAAAGATTATGTTAAATTTAGAACTTTAATTTTCATATATAAAATTTTAAATAATTTGTTACCCTCGTATTTGAGTGAAAATATTAAGTACAGGAAAGATATTCACACTTATAATACTAGACAAAATAACCATGTTCAGATCTATCCTACTTTATTAATGAAAACCAAACAAAACATTTATGATAAAGGAATGACAGAATATAATAACCTACCTGAGTATATTAAACATTCAGAAAATGTAAATATTTTTACGAAAAGATTAAAATGTTTTCTTCAAGATTAAGTTTTAGAACTTTGGCGATGTAATATTAATTGTGATGTAATATTATCTTTATCTATTTGTCAGTGTTGTCTTTGAAGTCTTACTACTGTTGCTACTGTCTTTAAGTGTTTTTAAGTGTTTTTAGTGATTTTTAAAATAGTTATTACAAAATGTAAATTTTTTAATCTTAATTTTATTTAACAAGTTTAATCTGTAGAGTTTTCTTTTGTATTTATATTTTTTAATAGCCAGAGTGCTAAATAAACGATATCTCTCTCTCTCTCTCTCAATACACATACTCTCAGAATGCCCTGCCTTGTAGGAGGAAGAGAGGGATCTACCTGATTTGAAGCCCGTCGATGTCCTAAACTTCCTCAGGAAATAGTATTCGAAGAGCTGCTATAAATCTGAGAAAACATCAAAACATGGCAAGTAAGGGGGGACACAATAGATCCTAATTTTCACATACATACATATACATACATAGGGCCAGTTTGTAATGGCCGGTTTTTTTGCCGAGGAGTTTATAATTTTACAAATTAATATGCAAACTAACACCGAGACTATCACCAAGAGGATACAGTCTCTGAAAAACTAGTCAAACCATTCATTGTTAAAATTACAAGCTTTTAACAGCTAAAATTGATTCCCGAGAATGTTTGTGAATTGTTGTCCTTTGTAAAAATATATTTGGCGACCTTGTAACATCATCTGGTAATCCAATAAATACCTAGAAGATCAATTTTTTTAAATATGAAACATTTTAGTCACCGATGAATATTGCAAAACAGTATTAAAACTATAAATGTCGTCCTTTATAATAATTGCGACACATTGTAGTTGTAAAGGACGTTTTACTCATAGGATGCTGGAGAAATTGATTGCGAAAAGAATGAGGAATCGTCGATAAACCTTGGAAATTTAAATTTCCAAGTTACGACGCGTTGCTTAAAAAAAATTTAATACTCGTAAAATGTTTTATTGTTTTTTCGCAAGAAGCAACATTTTAAATCACTAAAGGCTACAAACTAATCATTCGGGGATAAAAATAGTAAATTGAATATTTTATTTGTAATAGTAAAATTCTATTTTCATAAATTTAATAACAATAATAATAATAATAAGTACACATATGTCCAAAAGTTTGGAATAATGGAATATTTCATTTTTTTATTCATTTTTATAAATAATTTTTTTGATACAGTGATTCTTCTCTCCAAAACCAGGAGAGGCGTCCGTGTACCCTTCATAATACCACTCCAAACCATAATACTACCACCTTCAAGTGGAACACGTAGTTGGGCTGTTTCTAATCGGGCTTGTCGTCCTGGGGCCCTCCAAACTAGCGTTCTTCGCGAATCAGAAACCAAGCCATTTCTTGATTCATCAGAGAACATCACCTAATTCCAGTTAGGACCATGGTGTAACATTTCTTGAGCCCTTACAATTTTTTCTTGAAAGATTAGTTTGGGAACACGTAGAGGTCTTCTGCGATACAAATTTACCGCATTTAATCTTCGTGTAATTGTTTGCCTTGAGATATACAGTCCTTCAAGTCTAGCAATTTCTCTGGATATGCCACTTGTAGATTCCTGATGTCGATTTCTATCAATCTTATCTGCCGGTCGTGTGCTACTGTTGTACATCGACTTTTGCCACTTCTGGGACGATCCTTCTCATCATTTGTGTCTTGGATTTTTTTTTAAGTTTTGATACAGCACTCTGAGTAACACCAACAATATTCGCGATATCACTTTAACTAAAGCCCTGTTGTAACAAAGCAATTACTCTAGACCTATTAAAATATGATATCATGTCTCTGGGCATTTTTAAACAGCTCAAATGAAATTTAAACAAGAATTAAAATAATGTGAAAGCACCCAAATCAATTAAATATGACCAAATTAATACAAAAACGAATCAAATTTAGTATTATTTTGATTTAAAAACGCTTTAAAATAAATATCAACAAGTTAGTGTTAGTGTTAGTAAGTATATTTAAAAGCTACTTGAGATCTCTTTGCTTCTGCGAAAAATATTGTGCTGAACTGCTTCTAGTTTCGATTTATAACAGATAGACATTTAGTTTCTATCAATAAAATAACTATTCAGTTTTTTACATCCTTTTTGATGATATTTGCAGCACACATTCTGTTAATTCTATGTCAAACGTCATAGGCGTTCTTTCGTACACGTAAACAATGATTGAAGATGTCGAAAGAATGTGCAAATCACAGAACAAAAATCTAAAATATAAATTATATAGTCTGTAGTTCTGTCTACTTCTATTTTCAAATTAGTTTTCAAAATATTAGCTCTTAAAATGTTGTTTTATTAAAATTGTTGATCAAATTAGCCAGCCAGTATTTAATTTAAAATGAAGAACGTAATTAAGGTTTTTAAAATGACACTGATACAAATATGTCATCATCACTGACAAAATGCAAAAACACGAAGCCAAACAATGCTAAATAATAACAGGACAATATCTAATGATACGTGTATGTGTTAACAGCTGACATTTAGTTTTTCGTCAACTGTAAGAAGTAAAATACTACAAACTAAAAATATGTTAAAAGACCTCCATATCTTTCGGGTACAACACGGGTGATAAAGGGACCCAAAATACATAAGAAAAACCAAAAATATATTGGAAAAACTGCTTCCTTATGCGACTAACCTTTTTCAGTATTTTTTTGCTCGTTAATTTGGCAACACTTCCCTTTTATAGAACTCATCCATTCGGATTTGGTTGAGATCGTTAAGGAGCTTTTAAAATCATAAAAATATACAGGGTGTTTCATTAAAAATATAGATCATGAACGATGTCAGACTTGCGTACGTGTATCACCCTGTATATTTAAATTTATGTTTAAAAGGCTCACATTTGAATTTCCAAGTTGCGTTTTTTATAATCTTCTAAACTAACCCCACAAATAATTTTATTTCATAAAAGGTGTCTACACTGTATATCTTAACGTTCTACAATTGTAATATTTTTGTTTTCAGATTTATTATTTTGGCAATCAATTATTATAAAGACGTAACATTACATTATTAAAATTTTTACATTCTATTCGATGTTCTCATTAAACTGGTGTTAGCTTTTGAATCTAGTTCCCTCATAAATTATTTATAAGCAGATTAAAAATATAAAGAAGCATGCGTCTAAATTAAAACCGTCTTTATATTCTTTTATCGAAGTTTTGGAATTTTAACCTTTAACTTCTTATTAAGTGTTACGTAATCTTTGTATCTTCTCTCTACGCTTGCGAAAAGATTCTTAATTCACTTTCTAATTGTCACTTATTGGAGGACTGTTAGGTCAGGGACTCTTAAGTTATTAATTTTACAAACAAAAAGGGAAAATGTTGCAGACTTTTGGAAATATTAAAAGGGCTAAATACATATCTGTTTTGTCATAGCCCCGAAGAATTTTAGTACCTGCGAAGTTTAAGAAATTTTGTGCAACATTTTGTAATTGTGGAATACAAAAAAAGTTCTTTAAATATTTAATTGAATGCTTGAGGGATTAAAATTTAAATTGTCCTCTTACATTAAATAAATTCATTATACAGTGTGTAAAAGCCAAATGGAATAAATTCATTATTTCGGTTACTGTACATATTTATAAAAAATCCCGAAACACGTCAAATTTAAATTATAACTTGACATTCTTTAACGTGAAAATGCAACCCCTACCTTCAACCCCCTTAGAATGACAGGTACAACCCCCAATTTTTTAAATGGGAAGTATAGACTTGTGATAATATATCATTTGAAAGGTCTCTTCATTCTCTATTCAAAAATGTTATTGTTTTTAAATTTAATGCAAAAATTAACATAAAAATTAATATCATGTTGTTACCGAAATTCGCTACAATACAATCAAAAACTAAAATGTAATGCAAAACGTAATAAAATGTAGAACACGAAAAAGAACTATGAATGTTAATGAAGTAGATGTTCAAAATGTTCTCAGCGAACGTCTTGGCAACATCCTAATCTCAAATAAAACTGTCTTCTAAAATTATTTAACATATCAGGCGTGATCGACCTAATCGCAAGCGTTATTCGTTCTTTTAAGTCATTTAAATCAGAAGGTTTAGTTTTGTACACATGGCTCTTCACATATCCCCATAACAAGAAATATAATAATGTAAGATCAGGAGATCGCGCCTCCCTATCCACCGATTGGGAAATATTGTATCGAGGTACTGCCGGACATTAAGTTGGTAATGTGGTGGTGCTCCATCCTGCTGAAACCATATCGTATTCGCTGGAAGTTGAGCGTTATCTGGATCAGGATATAAATTTGCCAACGTTAGAATGACATCATTTTGAAGTAGTGCCAAATAATTGTTGCCATTCAAGTTGCCCTCAATAAAAAAGGGACCAATGATATTGTTCCCTACAATCCCTGCCCAAACATTAACCTTTTGAGGGTATTGAGTGCGTTCTTCTCTCATCCAGTGAGGATTTTCCGTGGACCAGTAGCGGCAATTTTGCCGATTAGCATGACCGTTAAGTAAAAAAGTACACTCATCAGAAAACATAACGTCTTCTAATTGGATAATATTGTTATCCAACATGTCCATCATTTGCTCACAAAAAAAAGTTCTCCTATCAAAATCGTCTTCCATGAACTCCTGCGTAGGTATCATCTTATACGGATGCAATTTATTTTCTTTTAATATGTTTGCTATCGATGTATGGCTAGCATTGAATGTAGTGGATGCCTGTCTACTCGATGTATGTGGGTTTTCCTGAAACTCAAGCAACACATCTAATTAAAGTTCATCACTCAGTGCATTGGCAGCTGCTTTTTTTATCTGCCTTACATGACCAAACTCACGAAACTGCTTTTCTATTTTACTTATTGTTCCTTGGGATATAGGCGGTAAATTAGGAAATTTCTCATGAATTAGGCGAGTTACTTCCTGTTGTGTTCGGATGTTATCTCCGTAACCAATCATTTGTAAAACTGTTATTTTATGCATTTCCGTTAATCTAACCATTTTTCAGATTTGAATTGAACAAACTTTATACTTAAATTACAACAATGACAAACTTAAATAAAACAATTTACTACTGCTTATTAAAATAGCGTTGCCACGGAAATTCTTTAAAGTTTTTTAATGGTTACCATCTAAAAACCACATTGCTATGGTTTTTGTTCACTTTCTCATTATCAAGACCTAAACGGGAAATAAGTTTTAAGTATATTGTAATAAATTGATTGTACTAACCCTTACTTTTTGGAAGTCCATCTTATTAAGAATAATGAAAAACCCGTCGTTTTACCAAAACTTCCAATATTTATTTAAAAAATTGCTTTCTTAACTTTAATGACAGCCGTTTCGCTAAGTAACCGAAGGTAGATACCTTTCATACTGTAGATGTGAATCACTAGAAAGAATTTTCAGACATTGGCAATTGGGAGATTCCTGTTCCCATTTATATTGGGCATAACATCAAAGGAAGAATTAATATCAAAGGTGTTTACAAATATGAAAAATAAGACGTAGAATTCACAGGTTTCTTCTATGCAGCAAACGTAAAAAGTTCAAATCCCCTAGTTTGTTTATTTTTTATTTAGATATTGGGAACATCTACAAATATTTGAAATCAAAATTTTTTTCTGTATCGAGTTTGAATAGCGTCCAAAAAGACCCAGAAAATATCAGACATTTTAGACCTGAAAATTTAGTAGTGGAATCATCTATAGGTTATTTAAAACATCATTGAATAAATATCAACTTACACAAAATAACAATGGGTTAATTAAACCAACATTTTAGCTAATTATATCATGAAGTTAAGCTGGCTTTCGCTAAGAATTTCTCTATTATCCTCTGGCCACGATAAAGGAAGACATCGTGAATAAGAAAAACAATCCAATATATTTCGCAACGTACGATTATCTGTCAAATTTAAGGGGTTTATTTATCACTGTGCGACCTTTTGCGAGTCTCGCAGCCAATAAAATGTCTTCTTTTTGTTGTTGCTGTTCGATCCGACGGTAGATTATACTTATTTCGAGATCATGAACGATCTGAAAAAAAAACAAGTAACGTTTCCGAATTGTTACATGAAGAAACTAAAGAAATTTCAGACGGTTTCAAAAGAAAGCGAATAAATAATGAAGGTACGATCCCAAATCGAGGAATGTATGCTAGATATCGTCAGGTGGCTTTTGTAAAGCTATTTTAATGCCCGTCGGAGGTGTAGTGTAGACACCTTAATTTTTATTTATTAAAAAATATACACAATAGTAACATTTTTGAATAAAAAAAATCAAACTTTTCAAAATACAATAGGCGCCAAAAACTAAACCTTTATTAAACATGAAAAAAGAGGTTTTAAAATAAACAGGTCCTTGTACATTAGGACAGTTTTTTTTAGTGTCATTTTTTTGTAAATATTGATATTTTTTCCAAAACAATAAATTAATATCCATTATTATTTAATAATCTTACATGTATAAGTGTAAATAACTGTATACCTGTAATAATTTATGAACTAATGTTAAAAAAGTAAAGAGTTACTTTTGTCCCAAGGTACAAACTTGGCTTGTACCTTAGTACACTGTAAATTGTTCCTTGGGACACTAATTTAAATGGTAGTAAAACAACAATTAATCACCAATCATACTTATTTATTAAAATAGAAAATAATAGTTAAGACAGTTGACAGGATTAAGGTTTTTTTTTTCTCCCGCATTTTTGACAATAATTGTCGAAGGACTTGCAGTGTTCATGGACCCAGAAACGACATACAATGCACTGAATCCAATCCTCTTTGTTCGAGGTTTCAAGGTAATTTCATCCTCTGTGCTGCTTTTTTGAAAATCCTCCTTTTAACTGGTTTCTTTTTTGTTGTAACAGCATTCTTTCTTTTCTTTGCAGCTACAAGCTTCAACTCCAATTTTTCAGGGGTATCTGTCAGCACTCTTGTTTTTCCTTTCCTGTTTCTTGGCTTTATATTTTTGCGTGGTGACTTAAGTAGTGCTGGAATTCCAGCACTTAGCTGATCATCACAAGCAGATGATGGTCCTGATAAGTAAATACCCCTATATCAAGTTGCTGAGCGAATGTTTCTCAAATAATTATCAGTAAATTATGGAACCGTTTTAGAGAAACGTAATCCAGTCGAGCAACATACAGGATGGGGAGGCTCTACAACAGCAACTCAAGATTTTTAATTTTAATAGCTAGGAAGCAACCAACAATAACTGTTCCTGAGTTAGTTACGGCTTTACAAAGAACGGTTTACTTATATATTGATCGATATACAGTGCAAAATCGCCTTCATGAAGCCAACTTGTTCAGTAGACTGCAGTCCAAGATTGGGCTACAGATTTATTCAGTGACGAATCTGGGTCACCAAGACTCCCGTTGGATCTGGAGACGGTCTGGAAACGTGGAACTACTAAGACATGTTCAGGAAGTGAAGAGATACAGAGGTGGCACAATCAAGGCATGGGTTGGAATAATTATTCGTCCTATTGTGCACCCATTTGCAAGTGCAGTTGGTAAAAACTTCCGCTTAAGCACAATCTCCGGACCTAAATCCAATCGAGCATTTATGGGAAATGCTTCAACGTAGAATCTAAAACATTTATGGACCGGTTCAATTTCGAGAGCTTCTGAGTGTCTATGAATCAAAGATGTAGAGCAGTAATTAACCAACCTGGAGGTCACACATTTTTATTTTTCACTTTTTGGAAAAATGTTAAAAATAATCTGACGATTAAAAATATCCCTAGACTTATCCGATGTGTGTAGTTAACTACTTCTTGATTGGTATTTTAATATGCAGCTTTTATATTTTCCATTTTGATTTTTGTTTATTTTGCATTTAACAATTAGGTAGCTAAACGATTCCTAATGTTTGTTTATTAACAAGTAAATATATTGTCAATGATGATTTGTTAAAAATAGAATTTTAACGGAATTTCATCAAAATTGAAGGACATTTTTGCAAGCAACTTGCAAAAAATGTTAAAAGTGGTGGTACTTACTTTTTTTAATAAAAATATAATTCCGGTTTGGGTAATAATTTTCATTGAATATTTCTCAAATTAAATAATGTGAATATATCTTTATAATAATTCTCCCATCACCAGGATGTGGGCAATCAATAAATAAATGGATATTATTTAAATAGTCTTTTAGAAAAAATTCTATTCATAAGAAATTCTGTAGTTAAAAAATATCTTTATTGACTCATGTGTTTTTATTGAGAGAATATGTTTAAAACAAAATTTTACGAAACAGGATATACTCGTATAGATATGCGAACTGGCTTTTTACTGTGTAATGTCAGTAATAGTAAATGGAAATACCAAATTAAGATGGTATTTGTTTTAGGTTCATTTATAATTTTGTTGTTAATAAATTACTTCAATAATTTGGTTGGAATTATATGGTTAGCAAAACTATTGTTTTGATTAAACATGAATATTCGTTCAATTGACGAATTTTTTGTTTGTTATTAGCTTTTTTAAGTATATTTATCAAATTCTGATACTAATTCCAATATGTTTATACAGGGTTAGTATAAATTATGGAACCCCCTAAGTATCTTCTTAACGGTTTGATATTTTTAAATGAAATTGCTTATCCCCTTCTAAGAAGATCCAAGGAATTCAAAAATGCTATCAAATTTAATGTACCATTTGCGGTTAAACCGGAAATGCATATCAACTTTTTTATTTTAAATAGAACACCCTGTATATTTTTCCATTTTTGAATTCCTTGTGAAATTCTGCATACAGTAAAATTTTCCATTCATATTGTTATTGAATAATTGAGGCTTTAATCAATAATTTATCGTTTTTGACTTAGTTAGCCATGGATGAAATGTCAAACCTTTAATTGTCAAATAAATTAATTATTAAGTAATCTACCTATCAGTGTAGTATAAGTTGTGCAATAATATTTCTCTCTGTTATTTGTTACTATTGTTTTTTTTATTATGGTGTATCTAAGTGAAGGAAAACGTATCGAAATTTTAATTATGCGAGGATATGGAGACAAACAGCGTTCTTATAAGGAAGTTTTAAACCTATTCAATGAAGTTAATCCAGATCACCAAATCACAAAATCAACAGTTGTAAAAACTGTAAGGCGCTATTTACGAACACATCACGTAGTAAATGAACCCAAGTCAGGAAGACCAAAATCCGCCACAAATGACAATGTAAAGTTGGATGTGTTACTATCACTTGAAGAAAATCCACAAACATCAACTACCCAGTTAGCTCTTGACTTTGACATAAGCCAGACTTCCGTCATGAACATAATGAAATCCGAGAAATTGAAACCATATAAATTTCACTTCTGTCACGAATTAACTGAAGATGATCCAGATCGCAGAACAGAATTTTGCGAAAACATTCAGAACAGATGTATAGCAAACCCAAACTTTATCAAAAAAATTGTGTTCTCAGATGAAGCAACATTTTGCTTAAGTGGTAAAGTGAATAGACATAACTATCGTATCTGGTCTAGAAATAATCCCCGTTGGATGAGGCAAGTACATACGCAGTATCAGCAAAAAATAAATGTGTGGACAGCAATGATAGACGATAATATCATTGGACCTTTCTTCATTGAAGGTAATCTGTCTGGACATCATTATTTAGATTTATTAACAAATTATATTGTACCCGCTATTGCAAGACTTTATCCTCATCCAAATAACCCAGCAATTCCTGCTGAAGACATGTGGTTTCAGCAAGATGGCGCACCTGCACATTATTCTAGAATTGTGCGCCAGTATTTAGATCAAGTTTTTCCAGGTCGATGGATAGGGCGTAGGGGTGCTATCGAATGGCCACCTCGTAGTCCTGATCTAACTCCTCTCGATTTTTTTCTGTGGGGTTATCTAAAAAATAAAGTATACATAAATAGACCCACAAATTTAAATGACTTACGAGTTACGAGTTACGCATACGAAACTTATTGCTGCAAGTGCTGAACGAATTTTTGCAAAATTCTTTACGAGAATTTGAAGACCGTTTAGGATATTGTCAAATAGCAGAAGAGCTTAATTTTGAACATTTAATATAATTTTGTTAATTTTGTGTTATTTTTTGTTAAAATAAATAAATTGTTATGTTGCCATATTTTTAGAATGTTTCCATAAATTAAGTTTGCCTTACTCACCATTTGACATTTCATCCATGGCTAACTAAGTCAAAAACGATAAATTATTGATTAAAGCCTCAATTATTCAATAACAATATGAATGGAAAGTTTTACTGTATGCAGAATTTCACAAGGAATTCAAAAATGGAAAAATATACAGGGTGTTCTATTTAAAATAAAAAAGTTGATATGCATTTCCGGTTTAACCGCAAATGGTACATTAAATTTGATAGCATTTTTGAATTCCTTGGATCTTCTTAGAAGGGGATAAGCAATTTCATTTAAAAATATCAAACCGTTGAGGAGATACTTAGGGGGTTCCATACTTTATACTAACCCTGTATACTAAGTGACATAAAAATCCAGTTTAAATGATTTTATTTTAATAAAATTTTGTATAAGTACTTACTGAAGCATAATAAGTAAATGATAAAAAATTGTGTTACGCATTCTCCAACGCGCCTAGGCATGCTTCTGATCAGATGGTTAATGTCCTCCTGTGGTATCTCACTCCATGCAACCACCAACTCCTCTAGAAGTTTTTCCAGAGTCTGAGGAGGACGTTGCAAATTGAGCAATCTCCTACCCATCATATCCTACACGTGCTCAATTGGGGATAAGTCGGGAGATGTTGGTGGCCAAGGTAACAATGTGACATCATTATGTTGAAAGAAGTCTATTGTGACTCTTGCGATATGTGGCCGGGCATTATCTTGTTGGAAAGTTGGATTTGCCAGGGTGTCAAAATAGGGTAAAAGATGGGGTTATTCTAAAACTTCTTGGATATAACGCTGCGCGTTCATGTTATTTCTGATGAAGATTAAAAGTGATCTCGAACCATAAGCTATAGCACCCCAAACCATAACTCCAACAGTTTGATGAACATGCCTTTCAACAAAAAACCGTGAATTTCTCCTTTCACCACGTCGTCTTCTAGCCCTCGCTCGAACATCGTGCATGCGTAAACAAAATCGAGACTCGTCACTAAAGACAACACTGTTCCATTCCTGATCCCAGAGTGACCGACTCAGTAGATAAAATTCTTCATCAAGAACTAGCCACCAAACTAAATCTTCACCAGACAGAACAACAGCCCTATCACCTATAATGCCACACCAAGTTTACACTTTAAATTGCTGATTTTTTCTTCCCAATAATGGCTGTTTCGGCAACTAAATATCTCCCTTCAGAAGTAGAGTGATAAGGGAATTTTTTTTAGAAGTTTAATAATAGAGTACTGACGTTTCTATAGTCTTAAGAAGGTTTTGAGAAACTGGAAGTTATAATAGAAGACCAGTTCCAGGACGTCCCAAATGTACTAATCCTGCAGATGACCGTTATTTAAGAATTCAGACTTTGCGAACTCGTCATGTTACAGCCATGAAACTGCAAAATGTTCTCTCTGGAGACCATAATGTTAGAATATCTGTCAATACGGTTAGAAACAGATTAAGGAATTTTGGAATCAGACCCAGAATGCCTGATACTGCTCCATTGTTAACCTAGATGAGCTGGAAAATGTTTTGATAGAAGAATGGGAAAATTTGGACTTGGATTACATGAGTGACCTGATAAGAAGCCTTCCACGTAGAATTAGAGATGCTATTAGAGCTAGAGGTGGCAATACCAGATACTAAAACGTTAAATTTATCGTTTAAATTTTTTATTTTGTTACTTACTGTGTTATTTTCAAATGAAAAGAAAAATAAATAAAAAAAAAGAAAAATAATAAAATCAACTTCCACTGATAATTTACCTTTCTTCACAAAATTTCCCCACGCCGATCACAGATCCTCAATAAAAACATACATATATCAAAAATGGCAATTGATCTGGAAAGACACTGAGACCATCTTGAGACAAATAATGCCCGAAATTGGAACCAAGCTCCCTTTACCAAATAAAAAAAGAGAATAAGTCATAGTAAACCGTTTAAGAATTGGACATAACACGCGTAACACATCAACATCACTTAACGAAAGAAACCGCACCTTTATGTCAAACATGTCAGATTCAATTGACAGTGAAGCATCTGATATTTGAATGCCCAGAAAATGAAGAACAAACCCAGATAGCACAGGAATATTATTAGAATACTCCTAGAAGCATCTGCTGGAACGTTTGAATATTCTTATAATATTACCACAACATACTTTATAAATTACTGGAACGTTCTATGAACATTCAAAGTGGACTGACTTCCACATTCTATTAACTTTCCTGGAATATTCTTAGAGATCATTCTAGTAATAGATATCGATTGTTCTGAGAATAAATATCAAATGTTATGAGAATGTGTATCAAATGCTCTCATTGTTTTTAATTTTCTCAGAATCTGTGCATAAATATGCTAGGAATATTCTTACAAGATTACCACATCATACTTTATATATTATTGGAACGTTCTATGGACATTTTAAGTGGATTAAAAATATTCTGTGAATACATGTTGAATGTTATGAGAATGTTTCATGAATAATCTTAGAACATTAATAGAACACTCTAAGAATGTATTTTGAATATTATCAGAATCAGAGCACAATATGTTATGAATACTCTAATAATATTATAAGGATGGTCCAAAAATATTTTTGGGATTTTTTAAGACATTTCAAGGAATATTCTATTGTGTTAGGAAATATTGAAGGTTTTAATATTTTGAAATGTGTCAAAAAATATAAAATTTCCAAATATTTCGTACTAACCTTTAGTGTTGATTGTTCAAGATTGGACATTTTACATTTTTGAAACCTCTCTAGATATTACTATAGAGCCTTACATTCAATATTTCTGTAACCCAATAAAACATTCTATCAAACTTCTCAAAATCATCAACATGGAAAAAAGAACTGGTCAAATCTTTTTACTAACAATTTATTTTTCTAAAGATGTCATTAATTTTTAAATTTATAAACAAAACAGAACACATAAAAATAAATAAACAAATCACAGCTCTTAAAATATTTGGTATATTACTGGAACATCCTATAAATATTCTTTAGAATATTCCAGAATATTCAACTTTCGCACCTTATTGTAACATTCTGAGAACGTTTGTGCTATCTGGGAAGTTAGGAATCACCTTAAAATCAATTCTGTCTTCAACGGAAAACAAAATACTATCCTATCTCAAAGACCTAATCTTAAAATCAAAATGTGCCACACTATTTTTGTAAAAGTCTCCCCTGCTAATAACTCTACTTGAAAAAAATTATTTTGTTATTATTTATGTCTATATTTCCCTAATTAAATAATTAAAATTAATTTAACTGTTTCATCTTAGTTCCACCCTGTAAAAATCCTACAACTTTCAGTTTTCATAGTTATTTAAGATAAAAAAATAGGTGTTACATTATTTACATCGTCCTGTAAATACTTTAACAATGGGAGTTCGCGATTTGAGATTATTTAATCTTGGTAAAAATTTAAGGACGTATTGGGAAGCTGCACCGTACCGGTACCTACACCTCTCAGGAGATTCCGGCATTCGTACTGAAAGGAGGTGGTACCATTCGATGACTCAATCCGCATATACACACTTAAAATATCAAAAGATGACTGACTATAAAGAAGATGGCAAATTTGCCAGCTTACCAGTTTAACAGCTAGGTGCATACAATCAAAATCGAAATTCGATACATTTTTTTACAAAAATAATAAGTAAGTAAATTTTGGAAAATTCAAACAAATAAGTAAAAAGTGTTTCGCGAGTGGTGGTGCTGCTAAAGGATTATTTTTTGCGTACCATGGACTAGTTTGGTTTGTGATATTTTTAGTGAGATTTATTTTTTTTTTTTTTGGAGTAAGCCTTTATTTTAAAAGCTTTGGTTTACCGACAAAAAACGTCAAATTTAATATAAATTATATAATTATATATAAAATTTAATCAAAGTATTTTTTTGGAATTTTTTCCTTACATAATAATGTATTATTTCATACTGTTTTTAATAATTAGACATATATCTATATTAAAATATTTTATTTTCACAGAAAATTAGGCAGCCCCTTACATTTTTCTAATTTTATCAATAAATTTTTGAATTTCAATATTTTTTTAATAAAAATTTGATAATTTATGCATTACTTATGCATTACTTAAAAGTAATTATTAAAATAAATTCAAACAGAACTTTTTAACAGTATCCAAAAGCTTCATACATTTTAGGATTATTTAAACAAATTTTTTTCGTCAAATAAGGTTACAAAGAATTGGCCTTATCTAAATAACAATCTACAATTTATCCTACAAACATTTTATTTCTATTAAATATTCACAAAGTTACGTAAATGTTAATGCAACATTAAAACATCCTCATTTATTCACACACCATCATTCACACGAGTAATCTTCGTTGAAGAAGAAAAAAAACACAAGTAAAAGTAGTAAGTACATTTTAGGCAAATAATAACAATAATTATTAAAATTGAAATAAATTATCTTCAATTTTAAAGTACCAAATTACGGATAAACGTCTGGTAGATAAAAAATTCGGTTTCACTTTCAACTTTGAACTCAAAAGCTTTTCGTACATACCAATTACAACGAAGAGTGAACCTCGAGGCAGCATATATTACGACTTTTACATAATATCTTATGTTCTTTGTAATTTATTTAAATAATTTATTGAAATAGTAGAAGCTATGAAAATTTATATAAAAAATTATCAGGTTGTGCTATATTTAGAACCATTTGAAATTGTTTAAGCCTGTCCTGTTTCTGTTTCAAATAAAGCAATGAAAGTATTTAAATTAAAAAAAAATGTAACACAGACATTACCCAACAAATTCTCAGTATCTCAATCTCAATTTATCTTTTATGATATGAATAATTATCTCACTGTTTTAACAAGCTTTCATTCATACATAGTTTTAGAAGCAACTATTAACGTAATAGAAATAGTTACATACACTGCTCAACAATTGAGGTGGATATTACAAAAATTTGTAATTTTGTTTTGTCATTGGTTTAAAATAAATCAAAATTCGATAAAATAAGTTAATCTTTATTGTTTCATGTTACAATATACCCAAAAATATGCTTCCGGATAGGGTAGTCCTGTGATTTTTTTTAATTTGATCATATCATCTTGAAGGATCCACTTGATCCTCTGCTTGATCCATCTTTCCATCCCTTCTTTCCTTTGAGTGATAGGGCCAAAGTGCCTCAGGATGTTTCTTTATATTATTACACTGAATCTGTTCTCTATTCTGAATATCCTTCTGTATAACCACTTCTCCAAAGCTTTGCAATAGGGAATTTATCTTCCCTGTTATACCTTCAGTCTTTCCTAATTTTCTTGGTTGCTGTTGCTGACCTAGATAGTCGAAATTTTTTTTCACTTACTATCCCTCTACGTTTGTGACCTTGGTTGTTTCTAGCTCGACCAAACACTTTGTTGTTGCTGTATATATGTATACATTAGGGGTGATAAGTAAACTGCGACCTATAGGATCTCATGTGTCCTCCCTTACTTGCCAAGTTCTGATGTTTTCTCAGATTTATAGCAGTTCTTTGAGTCCTATTTTCCTGAGGAAGTTTAGGACATCGTCGGGCTTCAAATCAGGTAGATCCCCCTCTTCTATTTCATGTGCTTCTAGGTATCTGGCCCTAGAATTCTACAAGGCATTCTGAGAGTATGTGTATTGAGGTTTCATCCTCTTCCTCTCAGAATCTGCACTTTGCTTCATCTGCCAACCCTAGTTTCTTCATGTGGCTTCTTAACCGGCAATGCCCGGTTAATACTCCCGTTAGAATTCGGAGCCTTTTTTTACTGAGGTTGAGGCAGCTAAGAGATCTCTTGTGGTCATAGTTCCCCAGTAGTATCTTACATTGCCCGAGCCCTTCCAGCTGATTCCAGTAGTTGGATTTTCCCTTCTCCATTTCTTCCCTTAGTTTTCCTAAGATTACTATACTGCTGATCCCACAAGATGGTTCTGGTCCCAAATGTGGGGTTTCAGCTCCTTTTTTTACCAGCTTGTCTGCTGTTTCGTTCCCCTCTATTGCTATGTGTCCCGGGACTCATAAGAGGGTGACAGTGTTCTTCTGGTCTAGTATATTTAGTTTGCCTAGGCATTCCCAAACCATCTTCGAATAGATTGTATTTGAGCTCAGCTATTTGATGGCTGCTTGACTATCCGACATGATCTCAATCTCTTGTCTGCGCTAGTTTCTTCCAATATTGAATTCCACACATCTTTCGATGGCGCGGACTTCTGCTTGAAAGATGCTCGGGTATGTGCCCAAGCTTTCTGAGTATTTGACTCTCGGTCCAAAAACTGTTGCTGTTGTTGCTGAAAACGTTGACGTTCATTACTCAAGGTTTCTGGTCTAAGTTGACGGCATTCATTATTGATCCGAGCTGGTAAAACATCCAGTAACTCAGGCTGGATAGCGTAAATCTTGGATTCTAGGTAACCCTACAAGAACAGATTTTATTTTAGAGACCAAAGCCACTTATTACAAAATTTCGCTTGAGAACGTTGCAATGAAGAAAATAAAATTCTACACACTTTCTAGAAGAATTATATATAAATAACATCCTCTGGATAGCAATTAATAAGCTTACACAGTAAAAATGTTTGGCTTGAATGAGGAAATAACCTTAAGGTTAGGTCTTGAAAAGTAGGTAATTCTTTTATATTGGTTGATCAATTCGACTAACAAAACTTTGTCTTATCTATTTACGTAATCAATTTAATTAAATTCAGCATCTATTTATACACAAAGAAGATATCGTATTTTTTCAAGGAAAACTATTACCGAATAATTTATGTAAAACAAACATTTGCCCAATCAATTTAGGAAAAAAAACAAATGGTTTTTTCGTTCTTGCTACCGCATGCACATCCTGTATTTGCGGGATATTATAGAGGTGTTTGCAGATAATTATCAAGTACTTGCCACGTAGAGATTTACGTTTTGCAATTTCTATATCGCTTTTTATTTGTTCTATATTTATTTATGGAACAACAATAAATGTTAAAAATAAAACAAAAATAATTTTAATTGAGCAACTATTGCATATTTGAATAGTAAGCAAAATTCAAATCTATAAGTTAGAAAATTTAAGTCTTGTCCCATATTACTAAATATGTGGAAGATACCAATAGGTAGATAGAACGGAAACTTCATCAACTTAATGATGTACTCGTATTGTGTCTCATATCATAATGGAATATTTCATCTTTTTGTTAATTTTTATAAATAATTTTTTTGATATAAGTAAACATCATTTTGCTACAACTCTAACCAATACTAAATAAATCTCAGAGTCATATAAACACTGACGTTCATGTCAGGGAAATTTGATGGCCATCTTAATGTGGATATTCCTTCTTCCGAAAAATTTTGTACTGCAGCTGTTCGATGTGGAGGTGCATTGTCATGCATAAACACAAATCCATCACCTACCGCCCCCGGAATAGACGCACAACAGGATTTAAAACTTCCTCGATGTACACAGCACCAGTGATTCTTCTCTCCAAAACCAGGAGAGGCGTCCGTGTACCCCTCATAATACCACTCCAAACCATAATACTCCCACCTTCAAATGAAACACGTGGTTGGGCTGTTTCTAATCGGGCTTGTCGTCCTGGGGCCCTCCAAACTAGCGTTCTTCGCGAATCAGAAACCAAGCCAATTCTTGATTCATCAGAGAACATCACGTAATTCCAGTTAGGACCATGGTGTAACATTTCTTGAGCCCATTGCAACCTTACAATTTTTTGTTGATAGGTTAGTTTGGGAACACGTAGAGGTCTTCTGCGATAAAAATGTACCGCATTTAATTGTTTGCCTTGAGATATTCAGTCCTTCAAGTCTAGCAATTTCTCTGGATATGCCACTTGTAGATTCCTGTCGATTTCTTCGAGCTATCAATGTTATCTGCCGGTCTTGATACAGCACCCTGAGTAACACCAACAATATTCGCGATATCACTTTGACCAAAGCCCTGTTGTAACAAAGCAATTACTCTAGACTAAATATTCCACACTTTTGGACATATTTAGACATAGTTCCTGACGAATCTTTGTTAGACCTATCCTGTTATTTGGATTAGATCCTCATATCCTGCAATTCTGCTTGTAGGAAACCTATACAAAGCTTTTTTAAGCAGCTTTTTATAGGGCATGCTTCTATTTTCAGAGTTCATTACAGTTCTTAATGAATGGTTTAATCATTTTTTTGAACTGGTACATCCAAGATACCTGTAGCTCTAATTGGTTCTTTCCAAGAAAATCTGTTGATATCTCAGTTGAGATTTTTCTCAGTCCTTGTTCCTTTGATCCCAGACTAATTTGTGTTTAGGGATAAAGAAAGAAAGCAAGCACATCCAAAAAAATATATTAAGAGATTGACCTAAACAAAATTGGTGTGGTGATGATATACAAAAGTACAAAATTGGATCAGAAGCTGCAAACATAATATATCGTATTATGGTCATAGAATGAGAGAATATTAAACAACAATGGCGAAACACACAGCAGATTTAGGACCAAAGGTTTTAAGAACTGATGAAGATGTAAAAACAAGAATGGGACAGACAACAACTTAATATGGGATACACACATCACAAAAGAAACAAAAAAAAGAATCTGTAAAACATTGATAGAAAGTATAGTAACATCAGAAACATGGATTCTAAGATCAATGATACGAAAAAGATGCTGTAGAACAACGAATGCTGACAGAAACCCAAACATCGAAATCAGAAGAAGAATTAATACTGAAAAAGATGCAGTAGTAAGAAAAAACTATACTTGAATACGCAAACATCAGATTTTCAGGCAATTAAAAAAAAAATTTCACTTAAGAAAATGGCAAGGCTAATACCTTTGAATTTGGTGTCTTCAAAATTTGGTCAAAATCTAAATTATGTTATTTTTGCTAAAAATAATATAGAACCACTAATTCGACCACGTAGAATACGAAAATGGCTTTAAAATTGTAGGATTACCGATAGTTTCCAGCAAAAATGGATTCCATAGGGTTTTACGGCACCACTTCCCCCCGAATACAGATTTAACAAGGTTCTAGACTTGCTATCGAAAAACTAGCTGTACCAGTCGATTCAGCGACAAGAAAAACCCTATTTTCAAGCAATTTAAAAAAAAATTCACTTAAGAAAATGGCAAGGCTAATACCTTTGAATTTAGTGTCTTCAAAATCTGGTCAAAATCTAAATTATGTTATTTTTGCTACAAATAATATAGAACCACTAATTCGACCACGTAGAATACGAAAATGGGTTTAAAAATGGCAGGATTACCGATAGTTTCCTGCAAAAATAGGCACCACTTCCCCTCGAATGCAGATTTAACATGATTCTAGACTCTAGACTTCGAAAAACTAACTGCACCAGTCGATTCAGGGAAAAAACAAAGAACATCGTGGCTAGATGAAGTAAGTAGACGAAGATATGGAAAAAAGAGTTGTAGGAGAACAACGACTAATGGAGGCTATGGCAGAAGGAAAGGAACAGTGTCAAGATGAATAATAATTTGCTTTTAAGCCAGTATTACCAACATTATCTATTTTAATGTATTAATCTATTGATTTTTACATCAATTCTAGTACTCCATATTTGGTTTTATTATAAATTTGCCTTATTTGAATGCCCGTTTTCTATTTTATCTTAACCTATTTCGTATTAGGATTCTTTTTTTCAAATGAATGCCTTCTTAGTAGTGTTTTATTTATTATTTTAAAACTTCCAGTTAAAAAAAGTAAGTTTAAAAATAGATAATACAGATATATTTACAAGAGATACCAATAGGCGGTAAGGAGAGAAACCCTGTCAGGTTTTTGTTTCAATTTACCCCGTATATATTATATTTTTACTACAATGTCTGTCGGTTATTAATGAAATAAATAGGATAAGTGTATTAATTTTTACAACCAAATCGCTAATAATCCGACATATTATGGTTAATACGGTCAATGTCATCTGCCCACATTTCACAGCTTCAACATCTTTTCACTGACTAGTAATCGTTGCGAAACTGGACAACCCGATAAGGCGAACAGACAATAATAGAAAGACATTTTATTGGTAATGTAGTTAGTAAAAACCACGTTATATGATAATGTCTGCAAATTAAAAGATAAGTTCGCACTTTTCTAGTTGATTTATTGTTTAAATGGTAATATAAACATGTTTGCAGACTGGCACACCCAGCCGAGACAAATTTTTTAAACAAATATATTTTATAATATTCAGAAGAAGTTTTTGTGGTGTTTTTTTAATAATATATTATGATTATTTCAAAAATATTTATATAAATGTCACTTTCACTTGCGGTTTACTGTTATGAGGATTGAATTACGTAATGATAGTGTCTCCCACACTTATAATATCATCACTGCAATTGCAATTATATAAATTTGTTATAATACGTAGGAAATATATTTTAAAGTGTTCGTTCGGATTTAAAATATTCTACTCAATACAAGAATCAAAGTTGCAATTGACTTTGTATTGAACATAAGTCAGAAGGTAACTACATGTGTGTGTGATGACATAATTATTTGATGTTTGTCTTCTTTTATGGCAGTTTGTTTGAATAATTTCATAGGTCCGGGTATACGTTATGTAAATCTATAGCTAAAAATAACATAATCGCTTGTCGATTATTTACGTGAAAAAAATATTTATTACAAAAAATTAAGATTGTTAAAAGAATGAAATTTACTTTGCGTTTATATTGTGAAGCTTGTTTGCAAAGCCACTTTGAACATATGTATTATAAAAATTAATTGTTAAATATATTTTTTTTCATACTTTAGGGTAAACTTGTACTTTACAGTACTCTTCAATTCTCTCAATGTTGTTTGAAATAAGTGAATCAACATAAACTAAGCTTTTATTTTAGTTTTTGAAGATTGACATCAATTGTACAACTGCTGTTGCCAGCAATATGTATTCCTGGAGTTGTTGATGGATTTACAGTGTTTTCTGTAATCGCGGAAGACGTGTGGCTATGATGTATCACTTCGCCCCTTTGGATCAATCTTGCAATCTTGTTTTTGCCTTCAATCGATTCTTCTATATACTTTTCTGCAACTGAAGAACTCTTCCATCCACCGTGCTGTTTTAGAACTTTAAGGTCAGCTCCAGCATTGGTCAACAACGTTGAGGATGTTCTCCAGAAGCAATGACCTGTATACTTTTCTGGTTGGTCTAGTTTTAAGAACTCAGCTATTTTCTTAGGTGCTTCGTCAACAGTACGTATACCAGCTCTTTGAGACAGACATTTTCCTTGTCTATAAGAACTAGGGAATCCAGTTCTTTGTTTACAAGCTCCCGCAGAGCAGATATTACATTCCTAACTCTTGTAAACGAGGTTTTAACGTCTTCTCTTAGTCCTGGACCACATCCAACCTTCAAATACTTTTGTTTGGGTTCATGTGCTGTATGGTTATACTGTAGCTAAGATTTTCATCTCGATGTCAATTTGATGAAGTTCAATACCTAGTAATCGAATCCATTGTCACCCAAGTAGAGCATCACGTCCTTCTGGAACGATGTGTAACCTTCGAATGTTTCATGAGTACATGCAAGTTAAACTTATTGAAATCGTTCTCGTTTAGTAAAGAAAACTCTTGACCTGAATCGACTTCAAACAGTTGAGATTTTCCGTTTAGGTACACCGTTACATAATATTTATCAGAATCAGGACGCCCTACTTAAAATCGGAACATTGTTGATGGTCAGAGACAACATGTACTGATGTGGAACTTGAATTTTCCATACGGGATCCTTTGCGAGAAGTATTTAACAATGTTTTAAGGCAAATTTTTGCAACGTGTCCAATTTTCTTGCAGGATTGAGAGGCAAAATTGGTTCTATTGACACATCAATCTCCAATTTGATGATATTTTGATGATTTGGACTCTGATCGAGAATTTGATTGCAAACTGAAAGAATCCCTGTTATGTCTTGTGGAATTTGAAAGGGTTTTGATATCACTGGTACACTGGTCGAATTGCAGTGCTGGGATATTTCTTTACTCATATTTTCGAGGCTTCGAGAGCAGTTGCCTTGAAGTGCTGTAACATACTCGGCAAGTGTCTGACATTATTTTTGGTACAAGTTTAGAAAATATTGTTGAGAAACAATGACACTCTTCTTCACAGTTAGCGTTTGTTTCAAAACCTGCACTAAACCTTTGTGACTCAAAAGTTTAACTGGTTTTTTCGGGACCAAGAAGTGCTGCCAAACCATTATAATGTGTGCAAATATTAAATTTTCTTTTGATTACTTGAGAATTGGATGGATATTTTTTTTCACTCGCCAATTATTAAGAATCTGAGAATCTGAGATCTTTTATACATAGACATTTTATTAATTATCTATCTTTTTGACAGTTCTCTATTTACAATGGACATATTGTGCACTAGTGCACTAATCAGTATTAGATTTACAAGTGAAACATTTCAGTATAGTCGCAGGAAAAAAATATTTCGCAATTATTTTGTATAAAAAATTTTACAACAATATTATGTACTAAGAACAATTAATAACTGCACAGTTAAACTAAACTTCCACTATTTATTTAAAAAATTCGCTTTAAAATCAATTACAGCTGTTTCGCTATCACTAGCATCGTCAGATTGACATATTGAAATTACATGTTGTTTGTTTGTAACTAAATAAATAGTGGAAGTTTAGTTTAACTGTGCAGTTATTAATTGTTCTTAGTAAGATGAACTTCCAAAAAGTAGAGGTTAACACAATCAATAATATTATGTACGTTTATTAAAATATCCATGAACTTTTCTTTTTTGCGATAAAAGACAATCAATTTGGTTAAGATTTTCTCCTTTCATTTTACTGGATATTGTTTTGAACGGTCAAAAAGATTCTTACATTAATAAATGGACAATTTCAGTTAATTATTTAATTTGCGGCATACTTTATCCCCAATGTGGCGCTCATGGTCCATAATCTCTTATGTATTCGACCTTAAAATTCTTTAAAAAAAGTGATTAGACGTCCAAGTAACTGTACGAACTGCTAATCTGCTAATTTTCTCACCACTCGCTTATTTTCAATACGTGTGAGAATTAAATTTTGTGACATTTAAATAACAAATTACTCCTATCCTTCAAGGACCTATAGTTATAAACAGTATGCTCATCTTAAGGCCACGTTTTAATTTATTGACACAATATTTTATTAAACGTGGCCTTTATAGACGAAATCCTAAATTCATCGTTAGCAGATATAATAAATATTCAGATGGATTTCATGGTAATGGACATAAATTATTCTGGGTTGTGTTAAATAATTTGTGTTTCTTAAATAACAAATATACATGGAAATTTTCAACAATGTATACACTTTGAATCAGACTAACTGTGTTAAACTCGTAAATCACAATAGCAGCAATTACTGAGGTGTAAATGCAACGTAAATAATATTTAATTATATATTCTATCTATTGTTGGATCTGGTAATGGTATCTGATTAAATTCCTTGGGATTACCTTTGGAATCATTGCTCGGAAAGAACAATTATGAATTCAATTAAATTTTTAAAATCATGGGATGCTTTTTGTTTCAAGGGGTTGAAACGGGGGTCGAAATATGACATGAATATTTCTATTCCGCATTAAGACAAAAACACTGTAAATATCTTAAAATATCACAAACCAAACTAAAATATATAGGGGTATTTATTCAGCATATAAATTTGAGAATTATTTTTTAGAACCCCAAAAAAATGTCTCCACTACTTTTAGTGGGGATACTAATCTCCACTGCCCTAGCTGATGTGGTACATGTCAAAGGGGGTGGACCTGTCCCAAAACCTGGTGAAATTAACTCTCTAGTCAACGATAAGAAAACGAATCAAGCAGACTTTTGGTGGATGGGACCAAACAGTCCAATGAAAGCTGCCTACGACTATTACAAAAAATGTTCCAAAACAGGTAAAAAGAATTCCATATTTTAAAAATAGTAAACTTTTAGTTGGATGTCATTTAATATTTTAACTGGAGGCTGTGAGGTGGTAAACAACGTGATATTAACACCGTTATGCAATTATTTTCATTATCCACATTCTTGAATTATTACTAATCAATACGCGGAGAAAATATTTATCATTTTATTAATACACACATGTTTTTTGTTGAAGGAAATTGTTTACCTCCGGTAAATCTTCTACCTGGTGGAGCCAACGAATTTGATTTAGAACCGATAGACGTTAAGAAAAATCCCTTTTTAAACGGGGTGTACGAAGCTGGTAGCATAGCCGATTTTTCTGCATCTTCTTCGGAAACAAAATCCACGGGAATTCCTGCTGCTTCAAGCAATAACTTGAGGCAAAATCCATTTTTAAATGGGGCTGTAACTACAGGTAAACTCGCTGCTTACTTCTTACATAGATAAAAAAACAACTTGTTGTTCCGGAAAATTGAATTTTCCAGCAACCGGTGACAAAGTTATAAACACAAACGGTTTTCTAGGAGTTCAACCGAAATCTCCAGGATTTTCTACCAAATCATTCGCTTCGGGTCAACCTAAACAATTCAATGCAAATATTAACGATGCAGATAACGAAATTTCACCCAAGATACCCTGTCAAGGTCAAGGGAAAGTGTGCGTTCCTAAACATGCTTGTATCAACGGGTTCGTCAGCAAGCACAGAGAAGATGTCTTGCAGATAAGACAAAACGTAAGTAACTTTAATAATACTTTTTAAACGTGATAAATAATCACGGAAGAACGTTATTTAAATAAAGTGTCTCTTATAAACGTATTACTGGTTATCTAAACTCTGTTAACAATACTTGATATATCCACGTTTTCATTAAATTGTAGCATGGCTTTAACCATCGAATACTTTGATCAGAGTGAAAAACTGGACATTTTCTTCGACTAGAAAATCACCAATAATGATTTCTTCAAAAGAATATTGAGTGCAACTTACCAGATCAAACAAACACGCCAGCATTATTTCCTCATTGATTTCACTGACTGCGTTTACCCTTTTCCAGTCGCAAAACTGTTTATGAAATTGATTGTGTTAACCTCTACTTTTTGGAAGTTCATCTTACTAAGAACAATAAATAACTGCACAGTTAAACTAAACTTCCACTATTTATTTGAAAAATTCGCTTTAAAATCAATTACAGCTGTTTCGCTATAACTAGCATCGTCAGATTGACATATTGAAATTACATGTTGTTTGTTTGTAACTAGGTGCTTGATGTTGATAAGGAGTTAAGGCTAGACCAAGTAAGGAAGTAATAAGACATAACAATATTAAAGCCTAGATGTTATTAGCCCTAAGGGATTATCCTGGATGTATTTCCCTCTAAGATCAGTATAACTGTGCAATGATTTGGAAAAACCAGGAAAAAACTATATCATGCTGATCTTTACAATAACTTAATATATTTATGTTACAATAATGTCTTATCTATGTATAAAATGAAGACTCAATCAAAGTAAACAGTTTAATAGTGGAGAACTTCCAAGATTTATTTGTTCATTAACTACTTTAAACTGTTGATCTGCTAGATGTCTTTTAATTTCAAGTTCTTCTAGAAAATCTAAATTTTGTTTTTATCACAAATGTGTAGTATATGAATGTCATTGGTGTGTATAAGTGAGTTTGGATGTTCCAGTAGGTGTTTTGCATAGTTCGACTTATCTGGTTGTTGTAATCTATATGCTCTTAAGTGTTCATTAAATCTTACTTCAAAATTTCTTTGTGTTTGACCTATATATACTGCATTACATTTTGGACAATTAATTTTGTAAACACCAGATTTTTTTTAATTTTGGTAGTTTTGTTTTTACATTTAACAATTTTGTTCCAATACTATTTTGTGTTTTAAATGATATTAATGCTGATGTTGCCGAAGATATTATTTTTGAAATTGCATTGGAAATATTTCCACAATATGTAATACTTTTATAGCTTTTAATTTCTTTAGTTTGTTTTGGAAATATTAGTTCTAGTGACATTTTTTGTTCTTTCTTATTAATTAATTTATTTATTAAATGTATTGGATAGCCATTAGATGTAGCTATTTGTTTTATGATCTCAATTTCTTTATTAAAATTACTTTTGTTCATTGGAATTGAAAATGCTCTATGTATCATGGAATTATAAGCTGCTAATTTATGTGATAGTGGATGATTTGAATTATATGGTATGGTTACATCTGTTTGTGTAGGTTTTCTGTATATTGAATAATTTAATGAATTATTAACTTTTTTAATTCTTAAATCTAGAAAATTAATTGAATTATTTTCTTCAACTTCTAAAGTAAAATTAATTTTAGGATGCAAGGTATTGATATACCTAATTAAAAAATATATGTAATTGTCATTCGCTACCTACAAAACCTGCTAACACATCAATCATCAACATATCTATACCAAAATACAATATTGTTTTCATAACTAGAATTAAAGATTTTGTTTTCTAAATTATCCATAAATATATTTGCCAAAATTGGAGAAATAGGACTTCCCATGGGAAGACCCTTATTTTGAATATAAACTTTGTTATCAAAAGTAAAATAATTTTGACTAATGCATACATCAAATAGATCAATTATGTCTGATATTATACCTGGATGGATATTTCTTTCATCTAATATCTTTTTAACTAGAACTATACATTCTTTAGGAGGTAATTTTGAGAACATATTAGTTACGTCAAACGATACTAATTTAGTATTATTTTGTAAATTACATTTATTCAATTTTTTGATCAAATCTAATGAATTTTGTACTGAATATTTAGATGTGTAACCATAATTGTTTAGGATACTATTTAATTTTTTAGCTACTTTAGTATTAGGAGTGTTAACATACGAAACTACCGGTCTAATTGGTTTTGAATCTTTATGTAATTTAATTGTTCCATATAATTCTGGACATTGAGGATTTTTATTTACTAGGTATTTTTTATTAAATAGGTAATTTGAATGATTTACATGTTCTCTTATTTGGTTAGAAAATTTCTGTGTAGGATCGTTTTTTAGAATTTTGACATTACTTGACATTATGAAATCATTCACTTTAGATTTATAATCTTCTCTTTTTAAAATTACTGTTGAGTTACCCTTATCTGATTTTGTTTAACTGTGCAGTTATTTATTGTTCTTAAAACTGTTTATATTCGCTATGGTACCTTTCTGATGATTTTGTAGGAATCAGAGAGCCGGCAGCTTCATTATATTTACGCAAAACATCTTCGGGAATGTTATTGTTTGTCGACATTTTGTCTGTTGACATTTCGTTTCACAAAAGTCAACAAAACAAACACCAGTAACTAGCGTTTCCATCATGGATGATCATATTTTCAATTTTTGTTTCATTAATGTAAGATTTAGTGTAAAAAAGTATTTAAAAATGTAGTAAATAAAACTGTCCTTTTCCCATTTTCATTTGAAATACAAATAAAATTACATTGTCTTGAACACAATTTCTGACGAGGCCTTTTGGACATTATTTTTAAGTGCCCAATCAAAAGTTTAATAAATCAAATGTATAATTTCCATAAAAAACAATTAATAAACATTGGAATTTTATATAAATTATTTAACGAAATCGAGAAGCTACCGGTCAAACCTGTTGACTAAAATAAAGACGAATAATTAATTCCAACTTGACATTATAGAATAATTTTATTGAAGATGAGCACATTAATAGTTTTGTTCGTCAAAGTCGTCAAGGTTTTTTGGAATATTTCAAATATTTCTCACATATTTACTTATTGTAAATTCGCGTTCAAAAATCCAATGAATAAACCTTGGATGATGTCTAAGAACTTGTAATATTCTATATTTAGTTAGTTTTGTTTCGACATTTTGGAATGTGAAGTTTCTTGTCAATTTTGACTTTTCACAATTACTATAAAATAAAAATACATATAAACATATAAGTAAATACGTAACAAATTGGTGACGATGATGGGATGAAACCTTTGCACAATGGATGCTGAACAGTTTAAAACTTTGATGAGTACACTTACAAAAGTTCTACAAAACAACCAAGTTCCCCAAGAAGCTATCACTTTGGAAGCATTTTCCGAAGAAAATGAGACGTGGGAAATGTTCACTAAAAGATTAGAGAATTTCTTTGCTATGAAAAATTTTACGGGCACTCCAGATGCTATAGAAATTAAAAAGAAGGAGTGGTTATTACATTTGATGGGCACTAAAACTCTGCAATTACTATATTTTCAAGAAGTCTTACAAGAACCGAAAACTACAGCCAAATTGACAAAGAGGCAACGTCAATTTTTTGGGCTTGCAATAAATTTTTCCAGTATTGTTATGGCAGAAAGTTCATACTGATCACCGACCATCAACCGTTAGTTTCAATTTTTCACCCTACCAAAAATTTACCTAATATAGTTGCGACACGCATGCTACATTATGCCCAATTTCTTTAAAGTTTTAACTACGAAATTATGTACCGTTCGACAGAAAAACATTCCAATGCCGATGCGTTATCCAGATTACCCCAAAATATTACAGAAACTCTACATGATACCATGGATTCCGTTACAATTTATCAGCTGCAACAAATTCTTACTTTGCCGGTAACTCATCGTGAAATTGCGGAAGAAACTCAGGAAGATTTAGTGTTAAAAAAAGTTTATAATTGTCTGCAAACTGGGAGGAAGATTGAAGAACTTGGGTACAAAGGAAGAGATGTTGAATTTTGGTTAAACGAAGGTACCATTGTTAAAGAATCTGGCATAGTCATACCAGAGAAGTTACGGAAAAGGATTTTAGACGAACTACACGAAGCGCATACTGGTATAGTAAGAATGAAAGCTCTGGCTAGGTCATTTGTTTGGTGGCCCAAGATTGATTTGGATATTGAGGATATGGCAAAAAAATGTCTAAATTGTCAGTCTATGCAGCGGTCTGCAGCTCAAATTCCTGTTCATTGCTGGGAAACTCCGAAAGAACCCTGGCAACGATTACAAATTGATTTTGCCGGTCCCTTCCAAGGAGCATACTTTTTAATTATTTGTGATGCGTTTTCAAAGTCATCATTGTATTGTGCAGGCCTTTTTATAGGCTCGGCGAAAAATGACAAATATGACATAAAAATCGGAATTCAACTGTTCGTTATTTCCAAAAGGATGGTATTTGTGATTTTTCAATACTGTTTGTATTGAACTTCTACTTATTTGTAATTCTTGTTCAAGAAATCGTATTGAGGTGTGTGGATTCACCTGCAGATAAGCCAAAATATTTATCACATTGTCATCTGTCTGAGCCCCTATTATCATTACTGCACAATACAATGATGACAAGTGTGGTATCGTTGAATTTGTTTTTAAATGATGTATCCAAAATTGTAATATTATACCGTTTGTCCCATTTAAAAAAGTTATGTTGAGGTCACGTGAGCCGAAATGACAGGAAAAACGGAAGTCATTTTATAATGAATATAAGCATCAGTTTCGACTGTTTAAATCTGCCAAATTTCATACATGTCATATGAACAGTTCTCGAGAAATTGGACTGTCAAAACGTTGTGGGACACCCTGTATACATATAAACCTAAGTAAATACGTAACACCTTGTATGTTTTATGTTTTATTTAAAAACCGTAGGCGTAGGATGAAAAGCAAAATCCATCAATATTTTTAAAAGGATAATGTTATCCTTCGCGATTATACGTATTTAAAGTGGCTCCGCTTTCGAATTCTTCCATAAAAATGAAAAATCGTTTTACTTAATTGCATATCATAGTCCGTCCCACTTAAGACATCTCACCTTTTATATGCTTGCGTTGCGTAACAAAATCATTTGTATCCAGCGCCGCTTAACTCGTCAGCGATAATTGTTTAAACAAATTAACTTCTATTTATCTATTTTCAGTTTAGTTGATAAAAGTTCCTCTTGCACATTTCAACCTTCAGTAACTCGCTAATGAAATGTTATAGAACGTATATCGCATCTTGAATAATTTAATAAACTTTATTTATTGTTTTTATTTCTTTATATCTTGGCTTCGGTGTAGATATCAGCACCGTGTTCTTACAGTAATAGATGTTAGGTACATCCTTTGACTCCGGTCGTAGCAAATTTATTACGTAAAAGTCGTGTGTAAAAGGTCACAAACTTATACCTACCAGCCATCAGCAGATAACTTTCTATGAATGTAAAGTGTATTCAACAATATAGTGTCTACAATAAAAAGGGGACTGATGGTTATAATAAACTTCTTAGGTACTTTTTTCTCAGGTATTGGCAAGTTTGGGTAAAGAATACAGATCAGGATTATTTTTCAAAAATAATTTTTTAATAGAAATGCATATTAAAGGATATTCAAAATAAAATTTAATAAAAATTTAAATAAATTAATATATATATATATATGGTTTATTGTTCTTTTCCAACAATCAGCGTCTGGGTTATCTATATTTTGCCGGATTAATGCAATTACAGAAGGACATAATGTAGGTATAGTATTTTGGGTCCGCACTTTGTTCTTTAGTTTTTTCCACATATGCTCAATCGGGTTGAATATTTTGTAGTAAGGAGGATTGTGTCACATACATATGTCTTCTGTATAATAAATGTCCTTAGAACCTCTAAAAGCTGCGTTTTTTATATCCTTCTCCAAAGTACATGTTGTTTTGGAGCATAAATTCCTGGATTTCCGCTTTTGTATTTGAAGAACCTGGAACCTTCTTCAATTGACGACTATGGTAACTGGCATTGTCCATAACTATGACACTATGCGGGGGAATATTTGGCAGTAAAGTGTTTTCGAACCAATCTTCGAACAATTCGGCTGTAGTATCTTGGTGGTAATCCAACGACGAATCATGAATGTTCTTCGACGAAAGTCCCAAATTGTTTGGAATCCAACCATCTTCTGATCCAGCATGAATAATCGTGATCCGTTTTTCTTTGTTCGATGCTCTCACATTATGATTCCGTTATCCCTGCCAAATCGCTGGTTTCTCTTACAGCAGGAGTAAAATCCCAACCCCTTTGGACCAGCTTCTGATGGACATGTCTGACGATTTCTTTGGCATCAAGGGATAAAACTCGTCGTCGAACACAGGGCGCCGCTGATGCAGTTTCCCAAGGACGAAACAATATTCACAAGACTAACTCTTACTACGGGAACAAAAATATAAGTGATTATACTCAACCCAAATTATACAAATACAAGAACCGATCCTGTGTGCAAATTTTGACCATAAGCAATAAATCGTGACAGACAATCGCAATAAAAGTGGTTTATTACCATCAGTCCCTTTTTATTGTAGGCATTATATTGTTGAACACATTTTACCAACTGAATTTTAAACAATATTTTTGTAAATTTGCAATACAACAAATATTTTAACTGTAAAAGATGTTTTTTATTAAATAACTTTGTAAATAACAACATAATGTATAACATTTCTTCTCCTTCTAACTTCTATAATAGGTCCATGACCTGTTCCTTCTACGATTTGTCCTCATCCTGGGCTTAGATCTAAATTGTCACTCCATCTCTTCCGAGGTCGGCCTCTGCTGCGTGTACCACTGGGATATTTATCTCGGGCGATTCTAACCAACCTATTTTCCGACATTCGGCTTATGTTTGGGTCCATTTTCAATATTACATGACGTTTTTCCGGATATTCGTCTTAATATTCTCATTCCAATTGTCTCCAGTAGTTGTTTCGTTTTTGCTGTATCTGGTCTTGTTTCCATGTGTATGGGTCTAATGGACTAGTTTAGTGATTTTTTTTATATTTGCATCTTATAAAATAGGTTTTTAGTGGTTCAACTGTACAAATAAAATTTTTATAAAATTAATCCTCTAGCCATAATCGGCTTTTGAAATTTAAATTTAATGGTTATATACGTCATAAGTGGTAAGTGACGTGTTTCAATAAGATTGGTAGAAAATTTGCGATGTTGTCGATATGCTTTAATATTAACCGAGAAACTTATCTCTCTCTCTAATTTGTTGTCATTAAAAAGAGATAAACATATCGATATTTTTGTTCTCTGATTAACACTTTATCAAATAAGGAGTAAAACACTAAACAAAATATTCTGTCATTTTCGTTAGTTTAATTTGTTGTTTGGTTCTGTTTGATTTATGAAAGAAATTACTTCTATACTATTTTTGGTTCGAAAATAAAAATCCCTAACACCTTCTCTTGGTGTTATAGCGGTTCCTTCAAAAATAACCAATAGAAGTAATTGTTCTCTCATCAGGGAGCAACCCTTCTATCGGTACAGTGAGAATTTCAAGAATACGGTTTTGGCATTTTCAATAGAACCACGCCCACTTTCTATTGGCTGTTCTATTCTATCACCGTCAAGAATAGGGGTATTGTTTGTTTATTACAGATAAACACGATTTTCTCTCCTGTCATATATCTTGTCAACTGGTACAATCAGTTGGTCACAGAACACGGTGTTTTGTGCCGCCAGTTCTTTGAGAATACTTGAAACGAACGTAGCTAAACTGTGACAACGTTGACTTTTAAACGCACTTCATTATTGGTTATTAGTTGGCGCTACGTTTAAAACTTACTAATTATTTATTGCTAAATTTTACGAAATGAGAAAAATTACTTGCAAAATGAATACCAATATAAGTAAGTAGGTATCTTATCCTAAATATATATTGCTATCATTTTGATTAATATGATCCTACTAAACTAGTCCATTGTGATCTTGTAAATCCGAGCCTTCGTTTTTTGTTGTAGGTGGTTGTTACGCCAAATTACGTCGTTGAGGCACCTCGCTACTTTGTTTGCTTTGGCCACCTGGCCTCTAACTTCTTCTTCAACATTGCCGTAACTAATTATATCAATTCCTAGGTATCTGAATCTCATTTTTTGTTGTATTATTTGGCCATCTAGTTCTAGTTTGCATCTGAAGGGTTCATTCGAAGTTGTCATACATTTAGTTTTTTCGCTTGAGATAGTTATGTTGTACTTCTTTCCCGTGAGAATGAAAGTATTCATTGTTCATTTGGTTAGAGTTATAAATAATCTTCAAAAACACCAGAGGCCATTTCCTCGTGGTAATCTTTGATACAAAGTCAACCCATTTTCTTACAAAATCATGTTCGCTGCCAATGTGTAAACTTAGGAAATAATATTACATTGTTTTGTTATAATTATTGTGAATAATATCAAATAGGCACTAATGCTTCAGCTACTCTCCAAATCCTTTAAAAAAATATTTAAACCAGATAATTCAGTAAATACCTACTTTATCAAATTATTGAAACCTTGACATAAAATTCTTTACACGATTCAGCCAATATAAACAAGAACATCAACATTGCTGTCTGTAGTGGATCTACTCGTTCAAATACCATCAAAAATTCGTTAATTACCCATTTAATATACAGAGTGTCTCAGAATAACTGTTTAATTTTCAAAAATTATGAAGGACACTTAAATAAAAATATCATAGCTGAAAATCACACTTTTTCTAATTCCAACGTTTCTAGGTAACATAAATGTTTTAAATGTTCTATAGGATGAATCTATTTGAGATGTTTGAGATCAATTAAGCTACTAGAGATAGTACATTTGTATTTTTTAATAAGCAATTGAAACCAAAAACCTTTATATATTTGTTAATCTCCCGTTTAATAATTTATTTTCGCAACTGTTTGTATAACTTTGTCTTCCATATCTTCTTTATTTATCTGTTATCCACTTTTTCAACAATTAGGTTTGTTTTCTCTCCGATTTGACTAATAATCTTCACATAGGTACTTTGCAATTTTGTTAATAACTTCTGAAAATTAGGAATAGTTATTCTGAGACACACTGTATACCGTTTAATTGCCCATTATATTTTTTAATCATAATACGGTAGTGTTACAACTGTAAATAATATTGTATTATTGGTTGGTACGCTTTTACTTATTGAAAGAGCTCAGCATCCGTTTTCACTTGAAGAATTTTTAAAGGTTTGGCCTTGTGTGACCAGACACCCTAATATCTTATCGGCATTTAATAAAGGTGCACCTGTTTCAATGAACTGAAATAATTGTTGTTTAACAGGTGTTGGCTAAAATCTAAAATTCTGCATAGAAAATTTAGTTCTATACGATTTTGCATTTTTAAGTTCTTTTCCAACATGTTTTAAAGTAATAAACACATTTTACAGTGTGAAATATCGAAATTGATTAAATTTGTAAAAAAGTTTGTCTCGTTGTTAAAATGTATTACAACAATAACAATAAATACAGAGATTATGTTTTATTTACAGATATTTTTTGTGTCAAATAGATTTGTTATTTAATTTTTGTTCAAATTCTAGATAAAATATTGCTGATGTGAAATAAAAAAGCTGTTTATAGCTTCATTAATTTTAATGAGGTTAATATTTTTCACCTGTCAAAATATTGAACAATTAATTTTCTTACTTTTAAGTAATTCTATTATCTAAATATTCTAAAATATATTTTGTTAATATTATCACAATTCAATATATACATTTAAAACTTTTAGATAATTGTGGTGTTGTAGGTAAACTTCATATAGGTATTCTAATAATTTTTATTTTGCCAATTTTCTCTAATATAATTGTTGTTCGAACTATAACCAAGTTATCTTCTTCAGAAACCGAAGGTAAACTGTGAAAAGTTATAAAAATAAATATTTATTTAAATTATATGTTTTTACGGACTTCACGACAACTGAGCCTATTCGTTGTTCGAAATCATGAAATTTCATAACCTCTTTTAAAACATCCATGACAGGTCGCCAATTTGTATTCATGATGACGTCGCTTGTTAACGGGTGTCTTTATTGGTCTGTTAATGTTATATTTACACTTGACATCCGATGTTGCCAAATCACCTACTAAAAAACAAGTTAACCGGAAATTTGTCTTCATAAAATAGTGATTAATGCCTAAAACTTTTTCGAAATGAATACTTAAACTCAGCAATAGACATAGGACACGTTCCTGATGATTATCTCAGAATTAGCAGCGTGTTAGAACCAAGAAATTGATTTTTGACCCTCATTTAAAACGTTCTCCAAATATTCGTTAGAAATTTGGCAACATGTTATGTTATTTTCTTTCTTTCTTTCTTGGTTAAGAAGTATGCTGTCATGTTGTCACGTTAGTAAAGCTAAATGTCCTCAAGTTTAAATTACCACCTAATGCACTTCATAATAAATGTTCAAAACATCAATATTTGAAAATCAATTGTGATTATTTCCTGAAACTTAATGAAATTTGCTGATTTATTTTGACAAGTGGCAACAGCGTTGTTCTCTTCTTCCCCTTCTAATTAAATCGTGACGTCACTTGCTTTGTGCGGCAAAATTTTGACCGTTTGAATATTATTTTGACTTTATTGGTGATTTAGAGTACGTATGATCAAAAATAAAAAACATATTAAATCGCCTAATATAATATTGATGTATATTATTTAAATATGAGTTTAATAGTCCACCAGCCTATTGTTTTATAGATATTTTTTACACATTTGTTTTTGGTAAATGCTTAAAAATGCAAAACAGGTGTACCATCACTTATCGCCTTTATATTTGATTAAATTGAATGAAAACCTCGAGAATAGAAATAAACAAATCAAATTGCATAATACTTTTTACATCTTTAAAAACGAATAATAAAAATGCAGAACAGGGTCGCGCTTAGCAAAAATAATCATCAATAATATTTACAATTATAATGCTGACGGGTTATTTTCTTACTCATTATAATTTTTTTTAAATCTTGTTAACAAACGTTTTAATTATTTATATAAATAAAATAAATAAAATTAATAAAATTTTTACCACTTTAAAAGAGTCCGGAATATACTTTTCTTTAATTTTTTTATTGCTGGATATTACAAAATCATAATGAGAACCTGGCAACAATGCAAAACCCAAACGTCAGTTAGATTGTTATTTCTGTATTGCAACCTAACCTAACCTAACCTAACCTAACCTAACCTAACCTATCCTAACCACTGATTGGGTTGGTACAACCATTTTTGTATCTAAACATGTGCAATTACCAAGTCAAAAATGTATTTTACTAATGTAGATTTTAGTAAATATCAATCATTTTTTCATATTTTTTAGTGAAATATTACTAAATACTCTCTTTTAGGCACACATAGTAGTAATGTCAATAATCTATTTTATGTAAGATTTTTGCCAGTTGAAGAGTTCTTTCTTGCATTAAATAGTTTTTTTATAGTTCTCCTACCCGTTATATATCATATAAAATGGGGTTTTAAACCCCTGTTCTCAAATTTTTAAGTTTTTTTAAATAAAAAAACTATTTTTTCGCATTAGCCCAAATTAGCCATTCAAAACGATACCCTCTTTTGTTAAATTATGTTCGCTGATGTCATGGCGAGGAAAATTATTATAGCCGCCTCTGAAATCGTACCATGGACTGACCTACCAAGTGAAATAAGGTCATCTGGTACCATCTATCGCTAGTTAAATGTCAAATTGATCGAATACAATAATAAATATGATTATTTTACGTACTGTGTGGGTAGTCAAATATAAAATAAAATAGGACAAAGTTGATTTTTTGAGGACTGAATGTACAGGTTGATTGATAACTTTTCGTACGTAGACTAAAGGCAGATTGTTTGGACCAAAATATGGCGATAGAATTAAATATTGCTGTGAAAAAAGATTAAAGTTAATTTTTTATTTCGTATTTTTACTGTATATTTATCGATGGGTGTTATTTCTAAAATTTATCTCAGCAAACTGAAAAACCTAAAAAGTGAAATCCGTGCCCTGTCAGACAATGCATAAACCTTTAATTCAGTATGATAAATTCCAATTTTTACGTAATAACTTTCTCCAAACATATCAGTATTATATTTCACGTGGGCTTCCCACACGATCTACAAATAAAACGACTCGCTGAAAATGAAATAAGTGAAATTTACAACCTTGACTTTGACAAAAAAAAACAGTTACGTAATCCTGTAAAAGTATCAGTATTTTTAACGATTTTCAGACTAACAACTGCAACAAAAATACTGAAGCTTGCTGCAACTTGTCTGGTGGAAGTTCGTTTCCAACAAGTATAAACGATTTGCTAGACAATTCCGCAAAGAATTTCCAGCAAGTGTCCTCGTTTAAACAATCCGGCAACATAGCTCCGACACCGGGACAAGTTCAAATCATAGATGACGCTTCGGGCGATTCTAATCCTCAAATATCCCACAACGGTGCCAGCGGTGCAACAAACAAGGCAAAAACAGCAAAACCTACCAGAGACATAAACACAAGTGCTAATTCCGTATTTTCTTCTACGCCAGATTACAGTGACGTACAGTTCGATAGTGATGTCAGATTTTCCAATCTTCTTCACGGACCAGCGTATCTTCCACCAGGTGAGCAAATTCATCCATTGAATTAATTTAAATTGTATATGTTTCTTAAAAAAGATGAATATAAAATAAATCTAAAATATTGTGCCTCACAAAATATATGGATAAGAACTGTGATTACGAGACTAACAACAAGTCATTTTTAGAACCACCAACACCAAAACCATGCCCAGCTGGTACATATTTAACTGCTGATGGTGTGTGTAAACCACCTCCAGAACCAAGGCCAACTTGTCCCTTCGGTACAATAAGACAACCTGACGGAAGCTGTGGAAGACCACAACCACCACCCTGTCCATTTGGAACTGAAAGGCAACCAGATGGAAGCTGTAGAAGACCAGAGCCACCAACACCAGCACCATGTCCATCGGGAACTGTTAGACAACCTGATGGAAGCTGTAGAAGACCACAACCACCACCATGTCCATTTGGAACTGAAAGACAACCTGACGGTAGTTGTTTAAGACCTACACCAGCACCATGTCCATCAGGAACTGTTAGACAACCTGATGGAAGCTGTAGGAAACCACAACCACCACCATGTCCATATGGAACTGAAAGACAACCTGACGGTAGTTGTTTAAGACCTACACCAGCACCATGTCCATTTGGAACTGAAAGGCAACCAGATGGAAGCTGTAGAAGACCAGAGCCACCAACACCAGCACCATGTCCATCGGGAACTGTTAGACAACCTGATGGAAGCTGTAGAAGACCACAACCACCACCATGTCCATTTGGAACTGAAAGACAACCTGACGGTAGTTGTTTAAGACCTACACCAGCTCCTTGTCCATTTGGAACTGAAAGACAACCTGATGGAAGCTGTAGAAGACCCGAACCACCCACACCAAAACCGTGTCCATTTGGAACTGAAAGACAACCTGACGGTAGTTGTTTAAGACCTACACCAGCACCATGTCCATCAGGAACTGTTAGACAACCTGATGGAAGCTGTAGGAAACCACAACCACCACCATGTCCATATGGAACTGAAAGACAACCTGACGGTAGTTGTTTAAGACCTACACCAGCACCATGTCCATTTGGAACTGAAAGACAACCTGATGGAAGCTGTAGAAGGCCAGAGCCACCTACACCAGCACCGTGTCCATCAGGAACTATTAGACAACCTGATGCAAGTTGTAGAAGACCACAACCACCACCATGTCCATTTGGAACTGAAAGACAGCCTGACGGTAGTTGTTTAAGACCTACACCAGCTCCTTGTCCATTTGGAACTGAAAGACAACCTGATGGAAGCTGTAGAAGGCCAGAGCCACCTACACCAGCACCATGTCCATCAGGAACTGTTAGACAACCTGATGGAAGCTGTAGAAGACCACAACCACCACCATGTCCATTTGGAACTGAAAGACAACCTGACGGTAGTTGTTTAAGACCTACACCAGCACCATGTCCATTTGGAACTGAAAGACAACCTGATGGAAGCTGTAGAAGGCCAGAGCCACCTACACCAGCACCGTGTCCATCAGGAACTATTAGACAACCTGATGGAAGTTGTAGAAGACCACAACCACCACCATGTCCATTTGGAACTGAAAGACAGCCTGACGGTAGTTGTTTAAGACCTACCCCAGCTCCTTGTCCATTTGGAACTGAAAGACAACCTGATGGAAGCTGTAGAAGGCCAGAGCCACCTACACCAGCACCATGTCCATCAGGAACCGTTAGACAACCTGATGGAAGCTGTAGAAGGCCACAACCACCACCATGTCCATTTGGAACTGAAAGACAACCTGATGGAAGCTGTAGAAGACCAGAGCCACCTACACCAGCACCATGTCCATCCGGAACTATCAGACAACCTGACGGAAGCTGTGGACGACCACAACCGCCTCCATGTCCATTTGGAACAAAAAGACAACCTGATGGAAGTTGTAGGAGACCAGAACCACCGACACCAGCACCATGTCCATTTGGAACGGTTAGACAACCTGATGGAACTTGTCTTCGGCCAACACCTCAGCCATACTGCCCATCTGGAACTGAAAGACAACCTGACGGAACATGTAAACGACCAGAAATTAAACCTTGTCCACCGGGTGCAATAAGACTACCTGATGGAACATGCGAAAAAGCAATTATACCAGAGCCAACTTGCCCGTATGGAGAAATAACCAAACCGGGAGAATGTAAATGTCCCGCTGGAACTGTAAAACAGCCTGATGGATCTTGTGTTAGACCAACTCCAGAACCATATTGTCCTTCTGGAACAGAACGACAACCTGATGGTACGTGTAAGAGACCTGAATTACCCTGTCAACCAGGAACATACAGGCAACCTGATGGAAGCTGTAGAAGACCCGAACCACCCACACCAAAACCATGTCCATTTGGAACTTTAAGACAACCTGATGGAAGTTGCCTAAGGCCCACACCAGCTCCGTGTCCATCAGGAACTGTTAGACAACCTGACGGAAGTTGTAGAAGACCTGAACCTCCCACACCAAAACCATGTCCATTTGGAACTGAAAGACAACCCGATGGAAGTTGCCTAAGGCCCACACCAGTTCCATGTCCATCAGGAACTGTTAGACAACCTGACGGTAGCTGTAGACGACCAGAGCCTCCTACACCAGTTCCTTGTCCATTTGGTACGATTAGACAACCTGACGGAAGTTGTAGAAGACCCGAACCACCCACACCAAAACCATGTCCATTTGGAACTGAAAGACAACCTGATGGAAGCTGTAGAAGGCCAGAGCCACCTACACCAAAACCATGTCCATTTGGAACTGAAAGGCAACCTGATGGTACCTGCTTTAGGCCTACTCCAGAACCATATTGTCCTTCTGGGACAGAACGACAACCTGATGGTACGTGTAAGAGACCTGAATTACCTTGTCAACCAGGAACATACAGGCAACCTGACGGTAGCTGTAGAAGACCACAACCACCACCCTGTCCATTTGGAACTGAAAGACAACCTGATGGAAGTTGCCTAAGGCCCACACCAGCTCCATGTCCATCAGGAACTGTTAGACAACCTGACGGTAGCTGTAGAAGACCACAACCACCACCCTGTCCATTTGGAACTGAAAGACAACCTGATGGAACCTGTGGAAGACCAGAACCTCCCACACCAAAACCATGTCCATTTGGAACTGAAAGACAACCCGATGGAAGTTGCCTAAGGCCCACACCAGCTCCATGTCCATCAGGAACTGTTAGACAACCTGACGGTAGCTGTAGAAGACCACAACCACCACCCTGTCCATTTGGAACTGAAAGACAACCTGATGGAAGCTGTAGAAGGCCAGAGCCACCTACACCAAAACCATGTCCATTTGGAACTGAAAGGCAACCTGATGGTACCTGCTTTAGGCCTACTCCAGAACCATATTGTCCTTCTGGAACAGAACGACAACCTGATGGTACGTGTAAGAGACCTGAATTACCTTGTCAACCAGGAACATACAGGCAACCTGACGGGAGCTGTAGAAGACCAGAACCTCCCACACCAAAACCATGTCCATTTGGAACTGAAAGACAACCCGATGGAAGTTGCCTAAGGCCCACACCAGCTCCATGTCCATCAGGAACTGTTAGACAACCTGACGGTAGCTGTAGAAGACCACAACCACCACCCTGTCCATTTGGAACTGAAAGGCAACCTGATGGTAGCTGCTTTAGACCTACTCCAGAACCATATTGTCCTTCTGGAACAGAACGACAACCTGATGGTACGTGTAAGAGACCTGAATTACCTTGTCAACCAGGAACATACAGGCAACCTGACGGGAGCTGTAGGAGACCAGAACCTCCCACACCAAAACCATGTCCATTTGGAACTGAAAGACAACCCGATGGTAGTTGTTTAAGACCTACACCAGCTCCTTGTCCATCAGGAACTGTTAGACAACCTGATGGAAGCTGTAGAAGACCACAACCACCACCTTGTCCATTTGGAACTGAAAGGCAACCTGACGGAAGTTGTAAAAGACCCGAACCACCCACACCAAAACCATGTCCATTTGGAACTGAAAGACAGCCTGATGGTAGCTGCTTTAGACCTACTCCAGAACCATATTGTCCTTCTGGAACAGAACGACAACCTGATGGTACGTGTAAGAGACCTGAATTACCTTGTCAACCAGGAACATACAGGCAACCTGACGGGAGCTGTAGGAGACCAGAACCTCCCACACCAAAACCATGTCCATTTGGAACTGAAAGACAACCTGACGGTAGTTGTTTAAGACCTACACCAGCTCCTTGTCCATCAGGAACTGTTAGACAACCTGATGGAAGCTGTAGAAGACCACAACCACCACCATGTCCATTTGGAACTGAAAGACAACCAGATGGAAGCTGTAGAAGACCAGAGCCACCTACTCCAGCTCTTTGTCCATCAGGGACCATACGACAACCTGACGGAAGTTGTGGAAGACCAGAACCACCCACACCAAAACCATGTCCATTTGGAACTGAAAGACAACCCGACGGTAGTTGCTTAAGACCTACACCAGCTCCTTGTCCATCAGGAACTGTTAGACAACCTGATGGAAGTTGTAGAAGACCACAACCACCACCATGTCCATTTGGAACTGAAAGACAACCAGATGGAAGCTGTAGAAGACCAGAGCCACCTACTCCAGCTCCTTGTCCATCAGGAACCATACGACAACCTGACGGAAGTTGTAGAAGACCAGAACCACCCACACCAAAACCATGTCCATTTGGAACTGAAAGACAACCCGACGGTAGTTGCTTAAGACCAACTCCAGTGCCTTGCCCATCCGGAACTATCAGGCAACCTGACGGAAGCTGTAGGAGACCGCCACCACCACCATGTCCATTTGGAACAGAACCTGATGGTAGCTGTAGAAAACCACAACCACCACCTTGTCCCTTTGGAACTGTGAGACAACCTGACGGAAGTTGTCAACGACCAGGAGGGAAAACGTGCAAAGTGGGATATCAGTTGTCACCATCTGGAGAGTGTGTACCTGATGGAGGCTATCTTCCACCAACACCGAAGTATGTACCAAATGTCACTCAAAAACCATATCAACCATTAGTAACAACACCTGGTAAACCATTCCAATTTTCGGCAACAACACAAAAACCATCAGTCACACCTAATCCATTTACAAATCCACAAACATCTTTTATAACACCATATCAACCATCTATAACAACACAAAGGCCTTATCAATCCACTCCTAAATCTTGTTCTCCTGGACAAATTTTATCTGAATTTGGTTCCTGTACTTATGCTAATCAGCCTCGACCTCAATGTGCTATTGGACAAATATTGTCATCAGAAGGCAAATGTGAATATCCAAAGACACCCAAACCCCAAACTCCTTTTGTCACAACAAAAAAACCAATAACGTGCCAAAATGGGCAGATATTATCTTCACAAGGAAAATGCGTAAAACCTGAAATGACAAATGTCAAGCCCTCATGTAGCCCTGGTCAGATATTAACTTCTTCAGGTGCTTGTGTATATCCAGGTCAAACATCACCAAAACCACCTCCAGCTTGCACACGGGGACAAATTTTATCTTCTGCGGGTGAGTGTATATATCCATCACAATCTACACCATTTCCTAGCCGCAAACCACAAATAACCTGCAAACCAGGTCAAAGTATATCTCCATCAGGATCTTGCGAATATCCATCCTGTAAACCTGGCCAAATTCGAAATTCATTAGGTACCTGTGAATATAAATCCTCTATTACTCCTCCTCCATTTGATAAAACTACCAAGCCATTAGTAACCACTAAACCTCCCAAGTATTGTCCATTTGATAGTAAATATTCCAAACAAACTGGGGAATGTATACCCAATGAACAATTCACTGGGTATTCATATCCAAAACCAACAATTACCTTTCCTACAACCAAACCAAAAAGTACATGTCCTGTCGGCCAAATCAAAACCTTAGCAGGAAGTTGTGAATATCCTAAAACACCAAAACCTACTTGTAGACCTGGACAAATTTTATCAGAAACGGGTGTATGCGTCTATCCCTCAACACCCAGTACTACAACTAGACCAACATGTCCTCCTGGACAAATTCCATCACCTACGGGCTTTGGATGCGAATTTCCTAAAACTGTTAGACCAACTTTTATATCAACTACTACAAAGAGACCTAAAATCTGTCCCTCTGGTACTCAATTATCTCAAGTAACTGGAGAATGTGAACCTATAAGGCAAACAACTGGATACGTATATCCTAAACCTACTACTGCTTATCCAACTGCCAGACCACGTCCAGTATGCCAGCCTGGTCAAAGCCTTTCTCCCTCAGGAACTTGTGAATATCCCAAACAACCAGTAGGCCGTTGCAAGTTCGGACAAGTGTTGTCCAATCAAGGAGTTTGTGAATATCCTTCTGAGACTAAGACACCCAGACCTACTTGCAGACCTGGACAAATTTTATCAGAAACAGGTGTTTGCATCTATCCCTCAACACCCAGTACCACAATTAGACCAACATGTCCTCCTGGACAAATTCCTTCAGCTTCTGGTTCAGGTTGTGAATATCAAAAGAGTCCAACTCCAGTTACAACAAGGAGGCCTAAAATCTGTCCTTCTGGTACTCAATTATCTCAAGTAACTGGAGAATGTGAACCTATAAGGCAAACAACTGGATACGTTTATCCTAAACCTACTACTGCTTATCCAACTTCCAAACCACGTCCAGTATGCCAACCTGGTCAAAGCCTTTCTCCCTCGGGATCTTGTGAGTATCCCAAACAACCAGTAGGCCGTTGCAAGTTCGGACAAGTGTTGTCCAATCAAGGAGTTTGTGAATATCCTTCTGAGACTAAAACACCAAGACCTACTTGCAGACCTGGACAAATTTTATCAGAAACAGGTGTTTGCATCTATCCCTCAACACCCAGTACCACAACTAGACCAACGTGTCCTCCTGGACAAATTCCGTCGACTACTGGTTCAGGTTGTGAATATCAAAAGAGTCCAACTCCAGTTACAACAAGGAGACCTAAAATCTGTCCTTCTGGTACTCAATTATCTCAAGTTACTGGAGAATGTGAATCTATAAGGCAAACAACTGGATACGTTTATCCTAAACCTACTACTGCTTATCCAACTTCCAAACCACGTCCAGTATGCCAACCTGGTCAAAGCCTTTCTCCCTCGGGATCTTGTGAGTATCCCAAACAACCAGTAGGCCGTTGCAAGTTCGGACAAGTGTTGTCCAATCAAGGAGTTTGTGAATATCCTTCTGAGACTAAAACACCAAGACCTACTTGCAGACCTGGAAAAATTTTATCAGAAACAGGTGTTTGCATTTATCCCTCAACACCCAGTACTACAAATAGACCAACATGTCCTCCTGGACAAATTCCTTCGACTACTGGTTCAGGTTGTGAATATCAAAAGAGTCCAACTCCAGTTACAACAAGGAGGCCTAAAATCTGTCCTTCTGGTACTCAATTATCTCAAGTGACTGGAGAATGTGAATCTATAAGGCAAACAACTGGATACGTTTATCCTAAACCTACTACTGCTTATCCAACTTCCAAACCACGTCCACTATGCCAGCCTGGTCAAAGCCTTTCTCCCTCGGGATCTTGTGAGTATCCCAAACAACCAGTAGGCCGTTGCAAGTTCGGACAAGTGTTGTCCAATCAAGGAGTTTGTGAATATCCTTCTGACACTAAGACACCAAGACCTACTTGCAGACCTGGACAAATTTTATCAGAAACAGGTGTTTGCATCTATCCCTCAACACCCAGTACCACAACTAGACCAACGTGTCCTCCTGGACAAATTCCTTCAGCTTCTGGTTCAGGTTGTGAATATCAAAAGAGTCCAACTCCAGTTACAACAAGGAGGCCTAAAATCTGTCCTTCTGGTACTCAATTATCTCAAGTAACTGGAGAATGTGAACCTATAAGGCAAACAACTGGATATGTTTATCCTAAACCTACTACTGCTTATCCAACTGCCAGACCACGTCCAGTATGCCAGCCTGGTCAAAGCCTTTCTCCCTCAGGAACTTGTGAATATCCCAAACATCCAGTAGGCCGTTGCAAGTTCGGACAAGTGTTGTCCAATCAAGGAGTTTGTGAATATCCTTCTGAGACTAAGACACCCAGACCTACTTGCAGACCTGGACAAATTTTATCAGAAACAGGTGTTTGCATTTATCCCTCAACACCCAGTACTACAACTAGACCAACATGTCCTCCTGGACAAATTCCTTCGACTACTGGTTCAGGTTGTGAATATCAAAAGAGTCCAACTCCAGTTACAACAAGGAGGCCTAAAATCTGTCCTTCTGGTACTCAATTATCTCAAGTTACTGGAGAATGTGAATCTATAAGGCAAACAACTGGATACGTTTATCCTAAACCTACTACTGCTTATCCAACTGCCAGACCACGTCCAGTATGCCAGCCTGGTCAAAGCCTTTCTCCCTCAGGAACTTGTGAATATCCCAAACAACCAGTAGGCCGTTGCAAGTTCGGACAAGTGTTGTCCAATCAAGGAGTTTGTGAATATCCTTCTGAGACTAAGACACCCAGACCTACTTGCAGACCTGGACAAATTTTATCAGAAACAGGTGTTTGCATCTATCCCTCAACACCCAGTACCACAATTAGACCAACATGTCCTCCTGGACAAATTCCTTCAGCTTCTGGTTCAGGTTGTGAATATCAAAAGAGTCCAACTCCAGTTACAACAAGGAGGCCTAAAATCTGTCCTTCTGGTACTCAATTATCTCAAGTAACTGGAGAATGTGAACCTATAAGGCAAACAACTGGATACGTTTATCCTAAACCTACTACTGCTTATCCAACTGCCAGACCACGTCCAGTATGCCAGCCTGGTCAAAGCCTTTCTCCCTCAGGAACTTGTGAATATCCCAAACAACCAGTAGGCCGTTGCAAGTTCGGACAAGTGTTGTCCAATCAAGGAGTTTGTGAATATCCTTCTGAGACTAAGACACCCAGACCTACTTGCAGACCTGGACAAATTTTATCAGAAACAGGTGTTTGCATCTATCCCTCAACACCCAGTACCACAATTAGACCAACATGTCCTCCTGGACAAATTCCTTCAGCTTCTGGTTCAGGTTGTGAATATCAAAAGAGTCCAACTCCAGTTACAACAAGGAGGCCTAAAATCTGTCCTTCTGGTACTCAATTATCTCAAGTTACTGGAGAATGTGAATCTATAAGGCAAACAACTGGATACGTTTATCCTAAACCTACTACTGCTTATCCAACTGCCAGACCACGTCCAGTATGCCAGCCTGGTCAAAGCCTTTCTCCCTCAGGAGCTTGTGAATATCCCAAACAACCAGTAGGCCGTTGCAAGTTCGGACAAGTGTTGTCCAATCAAGGAGTTTGTGAATATCCTTCTGAGACTAAGACACCCAGACCTACTTGCAGACCTGGACAAATTTTATCAGAAACAGGTGTTTGCATCTATCCCTCAACACCCAGTACCACAATTAGACCAACATGTCCTCCTGGACAAATTCCTTCAGCTTCCGGTTCAGGTTGTGAATATCAAAAGAGTCCAACTCCAGTTACAACAAGGAGACCTAAAATCTGTCCTTCTGGTACTCAATTATCTCAAGTTACTGGAGAATGTGAATCTATAAGGCAAACAACTGGATACGTTTATCCTAAACCTACTACTGCTTATCCAACTTCCAAACCACGTCCAGTATGCCAACCTGGTCAAAGCCTTTCTCCCTCGGGATCTTGTGAGTATCCCAAACAACCAGTAGGTCGTTGCAAGTTCGGACAAGTGTTGTCCAATCAAGGAGTTTGTGAATATCCTTCTGAGACTAAAACACCAAGACCTACTTGCAGACCTGGACAAATTTTATCAGAAACAGGTGTTTGCATTTATCCCTCAACACCCAGTACTACAAATATACCAACATGTCCTCCTGGACAAATTCCTTCGACTACTGGTTCAGGTTGTGAATATCAAAAGAGTCCAACTCCAGTTACAACAAGGAGGCCTAAAATCTGTCCTTCTGGTACTCAATTATCTCAAGTAACTGGAGAATGTGAACCTATAAGGCAAACAACTGGATACGTTTATCCTAAACCTACTACTGCTTATCCAACTGCCAGACCACGTCCAGTATGCCAGCCTGGTCAAAGCCTTTCTCCCTCAGGAACTTGTGAATATCCCAAACAACCAGTAGGCCGTTGCAAGTTCGGACAAGTGTTGTCCAATCAAGGAGTTTGTGAATATCCTTCTGAGACTAAGACACCCAGACCTACTTGCAGACCTGGACAAATTCTATCAGAAACAGGTGTTTGCATCTATCCCTCAACACCCAGTACTACAACTAGACCAACGTGTCCTCCTGGACAAATTTCTTCGACTACTGGTTCAGGTTGTGAATATCAAAAGACTGTAACTCCAGTTACAACAAGGAGGCCTAAAATCTGTCCTTCTGGTACTCAATTATCTCAAGTGACTGGAGAATGTGAATCTATAAGACAAACAACTGGATACGTTTATCCTAAACCTACTACTGCTTATCCAACTTCCAAACCACGTCCAGTTTGTCAGCCTGGACAAAGTCTTTCTCCCTCGGGAATTTGTGAGTATCCCAAACAACCAGCAGGACCTATAACGTCTACAATTAAACCTCAAACTAGTCCCGTTTGTGCCCCCAATCAAATTTTATCCTCTAGTGGTCGATGTATTTATCCTTCTGGAACCTCTACTACTGTAAGCGGCTACAAATATCCCAAACCCACCATTCCTTTCGAAAAAGAATTACCGTGTCCAGCGGGTACACGTCGCACATCTTCTGGACGTTGTGAAAAAATATCCGGACCAATAGTATGTCCTCCTGGCACATTCCCATCCGCATTTGGTGATTGCAGAACCCAACAATGTCCACCTGGTAGTTCTTTGTTACCAAATGGTCGATGCACTTATCCTAAACCTACGGGCCTACCTACAGACACAAACACCCATATTAATCCATCTTATCCCTCTGAAAAACCTTACAGGCCTACCACCGACGATGGTTACCATTACGATAGACCGACTCCAAGCTTTGAACTACCAACCAGCGGATCTGGAAATTATGGACCTACGACAGAACACGAAGGTAAGTTGCGGTAGTTTACTCAAAAAATATAAAAGATATAAATTAACTTTGCTCGCAGGAATGGGATCTAATAATATAAACCAAGTACAACAACCTGACAACAATGGAGAATCTGCCAACAACAAAGATGTTTTCATTACCAAAAACCCAACAAAAGGTCCTACTAAAGGTCCCACAAGAGGTCCCACTAGAACACCACCTCCTTATAATCCCGACGAAGTACAAGCCCCATCCGGATGTGCTGCTGCCTTAAAATGTGTTCAAGAAATCTATTGTACACCCGAAGGAGTAGTATCACCAGTACCCGTGGTTCTTACTCCACAACAAGAACTATCAAGAGTACCTACAACAGTAAGAGATTTTTAATTCAAAGACTTACAATTATTCCAAACTAACTATATTAACCAATTTACTTGAACCACATAACTATATATTTAAAAAAATCACTTAGTTTTTATTATTATTTTGCTGTATAGTATTTCAATGACCTTTTTTTAATAATTACTCAGAGTTTGAATACTTTTCTGAGTAAACAAAAAACAAACGGGAAAGGTTTCTTTTTCTTTAAATTAACATATTTGTTTCTTTCTTTTTTACAAGTGATTGAAAGCCGTGAAAATTATTTTCATTATCTCTTTTCTCTTTGAAGATAATAATATATATATATAACACAGTAAACATGCACGTTATCGACTAATACATAATACATAACTAATCAAAATTTAAAACAAAATAAAACAACACCTGTTGCACAAAATAATTTGAGGTTAGGTTAGGTACTCTGTAACATGTGTGTAAAATCCAAATGGAATAAATTCATTATTTCGGTTACTGTACATATTTATAAGAAATCCCGAAACACGTCAAATTTAAATTATAACTTGACATTCTTTAACGTGAAAATGCAACCCCTACCTTCAACCTCCTTAGAATGACAGGTACAACCCCCAATTTTTTAAATGGGAAGTATAGGCTTGTAATATATCATTTAAAGGTCTCTTCGTTCTCTATTCAAAAATGTTATTGTTTTTAAATTTGATGCAAAAATTAACATAAAAAAAAATAAAATCATGTTGTTGCCGAAATTCGCTAAAATATACTCGAAACTTATTACAATATACTTAAAACTTATTTCCCGTTTAGGTCTTGATAATGAGAAAGTGAACAAAAACCATAGCAATGTGGTTTTTAGATGGTAACCATTAAAAAACTTTAAAGAATTTCCGTGGCAATGCTATTTTAACAAGCAGTAGTAAATTGTTTTATTTAAGTTGTCATTGTTGTAATTTAAGTAAAAAGTTTGTTCAATTCAATTCTGAAAAATGGTTAGATTAACGGAAATGCATAAAATAAGTTTTACAAATGATTGGTTACGGAGATAACATCCGAACACAACAGGAAGTAACTCGCCTATTTCATGAGAAATTTCCTAATTTACCGCCTATATCCCAAGGAACAATAAGTAAAATAGAAAAGCAGTTTCGCGAGTTTGGTCATGTAAGGCAGATAAAAAAAGCAGCTGCCAATGCACTGAGTGATAAACTCAAATTAGATGTTTTGCTTGAGTTTCAGGAAAACCCACATACATCGAGTAGACAGGCATCTACTACATTCAATGCTAGCCATACATCGATAGCAAACATATTAAAAGAAAATAAATTGCATCCGTATAAGATGATACCTACTCAGGAGCTCATGGAAGACGATTTTGATAGGAGAACTTTTTTTTGTGAGCAAATGATGGACATGTTGGATAACAATATTATCCAATTAGAAGACGTTATGTTTTCTGATGAGTGTACTTTTTTACTTAACGGTCATGCTAATCGGCAAAATTGCCGCTACTGGTCCACGGAAAATCCTCACTGGATGAGAGAAGAACTCACTCAATACCCTCAAAAGGTTAATGTTTGGGCAGGGATTGTAGGGAACAATATCATTGGTTCCTTTTTTATTGAGGGCAACTTGAATGGCAACAATTATTTGGCTTTACTTCAAAATGATGTCATTCCAACGTTGGCAAATTTATTTCCTGATCCAGGTAACCCTCAAGTTCCAGCGAACACGATATGGTTTCAGCAGGATGGAGCACCACCACATTACCAACTTAATGTCCGGCAGTACCTCTATACAATATTTCCCAATCGGTGGATAGGGAGGCGAGGATCGATTGAATGGCCAGCGCAATCACCTGATCTTACATTATTTGATTTCTTTTTATGGGGATATGTGAAGAGCCATGTCTACAAAACTAAACCTTCTGATTTAAATGACTTAAAAGAACGAATAACGCTTGCGATTAGGTCGATCACGCCTGATATGTTAAATAATGTTAGAAGACAGTTTTATTTGAGATTAGGATGTTGCCAAGACGTTCGCGGAGAACATTTTAAACATCTACTTCATTAATATTCATAGTTCTTTTTCGTGTTCTACATTTTATTACGTTTTGCATTACATTTTAGTTTTTGATTGTATTGTAGCGAATTTCGGTAACAACATGATATTAATTTTTTTATGTTAATTTTTGCATTAAATTTAAAAAAAATAACATTTTTGAATAGAGAATGAAGAGACCTTTCAAATGATATATAACAAGCCTATACTTCCCATTTAAAAAATTGGGGGTTGTACCTGTCATTCTAAAGGGGTTGAAGGTAGGGGTTGCAGTTTCACGTTAAAGAATGACAAGTTATAATTTAAATTTGACGTGTTTTGGGATCTTTTATAAATATGTACAGTAACCGAAATAATGAATTTATTCCATTTGGCTTTTACACACTGTACAGAAACAAAAATTTAAATTTTGTAAATTATAGTAAAATAAATTAACTTTACTAAAACAAAATCTATTTTCACCATTGATAAGTAATTGTAAATATGTATATAGTACAAAAATTAAGTGTTTTGATATAAATATTTGCTTTTCAATTTTAGGTTTATTGAGTAGTTTCAACAATATTTATCGTGGTTTCAATTTTGACAGTGAAACTTTTTTTTCAGAATTTCTGTGTTCCTAAATATCTGATTCCCCCAATTCTTTTCTTAAGTCATAAATAAATTGAATTCGCTTCCATATTTTCATCTTAAAATGATCTCGAATATAAAACGGCTTTCCATCGCAATTATCATGTCACGGAAATATTTTTTTAATCAATTTAAATAAGAAACAAAAAGTTGGTAAGTGATTTTTTACAAATATTCAGTTTGTCGTATTCAAAGTTCCCTTTTCAAACAACTTGTCTACTCTAATTAGGTATGTAGAGACATCGAAACAGGAATCTTGGGTAAATGTTGCCGCGATCCCAACTACAAAGATCCCTGGCCATCTGCGAACTTAGTGAATGGAGTCGATGATGGACAATACAAAGAAGACAATTTCTACGGTCAACGCGGTGTTATCAACACCAACAGACTAACCAGAGCATCTAACACTACCAAAGGCTCTATCAAAAAGAGACAAAGTATTAAGAATGTACAAAACGAGCTCAAAGCAGCTGCACCCACATGTGGAGAAGTTAATTTGGTAAGTACTTGTAATCACAACCGCGGTATCATTATTTTAACAATTTGCAATGTGTTTAGAACTCAAGTCCAGTAGGATCTGGTCCCTTAGAAGCTAACTTCGCTCAATATCCTTGGCAAGCTATGATTTTAAGAGATACCAACCGTAGTTTACTTTGTGGAGGTGCTATCATTGCCAAAGACGCTGTTCTCACTGCCGCTCATTGTATAGAAGGGTAAGTTTTACTTAACATTAATGTAATAATCCACTGTCACTAATCACCGCTGTCACCAGATGTAATAACCAAAAAGAAGTTTCTTATTTGTTGTCACCAGATGTAATACGCTAAAAATGTTTTTAATCTTAATTTTTAACTAAACTTTAGCCTAGCCGAGCGGATGTTAGGCTAAAGTTAGGGTTCGTGGATTCGGCCTCCGCAGTATTTGGTGTTGGGAGGTCTTACTTCGGCGGTTAGGAAGAACGGGATTTGTTGCTGGGCTCTGAAAAAGGTCTGGAGTCTAGAGAAATGATACACAATATTCTCGGGAGGTTCTAGCAAATTTATTAAGCTCTAAGTTTGATGGTACAAGTATAAATTTAGATAAAACGCTTGCGGAATGCTATGTGCATCTCCCAAAGACTCAGTTCTCTGTCGGAGAATATTATCTACGTCCCGACAGTGGAGACCCGGTAAACTCTATATATCCGGTTGAGGATAAAAGATACAATATCCGTCTGAACAATTAAGACGATATAAATTCGTTTATCAAACAAATCCAAACTCCCATAAAATTTCTTAGTTATTAAGGGTTAGTATAATCTAAATTGACTCACCAATTTTCCCTGTAGCGAGTTTAGGTTCACTCACACACTCACTATTTTTATTAATCGCCCCGGTAAAATTAATATTGTGATTTATCACTTGGATAAAATTTCACTGATTATTATTATTACAAAAGATTACATCGTTCCCGCGGCCCGATGATCGGTTATTTAAATTATTATTCTTTAATTATTCTATTGAAAATTAGCACTTAGCTCACTTTCCAAAAAAAACACTTAACTTTGCCCTAAACGCGTTTGATTCGATTGGCATCTAGCCTATGGAACGCTCCAAATCGAATTCCCCCCATGTTCCCAACACGGAGGATTCGATAGGCATCTAGCCTCTGGAGACGTCCAAATCGAAATCCCTCATTCCTTGTTTTTTGGTCCCCAGCAAAAGTTTTTTTTCTCCCGAGTACCTCATGAGACTACCCTTTCTCCCTCATTCTGCTCACTTGTCTCTTTACTATTGGCTAGCAGCCCTGCTACCGGCACTGCTTCGGTACGTCGCCGGAGCTGAGCCAGCAAAAATTTCGCTCACACATCGTTGCTCTCCTACGTGTTTTTTTTGTATTTCAGCACCGCAATTTGTTTAAATTATTTAAATTATTTGGTTTCGTGTTATACTTTGTTTTACAAACACATTCTTGAGAAATAACTCGAGGAACTCCGATATGTTATTTAACTTTTTTATGAATTGTATCTTTTTCCCTCATATCAACCCGGGGCGGGGAAGGGGGGTTCCTTTTGGATTATTACATTAAGTCAACACGTTTTGCACTTTAAAAATGTTTCAGGTTACAAACTTCCGATGTTCTCGTCAAAGGAGGCGAATGGAAGCTTGGAATCGACGAAGAACCACTGCCATTCCAGATAATAAACGTTGCTGCCATTATAAGACATCCGAAATATAAAGAAGCCGGCTACGATTTAGCGATATTGAAACTCAAAGAGAAATTTAGATGGAGTAAGAATGTAGGAAGTGTCTGTTTACCGGACCTCAAAACTTCATTGGGTAATTGTAAAGTTACTGGTTGGGGAAAACGTATTTTGCAACGTAAGTTGGATAATTGAATTATAAAAAACTGTATTGTTATGAAACGATTTTTTTTTTTCAGTACACGCTAGAGGAGCTATTATGCACCACATAGATGTTAATTTAGTTGATGGTGAGAAATGTAAGAATACTTTAAGCGAGAAGTTCCAAGATTCGTTGCAGAACTTTAAAGAACATACCCTGTGCGCTACTTCGAATATCGATCAGTGTAAGGTACGTACATAAGAAGTTTATTCTAATGAGTATTAATTTATCCGGCTGAAAGGACCAGTAAATTGTAATTTGTGTTTCAGGTCGATTACGGAAGTGCTTTGGCTTGTACGAACGATCAAGGCAAGTACGTCGTGGCAGGTATTTTCGCTTGGGATACGGGATGCAAACAAGAAAATCAAATAGGTGGATACATTCCAACCGACACCACTTGGATAGAAGCCACTTTACAGAAACCGTTGAAGGAATTGAGAAGGCTAGATAGAGAATATTTGCTCAATAGCAGAAAATAAGAATAACTGTTACCAATTAGTTAATAACGAATTGTTAAACACAAAAAATAGTCTTTTTGTAGAAATAAAGAAAAACAAAATCGTATTGAAATAATATTTCCTGTAAATGATGTTGTGTAAATATACTTTATAAACATAATGTGATAGATATTTAACAAATAATATCTTCAGACTTATTTATTTAAGAATTAAGATTGCCAGTAACAAGATTTTTTTGTATATTATTTTTTTGTATTATTTAATTTAAAACGACAAAAAAAAACTGCCATATGTCTATATTTTGTAAATTTTCGCTATTTCGCTGCCTGCGTTACTTTAAGAAAATTATAAGAAATTATTTAAACGCAATAATATACTCATTTTTTACAGATTTTTTAATAATAAATCAGTTTTACTATTATTGTTAATAAAATAGAATTTTAGGTGTAAAATATTAAAGATATAGATGTACCTACTGGCGACTTTTATTTTAAATCAATCACCCTTTCCTCCTTTGGTCATAGAACTCCTCTTTATTGCTATATTTCTAACCAAATTTTGAACCAAATTATTACCAACATATATATGTTTCTTTATTATTCACACATTCTGCTGAGCAATTCCTTCCTAGTGAACATCAAATCAATTTTAAATTCTGATTCTTCAAGCAGGTGTCCAAGATTTCCTTGGTAAATCTCCATCTTCATAATTACTACCGCTGTGCACCCATAAGAAAAGTCATCTGTCAAAATTTACGTACCTGTAGATCTGTGGTCGACAAAAGCCAGCCACATAGAGCCTTAGACTGGTTCTTTCTAACAGACTATAGAATTTGTCTTGAAAGCCCTTCCCATTCGCCAAGAATGTCTTTAGGCGTGCCTTCTTCTTCCAAACAGAATCTGCATAAACAGAGATATCTGCCAGATTTAGCACATATACATGCTTGAATGCTGTTAAGATATTTCGTATCTGTTTTGCTTCAACAGATGTTCTAACCTAACCTAACTTTTTTATGGTGAAAACCTGCTCCTGTTTCTACCATTTCCCAGAAATGTGGGATTGTCTCCTACCCATCCCGTCTGGATGAATTATCACCTCCCAGCTGCCCACTCCACTAGATTCTGGTACATTCCTCTTTCTTCTTTCTGTTTTAATGTCTCTCTAATCATTGTCCCTATGTAATCCTGGGTGTAAACTTTCAAACTTTGTAACAGAATAGAAAAGAAATGTCTTTCTATTTTAGGAAATTTCTTGAAATGTTACTCCTCAGACTAAATGTCTATTCGGAAGTTGTCGAGTAGTTCCGTATGCATATTCGGGAGATAGAAATAGAAACAGATAAAAGGGTCTGGCTATGGCTGATCTGTGGTTTCTATGGCGCAAAACATCAAAACAAATATTGTTACCGTAAGGTTTATACATCATAAAACATTGTTAGGTTATTGTTTTTTATTAGTATTATTTTTCATTAAAAACTAGTAAGTATTTTATTAATTTTTCTTGTAAACAAGAATTTTTTCTATATAGACATTACTTAATTGATGCTATACATTAGGCCCGATGCACACATGCGTGATTTTGAGGTGCGGTGCCGCATCAGCATCGTTGCGGCATAAAAGAGTTTGATACACACATTAGCGGTGACGTAACGGTCAGTTCGCATTTAACCGTTGTCTATGATGGATGTACAGCTACGAGTATATCAATCAAAACGGGTAATTTTAGCTTACCTTGTATATAACAAATATATTTTGAAGAAAAGGCGATATTTGTTGCATCCATTTACTGACTCAAGACTTATCAAAGGCAGATTTGTTACATCCTTTGTAGATTAAAGGGAAAATCGAGATAGGCCATTTTTCTCGTTCCTTATTGCGGCAAATAAACGACCGTGTGAATTCGTCCATATGCAGCAAGGTACTGAGAGACGTATTAACGGAAACGATACCGCTGCGGGCCGGTGAGGACTGCGGCACAAAACAGACGCAAACGGTAACGCAGATGGGTGTGCATTGCTCTAACAACAACAATGTATTCCAAACCATAGTTCCGATATGGCTGCGGTACCACACGTCAAAATCACGCATGTGTGCATCGGGCCTTAACGCCGTATCTGTGTTCAGTCATTAACTATCGGCAATTGTCATTTTTTTTCATGTTCTTGTTAAAAAAAGCCTTGTTTTTTTTATTTTATCAAAACTACCTAGCTAACATTGTCTGAATTCTCAGGAAGTTCTAAGACATTTGTCTTGTGTCTTGGATGTCTCCCTTCGATCCTCTACATTTCTCTTCAATCTCCTTCTGCCTCTTCTATAAAACTAGCTATTGCCAAATCCATTTCACTCAATACACCTATCTCTTTATAGAATACTCATGCGCAAATATTTTTGAATTTTCCCTTTTCACTGTTGAAATATGACTACTTATTGCCATAGAACACAACGTATTGCTACCCAGGAATACCACAATTTAAATGAAAAAAACCCTTTTAGCTGTCTAAAGCTAGCTTATATTTGCCGTATAGCCCCGGCAGCTCAGGCCATAAATCACAAAGAAGAAGTTCTAGTTTTTATTTCGTTCGTGTACGCCGCTTGCTAGTTATTGTGTTTTTCTTGTCTTTGTGTATTTAATATTAACAACTTGTGTATGTACCTAGACTCTACCCTCTATCTGAACTACTAGAATGGGGAAAACAAACACATTATCCATTTGTTTGCATGCTATTTGTGAGCAGTGTTTTAGAATAAGTTAAATATCACATGTACCATCTTTCACTGAAGATCTTTACCACACAAAATTCAAAAAAGAAAAGGTTGAATTAACATTGAATCAAATCACTGATGTTATTGTTACCCCCATTTCACTGACAGTTACTGCAGCGCCAACTATCGGAAAATTTTTCGCGAATTAGCAGTGGAAGGGGAAAATTCAAACATATTTGCGCATGAGCATTCAATAAAGAGATAGGCGTATTGCATTTGTTCTCTGACATGCCTTCTTACTTACCATATCTTGTTTTCTGCTTTCAATTTGTAATGGACAGGGAAAGTGAGACGTCAAATTTGTGTTCCATGGTGTCGAACTGTGAAATGTCAACGAAATGATTCCAAACGGCAACATTCTATTTGTTTGAGTTATTTTATTATTATACATTAAAATATTACGCAAGTATCAAAATAAAATACATATAAGCAAAATATTTTAAAGAAGAAACCATTTTTTAGTAAGTATTTTTAAAATTTATGAAAATGCACAATTTTAAAGGTTATGTTATAATGTTTTTATGGAAATAGTTCTTTTATCTCCTTTAGTGGTATGTAAAACATATAAATGAAAACTTACCAATGAAAAAACAGTATTTAACTCCCAAAAATCAAGAAAATACAAGAAAATAGTCAATAACACATATAAAACACACCACCAACAAAAGTTGTTTGGAATCATTTGGTTTGACACTTACGTCACTACTTTCCCAGTCCATTCACGTCCTGTTTAGGTACTACAATCTTCCCCATTTAATTCTTATAAGAATTCTTTATTTGTAATCCTTCTATGCTACAGTTCGCTGGTTTTTGCGGTGTTTATTTTACTTTTTAATAAATTTGCCTGGAATGCCCCATTCGTTGCAATTATTTTTTGTTTCTTTCTCGTCGATTTTTAGTTCCATTTCTCAATCTCCTTTAACAAGGTTTCCATGATTCTTCTTCTCTTCCCGTTTAGTTGAGCATCTGTAATTTTTATATTTCCGTTCTGAATCCCTCTCAATGTAAAATCCAGATCCAGGTTGAACAGCATTACTTTGTTTATTTCCAATTCATCCCCTTTTATGTAACTTATCTTCTATAATGGACTGGGAAAGTGTGACGTCAAAATTTGTGTTCTATGCTGTTGAACTGGGAAACGTCAACGAAATGATTCCACACGGTAGAAATAACTTTTGTTTGAGTTATTTTGTTATTATTATACTTTAAAATATAACGCAAGTATCATAATTAAGTAAATATAAGCAAAATCTTTCCAAATTCGATTTTAAAGAACCATTTTAGGAAGTATTCTTAATTTGCACAACTTTGAAGGTTATGTTATAATGGTTTTACGGAAATTGTTCGTATATCTACTTTAGTGATATGTAAAACATATGAATGAACACTTTGCAATAAAAAAACAGTAAAAATCAAGAAAATACAAAAAAATAGTCAATAACACCTATAAAACATACCATAAAAAAGTTGTTTGGAATCATTTGGTTTGACACTTACGTCACTACTGTCCCAGTCCATTGGCTCCTTAACTTCTTCTTTTCTAGTTTGTTCCTTGTTTGTTTTTTATCCCTTTTAATTTGCTTTTGGTTATTATTTTCTTCAATTTGATTATAGAATTTCTTGCCAATAGTTCGCAAAAAAACAGCAGTAGAAAGAATAAAACGCCAAATTTAAAAACCAATCTTTTATTTTACAATACAACAATCAATAAAAACAAACCGAATCTAATATCTCTTTATTTTTACGTCAATAATCTAATTTTAGTTTTTAGAATTAATTGAATCTCCTTGTTCGAAATCGAATAACTGTGTAGAATTTTATCGACGATGTTCTCGTTCAGATTCAACGTTAGATTTTCGAATTTCAAATCAATGTTTTCCGATGGAACGGAATCGGTCCAGTCTTGTAAGATATCACAAAAAGCGTTCAATTCCGATTTCAATTTCTCCGATATTCTTTGCAAGTGTTCCTTTCCCTTCGGCTCGGCCATCTTCTTCTTGCCCTTCTTCACTTGCAATGGCTTTATCAATTCGTTGCACAGACAACAAATCACCGTTGATATGCTGATTATCTGCAAAAATAAAACGAACATCTTCCATAAAACACTCGGTATAGTAAATAAAACGTACGAACCTCGACGCAATTAACTACGATTTCCATCGATTTTCGTTTATCGAAGAAATCGTTGGACTTTTCCAACGTATTTTCTTTTAATAATTCCGTCAACTTTGTTATTTCTTCTATCACTGTTTTCGTACATTTTTCAACTAATTCGTTATCGTCGCTAATCAAACTTAAAAATAATTCGAAAAATGAATTAAATACGGTGAAATATGGCACTTTCAAAGCACCGTGCAGCCTCGAGGGTAAAGGTAAAGGCAGAAGACCCTGAAAATAAAAACAATAGTCAGGGAAGAGTCTCGGTTTCCGATATAAAAATCAGTCAATACCGGACACACCAACATAGCAAAGTATATCTGCCTCAGATTAATTGTTTCTTTATTAGCACTTGGGGTAGTAAATACAACCAGGTACTAAGGCTATACATGGAAAGAAACTAAAGAATAAAAGCATCAAAAACTGTGTTCATAAGTTGATCCAAAGAAAAGTGGAAAAAAGCTTTGGACTAATACGAAATTACCATCGAGAACTGGAAAACGTGAGGAGTAGTAAAAACAAAAAGAATCAGGAAGTTAAAACATAACCAAAAACTTGTAAAAAATAACTGTATGCTTCAGCTCAATCAAGAGAAAAATGAGAAGAAGAAGTTTTGAGCTAAAGGTAGAGCATCGTCATTTATAGAAATAGGAGTAGTCAAAATACAATGAAGAAGCTCCATAGAGAATCTTTATCAAAAATTCTAAAAGCACTCAGGTGCTTATTTTATAAAGAAACGGGAATTTAAGGCAAATTATGCTGAACACTGAGCTCCATCATTAAAAAAATGAGAAGGGAACACATTGAACAAATAATGAATTGAAGAAACTCCATGGAGAACTGTCTCTATCAGGAATAGTGAAAATACAAAGCCCTCAGGTGATTATTTTGTAGAGAACAAAAAATCCAATGGAAAATAATACATAAACTGCATATTTTAGCCCAATTAAGAAAAGAATGAGAAGTAAATTTTGATCTAATAATGAAATTGGAAAAACTCCAAGGAGAATTGTAAAAACACTAAACCAATCTTAAGGATGCTGTGTAGCAGAGCAAAAGAATTGGGGAAATGGGAAAAATATAGAAGTGCTGTTACAGAATGTTATAAAGAGAATCTTGCAGAAAGTTCTGCCAGAGTATTTTGGACATATTTGCCCCTGCCAGCACTAGGATTCACCAGTTTCTCGCCAAGAATACGAATCAGGAGCTGTGTCTTCCCAAACTACAGGATGGAACCTAACGGAATGCAAAAGGAAATACTAAAGAGCTCTTGATACCAAATTATTTGCCATGTTCGAAAATTATTGAAACGCAGAGAGGAAATTCAGACCCTGGAGGGTTGGCTCGACCTAAGAAGGAAAGTATCTTTGGAATTTACCAAACTAAAGGATGTGAAGGTGTTTATTTATTAGCATTTGGGGTAGTAAATGCAACCATGTGCTAAGGCTATACATCAAAAACTATGTTTATAAGCTTATCCAAAGAAAAGTGGAAAAAAGCTTTGGACTAATAGGAAATTAGCATGGAGAACTGGAAAACGCGAGGAGTAAAGAAAACCACTCAGGTAGTTAGAACATAACCAAAAACTTGTAAAAAGAGAAAAATGTGAAGATGGAGTTTTGAGCTAAAGCTGAAGCATCGTCATTTATAGAAATAGGAGTAGTCAAAACAGAATGTTGGGAAAACTGAATAATAAGCATTCCAAAAATTATAAATCACAGCTAAACTGTGGGGAAATATGGAGCTTTGGACTAATGGAAGAATTGTATAAAGAATTCGATAAGGAGAATAATGAGACAAGTTTGGGTTAAAAGTAGATTGAAGAAACTCTATGGAGAATTGTCTTTATCAAAAAAACTAAAAGCACAAATCACTCAGATGGTTATTTTATAAAGAAACAGGAGTTTATGACAAAGTATGCAGAACACTGAGCTCCATTAATAAAAAAATTAGAAGGGGAAACTTTTGATACTAATAGTGAATTGAAGAAACTCCATGGAAAACTGTCTCTACGAGGAATAGTAAAAATACAAAGTCCTCAGATGGTTATTTTGTAGAGAACAAGAAATCCAATGGAAAATAATACACAAACTGCATATTTTAGCCCAATTAAGAAAACAATGAGAAGTAAACTTTGATCTAATAGTAAATTGGAAAAACTCCAAGGAGAATTGCAAAAACATAAAACAAATCTTAAGGATGCTGTGTAGCAGAGCAAAAGAATTGGGGAAATGGGCAAAATATAAAAAGCTGTTACAGAATATTATAAAGAGAATCTTGCAGAAAGTTCTGTCAGAGTATTTTGGACATACTTGCCCCTGCCAGTACTAGAATTCACCAGTTTCTCGCCAAGGATCCGAACCAGGGGCTGTGTCTTCCCAAAAGACAGGATGGAACCTAACGGATTCCAAAAGGAAACACTAGAGAGCTCTTGATACCAAATTATTTGCCATCTTCGACAATTATTGAGATGCAGAGAGAAAATTCAGACATTGGAGGGTTGGCTCGATCTTGGAAAGAAAGTATCATTGGAAATTATCAAACCAAAAGATGTGAAGGTGTTTATTTTACAAAGAAAAAAGAAACCAAGGGAAAACAATATAGAAAACTGAATGCCAAGTCCAACCAAAAGATCAAGAGAAAAATAAGAAGGAAGAAGGAAACTTTGACTTACAAGGAAATTAAAAGAATGTCATAGAGAACTGTAAAAGCACAAAACCAATCTTAAGGATGCTGCGTAGCAGAGCAAAAGAATTGGGGAAATGGGAAAAATAATAATATAGAAGCGCTCTTAAAGAATACTATAGAGAGAATCTGACAGTACTAGAATTCACAAGATTCTCTCCAAGGATTTGAACCAGGGGCTGTGTCTTCCCAAAAGACAGGATGGAACCTAACGGATTCCAAAAGGAAACACTAGAGAGCTCTTGATACCAAATTATTTGCCATGTTCGACAATTATTGAGACGCAGAGATGAAATTCAGACCTTGGAGGGTTGACATAGGAAGGAAAGTTGGAAACTCCAAGAAGAAATGTAAAAACACAAAACCAATCTTAAGGATGCTGTGTAGCAGAGCAAAAGAATTGGGGAAATGGGAAAAATAATAATATAGAAGCGCTCTTAAAGAATACTATCAGATACTCTCCAAGTATCCGAACCAGGGGCTATGTCTTCCCAAAAAACAGGATGGGACCCAACGGAATCCAAAAGGAAACACCAGAGAGCTCTTGATATTAAATCATTTGCCATGTTCAACAATTATTGAGATGCATAGGGGAAATTTAGACCTTGGAGGGCTGGCTCGACCCAGGAAGGAAAGTATCTTTGGAAATTATCAAACCAAAAGATGTAAAGGTGTTGATTTTATAAAGAAAAAAGGAATCCAGGAAAAACAATATAGAAAACTGAATGCCAAGTCCAATCAAGAAATCAAGAGAAAAATAAGAAGAAGGAAACTTTTATTTACAAGGGAATTAAAAGAATGTCATAGAGAACTGTAAAAGCTCAAAAACAAGACGAACAATAGCAGGAAATGGAGCAGGAAACTGTACATAATAATAAAAACTTTAAAGATGCTGTGTAATAAACCAAAAGAATTGGAGAAATGGGCAAAATATAGAAACGCTGTTACAGAATATTATAAAAAGAATCATAGAGAAAGTTCTGCTAGAGTATATCGGACATACTTGCCCCTGCCAGTACTAGAATTCACCAGTTTCTCGCAAAGAATCCGAACCAGGACCCGAGTCTTCTCAAAAGGCGGAAATCTGTATTATTATAAATTTATGACAGAGTGATTAAAACATGTTTTTAAATTAGCTTAGATTGATTTGGTGCTGCGAACCTCGCTTCGCTCGGCACGCAGTGATTCATTTATAATAATACCAAATCAATTATAACTATATTTGCCAGCTCAACTAATTTAATTTACACTGAAAAATAGAAAATTATTTCTACCTGCACCAAAGGTAAAGAAACTTACTAATTTCTATACCAAGCTTAACAGTTTTCTATGAAAAAACAACTACTTCCTGGGCTTTATGCCTCAACGGCATTGTTTAAAACGTCTTTAATTTAAAAATACTTTATTTAAAAGAGGTGGAGTAAAGCGCCTTTTCTTCCCTCGAATGATTCCCGCAAATTCCATCCTCGGGAGGAAAAGTAACACTTTCCTACCCCGTTACACAAACCGCTATTATTACCTGTTGAATCGGAACGAAATTATCACTAATGCTTTGTTTGTGCAAACTTCCCCATTCATCTAACAATTTTCTCAAATCCTCGACGTGTTCCTTCCTGGTCCCGTCCAAAGATTTAACTATTTCCAATGCTTTGCTGATGGAATAAAGAATATACGATCTGAGTTTTAAAAATCGAATGTCTTGTTCGAACAGGGATTTGGTTTGGGCCCAGTCTTCGGGTGGACCGAACACCCTCTCAGGATCCCACGTTGTATATACACTGAGATCGTGATTGTCGCTGAAAAAACAAAAAACTATCAAACTGTAATATTTAATATTGGGGGTTGCATGGAATACACACTTTTATAAACATAGTGAACTTGATCATGGATATCATACATTGAACTCGTCGTCTATGCATTGTTGTGTATTTATTTCTATCTTTTGTTTATTCAACCTTACTCACAGACAAACTACGGTGGTCTAGGCCATCGATATTTCTAATAAACAATTTAATTAAATATACGAAATATAAGGGGTGTTCACACCACAAAACGTACAAAGTTTTCTGCGCAAAAACTTACGTTAACGATTCCCAATCGATGTTATCCTCTTTGGGAGATATGCTCAAGGAATATAAAGTTTCCAGCGACATGCATTCCACCAAACTTAACACGATCCTATCAACGGCTACGGTCGTATAATGCAAACTGTTGTTCAGTCTTTCTCTGAAATCCATGAATTCGTCGATTTTCATAAAGGATCCGAATTTGTATGAGAAAGTCAAATGATCCGAGCTCTAAAAATAATCAAATAATGATCGAAAATTAATCGTAATCACACGATATTTCTTACATCTTTGTAGTTACTGGAAAAAAACTTGAGGGTCGTATCAAAAAGATTTGTACATAAAGTGAATAACCCGGTCGTGGATAGTCGAGCACAATGGATGAAGCCTAAAGAATCTAATTGTAAATGTTTGACGTCCAGACTATTGTACATTTCGTGGGCACATGTTCCACCACCTAAAACAGACAACAATCAACTTTTTTTATTAATTTATTCGACACTAAAACAGTTTAATTTCTGTATAACACAATTTATTTATAGTCTTTCCATTATTAATTGCTAAAATCCATTTAAAAGTGTTATATACAGAGTGAGTTAGTTTACTAGGCTTCAAAGTATATTCCTCCCGTTAAACATCCACTCTGTATCGTCGGAACCCAGCTCTCTCTCTAGACTGGTAGTTGTACAGCGCGAAAACAAGTGGGGTACACACGCGAATTGTTGACTTCTTTTAATGGTCCGCTGTATTCTGTTGCGTGCAGGGGTCTGAGGGTTATTTTTTGTGGCAGTTTTTATATAACTCATAAAGTCGGTGTCTAGTGCCGAGACGGAGACTATGGTATTACAAACTCATTCGTACACAAATAAATAGCTTTTAATGCACATACCTCGTATAACTGTCTATTGCACCGGCTTTTCAAAATGTCCGCTCGGCTGAATATCCAAAGAGATGAGACAAACCTTATAATTCTTATTAGAATCTGGATTGTTTTTGATGAATCGGAATTATTGGTAAATACTTCGATACTATTTAATTACTTTAGTGATAATATTTTTGTTGAACAATTTGATTATACTTAATTTTTTGATTAACAATGATGTTATGGTACCAATTAATTACAATTACCAATTAACGTAGTCAGCACGAATCAGAAAGACATAAGAGAGTGAAAATTCAAACGCACGGCCTTTTCATACCTTTTTCCTAAATATGGCATTAATGACATGTAATTAGAAATCAATTGTTTCGATTTGCAAAATTTAACCGAAATTTCCATAAAATGATAAAATCTTTTTACATATTTGACTGTTTCTTTGTTAATATAAATGAAAATCTGTATTCTTACATTCATGAAAAAGTATTTAAATTATTTTTTGATAAGTTTTTCCTTATAAAATTGATGTTTGAAATGTGCTCATTTTGTGCATGTCAATCTCCTTGAATTTATATAACTTTGAGCAGATAACTCTATCTAAGCATAAATCTCATAAGATATAACTATTATAACTTTTAAATTTTAATTTTACTTAAAAAAATGAAAATTAAACTTTTTATTTTAATCTATTATATGAACTAGATATTAACTATTATAAGTACTTATTTAAATGAGATCTTTTGATATTATCAAACACGTCAAACACTAACAAACTTATAACTAATGTACAAATTAAATTACTATTTTATATACATTTTCTCTAACTAAATTGTCTCACATCAACTTTTATCAATTGTTGTTGAAATAGTCTTTTAAGTAGTCACTATCTGAGTTTTTATAATGAAATAAGATTACTCTGTCTATCACTGTAACATTTATAGTTTATACACTGATTTCACCTTTGTCTGATAGCATTTATTTACACAGTTTTTATGTTTTTAGGTATTTCTCAGGTTATGAGCCTGAATACATATCTGTTATCAAAGAACTACAAAGTGTTTATCTGTCACAATGTGAGTACCTAATTATATTCTTTTTGGTTTAGATTCTAACTTTAACTTCCAGAGAAAGCTATATAAATTGGGACTTGCTTGATTGTTATGAAATAATACCACAGGATCCTATCCAAGATAAAGTTGTCAAATACATTCTTCATCTATTTGAATGTTTCAAATTTAAGATTATTAAACCAAATACTTTAAATGAAATAAAGAAAAGTAGCTGATATATTATTGAAAATTATCCTGATATCCTTTTATGTTTTCATATTGAGGTAAGTTTTACATTTTATTTTTACTGGAGCTTAGCTATCCATCTCAATATATATAAAAAAAGAAAAAATATATTGAAAATAAGTATTAACTACTAACATAATCTAAATAAATATCAAATTGTAAAGGTAATACTGTAAATATGTAAATACTAACTAAATATTGAGCTTACGATTTTTGTTGACTGAAACTTACCTAGGTCGTGGTACATCCTGACCGCCAACAACTTAGCGTGAAAATTACTGGGTGAATTTTTTAATAAATACTCCAACAACAGCAACGCCACCAAAATGCAGTTGGAATCGTTATCTATGTAAGCCAGATCGTACAACAAATGCGCAGCTAACAGAGCGTAAGGATCGGACGGTCCCAAGTCCGTAGAAAGTAGATTTTGACCGTAATTAGCGTAACCGTGTTGATAATGTAAAGATAACGCCGTGATCAACGCCTTCAGGTGTTCAGAAGACAGATTTCGGTGATTCTGGCAAAGTCTTGATAATTGTAACGCGCATATGTGCCTCTGCATCTGGCTATCCTAAAATACAACAACAAAAAACTGTAATTTAAGCGATTGAAAAGTAAAAAAATACGTACAGTCACAGGTACACTGGTGCAAGTGATTCCGACATCTCTGACTAATCTAGATGCCAGATCCAATTGCTTTTCAGTATCCAATAATTTGAGATATGTCCGCAAATCACTAACACAACACTGTTTGTGTCCGAATTTTCTAAAGTATTCTATAAATAGCTCCGCCACATCTCCTAAGATTTCTGCATGATTCATATTCTTTTCGTGCAGCTTCAAACACAATTCAAATCTTGCTAGGAACGGACCACGGAGTAAATAATCTGCAATAAAATATAAAATAACTTGTTTTATTGTGTTACTTTTAATTTACCATTTCCTGTTCCGCTTTCGATGATTCCACAAATAAATTCGTGAGCTTTTTCAGGTGTATTATCAGGTGCATCTACACCTCCAAACATTTCCCTACCGTTTGTAGCTGACATTAATTCAAATACTGAATTTATGTATTCCTTCCAAATATCCCATCTGTCAATACTAGAAATACGAAAAAGTAGTAACAAAAAAATTGATATTTTTTTTAATAATCAGCATATTACCTATAAACTAAAATTCCTTTACAGATTAGATTAATTTCACACCACCTGTTCAGTTTCCTAAGGTATTCTAACTTGCTCTGGGGTATGTGAGTGCATTGTAGCTTTGCTCCTAAAGGACCACTTAATACATCCAATATTTCTTCATATTTTTCCAATAAATTCAAAATAATAATATATAATTGGACTTCTTGTTCTGCATCCACTTTATTATCATTAAGCAACTTGTTGAACATCCTTTCAGCAAGACTCAATAAAAGTTTACGTTTCTGAGGATCTTTTGCTCCTTCACCTCTTGTAGCTTGTAAAATAACACTCATTATTGCCCAGCAATAATAAGGATTTTTCGGTTTGCTTTTGTACAAGGACATTGCTGTTTGTTGTTGAGCTTTGAAATCAGATATTCTTACGTAAGACATAAATAGATGGGTGTGAAGTTCTTCATTGTTTGGATGATGTTTTACCACAGTTTCATATAGTTTGCATATTTTTTCCACTACAAATAAATTAAAGCATTGATAAACCAAAATTTTTGTTATAATATAATATACAAGTTACTTACACTGTTGCATTTCTCTATAGCACAGTGCCATAGCTTGCAAAGTGGCATCATCAGATGGTATTTCATTAGTTAAACTGTCTAAAATAACATTACATTCACTCTCTTTACCAATCCGGTGAAGGGTAAGAGCTTTTAATGCTTTTGCACATTGTAAATTTGGAGTTTTCTTTAAAACCTTATCACATTCTTGTAGAGCTTTTTTATTATTGCCATTATCAAGCCAATCTAAAAAAAATACAGTAAGTAATCAAAAACTACATTTTGTGGCAAAAAGAAAATAAAATTCTGTTTGTTATACATGATAACCAGCAAATAGACTGGTAATTCTAACCCTAAAAAGTATCGGAACTTTAAAAACCTATGAAATTGTATTTTCTAAATTATAATAAATAAGTTAAATTACCGTAAATAGGTCTTAATCTTCGTTCTACTACTGAACTGTCTTGATGCACGTGTGAATTTGCTTGAGACCTAGACATTTTTGCTTGTAAGGAATTAAGGTTATGTTTAGTAGCGGTTACTGGTAAATTGGTAAATACTATGTAAATTTTCCAATTAAATTGGTGCTTTTTTTCAATAACTACCCAATATCACTAACTAAAAAGTTTTATTCAAACTTTTTTTATTTATCGAGATATAACCACCAATACCATGATTACTTTTAGGTATTAGAGATGGAACTGATGAAACTTGATATTTATAACTTGTAGAATATTATACCAAGAGTATGTTAAGTTGCCTATATACTAGGATAGTATGCGAAATATAATAAAATATATCGTAAATAATGCCATAATAATTATTATCGTAATACAAGATAGACGAATCTATAAGCAATAGATTGAAAGAAAGAAATAAAATTATAAAAATTTCTTGAGAACCTATTTGATTATAAAAAAAATTAATAAGTTGTGCCGAAACCCGGGATCGAACCAGGGACCTTTAGATCTTCAGTCTAACGCTCTCCCAACTGAGCTATTTCGGCTTACATATAAACCATGGAAAAAATTAAAGTGGTTTGTCAGATAGTTTACATTAGTGAAAATAATCATTATTTTGTGATTAGAAAATATTTAATTTAAAAAATTATCATCGAAAATCGATATTCATACTTAAGATAATAAGTTGGTTAAGTAGATTGTACTCTTTATATCAAATTATCTGTCCATATTTTATCAATATTTTTTTTAAATACTTTTCGCTTTTTTGATCTAATTAAAATTACAAAGTGTGAGGGCAAGGAATAAAAAGAAAAACACATTCTTTGTTTCTCGTATTTAGCGATAAATAGAAATTTCAAGTAATTTTTTCACTTTATTAATAATAAATATACGCCCCATAACGTTTTAAGTTGTTTCCTGATGCATGGAAATAGTGAGAGTTACTAAAGCTGACCACACACGCGAATCAAATATTTTATCTACTCCCATTAAATTATTCATTAATTATTCAACTGGTTTTGAGGAATTAATAGTATCCATAAACAAAAAGCGTGAGCCTATCACAGTAACTATACACTGTCACGGAATCACAAAGCATATGCTACATTTTTAAAATTACCAGATAGTAATTTATATACTGGGCATTGTTTTCGCCGTTCATCAGCAACTTTATTAGTAGATGCTGGAGGGGATATCACGGCATTAGGTGCGTTCTTTTTGACTGAGATCTCAGTTAATCTCAGCTCACATCGATTCAATCACTTCGAAGTGAGCTGAGATTTTTCCTCCCCCTTTACCGATGCTGAATGTGCTATGCGGTGGTATCAGTTAGAATTGAGTCGGAAATAAAGTGGTGGGGAGCAAGAAATCGTAGGTCGCGCGTTTGTCGTTCTTTTTGGTGCTTACTCACATCACTTTATATCAGATCACTTCAATTGAAGTGAGCTGAGATCTCAGTCAAAAAGAACGCAACTACTGAAAGACAGATACTGCAAATAAAATATATAGTTCTATAACTCCTCAACCAGTTGGTACTTCTTCTACAACATGTATGCAACAAACTCAAAACGAAACAATAAACTTGCATAATTCAGTTCCACATATTCAGTTTACTGGTTGTTCAATCTTTAATTAATCTCATCAATAAGCAAATGAATAATTACTACTTAAAACTTTTATTTCATTGTTATTACTATTACGGTTTATAAATAAAGTTCTTTATCTATACTTACATTTTAGTATTTATTTTTAAAGTCGTAGATAAAGTATAGTATTCAACTTGCGGTAATGGTCATAACTCACGCAGATAAAGTTTGCAGCACGAGCCGCAGGCGAAATTAAACTTATAAATATTACATGGGTCGATTTTATAGAAAATAAACTTCAAAAAAATAATATTACAATTTTCTTTATTAAGACTATGCTTTTTTTTACTGTAACTACCTATGTTTCCCGTTTTATTTTACACCTATAATTGAAAACATACATTTTTCTCTTTTACATTACAAAGGAAACTCATTCTTCCCTCCTTAAGAAGGATTATCTTTATGGTTATTATAATTTTTTTGAAATATGTATGCTAATTTTTTAATTAAACGTGGAAGTTTTGTTCAAACATTTCGTTCTTAGTAATATGGACTTCCAGAGAGTAAGGGACACTACAATAAACTTAATGTAATGTTCTTGGTAAGTTATCGACGTTTCTGGCCGCCTTTAATAAAACTATAGGCATGTAAACTTCCTTTAGTTTTAAGATCGTCGTCCTCACCAACCTCACGAAATGTAGGCTATATTCATTGTCAAGAATAAAGAGGTGGTAGTAAAGCTTTTCCCAAACGTTACAACCGTTAATTCTCCATCAACATCAACTGCATCATTGTCGCTACTTTTCATTCAGTTGCAGCTTGGTTTTCGTTCGGTTTTATTGTTATTAATTTGTTTATAGACAAATGGATTCTGCTTGGTCTGACGACTGGCTTATTTTGTTTAATTTGTGTTTGTGAACCAAGGTGTCATACTTTGTTTTCCAGGTTCACTTTCATTATAATGTACTGGCGGCGCTAAAACAACATCATCTTTGTTGTTTTAATTGCTTACTTGAGGTAAGTCATAACTTCATTTTTATGTTTGATTAATAAAGTTTTAAGCCCAATGTTTGTTCATTTACAAGACATTTTGCGTTTAAGTTAATACAATACAAAATAAAACAAGATCTTTTTTTGGACATCAAGTAGGGAAGTATTAATTAAATAAGGGTGCTGAATTGTGAAAGAACAAAATTTTATACATTGTAAGATTTACTAAGACTAAGATACATTCAAAACAATTCATTTTAGGATTTGAAAAAATTGCTTTGCATTCTATTTTAATATATTATTATTGCTTCCAATTTCCTGAATTACACGATAGTAATTAGGTAGTGAACAAGTTAAAAAATGGACTGATTTAAAAATGTTTGATTATTGATTTTGTAAAAACATTTTGATCACAACTTTTTGATATTTAAGTAGGTACTTAGACATGTTTCTCCGCTGTTGGCGTGTTAATTCATGTATAATTATGAGCCTACATTTTAGTTGAATCTGTATAAATAAATAAATAATATTTTGCACAACTAGGTAACTGAGTGTGTGAAAGAAGAATATTAATTTCCCTTATCGTTTAGTAAAGAGGTCACTACACACCAATACCAATTAATGTTTTCTTATTTTAGAAAATTGTGTTGGTTGAAAAAACCGCAAAAGTAATTGTTGAAGTAAGTAAATGTCATTAATATACAACCTAACTAATCGTTTAATGTTGGCACCATTCTAGGTACCTACAGGGTTTTATATAAGATCAATTTAAAGAAACCTAATCCTCTGCGGCAAATTCAGCTCAATGACAAAATAGGTACTCAATTTCGTTTCAAACAACATTCAGGCGTATATATATATATGACACACTTTTGCAATAATTGTTAATATTTTTTTCGCAACATTTTAATAATGTCTCCACAAGATTTCATAAATAATTTAATATAAATAATAAGTATGCCGTTTGTTGCAATAGCCCTCGAAAAAGAGCAAACTAAATGACCTGCAAGTTGCCTTGAAAATGATTTAAAACGCTGGTACCCATATAAATGAACTCTTGCACGAAGGTAGTAAGTACACCTATATTTAAAGTTTTAGGTCACAGTCTACTGAACATATAAATCGAACATAAATACGGTTTGCAAAGAAACTGAAAGTCGAGGTAGAGTCACACGGATCTTTTGTATTATTAAACAATGATTTTCAAATATTTTAAAACTTCTAAATACATAAACAATATTCGTGTACTTGTTATACAATTTCAGTTATTCAAATAGTTTATTTTGTTGATTTAATATAGTAATCATAAACGGTAATTTAAACTAACATAAACAATATTTTTATTATTCCTTCATTTAAGTATTATATCTTACGTAAAGAAACTCCTACATGTCAATGTCTTAAAATTCCATTCCTTTTATAAATTGTACAATCCACAAAACAATTCAACTTTTAAAAATACATGCTACAGTATTTTTTATATATTTTAATGTAACCTTTTTGTTCAAAAAAAATTATCTCCATCTTTTTCTTATGGTGGCTATTTTCTTATGATTGATTAGTGTGAGAAGCTCAGTAAATCTGTAGTATAAATTACAAAAAAGTTATTGACAACAACTCCACATTTTAAAATTACAGTGACCGCTTTCAACCATACATAAATATTTTGGGAGGTCATTTTGAACACCTTACTTAAGTAAGACAAGTTAAAATTACTGTTGTTTTTTATTTCTATGTGTTGTTATTTTTTTTTTAATTTTCCGTTGGTTATTTTTTATAAGTTTTATTTGAAATAAATTGTTTTCTTTACTGTGACGCAATTTCGTTACTGAATTAATAAACAATAATGTCAAACTGTCAGTTTCTGACATACCAATCATGACCAACTCACGATAAATTGTTGGTAAACGTTAAGATATCTACCAAAATCCGGACCAAATTAATACTTTGATGGAAAAATAAAAATATCTAGAAAAGTGATAACTTTAGGTCTAGGGATAGTACTTCATAAAAGTTGAAGTATGATATAAGTACTTTTCTATATTGGTATAAAATACAGGGTGTTCTACTTAAAATTACCTAGAAAATAATGTACTTGCTTTTTGACTTACCCTGTATTTGATTTAACGAATATTATTAAAACAAATATGTTGTATAATTTTTGACAATATTAAAAAACTATGGTTTCAATAGATCAATATTCCCATACTCCTTGTTAATTATACAGGGAGTTAAACTTGATACGATTTTCAGGTAATATTGGTTATAACTTTTTAAATACCAGGTACAACATAATAAAACTTTACATTGTTGTGATGCAGGTTTCAAATTTAAAATAAAAAACAGGGTGTTCTATTTAAAAAACATAAGTTTGATGTGCCACCATCTTATGGAACACCCTGTAAGATTATAACTAATTTTAAAATGTGGAATTTAAAGCTGTCTACAATTTTTGTCAATAACTTTTTTTTTGTAATTTTTACTATAACAAATCTACTGACCTTCCTCACTCTAATCAATCATCCTGTATTTGCAGCAATTTTGATTGAGATGTCGCGATCTAAAAGAAGACATTCTTCGTTTTCTTAGACTTGTTAAGCATTTCATTAATAACTGAAAGATTAGTGCTCGAGGCCTTACATCAAGTGTAACAAGGTTATCAATTATTATAATAATTCAGTAATTAACTAAACTAACAGAATATTATAAACGAACAAATATCTATTTATTTGAATCTTGTATCAAAATTAAATGTTTAAAATAATAAGCAATGCTTCCTGCAATGAAGATAATCTGATAACCATGAAAATGGAAATACTTTTTACATCAACGGGGTTGTACCTACAAGATAAAGTAGTAAATTATTAAAAATTTAATATACAAACTTTACATTTTAATAATAATTTTATGTTTGTAATACAAGAGATTTAAAAGTTTTTAGTAGATGCATAGAAAAATAAAGAATTTAGTAGGTTGAAGGTAGACACATTCAGAATGATTTTAAAAAAGTTCTATAGGTACACGTAAACCAAAACAAAATTTACTGCGCGAAATGTTCGTAATTTGGAACCAAAACAAAGCTGTTATAAGAATGTAACCGGAATCATAACTAAAACAATGTTTTTCAATTTAAAAAAAATATCACAGATAAGGAATTGAAAGTGACTATTAAACCGTTCAGTGGGTAAATTAAGAAATTAAAAACCTAGGTACTTTAAATTAATTACAAAACAATGGGGAAGAATATATCGGAAATAATTAGCATATTTTAACTTTGATAAAACCTGTTCAGAAACAAATATTTTTTTGATTGAAAAAACTAATATTTCTTATGACAAATCTTAAAATTTCATATGCATAATCATTTGTATTTTCTATGTGTAGTAGTATGGCCATTTTTATCAAATGCTTTGAATAAATCAGTGTAAATAACATTAACCTAACTTCCATTCAAGGCTTCAGAAATATATTTACAAAATTATACTAAATAAGTTTCTTTAATTATAAAAAAATCATTAGAAACATTTTGTTTAAATTAATGGTCGACTAGGGTTATTAACCTCTTATTATTTTACAGCGAGAACTAGTTGACCTTCTTGTTTTATGATTTCCTTTCTAGTGACCAAGAACAGACATTTTTTTATATAACATTTACCATATAAAGGTTTCCCACAAGAAATAGAGAGGATTTACAGATAGAATGTCCAAATTTGTGAACCGTGTACCTACGGTTAAAGCAAATGAAATTTGATCTGATTAAACGATCTTTATTTTTATAGTATGTACAAAAAATTCGAGGAGTAATAAACCCTAATTAAGTATGCAAAACCTTTATAGGGAGCACCATGAAATTTTTGATAAATCTCTTACTTTAAATTACATTTCTTCTGTAAATCTAAAAACCAGGTAGATCGACCCCGTATTTGTTTCAGTTGTAGCAAAGTTTAGGGTTTCTTCATTGTTAAAGGATTAGCGAATAAGCAATAACGCATTGCAGTGGTGTGTATTTTGGGAAAAAAATACGTTTTAAATTATAATATCATAAAAAATGAAAAGAAATAATTATTGGAATACATTTATTACTTACATTTTATTCTATATCCGACTCGGAAGAGGAAGAATCGTTGTTGACATTAATAATAATAGGGTCGATTAAATCATCACAAATATTGTCAATTTTCCACATATTTGCCTCTACTTTGATAACATGCTCGATACAGTTTGTCCAATTTTCCTTACTAACATGACTTACAGCACTCTCAAACAATTTCACAACATCGTTTATTTTAAAAGTAGTATTTTTTTTTCCAACTTCCCCCTTTACTTGAGCCCATATTAATTCTATGGGATTAAGTTCACAATGATAAGGGGGAAATCGAAGAACTGATATACCACGAGAAGAAGCCATTTCTTCTACAATGTAGGTTTTGTATTTATTCTTGTTCATTTTTGCAATTCTGTAAAGTTCTTTCCTTAGTGGATTTTTTGGAAACTTAATATTTTTCGAAATAAGCCACTCCAAAAGCTCTGCTTTACGCCAACGACTTGTGGGCAATGCTTCTCGTAACCGTGAATGGTAACTTGCGTTGTCCATAACAATAACAGCCCCTTTTGGAATCAGATCCAACATTTGAACAAACCATTCCTCGAAGACATCCCTATTCATATCTTCGTGGTAGTCCCCCGTGCGTTTTGAAATAAAAGTTAATAATCCACCATCAACAAAACCTTCAGAACTTCCAACATGGAAAATGATAAGTCTTTTTCCTTTTCCAGATGGTGGCTGCAAACCTAACGACAAACCTTCCACGAATGCCTGTCTTCCGCTTTTAATGTTTTCATCTTGCCAAGATTTGGAAACTATATATCCAGCATTTATCCATGTTTCGTCTAAGTAGAAGATTTTCAAATTTTGTTCTCTGGTATGTCGAATGCTTCTTAAATAGTCCAAACAACTATTTCCGGTTTATCTATCAAGAGAGATTTTCTATTATGTTTTGTATATCTGAAACCCACATCTTTAAAAAGTTTGCATAATGTCATTCTGGAGAATTTTGTATAGTCCGTATCTTCTTGCACTGATGTCATAATTTTGTCAAGTGTTGGAATTTCCTTTCGTAAGTAAAATATAAATAATTATTGTTACAAATTGGTTTGTTTTCTATTATGAATAAACTGTGTTGCCTTTCTTTATCAAACTTACTAAAATTTATGTACCTCTATCATTTTTTTTTATTAAAATTAGTACATCCCGTTACCTCTGACCTAAATCGTATATTCTTTAGCATAGCTGCAACTCATTCGTTCAATACAAAATGTACCTTACGGTATACCCTCTTAAAATATATTTTGGTACGTCTATGAAATCTACTTAAATGAATGATTAATTACTCCTTGTCCTTTCTATATAGACTATAGTAAACTGGTTTTTCCAAATCAAAATTCAAGATTTAAAGTCTATTTTTCCTACTCCTTTTAAAACAACAATAGGTATTGATATTAATTCTAAAATTACTTAGCGGAAAATTACATTAAAACGTTTTATATTGTTGTGGTCAATGGCTATGTCCAAAAAAAATTAAATTGTCTTATGAATCATGATTTTGATAAATACCAACACGGAAAATTCAATCAGTGTAACGTGAAAGGAAATGACTAATATCCAATTGTACCTGAATAAACTGATTTGGCATTTTCGGTTTCTACAAATTACTATACTACTGATAAGATCTACCTGTTTGTTTTATTAACGAGTTTAACCAAATATTACACAGTTCGTGATGCTCAGTGAATTAAAAATGATACATTAAATGTTAGGTAGGGCACCTACCTACAAAGGTGAGCAATTAGTAGATCAATGTTATTCCTAACCTAACTTTAATATTGCTTCCATAGTTTTCTTTCTTTCTCGAAAACCAAATTAAAATTTAAAATGATATTATTTAAGTTATACGAGTATAATATATACTCAGTGACATTAGAAGTTACACCCTGAAGGAATAATTTTTTACACTGTCACTGAGTATATGTTTGTTAAAGCACTGCCCAAGTAGCACAATAAAAACCTTTTGGGTTTATTGTAGTTTTAAAAAAGTTTTATGGTGGTAAATAAAAATACAATGGTTGTAACTATACTCTGTAACTATAAAACCCTTTAGTTTTATGAAATACTGAAAGTTTTTTAGGTTTTAAGGTGGTCATCGTCAAGACATTTTAGTTTTAATGTAGTTTTGAAAATATTCTTAATATAAATATTGAAACTTATCATTAAATCCATTTGATCTTGAGGTTATTTTGTCACTGAAGCGTTCACAATAAAACTATTTAATTATTATCTGTAATAACAGCCTTTTTAAATGTAAAACTATAAAACCATTTTAAAACCGATTTTAGTGAAGTGAATTCTTAGTGAAGTAAATTTGTTCTCATCCAAGGGTAATTGGATTTAAATTTGATAATAATAAAACTAATGACCATTTGATGAGAAACATCAAACAGTGGTGTGGAATTTAATAAAAATATATTATTTATTTATTTATTTGAAAAGCTGCGTAGTTAGGATGACAGAAATTGAACCAAAATATTTTAAAATAAAAAGTACCTACTGGAAATTAAAATAAAACTTTAATACCTACCGCCAATTCAAATTTTAGGTTATGTTGTTTCTACCAAACAGCATAACAGGTCGGCTGAAAAGTCCCCGGTCTACCATAGTAAAACACAATATTTTGACAAAATTCATTTTTTTTATTCAACATAGTTGCCTTCAAGGGCGATACAGCGATTATAGCGACCTTCCAACTTTTCGATACCATTTTTGTAGTACTCCTTCGGTTTGTCCTCAAAATAGGCTTCAGTTTCGGCGATTACCTCAGTATCAGAGCCAAATTTTTTTCCCGCGAGCATTCTCTTCAGGTCAGAGAAAAGGGAAAAGTCGCTGGGGGCTAGATCTGGAGAATACGGTGGGTGAGGAAGCAATTCGAAGCTTAATTCATGCAATTTTGCCATCGTTTTCATTGATTTGTGACACGGTGCATTGTCTTGATGAAACAACACTTTTTTCTTCTTCATATGGGGCCGTTTTTTCGCGATTTCGGTCTTCATTCGCTCAAGTAATGCACAGTAATAGTCGCTGTTGATTTTTTTTCCCTTTTCCAAATAGTCGATGAACAATATACCGTGTGTATCCCAAAAAACTGAGGCCATAACTTTGCCAGCTGACTGTTGAGTCTTTCCACGCTTTGGTGGCGGTTCAACGGCCGCAGTCCACTCAGCTGACTGTCGATTGGACTCAGGCGTGTAGTGATGGAGCCAAGTTTCCTCCATAGTCACATATCGACGCAAAAAATCGGTTTATTACGACTTAACAGCTGCAAACACTGCTTAGAATCATCAATTCGTTGCTGTTTTTGGTCGATTGTGAGCACACGCGGCACCCATTTCGCACAGAGCTTCCGCATACCCAAAAATTCGTGAACGATATGTCCAACACGTTCCTTAGATATCTTTAGAGTGTCAGCTATCTCGATCATATTCACTTTACGGTCACTCAAAATCATTTTGTGGATTTTTTTGATATTTTCGTCGGTAACCACCTCTTTTGGGCGTCCACTGCGTTCACCGTCTTCGGTGCTCATTTCACCTCGCTTGAATTTTGCGTACCAGTCAATGATTGTTGATTTTCCTGGCGCAGAGTCCGGAAACTCATTATCAAGCCAAGCTTTTGCTTCAACTGTATTTTTTCCTTTCAAATAACAATATTTAATAAGAACACGAAATTTTTTTTTTCCATCTTTTTGAAAATAACAAAAGTTGCTTCACTAAAAATGCAATATCTCACAAACTAATAGTCCGACAGCTGTCAAATTTTTACACGAATCTTTTGAAGGTTGATACCATGGCTAGGAATCTTATATGTAAATAAAAGTTCATTGTTATTAGTTGAGGTTCCAACCGCAAAAAACGCTGGTGTGCTTTCATATGTCGCATCTGTCAAAGAATTTTCGTGTTTTGTGAATTTCATTGCCATTTTGTGTTTATGTTAAGTCAAGTTCGGTAACTCTTTACAGTAATTTATAGTGTATAAGAAGTATTTGTTACAATTCGTGAATTCGTGATTAATTAGAGATAAAAATGGGGTTTCAATGTTGTGTTCCTGGATACAATAACTCCGTTAAAACAGGATATCAAATGCATCGAATTCCTAAAGATGAACAAGTAAGTTGAATTAATGTATATAAAATAATAAAAGCCTTAAAATAATAACTTTTTAATAATATTTTTACGGTTATTCAATTTTTAATTTAAATATACCATGAAATTTAATTTTTTAAATAAACCTTGAAAGTTTTATTAAACAGTTCTTTATTTAACGTTTGTGTTGTGTCTAAAATACTTTAACTGTGAGAACTTTGGGATTAATTAATAATTTTAAGAGAAAAATATCTTATTAATATTAATTGAACATTCAATTTCAGCTATGCAATCTATATGGTGGTCATTAATTGGATGGTTAGATTTAAAAGAAAAACCATTGTCTAGAATTCATGAATTACATAGAGTTTGTCATGCACATGTAAATAATTTATTGAATGTAATAAATATTTCATAAAGATGTATATTTGTGTATTATTGAAGAGACCTGGAGATTTTTCCCATCAAAATATTAATCAAAACCTATTAATATTTAAATACATTTAAGTTTCCCGCTTTATCTTATAGTTCTTGGTTCCAGACGCGAGGTGGCGCGAATATCGTTTTGGTGTCGAAGTTATTATGGCAGTTTCCGATCTATCTCAGTATATATATATCTCTTATCTATGGTTGATACTATCTAAAAATGAAATGGATTTAATTCTAGTGTCGTCATCTATAGGTCAGACCGGGGACTTTTCAGCCGACCTGTTATACCTTAGTTTTCTATTACTCGTTTTAATAATAAGGAAAATTTAAAAAAATAGTTATTTACATTACAGAAAAGTTAACCTGAAATATTATTTCACTTTTGTAAAGCACTTAGGCACTTGCCTAAAAATAATTTGGTAAACTCTTCGTTTCTTTGTTTTACAACTATAAATCTTAAAACAAAATTGCAATTCATATTTTTCTCTGTATCTTTTATTCTGATATAAACTTGCTATGAAAACCATTTTGGATAACATCCTATATTGCAATATGAAGAAAATAATCATTTTCCTTAAGGCCCGTGATATTCTCATTCAAATTTTCTTTTCCCAATCAAGTTTTAACTAATTTTTAGGCTTATTTTAAAGTCATTCTTAATTGGTACAGCTACACTTAAATCTGTGGTTTAATCTTATATTCTAAATTCTAACACCTGTCGGTGAGATCGGCCATAATTCGATGTTTTATAATTTTTGGTGCTTTTTAGAGATTGTCTATGATTCTACGGATACAGACACATGTATAAGTTTATTATTGTGTATTGTCCCATCGTGATTACAGCCCACTATCACTGGGAATCGATTAGTTTCACTGAATAGACATAATTGCTGGTTGTAAGCACGTTAATTTTTGTAACAATCCAGTGAAAGTGGTATGTATATCGCACTACGTTTAGTGTATAAATTAACTAACTATGGGAAAGTTTTAGCTGACACTAAATTTGTGTTTGTTCGTGAAACAATTCAAATCGGTAGGAAATTATTTCGTTTTTATGATAATGCAAGAACAGGTCAATGATTCTTGAATCTTAAAAGAACGATTGTTTTTGATAGAAAATTATAATTCTTCTTCTTTTTCTTTTCAATGACTTGCATACTGGTGCATCTGTCAGAAAATTATAATTATTATTATAATCGGAAAACAATTACTTCTATTGGTTATTTTTAAAGGAACTGCTATAATACCAAGAGAAGGTGTTAGGGATTTTTATTTTCGAACCAAAAATAGTATAAAAGTTATTTCTTTCATAGTAGTTATAGGTATGCTTCTTGGTTTTATATGATGTGTTTTATGCTTAGATAATCAAAAATAATTGTCCGTCCGTTATCAACCTTTTATTTATTTTTTTTTTATCAAAAGTAACAGTAGTAAACATAGATAAGAATATATAGTGTAATGAAGATGGCAACAAATAAAAAACAAAAGCGTGCTCCTATGAACACCCAACAAAAGCAGATTCTTGTGGACTTTATTTCTGCAAGAGAAAAAATGTACTCCAGCAAATTAACGCAGTCCTATACAAAAGAAAAAATGAAATCCCTATGGACAGAGTTGTCATCTTTATTAAACAGTACACCTGGGGGCTCTTTCAAAGATTGGAAACAGTATAACGTCGCGACAAACTTCTTTGTTCAATCTAAAAAGCCTTGTAAATCTATAATTTGTTAATTCATCAAATGGGTTTACCAAGGGTAAAACTTCTCTTCTGATATTGATATCCTCTTCTGCTTCTCGTATATCATTTTGTATAGCGTCGTAAATTAAGACATTACTCAAATCCATTGTAAATTGTAAACACACCGGTGACACAAAGCAAACAATATTAATACTAAACTAAATTCATACAAATACTAAAAACAATACTAAATAAAAAACTAGAACTAAATATTATGCTATGAAATAGAATTAAATGTAGAAATGAAATAAAATATAGCTCCTGAAACACTTTAGAGACCGTAAAAAATAAACAATAACCACGTTTGTTTGCATGATCTTCAATTGTCAAAAATTCTTTATTCCGATTGGTTTAACTATTTGGCAACCCTGCTCAAACATTCTTATCTATCAACTTGCTTCTTTCTACAGCGACTGTACTTCTTTCTATCGAACTCAAGAATACAGTTTCATGGAAACTTTTTAGACAACCCTCGAATTTACAGCTTAATTATTTAAAAAAGTTGTGGTTTTTTAAACAATTCTTTACCTGTGCTCCTATCAGTTCATTTGGATTTCATTAAAAATTATATGGTGGGGATCAAACTATAGTCTGTTTACAATTTTTTAAATACAGTCAAAACTGTAAATTATTTTTAGCCAATTAAAGGTATGTGGGCAATTTTTCAACAAGACTTTCAACAAGTGTCTAGTGATAACTTGCATTGACACAAATTGTATTAGTTTAGGTCAATTTATATAATTTTTAGAAATATTGACTCAAATTTGAGCTTAAACATAAGCTTCTAAATAAACCACACTCCTAAACAAATACAAAAACGTAAATATGGACTTGAAACCTCCATAACAAACAAATAAGAGACAAAATTCTAATCTCATATTTATAAAAAAAAATCCTATGACTCCTAAACAAATGCAAATTGTTACAATTAGGTATGCATTTTTTTTAAATTGTTCATGGATAAAATTTGATTATTTTTCTCATTTTCTAAAATTAAACATTCGTCAAGTCCAATTTTAAAAGACATTCTCCTTGATAATATGAATCAGTTACACAGAAACCCTACAAAAAAAACCAGTTTTGCATTAGATTTAAACAATTAGTCACAGTCGTTGAATTTTTAAAATGTCTCGACGGTTTATCACACTCTGTAGAACACATTTTAACATGCATAGAAATTTAAATAAATAACACTTTCACAACAATTATTCCGATTCAATTTAAATCAATGTTTTGCTGTTTTTTTATTATATCTAGTTGTAGAGAATATTCTACTTATTTTACTTCCTGTATACCTAGTATGTGTTTGTTTAAAATCTTTTAACTGTTTGTCTTCCACCATTTTGAATTTAATTAATAACAAAACTGGTTTGTTTAAAGAAATTTATTTCATTAGCAGGGAAGGAAAAGTCGTCTAAAGTTATACTTCAGCGTGTACCACAAACCTAATATAACAGATTTTTATGTAGGGTCAAGTAGAGCATTTAAAATATACACTTCAGTTTTTAACAACCAAATATTTTTAAATTAAAACACGTTTATTTAAAATAGTAACTTTGTAGGAAGGTCTAGTGCGGGGTTTTGTTAAAATTGACATTCTAATTGCATTCTTTAAGTCCTATAAGACCTTCACGCGTTGTACGAGGGTTGTCTGAAAAGTTTCCGACCTCAAAATGAAGATGGCAGCACTCGTAAACAAAAGTTGGGGAATGTGCGCCTGCTTTGAAAGGTACCCACTAAAATTTCAGCCATTTTGGACGTGCAGTTGTTGTTTGACAATCATTTGAGTGAGTCGATGTGAGTGTTTTTATGAAAATGAAAAAAATCGAGTATCGAGCTCTCATTAAATATTTGTTTTTGAAAGGCAATACGCCTATGCAAGTCAAAGACGAGTTGGACGCTGTGTACGGGGACTTTGCACCATCATTTACCACCGTGAAATTTTGGGCTGCTGAATTTAAACGTGGCCATACCAGCTTGGGTGACTATGAACGTTAGGGACGTCCAAAAACTGCAACCACTGACGATAATATCGCTCAAGTTCACCAAATGGTGCTAGACAACCGTCGAATTAAAATTGGAGGGATAGCAGAGGCTATAAACATGTCCAAAGAACGTGTTTGTCACATATTGAATAAAGATTTAGGTATGAGAAAGCTGTCCGCGCGTTGGGTGCCGTGTTTGCTCACTTTGGACCAAAAACGTGTTCAAATGAACATTTCCAACTCTCTGTTGGCGCAGTTTAGGCGCAATAAATCAGAGTTTTGGCGCCGATTAATTACTGTAGATGAATAATATATCATTATACTCCAGAAACAAAAACACAGTCAAAACAATGGACTGCGAAGGGGGAATCGGCTCCAAAAAAAGCAAAGGTTGTTCCTTCGGCTGGGAAAGTGATGACAACTTGTCAAGCTGAAGGCAGAAATTGCGGAAAAACGGCCACATTTGCAGCAAAAAAGAATTTTGTTTCACCAAGACAATGCGCCGTCTCACACCTCAGTGGTTGCCATGGCGAAAATCCACGAAATACGGTTTGAACTGCTTGACCACCCTCCTTACTCACCAGATCTAGCTCAAAGTGACTTTTTTTTGTTCCCTAAGCTAAAAGTTGCGCTTGGAGGACAGAGATTTTCGTCGAATGAGGAGGCCATCACCTTCGTAAACAACTATTTTGCAGAGAAAGACGCCGAGTACTATTTGGACTGTTTTTCCTGTCTTGGTATCGATTTCCTGGATTTGTTTCTTCCACATCTGTTTCTAGATCAACCTATTTTTCCAATTTTTAACCTCTACAACTTTCCGTTTAACAAAACAGCTGTCTCTTTCGTTTACTGTCAAAATTTCAAGCCATTTTATCCAATATTTTATAGTTAAAATTGAAGTAGATTAAATAATACTTTTGTTGTTTATAAAATGATAGTTTCAAACATTTCCTTGTCCAAAACACCAGTTTTGGGCTCTAAAAAAGTTTACAATATATAATTTTTAAAAAGTGGTTCATATGTTAAAGTTATTATTGAGCTGTTCTTTGCAATTATGCCTGGCAATAGAATTACAATATTTAATAGAGCAAAAACAGTGTCTTTGCTTGATGAGGGTCTTCTGAAAAGGGTTTGGAGGGACCAGGATGACAAGAAGGATTAGTGGGGATTGTGGGGAGGTAAAATGCGTGGTAGATATGTTCGAAATATTATTGAACCCATTATTTATCCTCTATAATTCATATTATCTGAATAAACTACTATTATTGTTTGTAAATTATTTAACCAGCAACATTGTACCTTCTTTCCCCCACTGGTTCTGGTTATTCGCAGAAAGTGAATGTCAACATTTTTTAAGACTTCCGTTAAGTCAGTTCAAATGTTTTTATACCTCGTTAATGATTCACTTAATTTATAATAAATTATTTAATTAAAAAAAGCATATAATTATTAATAATGATTCATAAAAAAGTTAATTGTTTATATACAGAGGTATGGTAAATATAAAAACAGTTTGTCGAAATTCTTTCTGATAATATTGTGTGAAATAAATAAAAAAACTCTACCTAAAAAATACGGAATTCTTAGCCGTGTTTCTGTGGTAAATGTAAAGCTTTCTGTTCATTAAAACCTGTCATGTTTTATTTCTTTTATAATTCTTATAATGATACATTTTAATAGATAACAATTGATTTGTGTGGTTTTCATTTTCTAACAAAAAGTTTATTAAATATTTTTTATATTTTGGACCTATAAAAATCTTCATTATAAAACGCATTTGCGTATCGTAATGTAACTTTTACGTACGCAAATTTTTGTTTTAAATGGTTGGCAACGTGAGTGAAGTATCTAGACTATTGACAATGACATTTGTGGCTAATAGCACATTATTAATTTTATATTGTTCTTTAAGAAAGTATTTGCGAGTGTGAATATAATATTTTACTTATTTAATAGATTATTATTGGTGTATTATTCATTTTAAAATATTTTAAAACATTGACATTTGATAATTTAAATGTCAAAACTGTCAAATGCTATGTATTACACAGTGCTACCAACATATTTTTTAAATCAAAATTTTCGTAATTTACATACAAATAATGAATTAATTTAAAAAATGATAGAATGGCACTATTAAACATTTTTGTTCTTTCAGAATGAATATCGGAGTACTCGTTCTTCCATTTTTGGTAACTTATTCGTTTGTATCTTTGGTAAAAGGTCATGGCAGACTAATCGAACCACCTAGTCGAGCATCGGCTTGGAGGTACGGCTTCGATACACCTCACAATTATAACGACCATGAATTATTTTGTGGAGGATTTACTAGACAATGGGTGAAAAACGAGGGGAAATGTGGAGTTTGCGGAGATCCGTGGGATTCCAAGTAAGTAAATAACTTTTTTTCTTCTTAAACACATTTCATGCAATTACTACCATTATTTCGCATCAAACAGTCGTTGTAGAACTGGTTGCCTACCCTCGTTGTTCAATTGCATATTAATAATGGACTAGTTTAGTGGTTTTGTTTTATATTTGCATCTTATAAAATAAGTTTTTAGTGGTTCAACTGTACAAATAAAATTTTTATAAAGTTAATCCTCTAGCCATAATCGGCTTTTGAAATTTAAATTTAATGGTTACATACGTCATAAGTGGTAAGTGACGTGTTTCAATAAGATTGGTAGAAAATTTGCGATGTTGTCGATATGCTTTAATATTAACCGAGAAACTTATCTCTTCTCTTATTTGTTGTCATTAAAAAGAGATAAACATATCGATATTTTTGTTCTCTGATTGACACTTTATCAAATAAGGAGTAAAACACTAAACAAAATATTCTGTCATTTTCGTTAGTTTAATTTGTTGTTTGGTTGTGTTTGGTTTATGAAAGAAATTACTTCTATACTATTTTTGGTTCGAAAATAAAAATCCCTAACACCTTCTCTTGGTGTTATAGCGGTTCCTTCAAAAATAACCAATAGAAGTAATTGTTATCTTGTGGAGCAACTCTTCTATCGGTACAGTGAGAGAACGAATTTCAAGAATACCGTTTTGGCATTTTCAATAGAACCACGCCCACATTCTATTGGCTGTTCTGTTCTATCACCGTCAAGAATAGGGGTCTTGTTTGTTTATTACAGATAAACACGATTTTCTCTCCTGTCATATATCTTGTCAACTGGTACAATCAGTTAGTCACAGAACACGGTGTTTTGTGCCGCCAGTTCTTTGAGAATGCCTGAAACGAACGTAGCTAAATTGTGACAACGTTGACTTTTAAACACACTTCATTATTGGTTATTAGTTGGCGCTACGTTTAAAACTTACTAATTATTTATTGCTAAATTTTACGAAATGAGAAAAATTAATTGCAAAATGAATACCAATATAAGTAAGTAGGTATCTTATCCTAAATATATATTGCTATCATTTTGATTAATATGATCCTACTAAACTAGTCCATTATAATACTGGTTGCCATTTTTATCGTTTTAAATTGTTTTTTATAAGAAACACTACGTGCCGAACGTAGTGAGGTACGTAGCAACAAATTAAATCCAAATAATATTGTTTTTACACTTTTTATTTAGTTTTATACTTTATTTTTTTTGTTAGAATTTTTTTTATATTAAAAAAGAGAAGGATGTTATTATGTTATAATTATAATGACGCATAGAAAAAGTTCAAAGTTATTATGACTAAGAAATTTAAAAAAATCAAAGTGCCATATTTTATACAAGTTCTAACGTCATACAAAATGCCCATTTTGATTAATTTTCTATATACTTTTTTTTATTTCTTCAATAACTTTGAATTAAAAATAAGAAAAATGTTCTATGAAAATTATAAGTTGACTTAATTATAGGAACCTAACCGTTTATGACGTTTCCCAGAATGCTGATTTAAAATTTTATATTTTTTATAAGAAACACTACAAATATATTTCTATTTATTTAAACCGGAAACGCCGCTTTTTAAATTTCATAACCACACCCCAAAACAGGCGTTACCCAAAATAAACACCTTACTTTTTAAATACGCCTTAATTTTAACGAGATTGGTCAGTACCGTTTTTAAAACGTCAATAGGCGGCGCGCAAGGAGAGTCGATAAGATTAAGGTGTGGACGAATTGCACTAATGAAATTTAATTAAATCTTTTTTTTCTTTGTAAACACTTTATAAGAAAGTGCATATTTTCAACTAGTTAATGATTGTAATACTGGTTGCCATTTTTATCGTTTTAATGTATTTGCAGAACTCCCCGAGCTCACGAATACGGCGGCACCTACGGAAAAGGAGTTATTGTAAGAAAATACGCTCCAGATTCCACTATAACGATAAGAGTGGAGATAACGGCAAATCATTGGGGATATTTTGAATTTTCAATTTGTCCAAACTATATAAATCCAACGCAAGATTGTTTGGACAAGAACATCTTGAAGATTGTTAAACCGCAGGATGGCGTCCAACATCAAGGCGTAAGATTCTTTCCCAAAGAAGGCAATAAAGTTTACGAAATGAAATACAAACTGCCGAAGAAGACTTGCGAGCATTGCTTGTTACAATGGAGATACGTCGCAGGTAAAGTTTCATATTAGAACAATTATTTTTGAAGATTTTAAATAATGTTTTTAGGTAACAATTGGGGTAATTGTCCTAACGGAACTGGTGCTGTTGGTTGCGGTCCTCAAGAAGAATTCCGCGCTTGTGCTGATATTACTATCGCTGGTAGAGGTGATCAACCATTGGTACCCGAAATTGAAGAACCAACTGAATCTACTACACGCCTTCCGGTCATATCCAGCACTACTCTAACCCCAACGGTTCTGTCTACACCAGAAGAATCCTACAATCCTTTATCTGCTTTGCTTATATCGTTCGTTTCTTTTTTAGTGGCATTTTCGATTTTATTCCTTCTCTATTTGCATTTCTACCACGTTGGTAGCCACATCAAGAGTTGGATTAAGGGACCTAAGATAACAAGTGGTTTGGGAGCGCCACCTCGTCCACCTCCGAGGACTAGGAGGATGACTAGTCCGACCAGACGGATTAGCAGCGATGGTATGCAGGAGATTGATTTAAGGGATGAAAGTTTGGCATAGAACAGTTTTTATTGTTGGTTTACACTTAAAAAAAGTGTTGTTTAAGACTGCAAGGTGTTTGTTTAGTAATTAGCTTTTAATTTATTTGTCGTAGTAGTTGTCAAATGTCTTGTTTCAGTTATACCCATATCTTGTACGATAATGAATTTAGTTTTATAAATTTACTTTGTACCATTGTAAAATTTACTTACTTATTCAAGGGGGTAGCTATTTTTATGTAATGATATTTATTCAAGTTTGTAAATACCACCATTTTGTTGTATATTATGTATTTTTATAAATAAAGGAAATAAATTATTTTTTTCTACTGCTGTTACAAAAATCCCCCATTTTGTATGACTGAAAATCGAACATTTCAAAAAATGTTATAAAAAGTAGGTGTTAAGGACTTATGCCTTTGTGTAAATATTGCCTGTAACCGGTTCGCCCGATGGGACGAGGCCAGGCCGGAAAGAAGATGTCAAGTTGTCAGGGATACGACATTAACAATTTTTGTTCTATAGGTTTTTTTGTAATAAAAGAAATATACAGCAGAGACAAACAAAAGACGCCCAAGTAACAATTTTTGTTCTACAGTAATTAATTGGTCCACCAGAACCGGAGAGTGAGTTGAGATGGCGCTCGCGTTTCTCAGGAAATTTAAAAAAGCGCGGGCAAATTATTTTTTCGTTTTATTTCTTATTTCTTTCATTAAAAATTAAATACAAAACCAAAAAATATACTTTATTGGAAAATACAAAAAGTGGTTTTATATGAAACATAATTGATGTAATCAATATATTAAAGTTATCATATACATAAACATTATTGTGGTCCTCGACATAATATATGGTCTATTGGACAAATTACAGGAGCAATAAAAACATACCGAACGTGGAATATGGAAGTGGTTCTTAACTTTTCAAAGAAATGACAAAAGTCTAAAATAATTGTTCTAACCACTGTTACACAGTTTATAAATAAGAACTCTAATTATTGAACTTATTCAAAAAACAGTTAATACAACTCGTCAAAACAATAATGACGACTGAATACTTTGGCAGTTGGCACGTCACATTTCACATCACAGAATATCAAACAAACTTTATGTTCTAAGGTTTGCCGTTGTGTCAAAAATTCAATGCTCCTAGTGCCATCTGCGCTTACATCTGCGCTTACTTTCAAATATGAAAGTACAATCGGAGACCCAAATCGGAATGTATTATACATATTCGCAATACGTGTATTTTGAAATTACTTTCTTAAGAAAATAGAAAAATCATTGTGCATACATTTCAGTTCAAAATAATATTTCATACCTATTGTATATAGAGAATTAAAATAAGTAAAAAATTAAAAAGAAACTTGTTACAAAGTTTTCAATTTTAATTACCTCTAAATGTTATCGATAAACTATTGAATTACTTATACAAAATTAAAAACTACGGATTTCACAATTTATACAGGAGAAAATTAAAGTTTTCAATAAAATATTTTTTGAAGAAATGACAAAGTAATCGTAATACTTTTTTTTAGAAACATTATTACGTTTTATTTATTTTTTTCTTCTTTTCACAGAAAAACATGTTATTAAAAAAAGTATCTGTGTGTGTTTACCTAAGCTGATAGCTGATGTGTGTGGTAAAAATTTTTGATTTAGGAAGAACGGCTGATTAGATTTTTACCTTTTTTCAACCACGATTTCTTCAAGAAAAGTTTATTAAAGTCTAATGAATAAATATACAATATTTTATGAGTTTTATGGGCTGTTTTGTAATAAAAGAAATATACAGTCGGTCAAAATTTAAAAGCTTGTATTACTTATAGTCCGCCATTATCGAAGGATAAAACAGTAGGTGTTACAAAACATTCAATAAAGAGATAGGTGTATTGAAAAATTTTATTGTTTTTAATCCTATTTTTTCTAATACTTTCATCTTTTACACTAATAATAACTTAGTTGATAAATATACAAGTTTTCTTATAGTTAACAAGTATTTTTAAGTCATATTCGATTTTATCCAGTCCAAAAATTTGGCAACGTCACAAAATACTGCATATTTATTTGACAGATCACAGATTCCGTTCTGAAGAGTGACAGCCGAAGCGATTCCTCTCAGATAATAAGCTCCATCCATGTAAATGAAGAACCCAGTGCCGCTGTCTCCTATGCAAGGACCTGTAGAAGCGTCTGCACTCTCTAAAACAATTAATAATGAATTCTTGATGGAATATTTACAAAAAAGGTAACTTACTTGTACAAAAAGTTCTATCGGAAGTGACGTCTTCAAATCCAAGAGGACTCACGAGACATTCCGTTTGGGAAACGATTGGCAACTGTGCTCTTTTGGCTCTTAGAGCGTGGGTCAATCCGTCAGCTTGGGATTCTTCGTCTTGGCCAAAACCCGCTATCTCTCCCATCTTATTGGTTAAAGGATATAAATCTGTATCACCTTTCCACAAACAAACAGGGCTTAAGAGTTTTGAAAATTGAATGGGACGATCTAATGGAAAATAATTTTTACAGAAAAATTATAATTACAGATTTTTTTGTACATACCCACAGTGATTATAGCAAGATCTCCGTGAGCAGACTTGGAATTGTCTTTGAAAGCTGGATGAACTACTACACGAGATGCTTTCCGCGTTGTGGCTCCGTTGCTATTCCAACTTCTCAAGCTATTTGTACCCATCACTAGGAATATTTGGTCTGTTTTGATAATCTGAAGTTTGTAATATTGAACACAACGAGCAGCTGCAAAATTATATATACGAGTACAGTTATAGGCATGTTCAATGCTATAAAACAAATTTGGGAAAAATAATGAATTATTATAATCAACATGTTGGTAGAGAAGGAAATATTACTAAATTACGAGGGTTGCCTTTTATATTTCAGGATTTGGCAACCCTGGTGTTGCAATCTGACAAATGACAGCTCTATCGTAAAGTTGAACATTTTTGAGGTTATACATACTCAGAACGTTTTGACATATTCGTTCTTTTAAGTCATTTAAATCAGAAGGTTTAGTTTTGTACACATGGCTCTTCACATATCCCCATAAAAAGAAATCTGATAATGTAAGATCAGGTGATCGCGCTGGCCATTCAATCGATCCTCGCCTCCCTATCCACCGATTGGGAAATATTGTATCGAGGTACTGCCGGACATTAAGTTGGTAATGTGGTGGTGCTCCATCCTGCTGAAACCATATCGTATTCGCTGGAACTTGAGGGTTACCTGGATCAGGATATAAATTTGCCAACGTTGGAATGACATCATTTTGAAGTAGTGCCAAATAATTGTTGCCATTCAAGTTGCCCTCAATAAAAAAGGGACCAATGATATTGTTCCCTACAATCCCTGCCCAAGCATTAACCTTTTGAGGGTATTGAGTGTGTTTTTCTCTCATCCAGTGAGGATTTTCCGTGGACCAGTAGCGGCAATTTTGCCGATTAGCATGACCGTTAAGTAAAAAAGTACACCCATCAGAAAACATAACGTCTTCTAATTGGATAATATTGTTATCCAACATGTCCATCATTTGCTCACAAAAAAAGTTCTCCTATCAAAATCGTTTTCCATGAGCTCCTGAGTAGGTATCATCTTTTACGGATGCAATTTATTTTCTTTTAATATGTTTGCTATCGATGTATGGCTAGCATTGAATATAGTGGATGCCTGTCTACTCGATGTATGTGGGTTTTCTTGAAAATCAAGCAACACATCTAATTTGAGTTCATCACTCAGTGCATTGGCAGCTGCTTTTTTTATCTGCCTTACATGACCAAACTCGCGAAACTGCTTTTCTATTTTACTTATTGTTCCTTGGGATATAGGCGGTAAATTAGGAAATTTCTCATGAAATAGGCGACTTACTTCCTGTTGTGTTCGGATGTTATCTCCGTAACCAATCATTTGTAAAACTGTTATTTTATGCATTTCCGTTAATCTAACCATTTTTCAGAATTGAATTGAACAAATTTTATACTTAAATTACAACAATGACAACTTAAATAAAACAATTTACTACTGCTTGTTAAAATAGCGTTGCCACGGAAATTCTTTAAAGTTTTTTAATGGGTACCATCTAAAAACCACATTGCTATGGTTTTTGTTCACTTTCTCATTATCAAGACCTAAACGGGAAATAAGTTTTAAGTATATTGTAATAAGTTTCGAGTAAATTTTAGCGAATTTCGGTAACAACATGATTTAAATTTTTTTTATGTTAATTTTTGCATTAAATTTAAAAACAATAACATTTTTGAATAGATATATCACAAGCCTATACTTCCCATTTAAAAAATTGGGGGTTGTACCTGTCATTCTAAGGCGGTTGAAGGTAGTGGTTGCATTTTCACGTAAAAGAATGACAAGTTATAATTTAAATTTGACGTGTTTCGGGATTTTTTATAAATATGTACAGTAACCGAAATAATGAATTTATTCCATTTGGCTTTTACACACTGTATACACAACTCCATTACTGAAACCTTAAAAGACTTAAATCCCATAAAATTTAAAAAATATCTTCTCGGCCAACAATAAAATTAATGATTTTTATTTCTTCTCGCTCAAATCTCGAATTTCTATGTCGTTTCAGCTGTCAAAAAACGTCCACTTAAATAGGTATCATGGCGCATAATAATTACACTTGATGAATCCCGTTAAAAATATGGCAACATCGCAATTATTATAACCTGCAATGCTTTTTGCTTTGTGTTTACTTTAAATAAAATATGTTTAACATAAATTTACCTGTTATAACATGTCTATCGGAAATCAAATTAGCAGTACATTTGTAATCATACTTCGATGCTGTCTTCATGAACAAAGCTACCAACCAAGGAAATTGTCCAATATCAGTGTCAGTACCGCCAAGAATCAAAGGCACTATTGAATTACTTGGTAATTGATTTCCAGGTACACCGCATTTAAATTCATCATTCGTCGAGAAACTGGGCGATGTAAAAGTAAACGGAGGTGCCGGAGTACCTTGGAAAATGGTGTCTATTAGGCTGAAAACAATCAAATATATTGTACTAACTTTTACTATGTGAAAGTCAGTCTTATTAAGAACATATTGTTACTACTTATACAATTAGTGATAAAAATGGTACAAGAAAAAGAATAATAATGTGCATCTTAATCTTATTCTTACTTATTATTGTATACACAGCACCATTTTGGTAAATAAAACCATCACCTCAGCGCTAAAGGACCTTTAAACATTAGTTAAAGTTAAAAAAGTATTCATACACATCTTTATTAATTTACTTACTTGAGTACTTTACTATTTTTATTGTTTATAAATGAGATATGTTAAACAATTACCACAAAATTATTCATGCAATGAACTTGTACTTTTCACTCAGTTATACCACCACCATTACATATATTTGTAGTTGGTTTGCCTAATTATAAGTTAGTTAATCGTTAAATTGAATATCTATTAAAAAACAAAGCCATTAATCTGGTTAATTATATTATTATTATAAACAATTCAAAATTAATACCCTTCATCAACTGGGTCAGAGTCTATTGGTATTTCTAATATGTTGGGTACTGTAGAAACAGGCTGTGTAGGTTTGTAGATTGGTGGAATTGGTTTTGGTACAGCAACTGTTGATTCTGGAGGTGTAAATAACGTTGGTCGTTCTTTGGGATTCTTCACAGGTATGTCAGCCTCAGATAGATTTGTGTCCTGGTCTACTTCTGTTGTTTGTTGGAATCTGTTAGGTGTTCTGACGAAGCTGTAGGTCAGTTGATGCCAAACGTTGGTTATACCAGGCTCTCCTGGTATTACTAAACAAAAATGGTGATTAAGAGGACCAAAGGGTAGTAGTTTAATAGGTTCTTACCAGGTTCTGCAGGTCCGCTACAGTATTCACGATTATTGTAAGCGATCCTGGTTATTTTTGGTATGATGTTGGTGAATGGGAAGTAAATGTTATAAATAACATTGTTTGTGTAACTGTTAAGTTCTTTTCTTTCTGTTATCATCTCTAAAGACAGTTTCTAAAAATAAAAAAATGTAAAAAAAGGTTATGCACTATTCTGCGTTTACTTCTAGTTCCAGGAATTATAAATTAAAGAAATTTCTAGCGAGTTATTATAGTTCATTTGTTTGGAGTTGGCAGCCTTAGAAAAGTCATTAAATCGTAAATTGTTGTAAACAAGATCCTAAATCAGTAGCGCACGTACTTTTTTTATATCGGTATTAAAAACTTTCTTTTAATCATCATATTTTAATCTTCTTAGGTGAGAATAATTGTTGTCGTTAGGGGTGTTAAGGGATTAAGGTAACCCTATGTGTATAAATGCAAAAACAGGTACGTTATTAGTCTATAAATTAAGGAATTGTTTATATCCTAATACATAAGAATTTAGATACTTGTTATAGTCTATATAGAAAGGACAAGGAGTAATAAATCATTCATTTAAGTAGATTTCATAGACGTACCAAAATATATTTTAAGAGGGTATACCGTAAGGTACATTTTGTATTGAACGAATGAGTTGCAGCTATGCTAAAGAATATACGATTTAGGTCAGAGGTAACGGGATGTACTAATTTTAATAAAAAAAAGTGATAGAGAACAAAATTTGAAAATCTTCTACTTAGACGAAACATGGATAAATGGTGGATATACAGTTTCCAAATCTTGGCAAGATGAAAACATTAAAAGCGGAAGGCAGGCATTCGTGGAAGGTTTGTCGTTAGGTTTACAGCCACCATCTGGAAAAGGAAAAAGACTTATCATTGTCCATGTTGGAAGTTCTGAAGGTTTTGTTGATGGTGGGTTATTAAAATTTATTTCAAAACGCACAGGGGACTTTCACGAAGATATGAATGGGGATGTCTTCAAGGAATGGTTTGTTCAAATGTTGGATCTGATTCCAAAAGGGGCTGTTATTGTTATGGACAACGCAAGTTACCATTCACGGTTACGAGAAGCATTGCCCACAAGTCGTTGGCGTAAAGCAGAGCTTTTGGAGTGGCTTATTTCGAAAAATATTAAGTTTCCAAAAGATCCACTAAGGAAAGAACTTTACAGAATTGCAAAAATGAACAAGAATAAATACAAAACCTACATTGTAGAAGCAATGGCTTCTTCTCGTGGTATATCAGTTCTTCGACTTCCCCCTTATCATTGTGAACTTAATCCCATAGAATTAATATGGCCTCAGGTAAAGGGGGAAGTTGGAAAAAAATACTACTTTTAAAATAAACAATGTTGTGAAATTGTTTGAGAGTGCTGTAAGTCATGTTAGTAAGCAAAATTGGACCAACTGTATCGAGCATGTTATCAAAGTAGAGGCAAATATGTGGAAAATTGACAATATTTGTGATGATTTAATCGACCCTATTATTATTAATGTCAACAACGATTCTTCCTCTTCCGAGTCGGATATAGAATAAAATGTAAGTAATAAATGTATTCCAATAATTATTTCTTTTCATTTTTTATGATATTATAATTTAAAACGTATTTTTTTCCCAAAATACACACAACTGCATTGCGTTATTGCTTATCTGCTAATCCTTTATCAATGAAGAAACCCTAAACTTAGCTACAACTGAAACAAATACGGGGTCGATCTACCTGGTTTTTAGATTTACGGAAGAAATGTAATTTAAAGTAAGAGATTTATCAAAAATTTCATGGTGCTCCCTGTAAAGGTTTTGCATACTTAATTAGGGTTTATTACTCCTCGTACTTTTTGTACATACAGTATACAGTATACATAGTAAATGTATACTACTTTTAGTTATTTTTCAAGAACCACCCTTGCTTGGGCTTTGAGGATTTGCATTTATAATGAATTCAATATGTTGCCAATTCCAAACAAATGAATTATAGCACAAATGTATCATTTAAAAGATAGTTTTATTAAAATATCATTATTTTAATCAAATAAATACTTTTTGAGCAAAAAGCTGACGGAAATAATAATAAACAGGGTGTTGTTTTTAATATATAATAATATTTATTGAATAAAAACTTACTGGATTATTGAATTGTCCAAGAAATGATGCGTTAACGGAAAATGTCATGTGTGTTGCATTATCGTAAGGTACCACAGCAACGCCATATAAAACCCCCTTGGAATCTTTATAATATTGGAAAATATTAGGACAAGGATTTGCAGGTATCCTTAGACAGAATACAGTTGATAAAGTGGTAGTAAGAAATACACCTAATAATGTGTATTTCATCTTGATGTCAATCTAAAAAATAAATAATATTATAACTTATTTCTTATTGTTGTTAAAAAAATGTCGAAATTTACCAAATAAATAATAATGTTTATATTACTGAAAAGGGGGAAAAATCAATTTTTCGATGCTTAGAATTAATTATTTTTTTCACCTGTCAAAATATCACAGTTTTGTGATTTCGTCTTCAATGTTCTGTGCTAAATGATAGTCGTTTTACCAGTATTGATAAAATCATGTAACTTTCAATAATAATATATTGAACAATTAAACAGCGAAAATAGTGAAAATTAGTGAAAGTGAAAAGATAACTATAAATTATTAAATAAAAGTGGTTTTTGTACAGAATGGTTCAAAAAATAATCTTCTCAAATACCTACCATTCGTTGTGTAAAATTTTATAACATAAATTTTTATGAAAAATCCAAAGTCTATGTCACAGAATTTTATTCTTTATGTTGATGGAAAACAATAGTAGCAGCTAGTTTCGGCCTAACATTGAGGCCATCATCAGGCTATAAAAAAGGTTATTTAGTGGTGCAAACCAAAAAGAAAAAAGAAAAGAAAAAAATCATCAAACTTTTTTATTTTAAGCAAAACTTCTCAAACAAACTGTATAAGATAAAATCACTCGTCCTACGGACTCATGATTTTATCACATTTCAGTTTGTTTTCGTAATTTTGCCAAATAAAAAAGTTTTATTGTCGATAAATTAACTCCAATGTTAAAATGTCATATACCTACAAACTATTTTGTCATTTTGACATCGATAAAAAAGGTGCATCCTTTTTTATCGCTTTTTTTTATCGCATGTTCCTCAATCTAGTAGGTGTGTATCAATTTTGCATTATTGTTGATAGGTATTTAATTGTCAAATTTAACAATATAAAACAATACTACCTTTTCTTTGCAAAAAACATAAAGTATGAACCGATTTGGAGAGGTTTCACATGAACAAATTACAAAAAATATTGAAGAGTCAATACCGAAGTCAACAAAAAATACGAAGTCATCAATATGGAAACAATTCATGGAGTTTTGTCAAAGCCGAAATTATAAGTTGGAAGAGAATACTACAATACAAGATCTAGCAAAAATATTAAAAGATTGGGCTTTCAATATGAAAAAAGAATGGAGAAGATTACAAAGAATTTGCGGTCAAAACAATATGGAACACGACTGCTAAAATGTTACAACAGAAATATTTTAACGAATATGGTTTGAAATTTGATCCTTTTACAGACATAACCTTTAAAGAAGCTCGGGATGCTAGAAATGCCAAAAGAAAACAACTTCAATTGATTCCAACAAAAAGAAAAAGACGTGTTCTTCAGCAATAGACAAAGAAAATATAATAAAAATGGCAACACTATGGAATATAAATGAACCTGAAGGGCTGCAAAAAAGATTCTTTCATATAGCTTCTTACGAATTGGCTTGGAGAGGAGGAGAAGCTGTTAATTGCAAAATTTATTATTTTAAAGTAGAAAAGAACCAAAATGGTCTTCCTACGGGTAGGATTGAATATAACACCATATTTTCGAAAACGGCACAAGGCGGCTCGAAAAAGTTAACAGACAGCAAATGGTTGACTAGTAATGAAAGTGACGAAAGTATTTGCCCTGTAAAACTATTCCATTTGCTAGTAGAAAAAAGAAATGAACATATTACTTCTGACCGATTATTTTTAACTCCAAATCCTTTTTGGAAAAATAAAAATTCTAAAGGTTGGTACAAAAATGTTCCTTTAGGTATTAATATCATATCTGTTTGGACAAAAATTTCTGCTGCAAAAATTGGATTGGACATAATCAATAATAAAGTTACTAACCATTCAAATCGTGCCAGCGCAGTTTCCCAATTAGCCAAAGCAGGAGTTAGCGATCAACAGCTTATTAAGATTACAGGACACTCGTCATCACAATCGATTAAACCATACCTCCAAATTGACCCCGAACACCATGAACAACTTATAAATAATTTGAGACCCTCGGAAACAGAATATTCAACATACGTAGAAACACGAGAAGAAAACATTAAAATCAGTACTCCCCAACCAATATTTAATAATTGTATTTTTAACAACTGTTCTTTTAACTAGTTTAATTGTTTTAGAATGAATAAATTTTATTGTTTCTTTATATAATTAGTCGTTAATTTATCTTAGCAAAATACACGCGATCTTTTTTTTAATGGATAAATTTTTCTCTTCATCTCAAGATTTTTCCATCAGTAATATTACTCAAAAAACTGAAATTAGATATTTCCGGTAAAAAAAAAGCTCTTGTGTATTTACTGTTGATAAAATTTAAGGACTCGTGGTATTACCTTTGAAAAACTGTAATTACGCAAAAACAACGAAAATACGAGAACTATTAAAGATTTATTACAGTTTTCATAACAAACAATTTTTCTTCGTGAACCTAACACCTTTGTATTTATAGGTACCGTATTCTCCTTGCACTTAACAAAATAAAACTAACAAAACCTAACACCTTCATGTATTTATAAAAACAATACACTTAATGTTTACTTTATCACAGAGATAAATAATATGTAGTTAGTTCTTAATTTTCATTACTTACTATCGTGTGTCTAGTGTCACGTTGTTGACAAATATATTATTTAAAATATCACCTTTAACTATTTAACGTTCGTCGATGTGCATAAAATGTATGAAATTGTTATAAAACGTAGTTATAAATTATAAGACGGAAGCGAACACAACTAGCAAACGATCTTAACTAAACTGAAGTTCAATTTGATCGGAATCGGATTTAATGAATACAATCAGGTTTTTCCGTTTTGCGTGAGATGCTCGTTCATTTTTTTGTTCGTTGCACCATTTCTCAAAATCTTTTCCCAGAATTGGTCGAGAAGATGTGAAATCAAGCAAAGTTGTCGTTTTTTCAGCTGGAAGTTTAGTGTGGAAATATGCCACGCGAAAATGTGCATACAGCTTTTATTTATCACTTAATTAAATTATCTAATTTGTATTAATCAAAAGTTCTAGTGACAAACAATTATACAGGGTAGATCCTTTTTTGGGAGAGTCAATTATTTTTATGATTTAAAATTATACAGTATAATGCAAATGTATGGAATAAATTATTCATTATTTCAGAAACATACGACTTTAAAAAAAATTTTAAGACACTTCAATTTTAATTTTTGAATGGCCATCAACTGCTATAGATGTGTTGGACATTACGTCATTAGTGATGGCTTAATGACGTCATGGACGATTTTTTAAAAACAAACCGAGATCACGTGGTAGCTCATTTGAAAGGTCTCCTTATTGCCTTTGCAACAATGTTATCATTTGAATATTTATTTCTACAGGATTAACCAAAACTGTTGGTTTATTAATACAATTAACTTGGAATAAATGTTTACTTAAATACAATTAAATTACATACAATAAATGTTCAAATTGCCGACCTTCAGCAATGATACAATGAGAAAGGCGAGCAGTAAATTCTTTCCTAACGTTATTCCATACATTTGCATCATACTGTATAGCCCAGGAAATATAGACCTAAAATTAATATTCTTGTATTATCACTTAGAAGAGAAGACTTTTCCCAAATGGGAATTTCTACAGGGTATACCTACAACTAGAGGTAATAGAAATAAAAATAACAATTGTCGAAAAAAACCCAAAGTAAAATAGTAGAAGTTTTCCATAATCATATAACAATAATTATAGTCTTCACATTCTGTCATTCTGTTTTATTCTTGAATGTTTACAATGTTTTACTTTAATTTTCCGTTATATGAATCATTGTTAGTATAATAATTTGCCAATATTGTCTTTAAAATGTACAATTAAATGTATTTTTTATCTTGTATAGTTTTAATTTTGTTAGTTTTTCCTTCTGACATTTTTATACTTTAAGCCTGATGATGGTCTGTTGACTGCTGAAACAAAGCAATCCAAACTAATAAACTAACTAATAAATAGAAAGCCATATAAAATAAGTTGTTTAATATACTATTTTAAAATAGTTTAGATTGATTAGACTCATACTATTATGAGACATAGAGTTTTTGCTACTAAAGTAAAATAAATTTTGACAGATATACAGAAGGGGGTCAGTGAAGTACAAACTGTTTTTTAGGGGGTATCACTAAGGAAATATCAAATTACGTTTTTTATGTGTGTAGATATTAATATCTACTGTAGAGGGACTCTAGACATCTTGTAACATGTTCATTGACATGTTCCGAGCGTAAAATTAATTTAATCACACGTATAATTAAATCCTGCACTTAATCATAAATGATAAACATTTTTCACTATCTCACGACTTCAAACCATTAAAAAATACCTTTCGGACGACCAATAGACACAACCGTTTTTGAACGTTGAGAACCCGTTAAAAACTAACCAATCAGAACACTCGAATTCCTCCCCTAACGAAAATGAACCGTTAATATAATTGTAACGCAGAGAGAACTCTTTCCTTTAGCCTTCTGCCTTCAAAAAAGAATGAACATCATTTTGCGTATTAACGAATTCTTACCTTAGCCGTTGTAAGTACAAAATTTTTATTATTAAACATTTTAATTCATTTATCAATTTATCTTTATTACTAAGTTGAACACAGATATTAATAGCATTTCTAAATAATAATTTCTAGATATTTCCATAGATAAAGCCATAATTGAACCTTTTTTATTTAGCCACGTGGCAATTCATGTTAATATGCATGTATTTTTAATACAATTAGTAATCGACATTATTTAATATTTTTAAATGAACTAATAATTAATAATTTAACGTTTAATATATATATTTTATAATACTTTTCATTAATTTAACCTTTTTGCTATTCAGCCACGTGCTGGCATGCCGAAATGCATGTATTTTCAATATATTCAGTGATCGATAGTATTTAATACTTTCAAACAAATTAACAATCAATAACGCAACTTTTGACATATACAATTTATAATATTTTTATTAAAAATAAGACTTTTTAATTAGAAACTAAGAACACACGTTTCAGAACATAGATTATAATAAATTGAACCAAGTTTTGATCAGTAACGACTCACTATTAATCATTCCTAATTTTTTTAGTTCAACCATTATCACACATATTTTATTTTATTTCATACCATTTGTTAAATAATAAAAATATGAACATTGTTGAGTGCCCGGCAAATAAAATGATAGTAAGGAATCAAATTCAATTGCCGTCCGTTCTCCAACAATTTTCATATTCCATAATTTTTTGATACTCCTTTTCCTGATACACTATTCTCTCGCAGGGTAACTCGCGGCCCCAAGTTACCGTTGAAACTATCGCAAATTATTAACTCCAAGTTACCGTCGAAAATATCGCAAATTATAAGCTCCAAATTACCGTTGAAAATATCACAAATTATTAGCAAGTTACCGATAAAGCACCGATCCAGCCGACTACACCTGAAGTTCGAACTCTCCGGAGAAGTCCCCCAGGTCTGCCTTCCTATAGAAGTCGTCAACTTCTGTAACCAACCGAAGCCGTACACACACCGCTGTGGGAGAAATCCGAAACCCTAAGCTAAGTACCTGACCTTTTGTGGCAAAATAAATTTGAATTTCTTACTTGAGTGTTTGTTTTAAACCCACAGATTTGCTGTGTGTGGTTGCCTATCGGTATCAGTATTTTAGTTTTTTATTGCTGTGTTAAAGTAGTCAAAATATTTTTAATATTCATTTTTTCTTTCTAGTTAAACTTTAAATTAAATAAGGTGTTCTGCTTTACACCTAGTTATTAAATTTTTGTCGAACTTAAAGCAGTGGCGCCCTCACCCATCAATCATATCCTATATACAGAGTGTCGCTAAGCTGGAGTGTACCCACTCCTGAGTTAAAAGGTCTCATAAGCCGGGACAGCTCTCGAAGGAGTAATTAGTGTTACAAATTGGCTTCCTGCCTTTTTGGGACATTTATTGCTACAATCTTAGCTGCCAAGAAGTTGCAGAGGTGGGTGCAAAAAAAGTTTCTGGAGTAGTGGAAAGAGATATGCACTATCAATACTGATAAACCTCATCAGAAGGATGGGTTTAAAATACTAACAGCACTACAAGAGATTTGCAAAAGTTACAGTATATCAGGCTACCAAGTCGACTCAATTTGTTCTATGTAGTCTTATATAGAACATTACAAATAACTTTTCTCCTATAGAGATTATAAGTGGGTCCAAACATTGTAAATTTATATTCGATATGATGCCTCTACATTTTTAGAACCACTGCTTTATGCTATCTAAATTACTTATATAAAATTGGTAGGTATAAGTCAAAACATTTTCGTAACCTGGACTAAATATTTCTTTACAGTATTTACTATTACATTATTTTACTATTATTCCAATTCATAATTAAGAATTCTAGATATTTCGATGTAATCAATAGTTTAATGACAAATATGAATCACTTTTAGTCTAAAACATAAAGATATATTTATCCCAGGGCCGGTTTCGCCAGGTATTTCATATTTTCTAATTTATTCAAGTGATTTGAAAACAATATAGAATAATAGTTATTTTTAAACTTTATTTTGTTGTTTATTACTTTGAATTATTTGATAGTGTCTAGCATATAAAGACTAAATCATCCTTGAAATAATATTAATATAAAAACAAATTTGAAATGTTGAATAATATACATATTTTAATACTATTAAAAAATATTAGAGGTATGTTTTAAACCAGAAATCGTTCTGAGAAATAAAATTAATATCAAAAATGTATTACGATAAAAAACGTAATACTGTGTGCTGTCATTTTTCTGGTTAGATTATTGTTACTATCATTCTTATTTATTGTTAAAGACAGAGCATAATTTATCAACTTTTTTAAAAATAAACGCTCCGTGGGTAATGATGATTGTCTATTTTGTTAAGTTCAAGGATTTTCCGTTGAAGGATCTATCAATTAGCAATAATTGATTGTTTTAAATGGATTATTACAGTATTTTCTTTTGCTACGACGAATTACTTTTTTTTATATTTTATCACTTTCTTATTCACAGAAATCAAAACCCCGAAACTAGACAAAAGAATAATTTGAAGAAGGACTTTGTTTTTTGGTTTGTGCTCTGCGTGTCAGTTTTGTAAACATTTTTTTACAAACGACATTCGTATTTATGCTTTTGATTTATACATTTCTTAAAAAAACAGTTGTTCTAGATTAATTTTTATGTGGGTTTAAATACGAATAAAATAAAATAAATATACTTCTTACCAAATCCTTCTTTCAGTTCGTCATAGTTTATTCATTTCTTTCTAACACATTAAGTTGTAGCCGACAGAAAAAACGGTAGTTCCGTGATTATTTCTTAAACAATATCAAAACAATGCAGAGCTTATGAATAATTAACGTATATTCGCGTATTTTGAATGCTCCCAACTTCTAACCAATCAATCATGCAAATTAAAATATTTTGTCGCAGAATACTGTAATGCAAATGCCCCTTTACAGTGTCAAACATTGAAGTGTCACAATTGTCGTTCAGGTCAGTATTTTATGTGTTAAACACGCTATGAAGTGAAAAAATTTTAATTTTATATTCATTATATTCAAACTTCAAACAATCTAAAATAGTTTATATAGTGTAAAAGTATCAACTTTTTGGCAATTATTTGATAACTTTTCCATTTTTAAGAATCTCATAAATACTAATGTTTTGTTTTTTAAATCCAAGGTGCAATAAAAGTTAGTTTCATAATTAGCTGAATACGATCCTGGCAACTGTCAGATTTGCATAGAATTACATGCAGTAATACTCAACATTCCCAAAATAATGTATGACGTCACAAACTATGACAAATTGAAAGAAGGGTTTGGTAAGAAGTATATAGGATTTTTACGATAAGTTGACAATGACGTCAGAGCATAAAATTTTGCGGTGTTGTCACGCAGAGTTGTTTTTCCTTCATCTAGGTTAACTGGTAGTGCTGTGCTAATATTTAAGTTATCAAATGGGAATATTGTGGTTTCCAATAATAATGATAATAAAATTCATTTATGAATGAATGCAAAAAACATATCTCATATTTATAAAAAAATGTATGAATAAAAGAATAACTCAAATGATAAGTCATTCTACAACATATATATTATGATTCAACGAACCAAAAAAGTATTTGAACTCTCTATAATGAATCACCGATTCATCAGATTTCGGAAAAAACATCGAGCGATTCCATAATCGAATTCGTGAAATAGAAATCGGAATGAACTGAACGCAAAATCAATAAAACAATTATCCACAATCGAATGTCAAACGTGTACAATACAATAATGACGCGTGGCAATTGGCTAGTGGCAACAGCGCGAATTGTTACCAATCTGTACACGTTTAATTTTCCTAGCTCTTACAAATAAATCTCATCTACTGTCAGTTATTTTTAAGTTACTTTGTTGGCAATATAATTAACTAGGAATGACGTCAAGGTCAACTTATCGTAAAAATCCTTTATCATTTTCTTACATTGACATTGAATTATGTCTCGACCTACGTCCTAAATCTTTTGATACATCGTGACGCATGGAAAAAGATACATTGAACAGACTGTAGTAAACCTACCAGTGGCGTAAGTACGGGTTTGCCTTGGGGATTAACTAACTCTGAAAACTGTTTTATACGGTGCTTTAAATTTTTTATCTGAACAGTTATTGCTCCAGTGTTTTTTAAAATGCGCATAAACCTTTGGGGATGATTTATTATCTTTATCACACCAATTGTTGTCATATTCCCATCAAGGCTATTGTAATCTGTCAGTGCCAGTGGTCTTATCACAATTCGTATGTACAGTCATATTCAGCAGCTCTTGAGATCTATCTTTAGATAGAAGGAGATTCTGTTGCTTAAAATAATTGTAGACATTCATTATAACACTCTTTTTGTTAAGTGATACATTACTAAACTTTCAAAACAACATTAACTAAGTACCTACTCATTTTGACAGTTTCTTTATTTCTTGCTATTTAATGGGTCATTATTATAACGACAAAAATAACTATAAATAAGGTTACTATTCATAAATAGATTTATATAAATATAAAATGCTTCGAAAATGGTTTATTTAGAAATATCTAATAAACCGAAACAAATATAGCCTATTGTTATAGCAATAGCAGATAACTACATTTTACGATAGTCCGTATGATGTGGCAAATTTTCTACCTAAATAGTAGAACCCAATGTAGAATAAGCTAAAATATTGACGTTGTACGTAAAACACTCGTACTATAGTGTATTTGAAAATCAAGAGAGAGTAAATTCCCAGAAATGTTTTGCAGTTATCAGTGTTAAAGGCAGTAAACCATAGACGTGCGTTTTCAAAATTAAATTAATATGGAAATAGAAATATTTAATTTGTTTTAGTTATTTATACCTAGATTACCAATTTTAGTTAGATAAACATAATTCGTAAGTAGTAATTTAATTTGGGTAAAATGAAGAAAAAGTCAATATTATTTTAGGCATTTTGTTTTAGGCATATGTTTATTTATAAAATATGTATATAACATGTACAGATAATTACAATTACTTATAAATTAATATGAGGAGCTAAAAAAACAATTAAGTAGGTATATGAGAAAAAAAACCAACCGCAAGGATAAAATTTGACGAGCAACATGCAAAAAATACGACAATATTAAATCTTAAAAAATAAAAATCTAAAAATAAAAGTAAAAGTACATAAATTAATAATTTTAAAGTTATGGTTCCTCGCACTCTGTGTCAGAAGATTCACCATCTGATTCTAGAGAAGTTACAATGGGCTCCATAGTAATATCAATTATGTTATCTAGCTCCCACATTTTTTTTTCTATTTCTGTAACGTGTCTAATACATTTTTGCCAATTTTCACTTGTTACTTCAGATATTGCCTTATTGAAGAGATTTTTAACATCTGATAATTTAAAAGTAGTGTTATTTCTGGCAACATAACCTTTAACTTGAGCCCATATCAATTCTATCGGATTCAGCTCACAATGGTAGGGTGGTAAACGAAGGATTTCAATTTCTCGTTTTTTGGCTATCTCCTCAATATTATATTTTTTATAATTTTGCTTGTTTTTAAGCAATAGTTAACAATTCTGCCTTCAGCATTGTATTGTCAAAGGCTAAATTTTTAGAAAATAACCATTTTGCAATTTCATCCTTTTTCCATTTAGTGGATGGTAAAGGTTCAAGTAATCTGGAGTGGTAACTTGCATTGTCCATTACAATAACCGATCCTTTTGGTATGAAATCTGTTCAAAATATTACTCAAACACGTCTCCATTCATTTCTTCGTGATAATCAACGGTTTTTTTTTTATTCAAATAAGTGTAAACCATTCTCAAGAAAACCGTTTGTACTGCCTATATGACAAATAATTAATCTTTTACCTTTTCCTATAGGTTCCTTAAAACCAGTAGTATATCCTTCTAGAAAAGCTTGATGGGATGATTTTATATTTTTGTCTTTCCAAACTCTTCCTACACAATGTCCTTCATTAACCCATGTTTCATCTAAATAATAAAGGTTTTTATTTTGAGCTTTAACTTGTTGTATTCTTCTGAGGTACTGTCTTCTCCAACATACAATTTCTTCAGAATCAATTAGCATTGAGTGTCTGCCCATTTTTCAAATTAAAAGTTTAACTCATGTAACGTTTTCCATAGTTTATCCCGGCTTATTGTGGGTAAATCAACATCATTCGTAATGGCTTGCAAAACTTTATGTAAAGTTGGTATTGCTTGTTTATAAAAAATGAGTGAACAAGCTTACGAATAGCATTTTTAAAAAACTCGTCCACGTTGACTTTTAATAGTTTTTGTCTACCTGATTTCGGCTTTGGTGAGGTTACTCCACCTGATTTTTCCTCCTTTAGAACTCTATATATTGTAGATTTTCCATATCCCATTGCCTTAGATGTTGTTTCAACTACACTGTCAATAGTGTTTGAGGGATTTTGATGTTTAAAATAGTGGTACACATTCACTACAGCACTCTTTTCATTGAGCGATAAATGGTCTAGTTTTAATTTTTTCACTGGCGTATACTCACAAACTGCTTCCATTTTTAGTCACTACTATTTGTCACGTTTATCGAACATCAAATAACTGCATTTCTAGAAACTTAAGCACTATTTAAGTCAAAATATCTGTCATTAGAAGCTGTTGCCATTCGAAGGTCGTTAAATAACAATTATCCCTTTCTAATCTGGTTACGCCTATGACGCACGTTAATCCTCTTAGGCCTACTGTAGTAACAATGAAAGATCATAAAATAATGTGATAGTCCAAGAAATTTAATAAATTTTGTATTGAAATTAACAAAAACAATTTAGAATGCATTACAAATATTGAAGTTTTACCGCACGTACTGTACTATAGTTTTGTATACCAAATTAGTTTTTATTCTGGGAATTTACTCTCTCTTGATTTTTAAATACAGTATACAATATGCATAACAAATTAGTTTTTTTTCTGAGAATTTACTCTGCCTTATTTTTCAAACATACTATTACATGTTTGCTGTAATAATACTACGTAAGACATGAGAAATATTTGTTACGTTTTCTTACAAAAATAAATATTTTTGAACTCTCTTGCAATATCTTAGGATAAGGTAATGTAAATAGAAACAAAAAGTATGATAAATTACAATTTTATTTAAGAAAGTCCAACAGCCAGCTTAGAAATTTACTAGCGTCGGTAAAAACAACATAATTCGATAAATCACAGCTTCTGGTATTCGTTTCAGATATAGACAATGACACAATTCCTCTCAGCATCCACTTTCCGTCCCATTTCATGATAAATCCCCCGCCACTGTCTCCGTTACACGGTCCTGTACCATTTCTGAAACCTGCACAAAAAGTTCTATTTGACGTAATGTAGTGAAATTGTAAATTACTGGCTAGACATTTCTCTTGAGTTACCACCGGCAAGTCAGTCTGCTTGGGTTCTTCAGTCATTAACACACCGTTTTCATCTTTACCCCAACCAACAACCGTACCAGATTGTCCTAAAACAAATCATAAACTAACTTTTCCCCTCGTATATTTTACCACGACTTTACCTGCAATGAAATTCAAATCAGTATCCCCCCTCCAGAGGCAAATCGGTCTAATGTATTTTGTAAACTGCAGAGGTTCATCAAGTATTAATACAGCGATATCAGCATCGCTTGTCAGGCTCTCGTAATCAGGGTGAATAACTATAGTTTCAGGCTCAACTATTTTTTCCCCCTTGACTGGTATCCACTTGTGGATGTTGAGCTTTCCCAGGATCAACAGAATCTCTTGAGGCCTCAGCTTCTTGCGGTCCTTTTCCACGCAGTGTGCGGCTAAAAAAACAAACAATACCTACATAGAGCACAGTGCCAGATATTTTTATCAGGCCTCAAAATAAAGATCTAGCGAAATAGTTGTCCAAGAAAAACAAACAGAACTCAAAAACATATCATTTTTTTGGTCAAACCATCAGGCATACACATTTTTAGGTCCTGATTGTTTTTCTTCTTTGCTGTAGCTGCAACAGAATAGGAGCTGCTGCTGCGTAAGAACTTACTTCCCTTACCTGTTACGATGTGCCTGTTGGAAATTAAAGAACCACTACAGATGTAGTTCAATCCAGTGGTTTTTACATGGAACACTGCCACCAACCAAGGATAAGCTCCTCTGGGAACGGCTCGACCATCAAAAATTAAATGGTTGGTACTTATGGATTGTCCACAGACGTCATCGAAAGGTCTGGTCGATTGCGCGCCATCTTTTAGAGCTAAATCGAATTCTTCTGGGAAATCTATTTCTGTAGTAGAAGCTTCAAATCCAGGAGGCAAAGTTGACGGTTGAATGATTGCTGGAGGTCTCAAAGTAGATGGATTTGGAGGTCTAGGAGCTGAAACAATAGTCACATACTGTCAAAATAGTCGTGAAATTGGTTAAAACAATTAAAGAGTAATAGTAGGTCCTAGAAGGAATTATAATGTAATGACAATTCCAAACGACTATGGCGTAAGATGATTCAAACCAGATAGGATGATGATAGGATGTAGATTATTTATAATGAATAACCCTGTACCATTTGTCAGTTTGATTAGGTACAAATTATTTTCCTAAAAACATCCAAACAGATTTCAGATTGCTTCCATAGTTATATAGTTTTTAAATTAAAAATGTGTTTTACCTATATAAAATAGAATGCCATTTTGTTTAATTCTATAAATGGTTACAGATACCTTTTTATACAGTGCGGTCCATATGTAATAAATAATAATAAATTCATTTGTAGCGTTATTATGTACTATATGAAAAAACCTGAAACAGGTCGATTTTTATTCTTAAATTGACAATTTACAGTATGAAAATATTATCCCCCTCCAGCACCCCTTCGGAATTATAAGCACCCCCTCGAAAATTTTAAATTACAAAGGGGGTCGTGTGGCACCTCGTTGGAAAGGGATTTTAGTCCTCTGTTCAGCAATATAAAGTTTTTTAAGTTTGGTGAAATCATAACTGAGAAAATTGATTTTTAAGATGTAAAATTTTGATAATGTCTCTAACACAAGACTTTACGTAGAGTGAAGATAATAATGTCACATAATGATTAGAATGTGTTTTTCAATGTATTTGACACTTAAATTAAATGTTCAAAATGACCACCGTTCACTTCTTGACAATAACCGAGGCGATATTGTTTGGTCTATTAAAATAAATTTAGAAATAATCAGGTATTTTCGTATCTGTTCTGCTAAATATTAGGAAAAAACTTTGAAGATATTAAAATAATAGTCAAAAAACTAAATAAACAATTGATATAAATCTAGTAGGCTGCTGTCATTTAGGTATTTAAAGTTACTAAAAGACGTCAGTATAATATTTGTGCGCGTATTAAATTTAATTATGGCTCATTTGTCCGAGACTCAAAGAATAGACATTTTAATTATGATTGGTTGTGGTAATAAAACCAGAACTCAAAAGGAGGTTTGTGAAATTTTTAATAATAAATACCCTGGTCAACACGTTTCGCAGTCTACAGTTAGCAAAATTGAAAAAAAGTTTCGTGAAACTGGACATGTAAAAAATATTGAAAAACCAGGTAGAAATGTTCAATTTACTGATGAAAAAAAAGGTAGATGTACTTCTAGAGATTGAGGAAAATCCGCATAAGACAACTCGAGAACTTGCCGCCGACAATGATGTAAGTAAATCATCTATTTTGAGAGTTCTGCATAAAGAAAAATACCACCCTTACAAAGTTCAATTGGTTCAGGAGTTAAATGAAGATGATCCTGATAGAAGGCAAGAATTCTGTGAATTGATGATGGATAGAATGAACGCAGATTTGCAGTTCATAAACAAAATAGTTTTTTCTGATGAAGCGACGTTTCATTTAAACGGAACGGTTAACAAACAGAACTGTAGATATTGGAGCAGAGAAAATCCTCACTGGATGTGTGAGGCTCACACTCAATATCCTAAAAAAGTTAACGTTTGGGCTGGTATCATTAACAATAAAATTATTGGCCCTTATTTTTTTGAGGGCACAGTTACTGGTGAGGTTTATCTAGATTTTTTGATTAACTTTTTAGTGCCTACATTACAAAGAGTTTTTCCTGATGTCAATCATCCAAATGAGATAGATCGATCTATTTACTACCAACAAGACGGAGCTCCACCGCATTTTGCACGTACTGTTAGAAGTTATTTAAACGAGGTTTTTCCCAATAGGTGGATTGGAAGACGTGGGGCGATCGAATGGCCGGCTAGATCCCCCGATTTGACTCCTCTCGATTACTTCTTATGGGGTTATTTAAAATCTAAAGTATGTTTTAATAGACCAAACAATATCGCCTCGGTTATTGTCAAGAAGTGAATGGTGGTCATTTTGAACATTTAATTTAAGTGTCAAATACATTGAAAAACACATTCTAATCATTATGTGACATTATTATCTTCATTCTACGTAAAGTTTTGTGTTAGAGACATTATCAAAATTTTACATCTTAAAAATCAATTTTCTCAGTTATGATTGCACCAAACTTAAAAAACTTTATATTGCTGAACAGAGGACTAAAATCCCTTTCCAAAGAGGTGCCACACGACCCCCTTTGTAATTTAAAATTTTCGAGGGGGTGCTTATAATTCCGAAGGGGTGCTGGAGGGGGATAATATTTTCATACTGTAAATTGTCAATTTAAGAATAAAAATCGACCTGTTTCAGGTTTTTTTTATATAGTACATAATAACGCTACAAATGAATTTATTCCATACATATAGACCGCACTGTATAGGTAGGTATATTGTCTTATAATTATTGTTAGGTTATGTTTGTGTTTGCATTCTTCCTATTAGTTTTAAATCTACTGTTCGATTTTAATTATATGGGTTAAATGTTTGTTCGTAGAATTCTTAGAACTACCATACATTATGTACTCAACCATAATTATTATTAATCTGATAAACTTTCAGCTTTGGAACAACTGTAATTTTCGTAGTCGAAAAAAAATCGTGATATCTCTCAGGCTGCATGAACCGATATAAGTACTTCTGAGTAATCAAAACTGTAAAAAAGATAAAATAACAAACTAGTCACAGGGTGTTTACTATAACATGTCTGTTCTAAACCAAACCGTTCACAAATCGGTCATTTTCGTTCGACCAGTTGGTTAATCTTCATAACGTAACGCAGGTGTGCTCGATAATCGATTGGGCGATCGGTTTTTCGATGGGTTGAAACTAACCTATCGCGATTAAATCAATAATCAATAACAGGACTTTTTAATAATAAATTAACATAATCACAAGGTATATACTGAAAATATATTCTGATAACGGTTGTCTTCTTGTTCTTGAAAGACATTTTGACCGTTATCTAAAATTATATTATAAACTTTTATCAGATAGGACTTTAATTAAAATCTAGTGTAGTTAAATTTTTATTTGTTTAGTTTTATTAACTATTATAATAAAACAAATGTAACATTCCTCTGTGAATGTAAAACTGTTTGGGTGTAAAGAGATAACAGGTTTTTTAAATACACCTGAAGGTACATTATAATAACAGGGTAGTTAAAATTTAATTTAATAACTGTAAATTATCTCACAATTTTTAGACTGTTACTTAATAATATTTTTAATAAAATGGAAATAAATTTCTTGGATTTATCATATTTAAAAATACACGTATGTCCAAAAGTTTGGAATATTTAGAAATAATATATCTACGCCTATGGTTTTTTAAAAACTCTGGTTGATATTTATTTTAAAGCGTTTTTAAATCAAAATAATACTAAATTTGATACGTTTTTGTACCAATTTGGTCATATTTAATTGATTTGGGTGCTTTCACATTATTCCAATTCTTGTTTAAATTTTATTTCAGCTGTTTAAAAATGCCCAGAGACATAATATCATATTTTAATAGGTCTAGAGTAATTGCTTTGTTACAACAGGGCTTTGGTCAAAGTGATATCGCGAATATTGTTGGTGTTACTCAGGGTGCTGTATCTAAAATTAAAAAAAAAATTTCAAGACACAAATGATGTGAACGATCGTCCCAGAAGTGGCAGAAGTCGATGTACAACAGCAGCACAAGAACGGCAGATAACATTGATAGCTCGAAGAAATCGACAGGAATCTACAAGTGGCATATCCAAAGAAATTGCTAGACTTGAAGGAAGGACTGAATATCTCAAGACAAACAATTACACGAAGATTAAATGCGGTAAATTTGTATCGCAAAAGACCTCTACGTGTTCCCAAACTAACCTATCAACAAAAAATTGTAAGGTTGCAATAGGCTCAAGAAATGTTACACCATGGTCCTAACTGGAATTACGTGATGCTCTCTGATAAATCAAGAATTCGGTGTTTTCTATTTTTTTCAAAATCATGCAGAATGACAGAGCAGCAATCAATTACCTCAAAAACCAAAAAAACTTAAATTAAAAAAATTTTGTTGCATTGTTATTCCATCCTCAAATTCAAATTCAAAAATTTGCCGCGTAAACGACTGTTGACGTCACTACTCATATGTGTCATTGAAAGCGCCATCATTTTATTGTAAACAGTGTATCTGCGAGATTGTGCGAAGTTTTTTATTTATATTTATTCTCTCTTTTCTTTATTTTTTGTTGATTTTCATAAAAATAAGTCAGTTATACATTTTTTAATGCAAAAAGCACAATATAAGTATTTACGCTGTTGCTTTTACATTTCGAAATTCAGCTGCATTGAAACCTAACCTAACCCAACCTAACCTAACCATGAAAATGTCTAAGGATGGTAAATTGTTTGACAATGCTTTCACAAACCTTACTGACGACATTTTATGATTGCATAACACAAATAAAACCAATAATTCACAATAAAATCAGAAATAAAGGCCGGTTCATGCAACGAACATTATAATTCCATTAACATTACATTATAATTACACTTTCACTAAAAAAATGTTGTCGTTCATGCAAGACTTTATTACATTATAAATTCTGTATTAGCGCATGCGTATATTGTCCACTATTGACACTTGAAACTTATGTTGTTTTATACATCTGCTACAATATTCAAAAAGTTCAAGTTGTTATACTACTATTCTATTTTTGATTTTGTTAAAATATTTTTTATTGCTTGTAAAACCGGCCTTCAATATCAACATAACCTAAACATAGGAATTTTGACATAAATACGAATTCACATTTCCATGCTAACGTAATGCGCATGCGCTTTTACTATTTCCACTAAGAATATAATGTAATGTAAATGAAAAGTTGAAAGTTCCCAACTTCTTAGTGTGCTTAATGTAATTGTAATGCCTTAATGTGTTGCATGAACGCCTCCACTATAAATAATTGGGTGCTCAAATTTTCTTAATGATAATGTAATTATAATAAACGTGGCATAAACCTGCCTTTAAAGTCCAACTCTCTCAATTACCACACATTAAATGTAAACAAACTGTCATCGATATGAGTTTTGACGTCACGACCGTTTCGACTTTTGAATTTATGGATTTTAACTTACTTTCAATTTGATATTATATAAAAAATAACCAGAATTGTTGCGTTGTAATGAGTTAAGGATTAAATATTTATAATTTACTATATTATGATTACAAAGGAATTTCATTGATTTATTTCTAATGAAAAGACCGAATTGGCTTGGTTTCTCATTCGAGAAGAATGCTAGTTTGGAGGGCCCCAGGACGACAAGCCCGATTAGAAACAGCCCAACTATGTGTTCCATTTGAAGGTAGGAGTATTATGGTTTGGGGTGGTATTATGAGGGGTACGCCTCTCCTGGTTTTGGACAGTTTTAAATCCTGTTGTGCGTCTATTCCGGGGGGCGGTAGGTGATGGATTTGTGTTTATGCACCTCCACATCGAACAGCTGCAGTACAAAATTTTTTGGAAGAAGAAGGAATATCCACATTAAGATGGCCATCAAATTCCCCTGACATGAACGTCAGTGAACAAGCCTGGGACATTCTTAAAACACGCATTAAGACGCGAAACCCTCCCCCAATTAGTCTACGAAAACTGAAAGATGCTGCTCGCGAAGAATGGGAGAGAATTCCGCAAGCCCAGCTCGACCATTTAGTCCATAGCATGCCACATCGCCTACAACAGTCATGCATACAGGCCCATGGAGGAAATACTGATTATTAATTTTATTTAAAAACTTTTTTTTAATTTATTTATAATACCGATTGCAAAACAAAGTTTGACGTCTGTCAAAATAATTACTGTAGCTGTATTGACCTTACAGTGTAATCAGTAGTCAGACACTCAAATTTGGGATGAAAATCAATGAAAAACTTACTTCCGATATTTTCTTGACTGAAAAATGGGTTTCCCTTATAAATATCAGAAGGATTAGGATGTTGAGTGTCTGGTTTTGGGTCAGACTGTGGTGTAGCTTCTGGTCTTGATGCAAACTCAGGTCTTGGACGAGGACCTGGCCATAGCCCGGGTTCTGGTCTCGGCCGAACACTTTGTTGGTTAGGTGGCAGAGTAGGACGAAAATTAAATTTATTTCTATCCACATCCCGGTCGGGTGGCTTTGGTCTTCCAAATTCATCCAACTGGTAGTAATAAACTAAAACCAACAACCAAATTTACTATACTTAAAACTCTAAATAAGAAAATACAGAAATCGTAATCATAGCAACTTTAAAATACCACTGTACATTTTTTTGGTAACAATAAACAAATTAAAGGAATAAAATCAATAACAAACACGTACCGTCTATGGGTTTATCCGCATTGACATGGGAAATAAAATTATTTTCTGGTGGTGGTACGTTGGAAGTAGACAAGGGTTGTACATTCACCCGCAGCGTATGCTGTAAATTCACCGTAGTGATTACCGGCACTAGATTCACTAAAATAAAAAGAACACTCAATTTCACTACTAACATCCTCGTTAATATGGCGTCTGTACTTTAGAATCATCAAATTACACTGTTCAATTGTCAATAAGCAAAAGTGTATAATTTTTAATTGATATAATATAAAAACTTGACCGGCCTGAAGGTAAATTTTAAATAGACAACATAAATAATATAAAATAAATTCAACTGCACCAAGTAATTTATGAGTGTTTCGGTGATATACTTCGTATGTATAAAACAGAATTATTTAAACCGTATTTTAGATTTTTTTAAGCTAAATGGGAGGATATGTTTTAAAGTCAATTTAAAATGCGAGTTTAACGAAATTTTAAATAAAAGAAATTTGTTGTATTACTGTGTGAAAGTCCATCTTATTACTTCCAATTTTTGATTCGAAAAGTACGTTTTTAAATTTAATATCTGTACCTAGCTACAAAGAAACAAAACGTAATTGAATTTAAAAACGTAATTTACAAATAAATAGTGGAAGTTTCATTTAACCGTTTAGTTGTTTGTTGTTCTTAAATAAAAGAATTTAATACTTTTTTTACCCTCTTCCAAAGATCTTCAATTCTAGGGTCTGTACGAAAAAAAATCTTAATTAGGATTGCAACGGCATTGTTTTCTTCAAAATCTTTAATTTTTTATTAAATATTCCATAGATAGGTCCTGAAACCGTTCTTGGAATGGCAAATACAGGGTGTCCATCTATAAACTGACACATTTTAACTGCTTATAAGTCGAGAACGAAAAATGACAACAATGTGCGGTTTTCACAGAACTTCATCAATATCTTTAAAGTTTTTTTTGACAGTGTTGCCAAGTTTCAAAATTTACCTGAAATAGGAGAGAAAAAATTGATGATTTTCAAAGGCCGATTTCTCAAAAATTTTCAAAAAGGTGTCATTTACTAAGACAATTTATACATTTTCGGAAAGGGGATTTAACAGGCTTTCATGTGCAATTAAAACGTACAGGGTGTTACATTTAAAATTTTTGAGAAATCGGCCTTTGAAAATCATCAATTTTTTTCCTCCTATTTCAGGTAAATTTTGAAACTTGGCAATACTGTCAAAAAAACTTTAAAAATATTGATGAAGTTCTGTGAAAACCGCACATTGTTGTCATTTTCCGTTCTCGACTTATAAGCAGTTAAAATGTGTCAGTTTATAGATGGACACCCTGTACATTGAAAAAAGCAGCAAATGGGTACAAAAAAGTCTGTTGGACACTTTTATCCAAACTAGGTTTCAAATACTGCAAAGTCGACAAAGGGTAAGTTATTATGGAATCCCAACGGATTAGGCAATGGCGTTTTGAATATTTGACTGCTATAAGTGATTACAGGTCTTTACAAAGACCAATAATCTATTTGGATGAGACCTGGTATGATACCGGCAAAAGGATGGACCGATGGAATAGTGCGATGACAATCTAAAGCTCCATCAAACAAAGGAAAACGGATCACGATTATTCATGCTGGATCAGAAGATGGTTGGATTCCAAACAGTTTGGATCTTCGGCGAAGAACATTCAAGATTCGTCGTTGGATTACCACAAAGATACTACAGCCTAATTGTTCGAAGATTGGTTCAAAAACACTTTACTGCCAAATATTCCCCCGCATAGTGTCATAGTTATGGACAATGCCAGTTACCACAGTCGCCATTTGAAGAAGGTTCCAGGCTCTTCAAAAACAAAATCGGAAATCCAGGAATTTATGCTCCAAACCACCATGTACTTTGAAGAAGGCTATAAAAAATGTAGCTTTTAGAGGTTGTAAAGACATTTAACATACAGAAGACATATGTATGTGACACAATTGACGCATCCAAAGGACATACAGTTCTTCGTCTTCCTCCTTACTACTACGTATTCAACCCGATTGAGCATATGTGGAGAAAACTAAAGAACAAAGTGCGGGCCCAAAATACTGTACCTACATTATGTCCTTTGCATTAATCTGGCAAAATATAGATGACCCAGACGTTAATTATTGGAAAAGAACAATAAACCATATTATAAAAGTGGAGGATTCATACAGGACATTTCATACTAACATAGAACCCCTTATAATTAATGTAGACGACGATAGTGATAGTGAAACTGAATTTATATATTAACATATTTAAATTTTTATTAACTTTTATTGTGAATATCCTTTATAATGCATTTCTATTAAAAAATTATTTTTGTAAATTTAATCCTGACCTGCATTCTTTACCCAAGTCGAAAAGACACAAAGCAGGCTGCATTGTAAAAATGTTCCTTTAAAAAAACAATTAAGACAGCTGACAATACGTAAACGGCCAGATTAAAATATTTACTAGCGAATCAGTGCAATTGATTTTATTGGAAATGCGAATAAGATATTTGAATATAATAGTTTAATCAATTACAACATAATATATTTACTTGGAATTCTAGGACCACTACATATCAAATTTCCATTAACGAGTATCTGCGTTATTTTGGGAACTATGTCGTGCCAAACAGGAAAATGTAAATAATAAAGGAGTGGTTGTCCGTTGGCTACTGTAGCTGCAGCTGTTTTGTAGTTTGCTAATTCCAGTTTTCCATTGTATCCCTGAAATATGTTATTGTACGTGTCACGAAAAATCGTTTCGACTAAACTAAAGGATAATAATGAAAGCAATTACAGTTCATTTATTTGGAGTTGGCGGTTAGGAAAAGTCTTTAACTCGTAAAATGTTGTAAACAAGACCCTAAATTACTAGCGCACGTACTTGTAGTCATAATACGATATTTAGAATATTTTGTTTTACGATTTTTCTAGTTATTTTTCATGAACCACCCTTTCTTAGGCTTTGAAGGATTTTCAGTTACAATGAATTCACTGTGTTGCCAACTCCAAACAAATGAACTATAAGTTATAAAACCCGAGACTGCAATAAACAACCTGATTTTTGTGTAGAAAAAGAAGCAAATCTACACAGGATTGAAATTTTAAAAAGTAGAATTATATTATACAGGATGTTTCAAAAAAAAGGTAACAACGTCTCTAGGATAGGTAAAAAACTGAAAAATAATTGGGGTTGGCTTAGTGAAATTTTTTTCTAACGCCATCCGTTTTCAAGATAAAGGGCGTTGAAGAAAATGAAAAATTACACATTTCTTACGATTTTGCCGAAACTACTGGCACCATTGCAATGAAATTTTATACGAATATGTTTTGGAAGCTGATATATCCCATGAATTTGTTTTTATAACTAACTCTCATAGAGGGCGCTAGTTACACGATTCATACAACGTATTATTCAACATAACTTTTTTTAGGGTAGAATTATTAGTCAAAACTCCAAGTGAACATAAACATAGTTTAATTCTACACCAAAAAGGTACTCTTGGTAAAACTCGATATTATGTACCGTTTTCGGAATATTTTGATTTGAAAATTATGAAGTAATAATCGCTCCTGGTATAAACTAATGATAAAGTTCGCTTTTCTCTAAGTTTGCCATGTAAAATTGACATTTATTGATTGTTATGACAATAAGTCAACAATAAATAGAGTTTTGAAACCTTGTTATTTGTAAAATTAGATATTGTTAAACAAAATGTACTCAAATGTTGAATACACCGACATGTTATTAACTTTAGGCGAGTGTTTAGGAAACTCTAGTGCAGAGTGGTTATTACTTCATAATTTTCAAATCAAAATATTCCGAAAACGGTACATAATATCGAGTTTTACCAAGAGTACCTTTTTGGTGTAGAATTAAACGATGTTTATGTTTACTTGGAGTTTTGACTAATAATTCTACCCTAAAAAAAGTTATGTTGAATAATACGTTGTATGAATCGTGTAACTAGCGCCCTCTATGAGAGTTAGTTATAAAAACAAATTCATGGGATATATCAGCTTCCAAAACATATTCGTATAAAATTTCATTGCAATGGTGCCAGTAGTTTCGGCAAAATCGTAAGAAATGTGTAATTTTTCATTTTCTTCAACGCCCTTTATCTTGAAAACGGATGGCGTTAGAAAAAAATTTTACTAAGCAAACCCCAATTATTTTTCAGTTTTTTACCTATCCTAGAGACGGTGTTACCTTTTTTTGAAACACCCTGTATACAGCATAATATTATAGCTGTCCATACACATTTATGATGAGATTAATCAAGTTTTGCAACCTTAAAAAGTTGTGGTAAACTTACTTACTTTGACTGAATTTCCGATAGACATTTGTAGGTTTAATTGTAAGAAATTTGTGGGTTCCGTAACTACTTGCAATTCTCCATAGAGTCCACTGTGTTCGTCGTATTTGTATTGAAAGACGTCTGGACAAGGACTTTGTACGTTTTGAGATCTAATACTTTTAAGTATTGTCATATAAATAAAATAAGTTAAAATAAAATCTAGTTTAAAGCTCATTCTATATAGAAATAATAAAAATATATAATATAATAAATAAATAAATATTCTTAATTAAATTTATAATAAATTAATACTTCTGAGGTCTGTACAAGTAATAATAGGGCTATAAATAACTTATCTAACGTTGTTTAGGAAAGATGGAGGTAGAAGACAAGCGTCGAAATCTGTAAATAAACAAATGAAATCACACATTAATGTAGACACTAATTTTTACCTTGATGATTTAATTTTTTGCCTAATTGAATATACGATTATTCACTGATTATTGACATTGACAATTTTTATTGACTTTTATTGTTAGATAATATTAACGCAACAAGAATTACTATAAATAACTATTTTATGCAAATTATATCTTTTATCATCGAAAGAATAACAATTAAGTTGAAGTTGTCTATAAACTGCAGGTGTTCTTTAATAAATACAATTTCAAACCGAATATCTATAGGACTGACTGTTTGTGTGCAGTGGGATTCCACAAGGTTCCGTTTTGGGGCCCATTCTATTTTTTTGTACCTATACATTGTTGACGGACACGTAGAACAATATGGTAATTCAGAATTTTTGATAATTTTGAACATTTTTGTCGTACTCACTTGCTTTAAAAGTTTTTAATCCAAAATACATTGAAATAATGTACACCCCACTTGAAATTATTTCAAAATATTTGAAATATGTGAAATATTTTTGAAATATTTGAAATATTTTTGAAATATTTGAAATATTTTTGAAATATATGAAATATTTTTGAGATATTTGAAATATTTTTGAAATATTTGAAATATATTTGAAATAATTGATATATATTTCAAATTTTTGAAATAATGTACACCAAAATAGGGCGTGTCGGCCCCCTCGGTAAAAGCATAAAATATACTTTTTTTGTTTTGCACCGACTATATGAATATGTAATTTTTCGATTATTGGGTATAATAGGGTGTGTAAATAATGTTGTTATCAAACTGGAGTTAGAACCTTCACAGAGACTGCGGAATGAAGATTCTGCCAGGAAGATTATGAAACTAGACTAAGAATCAATAAAATTGGTTTGTATCAACTCGAGCCTAGGGACTTCATGTGTCGCCAATCTAACTTAACCTAACCTAACCTAACCTAACCTAACCTAACCTAACCTAACCTAACCTAACCTAACCTAACCTAACCTAACCTAACCTAACCTAACCTAACCTAACCTAACCTAACCTAACCTAACCTAACCTAACCTAACCTAACCTAACCTAACCTAACCTAACCTAACCTAACCTAACCTAACCTAACCTAACCTAACCTAACTCAAACCTAGCCTAACCTAACCTAACCTAACCTAACCTAACCTAACCTAACCTAACCTAACCTAACCTAACCTAACCTAACCTAACCTAACCTAACCTAACCTAACCTAACCTAACCTAACCTAACCTGTGAGTTATTCACACTGCACTACTTTATGGCACATTATCTCAATTTCGTCCACATTTACAAATTCACGCACACCTTTATGTTAAAATTAATATTCAACATAAACTAGCTGTTTCGCTGATGCCAACTGTCATTAATGTCAAAAGTTCAGATTTTGTCTGGCACTATTTTTGCATTTATTATTCAATGCCGACTGTATATACTAATAAATCTATAAAATTTGACATTTAATTTGTTTATGTATAACTAAAAAGCGTTTTGAGTGATAATGACTTCCTTGTAAATATATTGTTTTAAATCTATTTATTATTACATTAATATTGAACAATTTTTACAATGGTATTGAATAACAATATTGATTAATGATATTTTATAAATAATTAAAATACATCTAATCAAAAATACCTAAATCTTCCTTAAAAAAATGTTAAAGCATTGATTTTAATATTACCTGTATATAAATAAAAACAACTAGTTTTTTTTCATTTTAACAATGGTCAACGGCTTTTTAACCGATTTTGTTTATTACTATTATTATTATTATTATACGAATGTAGGTTTTATTTGTTTATTTTCAATTTAATGATACCGTCTGACCAAATAGACTATCAGCTGACTAACTGAAATACTTTAACAAAATGAAAAATAACGGAAAAATTAATTGAAAATCTAAAATTGGCTATAATTAAGTCTAATAAATGCATATTTTATAAATTAACTGTTCCTGTTGACATTTAAACAATCAAATGAATATTACTTACTTGTTTCAACCCTTTAAAAATTTGAGTTTGGAGTCAAAAAACGTGTTTCTTTTTAAATGTCACACTGTAGGGATCACAAAAAAATTCCCAGCATCTTCATCACCACAACATTCGAAATGATTCATGTTTACACTAAAAATTGGCGTTGATTAATCGCACCACGGCCACGACTAATATTAATACGAAAGGATCAATTGAAGCACAAGTCCTGTTAGCTCGGTTTTCAAGTTTAAGTTCAAGTTTTTTGAAATTCTAGTTTGTAAACAATAATTGTGTGGTAAGTAGAGAAAGCCGTAAGTTGAAGATGACGATGACGGAGGCTTTCTTGTCGGTTATTTTTTTAAGAATGGAAGTAGATAATACCATAATACATAATCATATTGTGTAGTTTGCATTCTGGGTCTGGGAAATCCTGCAAAGATCACGCCCACTCAATTCAATGGGAGGGGTAAAATCAAATAAAGAGGAATATACAGGGTGTCCCGAAAAGGATGGTCATAAATTATACCACAGATTCTGGGGTCAAAAATATGTTGATTGGACCACACTTACCTATATACAATAGTGCACACAAAAAAAGTTACAGGGTGCTAAAGTTAAAAATTTAAATAATTTTTTTACATTACTCTAAAACGGTCTAACGTTAATGTATGAAAATTTCCTGACTATTGACTGAAACAGGCACTTTAAAAAAGCAAGTTCTCAGTAATAGTGGTCGTCCAAAAGACCTTGCGAATGCAGATGATATAATAGAAATTGTTGACGAACATCCGGACACGAGCGGCTGAATTAAGAGTACCTCGTATGAAGGTATGGAGAACAGTTAAGGACTAGTTACTTCACCCCTTCCAGATTTTTGTTTCTGGGGATATATGAAAGAAAATGTTTATTCTGTGGAAATAACCAGTGAGGATCAACTGAGGCACCTAATTTTACAAATTGCTATACTGTATTTGAAAATCAAGAGAGAGTAAATTCCCAGAATAAAAACTAATTCGGTATGCAAAACTATAGTACAGTACGTGCGGTAAAACTTCAATATTTGTAATGCATTCTAAATTGTTTTTGTTAATTTCAATACAAAATTTATTAAATTTCTTGGACTATCACATTATTTTATGATCTTTTATTGTTACTACAGTAGGCCTAAGAGGATTAACGTGCGTCATAGGCGTGACCAGATTAGAAAGGGATAATTGTTATTTAACGACCTCCGAATGGCAACAGCTTCTAATGACAGATATTTTGACTTAAATAGTGCTTAAGTTTCTAGAAATGCAGTTATTTGATTTTCGATAAACGTGACAAATAGTAGTGACTAAAAATGGAAGCAGTTTGTGAGTATACGCCAGTGAAAAAATTAAAACTAGACCATTTATCGCTCAATGTAAAGAGTGCTGTAGTGAATGTGTACCACTATTTTAAACATCAAAATCTCTCAAACACTATTGACAGTGTAGTTGAAACAACATCTAAGGCAATGGGATATGGAAAATCTACAATATATAGAGTTCTAAAGGAGGAAACATCAGGTGGAGTAACCTCACCAAAGCCGAAACCAGGTAGACAAAAACTATTAAAAGTCAACGTGGACGAGTTTTTAAAAAATGCTATTCGTAAGCTTGTTCACTCATTTTTTATAAACAAGCAAATACCAACTTTACATAAAGTTTTGCAAGCCATTACGAATGATGTTTATTTACCAACAATAAGCCGGGATAAACTATAGAAAACGTTACATGAGTTAAACTTTAAATTTGCTAATTGATTCTGAAGAAATTGTATGTTGGAGAAGACAGTACCTCAGAAGAATACAACAAGTTAAAGCTCAAAATAAAAAAATTTATTATTTAGATGAAACATGGGTAAATGAAGGACATTGTGTAGGAAGAGTTTGGAAAGACAAAAATATAAAATCATTCCATCAAGCTTTTCTAGAAGAATATACTACTGGTTTTAAGGAACCTATAGGAAAAGGTAAAAGATTAATTATTTATCATATAGGCACTACAAACGGTTTTCTTGAGAATGGTTTACTCTTATTTGAATAAAAAAAACCGTTGATTATCACGAAGAAATGAATGGAGACGTGTTTGAGGAATATTTTGAACAGATGATTCAATTCATACCAAAAGGATCGGTTATTGTAATGGACAATGCAAGTTACCACTCCAGATTACTTGAACCTTTACCAACCACTAAATGGAAAAAGGATGAAATTGCAAAATGGTTATCTTCTAAAAATTTAGCCTTTGACAATACAATGCTGAGGGCAGAATTGTTAACTATTACTAAAAAACAAGCAAAATTATAAAAAACATAATATTGAGGAGATAGCCAAAAAACAAGAAATTGAAATCCTTCGTTTACCACCCTACCATTGTGAGCTAAATCCGATAGAATTGATATGGGCTCAAGTTAAAGGTTATGTTGCCAGAAATAACACTACTTTTAAATTATCAGATGTTAAAAATCTCTTCAATAAGGCAATATCTGAAGTAACAAGTGAAAATTGGCAAAAATGTATTAGACACGTTACAGAAATAGAAAAAAAAAATGTGGGAGCTAGATAACATAATTGATATTACTATAGAGCCCATTGTAATTTCTCTAGAATCAGATGGTGAATCTTCTGACATCTTCTTTAATTTTATTTTTAGATTTTTATTTTTTAAGATTTAATATTGTCGTATTTTTTGCATGTTGCTCGTCAAATTTTATCCTTGCGGTTGGTTTTTTTTCTCATATACCTACTTAATTGTTTTTTAGCTCCTCATATTAATTTATAAGTAATTGTAATTATCTGTACATATTATATACATATTTTGTAAATAAACATATGCCTAAAACAAAATGCCTAAAATAATATTGACTTTTTCTTCATTTTACCCAAATTAAATTACTACTTACGAATTATGTTTATCTATCTAAAATTGGTAATCTAGGTATAAATAACTAAAACAAATTAAATATTTCTATTTCCATATTAATTTAATTTTGAAAACGCACGTCTATGGTTTACTGACTTTAACACTGATAACTGCAAAACATTCCTGGGAATTTACTCTCTCTTGATTTTCAAATACACTATAACAAGTTTCGACAAAAACATTTAATTTTTCAAAATATTCGGTATTCCTTGTTGAAACGATGTAGAACTTGTATATAGGAAGGAGGAGGTCATATTGAACACTTGTTGAGTTAAGGCAAATATCTTGTTTGTTTATAAATTGTAATTTAATAATAAAGATGTTTTTAATATTTGTGAAAATGTAGTTTAAATATTTATTACTGAAATTGGCATTTTAAAGGATGGCTGTATCTTCCATAATAAAATATTTACAAAGAAATACAGAGAGAAACAAAAGTTTAAGAATAGACGTTGGATTCCAGTGGCGGTCCATATTTTGTTAAATTATAGCCCTAAAAAAAGTTGGAGGGTGAGAGGGGTGTTGATCCCCTCTGAAAATCCATAATAAATCAAAATAATTGAATGCAACTGTTTCCAATTTATTAGGTACTCTCTAATAGTAGTTCCTATAAATTTTCATACATTAACGTTAAACCGTTTTAGAGTAATGTTAAAAAAAATATTAAAAATTTTAACTTTAGGACCCTGTAACTTTTTTTCTGTGCCCTATTGTATATAGGTAAGTGAGGTTCAATCAACATATTTTGGACCCCAGAATCTGTGGTATAATTTATGACCATTCTTTTCGGGACACACTGTATAATTGACGTTACAATTAATTTTATTAAATGTTAATTATTCTGATAGAAAGCTGTATAATTAATAAGAAATCTATAAATGTTTTATTTACATTTGATTTAAAAGTTGATTTCTAAACCTCTGTAAGTCCATATTTTGTTTTTATTGTCACCCTATAAATACATGGTTATTATTATTATTTCAATATTAATTGTTTATTTATAACGTAAATTATACATGCTGTTTTAATTGTTTCTAGAAATAAACATTGTAAAAGCTGAAGATTTGTCCACTGTACATAAAATATCTTTGTTGACCCCATTGTAAAGTTCAAGTGTACATTCTTTAGTACTTTCTTGTAAAGTATATACAGAGATATTTCGTTGCCTTTTGAAGGCAATACGTAAAATATAAATTAAAACTGTAATAATGGAGGCCACAGCCGGAATTTGAACTTTAATACCCAGTCGCTTTAATAATAGCATATTATCACCTCCTGCATCAACTAATATAGTGGCTGCGAATCTTCTAAATTGCTTTGGTTTCGGCAGCTGAAGGTATTCAGCAATTTTACGTGGTGTACTACCGTTTGTGTTTATCCCCACAACCTGTTTTGTACATTTTTTAACAAATTTTTTGTGGCAGCTTGAGCTTTTTCTAATATCTCACGCGGGGTGCTCATAATGTCATCATTTTCACTACCAGAAGACATTTTTTTAGGGGACAGTGGGATTTTTGAAGTTTACAGACATGGGCGTAGAAAAAAGTATTTTTGTTATTCTGTTTTATGCTGTTAATACGTAGGTGTATTTTTTTCAAATTAGTTTTTCATACGTTGGCATTCAACTTCTCTTACGTAAATTTATTTGTATATATAACATGGACAGCTGTTCTATATACCCTAATGAGTCTTATTGCTGCATACTTTGTTTCCCAATTTAAAAAAAAGTCATCTAATGCATGAATGATTTATTTTTTACTACCTGGATTGTATTATTTTTCAAAAAAGACACTGTTGATGTAGATATACAGTCACTAATATCATCCTCACTACTAGATTTATACGAGTACTTTTGTATTTTCGGAATTTCACTCGTTTTTTTTGTTTAGTGTGTCAACAAAAATAACATGCATTTAAATTAAATTCATCTACTTCTTTTTTGTAATCAGACGGTGGTTCCCATTTTCTTTAAAATTCATCTCACGTTGATTTATAGAAAATTTCAAATTTAAATTTCATATTATCGCAGTATGCATAATAAATAACAGTTAATACAAACAAATAATAAATTAAGTAGCATTCAATGATAATTAAAACCCGATAGGAACTGTGGCAGTAGGTAAATAAAAATTGCTGAAAATTTTATTAGGAATCTATCCAAAATATTTCTAAAGGTTAGGAGAAATTTTTACAATAGAATTATTAAATATGTTGATGTTAACTAACTATATTTTTTGTTACACTAGTTTAAACAAATAATTGTTTCAGTACGTTATTTTATGTATTCATCAAGTTATTTCATGATTAAAATCATTATTCTGTTTTGTCATTTTAAAACTGAAATTAATATGAAAAAATCATTTGAAACTTACCCTCTGGTAATAGAGAAAAACTATCTTTTAAACCTGTTTAAAATAACCTAATATTAGTAAACTCTTTGCCAAGTAGATATGATTAAAAAATATTGGAGGGTGTCAATACTATGAGCTATAATCATTTAGAACATTTAAGCTATGGATAATTATTAATGAAACACCCTGTATACGGAATATATCCGCTATATTTAAGTCCATTTTTTTAAAATTCAATCCGGATTTTGCATTGTTTTTTCATAACTCGAAGTTGCTAATATGGTTTTCACAATTTTTTTGTTCAGACCACAAACTTAAAAATTGTACATTGTGAAGTACCTTGTATAACAAAAGCTGACTTCAAATAATTACAAACGAATACGTAACAATCATTGTATTATTTTTTTTATAAGACATCATTAAATAAACAAGAATTAATAGTATGATTTGAAACGGGGCGGTCCTAAAATTGCACGAATTCATCGACAATAATTTAAATGGTATTTAATTTAAAACCTACAATAAAGAATTTACAATTATTAACAATTAATCATTGTTATACAGCGGTGTATACAGTGAATCTTGTTCAATACTTTTGTAAATAGATAAATGAATGTTGTTCACGTACTTCACTGGATTATTACAAACTAAATGATATGGAATTAATAACTTATATTTACAATGAAATTACCATAAACATAAAACATTCACGCATCTTTTTATTCATCATCACAATAATATTTCTGTGTTAAAATTGACGTTAAAAATATATTCATACTCAAATATTGTATGTAAACTTTTATTCAGTCAATTAATTAAATCTTTACTGTTAAAAATAAAATTTCTATAAAAAAAGTTACTTATATCATTATATTTAAATGAAATAAAAACACGGGTCTACTTGGAAAATGTAGATTAATGTACAAATAAGTCTTGAAGACCTTTTTTGCAAAATAAAGATTAAATTGAAAAGGAAATCCATCTCTCAAATGTGGATGATGTAGATAATCGAAGTAATAAAACTCAAAGTCTATCCACAACGTTTAATAGTGAGGTTCAATAGTTAGTGCAACATGTTTCGGTCTTTAGACCATCATCAGGCTGTATGTGCAGAACGTAGGAATTGTAAATAATTTAAATTTAAAACTTAAACATCCATAAATAAGTGAAGAATAATGGATGAATAAGAGAGTTAATATATATAAAAGAAGAGGAAAAAGAACTTTAGAAGTTATTTAGATAGAGAATGATGGTTGTGTTGGTTAGATTAAAGTGGATAGAAATGTGGGGCCATATTCATACTAAGAAAATTGTATCAAGAAAATTCAATTAACAAGTTTTACATTACTAAAAGAAACAAGAAGAAAAGAATATAAGTGGAGGGATAAAGAAATGATTGTAAAAAACAATCAAAAAAAGGAGAGATCCATGAAAGAGGTTCGATCTCCTTATAATCAAGAAGACAGGTCGATCCCAAACCGTGAGTAAAGGTTCTTGTTAGTCTTCTCAATCTAAACGTTGTGGATAGACTTTGAGTTTTATTACTTCGATTAAATAAAGATTATATTTAAAGGATGTAGACTACAGGAACCTGAGGAACATATGATATGTCTCAAAGTGGCTTTAGTTGCTTAAAAATTTAAATTGGGATGTTAATTGGGCAGCAAAACAACCAACTGACAATATACACATATGTCCAAAAGTTTGGAATATTTAGAAATAATATATCTACGCCTATGGTTTTTTAAAAACTCTTGTTGATATTTATTTTAAAGCGTTTTTAAATCAAAATAATTTTAAATTTGATTCGTTTTTGTATTAATTTGGTCATATTTCATTGATTTGGGTGCTTTCACATTATTCCAATTCTTGTTTAAATTTCATTTGAGTTGTTTAATAGGTCTAGAGTAATTGCTTTGTTACAACAGGGCTTTAGTCAAAGTGATATCGCGAATATTGTTACTCAGGGCGCTGTATCAAAAATTAAAAAAAAATTCCAAAGCACAAATTTAATGATGTGAAGTATCGTCCCAGAAGTGGCAGAAGTCGATGTACAACAGCAGCACAAGACCGGCAGATAACATTGATAGCTCGAAGAAATCGACAGGAATTTACAAGTGGCATATCCAGAGAAATTGCTAGACTTGAAGTACTGAATATCTCAAGGCAAACAATTACAGGAAGATTAGATGCAGTAAATTTGTATCGCAGAAGACCTCTACGTGTTCCCAAACTTACCTATCAACAAAAAATTGTAGGGTTGCAGTGGGCTTAAGAAATATTACACCATGGTCCTAACTGGAATTACGTGATGTTCTCTGATGAATCAAGAATTGGCTTGGTTTCTGATTCGCGAAGATCGTTAGTTTGGAGGGCCCCAGGACGTCAAGCCTGATTAGAACCCCAACCACGTGTTCCATTTGAAGGTGGGAGTATTATGGTTTGGAGTGGTATTATGAGGGGTACACGGACGCCTCTCCTGGTTTTGGAGAGAAGAATCACTGGTGCTGTGTATTCCGGGGGGCAGAGGTGATGGATTTGTGTTTATGCATGACAATGCACCTCCACATCGAACAGCTGCAGTACAAAATGTTTTGGAAGAAGAAGGAATATCCACATTAAGATGGCCATCAAATTCCCCTGACATGAACGTCATTGAACATGCCTGGGACATTCTTAAAACACGCATTAAGAAGCGAAACCCTCCCCCAATTACTCTACGAGAACTGAAAGATGCTGCTCGTGAAGAATGGGAGAGAATTCCGCAAGCCCAGCTCGACCATTTAATAGATAACATGCCACATGGATATAATTGATTGTTACATTAATTCGATCATTTAATTTTTTAATCACGTGATGATAATCTGCTCTTTAAACCATGCAATACTTTTTAGCAAAGCCAAACTCATTTTTTCTTTGTTTCTTTCAAATAACAGAGGATAATAATATACCTACTAAGATACAAATACACTGCTACAGTTTATAATAGATACTGTTGTTTATTTTTAAAAAGCACAATGAGGCAAATAAATATTAACCTTATTAAAAAAATTAGTTTATTGTCTAAAAAATACATAGTAAACTACAACTTTTACTACAGTTTTTTATATATAAAACGTAATAGAAACAGTATATTTATCAGAAAAACCTATCCTATTACTGTAAACGCTATTTGAATTAATTAAAAGGTGATTTGTTATTTAAAAATAACAACCAATCATTATTAAAATCGAGTTAAATTTCACAGTCCATGAATAAGTTTTAAAAGAATCTACATGAAATAAATAAGATGCAGCAATGAAGTATTAACCTTTACTTTGTGGAAGTCCATCTTATTAAAAACATTAACAATAAAACCTACTGACCTAGTGAGGTCTAAATTACAAAGACACAGGTAGTAAATGTAGTAAAAAATCCTGAACAAAATGCCGAGGGCTAATAATGTAGGTGGTTGCACTAGAATATTTTATTTTTCAAAGAAGCAAAGTCCAAAACAAATGGATAAACTGAAAACTGATGAAATACACACGGCAGAGGTGAAAACCTTAAAGAAGAGTCCGCGAAAGGCTCGTATTCTGTTTCCATTTCTGCTCAACTTAAACTCCCCACATTATTAGAGAAGCCTATGATGACGTGGAAGAAGAGATATCAATAAATAGTAAGGGGTAAATCAATCGTCGTTTAAATGAAACTCACAAGAGATTAGATGTCGTATAGCAAAAGCCTGAAGCACCTTCAGCTCCATGGGCTCTGTAGAGGCACCAAAATGAGGTTCTTGAAATTTTGTTGTTGAAATAATAATGGAAAAATATATAAAACATTAGAGAGAGTACCAACTTTGGTTTCAGAAGTGGAGTAGGGATAAGAAAAGCACTATTTTTCTAAATCCCTAATCTCTATTGGACCCAGCAAGCTGAAATAATCGTAGAACATAGCGAAAGGTTATACAGGGTGAGTCATAACTATTGGGACATAGACTAAGGACAGGTTATTTGGACCAAAATATGGCTATTGGGCCAGATATGCCTTAATATAATGTTGCTGAGAAAAAAGATACAGGGTGTTAAAGTTAATTTTTGTTTTTCGTTTTTTGCTAATAGTTTCCCTGTATATTTATAAATTGATATCAAAATTGGCACAGAGGCATAATCTTAGACAAGAAATAGTATTTTATTTACAATTCCACTATCAAATACCAAACTAATAAACAAAGTTGCAACTAACGTAAGGTTAAAAGAAGAGTAAAAGAACTCACAAAAACTCAAACTAAATGTTCTACATGGTCTCCTCCGATTTCTATGCCTTTTCTAATTCTTTTTATAAAGGATTTTCGGACGTTAAAAAAAATGTTATTCTGTCCCCTTATAAGATTAGCTGCATTTTGAATGTATGTCCAAAGTTCGTCTCGTGTATTAATTTCATTGGCATAAACTAAGGACTTCATATGTCCCCAAAAATAAAAATCTAGCGGGTTGTACTCAGGACTTCTTGGTGGCCATTGAAAATCACTGCCTCTGCCAATCCATCGTTGAGGAAATACGTCATTAAGATGATTTCTAACATATAATGAAAATGAGGTAACGCTCCATCCTGCATAAACCACATTTTTCTTCTTACATCCAGTGACAGATCATCTAAAATATCACTAAGAGTATTTTCCAAAAATAATAAATAAGAATCTCCATTTAAATTCGGAGGAATAACATAAGGCCCTACTAGTTGGTCGCCTATAATGACACACCAAATATTCAATTGAAACTCATGCTGAAAATGTCTAGCTTTAATAGCATGCGGGTTTTCTTTTTCCCAATAATGACTATTTCGCCAATTAAAAACCCCTCGTCTGGTAAAAGTTGCTTCGTCGGTGAACATAATATTCTTAATAAAGTGTCTGTCACTGCGATGTTTATTCAGAATACGTTGGCAAAACTGTAACCGTGGTGGAAGATCTGTTGGAAGTAAATTTTGAACAGGAGTGAAGTGATAAGGATGGAGGTTCTCTTTTTTTAGAATTCTAATTATAGACGATTGACTTACTCCTGTTGCTGCTGATAGATGTCGTGAACTTATTTCAGGATTTTCATCTACTCGAACCAAAAGTTCATCTTCTTGATTAAGTGTGATTTGTTTCGGTCTACCACCCCGATTTTAAGTGTGAAATGACCCAGTTTCACCTAAACTACGATATAATCTTGCAAAAGTTTTGTGATTTGGTTGCCTTCTGTTTGCGTATAACATTCCATACCTTCTGGCTGCCGAGCGACCACAAAAATTTTCTTGTGCATATACGCAAATCATATTTCGCATTTCTTCATTAGTAAAATGATTGTGACGAGGCATTTCAATCAAAAAAAGTAATGATTACTTTTAAAAAATGCAACATTACACTACACTGTCACATCAAAAATAATTTACTCTGAACAAATGACATTTACCAACAACAATTATCTGACAGTCCAAAGCATACTTTTCATAAATGAATTAATATTTGAAATCCTTTTTTAAGACTCTAAGCAGTTCGACTGCGTTTTTATCGAAAACGGTTGAAATTATAATGTTTAAACAAGAGTACCAATTTTACGTAAAAATGATGTTTACGTCATATTTTCTAATAAAAATTACTAAAAAATTTCATCAGAAAAAGTTTAGACTCAATTTGATCATTAGGAATGATCCACGTGGCGCCCTCTATGACAAAACGTAAAATTGTAAATAAAATACTATTTCTTGTCTAAGTTTATGCCTCTGTGCCAATTTTGATATCAATTTATAAATATACAGGGAAACTATTAGCAAAAAACGAAAAACAAAAATTAACTTTAACACCCTGCATCTTTTTTCTGAGAAACATTATATTAAGGCATATTTAGCCCAATAGCCATATTTTGGTCCAAATAACCTGTCCTTAGTCTATGTCCCAATAGTTATGACTCACCCTGTAGATAAAAAGAGAGATGAGTCTCGGATGCTTTCGCAACTGTCGAGGATACAGAAAGTCAATAACAAAATGGAACGAGGAAGGAAACTTTTCCTAGTATAAAAAGAAGAAACATCGGAGAATAAACAATATCCATTAAAAAAAAATGTTTGATAAGACCATTTTACATGTTTAATTGCATTAATTATTCACAGGGTAAACTCCAATGTTAATATTTTAGACTACTTGTATAAATAAACTAATAGCTAATGATATTTTATAGAACCTACGTCAGTTAGTTACTGATTATCTACATTTTTTTTAAAAAAAAAACCTTTTACATTTGTTTTTTAAAATTAAAACTAAATCACATTCAATTATACTAAGTTTAAACTGCATTTAACCTAACCTAACTTAACCTAGCCTAACCTAACCTAACCTAACACCTTTTCGATACCACCCTCTACTTTATTATCAATAATATCAACAAATGGCAGTTCATTCCTCAGCATATTGTTAACAAAATGTTCCACACTTTCATTAGTAATTTCTAGCCCGTATTCCATAACGGCCACTCTCTTTTTGGGTAAATCAACCGCAACCAAAAGTGGAAAAACGTCATCTAACCCAACTATGTCTCTAACTATATCAGAAGTTTCACTGTCTACTCCGATTAAAAACTGAACGCACGGGTCTTCTTCTAAAGAAAGGAAAAAGTCTTCGTGCGCCGAGCTGAAGTTGATGTTGTTCGTTTTGTAGTAGTTTACAGCTGCAGGTGATAGAACTGACTCTGCGAACTGTATTTCTGTATCCTCGCCGTCTGTAAAATAAAATAAAATCAATAACTTGTCTATTTTATTTTTGATTCACCGCGTATTTAAGAACGTAAGGAGAAAACATCAAAGTTGTACGATTTCAAACATATTCAAGTGATGATTATTTTCTCTTTATAGTATCAAGGATATTGCTGCGTCATAAAATTTAATTTCGGTATATATAAGAGTATAAGAGTTGGTACAACAAAAGGATATTTCTCTTGATTTATGTCATCCTATATAATTAAGGGAAAGTGCTTTACTACTTAAAATGTTCAGGTATTAGTCCTTTGAACATTTTCAGCGATAAAAGAGTCTCCTGAATCAAAGCTAACGATCTTTGCTATGGTTCATTTGTTTGGAGTTGGTAGCTAAGAAAAGTTATTAAATGGTAGAATGTTGTAAACAAGAACCTAAATCAGTAGCGCACGTACTTATTTATGTCGGTATTAAAAAATTTCTTTCAATCATCATATTTTAATCTTCCTAGGTGAGGGATAAGTAGGTAGTCATAATACGATATTTAGAATATTTTGTTGTTGACATCAACATACAGTGCGGTCCATATGTATGGAATAAATTCATTTGTAGCGTTATTATGTACTATATGAAAAAAACCTGAAACAGGTCGATTTTTATTCTTAAATTGACAATTTACAGTATGAAAATATTATCCCCCTCCAGCACCCCTTCGGAATTATAAGCACCCCCTCGAAAATTTTAAATTACAAAGGGGGTCGTGTGGCACCTCGTTGGAAAAGGATTTTAGTCCTCTGTTCAGCAATATAAAGTTTTTTAAGTTTGGTGCAATCATAACTGAGAAAATTGATTTTTAAGATGTAAAATTTTGATAATGTCTCTAACACAAAACTTTACGTAGAATGAAGATAATAATGTCACATAATGATTAGAATGTGTTTTTCAATGTATTTGACACTTAAATTAAATGTTCAAAATGACCACCATTCACTTCTTGGCAATAACCGAGGCGATATTGTTTGTATGAAATAATCAGGTATTTTCGTATCTGTTCTGCTAAATATTAGGAAAAAACTTTAAAGATATTAAAATAATAGTCAAAAAACTAAATAAACAATTGATATAAATCTAGTAGGCTGCTGTCATTTAGGTATTTAAAGTTACTAAAAGACGTCAGTATAATATTTGTACGCGTATTAAATTTAATTATGGCTCATTTGTCCGAGACTCAAAGAATAGACATTTTAATTATGATTGGTTGTGGTAATGAAACCAGAACTCAAAAGGAGGTTTGTGAAATTTTTAATAATAAATACCCTGGGCAACACGTTTCGCAGTCTACAGTTAGCAAAATTGAAAAAAAGTTTCGTGAAACTGGACATGTAACAAATATTGAAAAACCAGGTAGAAATGTTCAATTTACTGATGAAAAAAAAAGGTAGATGTACTTCTAGAGATTGAGGAAAATCCGCATAAGACAACTCGAGAACTTGCCGCCGACAATGATGTAAGTAAATCATCTATTTTGAAAGTTCTGCATAAAGAAAAATACCACCCTTACAAAGTTCAGTTGGTTCAGGAGTTAAATGAAGATGATCCTGATAGAAGGCAAGAATTCTGTGAATTGATGATGGATAGAATGAACGCAGATTTGCAGTTCATAAACAAAATAGTTTTTTCTGATGAAGCGACGTTTCATTTAAACGGAACGGTTAACAAACAGAACTGTAGATATTGGAGCAGAGAAAATCCTCACTGGATGTGTGAGGCTCACACTTAATATCCTAAAAAAGTTAACGTTTGGGCTGGTATCATTAACAATAAAATTATTGGCCCTTATTTTTTTGAGGGCACAGTTACTGGTGAGGTTTATCTAGATTTTTTGATTAACTTTTTAGTGCCTACATTACACAAAGAGTTTTTCCTGATGTTAATCATCCAAGTGAGATAGATCGATCTATTTACTACCAACAAGACGGAGCTCCACCGCATTTTGCACGTACTGTTAGAAATTATTTAAACGAGGTTTTTCCCAATAGGTGGATTGGAAGACGTGGGGCGATCGAATGGCCGGCTAGATCCCCCGATTTGACTCCTCTCGATTACTTCTTATGGGGTTATTTAAAATCTAAAGTATATTTTAATAGACCAAACAATATTGCTGATTTAAAAGTTGGGATAATGGAAGAAATTAACAAAATAACCCCCGAGGTCATAAAAAATGTTGTACGAGAATTCCAATATCGCCTCGGTTATTGTCAAGAAGTGAATGGTGGTCATTTTGAACATTTAATTTAAGTGTCAAATACATTGAAAAACACATTCTAATCATTATGTGACATTATTATCTTCATTCTACGTAAAGTTTTGTGTTAGAGACATTATCAAAATTTTACATCTTAAAAATCAATTTTCTCAGTTATGATTGCACCAAACTTAAAAAACTTTATATTACTGAACAGAGGACTAAAATCCCTTTCCAACGAGGTGCCACAAGACCCCCTTTATAATTTAAAATTTTCGATGAGGTGCTTATAATTCCGAAGGGGTGCTGCAGGGGGATAATATTTTCATACTGTAAATTGTCAATTTAAGAATAAAAATCGACCTGTTTCAGGTTTTTTTTCATATAGTACATAATAACGCTACAAATGAATTTATTCCACACATATGGACCGCACTGTATAGCAAGTTAATACAAGGGACCAATAATTATAGACTTACCAACAAAAAGTATAATAGCAGGATAATCGTATAATTTTGGTAGATATCGTTCTGTCAAAATGTTCACAGGCCTAGGCTTCCATGGAAAAAACTGTAAATTACAAGAAAATATTTAATTAGAAGCATTTTTGCATCCCAACATCTTTTAAAAAAGTTTCTGCCATTCTTATAATAAGTGTGGTTACTTTTTATTAAAAACACGGTAGATTTTGAGGGTAACTTTTATTTGTTTATTTTCAAACTCTCTTGAAAGGAGAATTAAAAAGTCAGTCACCTCGATCTAAAGTTTGAAAATAAACACAAAGTGTTCGATGGTTAATTATTACCGCAGAGCTCTTTCCAAACGAATGTAATTGTAAATATTGAAGCTTCTTCGGTTTCAAGGTTAACATATAATTGATTTATTATCAAAGATCGCTTATAAGTGATACATAATAAACAGAAATAATATACGAGGAAATGTAAGTAAGGAAAATAAAAAATATTTAACCCTAATATTGAGACCATTTTAATATACAGTGTGTAAAAGCCAAATGGAATAAATTCATTATTTCGGTTACTGTACATATTTATAAAAAATCCCGAAACACGTCAAATTTAAATTATAACTTGACATTCTTTAACGTGAAAATGCAACCCCTACCTTCAACCCCCTTAGAATGACAGGTACAACCCCCATTTTTTTAAATGGGAAGTATAGGCTTGTGATTTATCATTTGAAAGGTCTCTTCATTTTCTATTCAAAAATGTTATTGTTTCTAAATTTAATGCAAAAATTAACATAAAAAAAATGAATATCATGTTGTTACCGAAATTCGCTAAAATATACTCGAAACTTATTACAATATACTTAAAACTTATTTCCCGTTTAGGTCTTGATAATGAGAAAGTGAACAAAAACCATAGCAATGTGGTTTTTAGATGGTAACCATTAAAAAACTTTGAAGAATTTCCGTGGCAACGCTATTTTAACAAGCAGTAGTAAATTGTTTTATTTAAGTTGTCATTGTTGTAATTTAAGTATAAAGTTTGTGCAATTCAATTCTGAAAAATGGTTAGATTAACGGAAATGCATAAAATAACAGTTTTACAAATGATTGGTTACGGAGATAACATCCGAACACAACAGGAAGTAACTCGCCTATTTCATGAGAAATTTCCTAATTTACCGCCTATATCCCAAGGAACAATAAGTAAAATAGAAAAGCAGTTTCGCGAGTTTGGTCATGTAAGGCAGATAAAAAAGCAGCTGCCAATGCACTGAGTGATGAACTCAAATTAGATGTGTTGCTTGAGTTTCAAGAAAACCCACATACATCGAGTAGACAGGCATCCACTACATTCAATGCTAGCCATACATCGATAGCAAACATATTAAAAGAAAATAAATTGCATCCGTAAAAGATGATACCTACTCAGGAGCTCATGGAAGACGATTTTGATAGAAGAACTTTTTTTTGTGAGCAAATGATGGACATGTTGGATAACAATATTATCCAATTAGAAGACGTTATGTTTTCTGATGAGTGTACTTTTTTATTTAACGGTCATGCTAATCGGCAAAATTGCCGCTACTGGTCCACGGAAAATCCTCACTGGCTGAGAGAAGAACACACTCAATACCCTCAAAAGGTTAATTGCCGCTACTGGTTCACGGAAAATCCTCACTGGATGAGAGAAGAACACACTCAATACCCTCAAAAGGTTAATGTTTGGGCAGGGATTGTAGGGAACAATATCATTGGTCCCTTATTTTATTGAGGGCAACTTAAATGGCAACAATTATTTGGCACTACTTCAAAATGATGTCATTCCAACGTTGGCAAATTTATATCCTGATCCAGGTAACCCTCAAGTTCCAGCGAATACGATATGGTTTCAGCAGGATGGAGCACCACCACATTACCAACTTAATGTCCGGCAGTACCTCGATACAATATTTCTCAATCGGTGGATAGGGAGGCGAGGATCGATTGAATGGCCAGCGCGATCACCTGATCTTACATTATTAGATTTCTTTTTATGGGGATATGTGAAGAGCCTTGTGTACAAAACTAAACCTTCTGATTTAAATGACTTAAAAGAACGAATAACGCTTGCGATTAGGTCGATCACGCCTGATATGTTAAATAATGTTAGAAGACAGTTTTATTTGAGATTAGGATGTTGCCAAGACGTTCGCAGAGAACATTTTGAACATCTACTTCATTAACATTCATAGTTCTTTTTCGTGTTCTACATTTTATTTCGTTTTGCATTACATTTTAGTTTTTGATTGTATTGTAGCGAATTTCGGTAACAACATGATATTAATTTTTTTTATGTTAATTTTTGCATTAAATTTAAAAACAATAACATTAATTAATAGAGAATGAAGAGACCTTTCAAATGATATATCACAAGCCTATACTTCCCATTTAAAAAATTGGGGGTTGTACCTGTCATTCTAAGGGGGTTGAAGGTAGGGGTTGCATTTTTACGTTAAAGAATGTCAAGTTATAATTTAAATTTGACGTGTTTCGGGATTTTTTATAAATATGTACAGTAACCGAAATTATGAATTTATTCCATTTGGCTTTTACACACTGTATAAAGAAATCTGAAGAAGAAGAAAACCACAGTAATATTAACAACAAAATAAATTCCCAATAAATTGATATTAATAATTTATATACTTTATACTTGTTGAGATGCTCTGTATTAAAAACTTAAACATTAGTTGCATAATATTCTGTTCACTTTTGAGCTTCTAATATTAAAACAAGTTTGTATTTATAAATTATTTACATCATTTATTGGATTATGTAATACATAATCGAGTATATAATCGTCAGAACTAACTTACAAATATTGTATGATATAAATATTTAGGAAGTAATAAGGAGGTTTCTACTAAAATGGTATGAGCCAAAACAAACGTCACTGAAAAATTAAATAACAACATTTCTATACAAAATGTTTTCAAAGTGCTAGCCATTACGCTTAACCAGATTGCTAAGCAGGTTATTAAAAATAGGGAAAAGGTCAAAATGTTTTCATGGAGTTCTTCAATAGTTTCCGGTGGGTTTTCTGTAAAAATGGCTCATACGTAAGCATCAAGAGTTGTTAGATCAGGTGAATGAGAAGGGTACCTAAGGAAAATTCCTATTACGGGAAATTATGCGGTTTTATAACTTTTCTGGAATCAGATCTAAGAATGCTGTCGTGGTATGACAAGCAGACACATCCTGTTGGAACCATTGGGTAATCAACTGGCTCGACAGAATTGTCAGATAATGAAAAATGGTGTCAAAATGTGTTCTCTATATCGCACTTGATCAATTTGACAGTCTGTTAGAATAAACAATGTATAAAAATACCATGACAACTATTGAGAAGTATATTTACATACCTGAGCAGAGGGATCTTCTGCTAACTCCGTCCTAGCATCCATGGTGATTATGTGACCGTTGCTGTCCAAGAGTAATAACGTAGGAATGCCTCTAATTCCATAGAGTTGTGCTAGCTCTGCTCGGACAGCTGTTTGTTGGAAGGGTACCGATACCCAAGGCATAGTTTCCACGTAGGCTTTGTATGATTCAGCACTTCTACGGAATAGAAACACATATCATAATAAAATATTTATTTTTTTATAAGAAAAATATACTTTATTACTTTGTTTCTCTATTTTATAGTTTAGTGACATTTTTCCACAACGCAACACCCTCAGATAACCTCTTCAATTCGTGATTCATATTACTTAATAATTAAAAAGTATTTGTTCAATACCAATTTAACTGAAAGTATTTTGTAATAATAGTTTTTTGCTGCCATTCATTTGTTTTATCATAAGTTTTGTAATGAGAAACTTTGTATAGTAGTTTTCACAATTAATGGTATTGACTGAAGGATGATGATGTAAAAGGACCTGATTCAGGTAACCTTGTTTCTCAGAGAGGGATTGTAGAGGATTACAGCTTGCATTTCTTGTTCATTTTAGTCTTTGTACTTCATTGGAAGTGTTCACTTGTGTTAAGGCGTGCAATAATTTAATTTATTTGTTATTACGGACATTAATAGCAAAGATTTTATACCCCAACGTACAGAATAGACAGTATGTGGCGTCCGTGGATAAAAAGTAATAGTGCTTCTTCCAGTTGTTCGTTAAAGAAGAATCATTTATCTTGTGACGCGAAAATCATTATAAAAAATGTGTATTGTTCCTTACTTCAGCAAGGATATAACGCGGGTGCTGCAGCAAGAGTAACCAGTAATTTGACGAAAGTGCCTCTTACTTCAGTTAGACGAGTTGTTGAAAATTCCATGGAATCAAGAAAAAAGCGTAAATATTCTTGTGTCACAAAAAGTCTAGAGTCTAGACTCTAGACGACTGGGAAAAATATTTGATAAGGCGAAAAATCTACACTATGTACGATTCAATCAAAAGTCTGAAACAGCGGCTCATCAATGACGAAACTCACATCAACTGTGGCCTCACTACTCTTTGGCGAGCTCTGTCTGCAATGGGCTTTAAATATCGCAAAATTGACAAGAGACAAGAGACAAGAGAACTGGCGTTCTGAATCTATAACGTCTATAAGAAAATACCGGTCTGAAAATCGGCCAATATTCTACCTCAACGAGACGTGGTTTGACACGCATGACACCCCTTCCAAAGAATGGTCTGATTCCTCTAATAAGTGTAAAACAAAAGCACCAGCAAATAAAGGGAAGAGAATCACAATATTACAAGCAGGATCAGAAAATGGTTGGATCCCAAACGCTATGTGGCTTTCTGCCAAAAATATATAGGACTCTTGTGTTGATTATCACGAAGATACGACAGCAGAGCTTTTTGAAGATTGGTTTAAAAATTGTCTGTTACCCAACATTCCGCCAAACAGCGTTATAGTAATGGACAACGCAAGCTATCATAGTAGACAATTGCAAAAAATTCCTGCCTCAAAGAATACGAAATCGGAGATTCAAAACTTCATGGCTGCAAATGACATATATTTTGAGGAAAATTATTCAAAAAAAAACTGCAGTCATTTTCTTTAAAAAAAAGTATGTTTGTGATACAATTGCAAAAGAATTGGGACATACAGTGCTACGACTACCTCTTTACTACTGCGTGTTCAATCCCATAGAGCTTACGTGGCACCAACTTAAATCGAGTGTGCGCGGAAAAAATACTTCTCCGACCTTAAGTGGTAGTGTGGTAGAAATAATTAGGAACTGTATGAATGACATTCCTACCGAGAGTTGGAAAAGTTCTGTTAGTCATGTTATAAATGTTGAAAACTCGTACCTTTCTGTAAAATCAATTGCGTCAATTATAATTAATTTAGACGAGGATAGATAAATTACTTGTATATCTCCTATATTAATCAAAATTCAAATTTGTTAAGTTCGACCCTGTAGCATCTTTTACCTGATGATTTTCTACACAATGAGATTAAATCGGGTAGTTTATTGCAGTTAATTAGCCAATACCATTAACTATGAAAAATACTATACCCACTTACATTTTCCAAAGCACAGTTGACACCTTTTGTTTGATACGGCCCTGGACAATAAAACAATGTCGTTTTATTGAACCCTTTTATTAAAATTTGGAAGTTTCACCATCAATCAAACACATGATAGAAACGAAAAAAATTATTTAAGAAAACTAAAATAATAACTTTATAAAAAACACTAATTTATTATTAAACAATGTAGTGGTCTTCTAAAAAGTAAACATTAGTGAGTACGATAAATTTCACGCATTATTTAGTTTAATTGTAAATTATTTCCTTTAAATTTTCATTCGACGGCATTTTCAAGCACCGACAAAAACAATTACGTTGAATATTTCAAGCTGTTTCAGAATTCAATTTCGCAAATAGCGTTTTTTAACTCCTGAGGGATAGCTCAATTTCCAAGCAAACGATCTTTCGTACACAGTGCCGGCTTTAGATGCTAAAATATATCGTAAATAAAATATTTTAATTATCATTATACAGTCCTGTCTAAGGATTCATCTTTAAATCTAAAATATTCTTACAGTCACGTCCGCAGTCAGAACAGATTACGACCTTTAAGCCAATTACAATAATTGGGGTATCCTTTGTTCTTGATTATATATATCTTGAAACAAGGATAGAGACGGAATTGAAAGAGAAAGCTATGCGGATGGAGGGTTGAAATGAAATCGAGCTTTCGCCAGCAAAAATTTTAAAAGCTATAAAAGGATATTTGTGGAATTGTGTATTTTGTATCTGGAATGTATCCTGTTTGTTTTAGAAATGTAACGCATCGTTAGATTGAAGTTATATTTTGTTTGTATGATAAATCTATTTGATGTAATATTGAAACAAAAAGGGTCACACGTCATAGATTTTAATGTAGTCTTTCGTCAGTGATATCAACACAATATTAATTATGTTAATTATTTATTAGTCTTTTAATACTATGTATTATATTTTTGTGAAATATGACACATCTAATAAAATCTAGTAATATGTATTTATTAAAATAAATTCCAAAATGGATTCCTAAATTTGCTGACATCTAGCGGAAAATACTAGTTATTAAAATACTTATAAAATATAGGCGTCACGCATTGAAACTGCTGACCCAATCTAATAGATGGCTCTCAAAATGAATATAAATTTACTTTTAGGCAGTTTCTATTAGGCTTTCCAACGACCTGTCAAAAAGTATTCAATATGGCGGCTGTAGGGTAATATTGTTTTGTATTTTTGTCATAGTGCTGTCTTTATTTAAGTTGGTGTAGAAGTTTTTATTGTTTTGAGAAAATAGTTTTGTGACTTTATAAAATATATTTTATACAGGATGATTGATTAGTGCGAGGAAGCTCAGTAGATCTGTTATAGTAAAATTTACAAAAAAAAGTTATTAACAAAAGTTGTAGGCAGCTTTAAACTCCACATTTTAAAATTAGTTACAATCTTACAGGGTGTTCCATAAGATGGTGGCACATCAAACTTATGTTTTTTAAATAGAACACCCTGTATTTTATTTTAAATTTGAAATCTGCTTAACTTCCACATCACAACAATGTAAAGTTTTATTATGTTATACTGGGTATTTAAAAAGTTATAACCAATATTACCTGAAAATCGTATCAAGTTTATCCCCCTGTATAATTAAAAAGGAGTATAGGAACATTGATCTATTGCAACCATAGTTTTTTAATAATTGTTAAAAATTATAAAACATAATCGTTTTCATAATATTCGTTAAATCAAATACAGGGTAAGTCAAAATGCTAGTACATTATTTTCTTGGTAATTTTAAATGGAACACCCTGTATTTTAAATCACTATCGAAAAGTACTAATATCATACTTCAAATTTTATGAAGTACTCCCTATACCTAAAGTTATCAGTTTTCTAGATAATTTTATTTTTCTATCAAAGTATTAATTTGGTAGATATTTTAACGTTTACCAATAATTATTGTGAGTTGGCCATGATTGGTTTGTCAGAAACTGACAGTTTGACATTATTGTTTATTAATTCAGTATTGTGGTACACCGTAAATTAGCAACAATTATTATTAGCAACAATATCAATTTAATTTAAATTAGAAATAATGAATTTTACTACTAATGAATTGGTAGATATGATCTGGATTTTGGGGGAATGCAATAACAATTCATTACTCTCCGCTAGAATTTATCAAGAACGGTTTCCAAATAGGCGGCAACCTAGACAAGATACATTTGAAAAATTGAAAGATCGATTTAACCGCACTGGTTCAGTGAAATATGAAAAACATGAACGAACAAAACCGAGTGTGACAGAGGAAAACGAAATGAGTGTGTTGATGGCAGTTACAGAAAACCCACACACAAGTATAAGGAGCATTTCCCATGAACAAGAACTTAGTTACTACTCTGTTCAAAACATTCTATCTAAAAACAAGATGCACCCTTATCATATTCAAAAGCATCAAGAATTAAACAATGATGATTTTCAGAAACGAATAGTGTTTTGTGAATGGGCTTTAGAAAAAATTAATGAACAGAGAGATTTTTTTGATTATGTCCTATTTGGTGATGTAGTGACAACTCATTCTTATACATATTTTTTATTTCTTTTAAGTTAGTTAGTAGACAATTATTGGAAGGGGATTCAACTGTTTTTGGTTGTTGACTGTCAGATTTTGACTTGTATAAAAGGGAGATTAAAAACTGTTTCAACAAAACTACCCAAGTATTTATTACTCTCAAAGTAGTGTTTATTACTCCCAAAGTGGTGACCCCGACGTGATCATATTTAAATTGTACGAAATATCGCAAAGACAATGCCACTTGAAGGAACCTCAGTGGATCGTATTGCAGTAAAAATACCGCCATTTTGGCCAGCAGATCCTGAACTTTGGTTTGCCCAGATTGAGATGCAGTTTTCCTTGGCTCGTATCACAGAAGATGAAACTAAGTTCTTCTATGTGAGTAGTAATTTAGAAGCTAAATATGCCGCTGAAGTCAGAGACATTCTAACAAAACCACCCCATGAAGGGAAATATGAAAAGCTAAAAACAGTGTTGATCCAACGGTTGAGTGCATCACAAGAACAGAAGACCAGACGTCTCCTAGAACATGAAGAAATGGGAGATAGGAAGCCATCTCAATTTCTCAGACACCTTCGCTCACTAGCTGGGACTGTTGTACCTGACGCCGTATTGAAATCTCTGTGGTTAAGTCGCCTCCCTTCATCTACACAGGCTATACTGGCAACGCAGAAATCAGCGGAACTCGATGCATTAGCCGAGTTGGCAGATGCAGTCCTTGAAACAAGTCCTCGGCATCATATTGCGGAAGCAATTCTCCCTGCAAGCACTATGGAAGCAATGATGGAACGACTAGCCGTCACAGTAACATCAAAGGTAGGTGAAATGGTACAAACTTTCCGACAGGAAATAACAGCCATTGAAGAAGGTCTTCGAGATGTCCGTTCCCGCCACTCTACTTCGTCGTTGAATCCTCATCGAAGGTTACGGTCGCGCACCAGAATCCCTTCACGAGCCACAAACGATTTGGCAAGGAAGCCATTAAATGCACAAAACCCTGCAGCTTCTACGCCAATGAGTCGGAAAACGATCTGGAGAGTCGCTAATGGCGGCTAGCGATCCCACACCGCAGTCAAACCGCCGCCTCTTCATCACCGACAAGGTAACCCGACAACAATTTCTTGTAGACACAGGGGCGGATGTAAGCGTCTACCCAAGAAAATTTACTTTCGGTAAGCGGTCCAAAACAGATTATACTCTGTATGCAGCCAATAACACTGCAATCGCTACATATGGGCTACATAATCTATCTCTAGACTTTGGCCTGCGTCGAATTTTTCCGTGGCAATTCATCATAGCTGACGTTGCCCAGCCCATAATTGGGGTAGATTTTCTACACTACTACGATTTGCTAGTTGATGTCCGTCGTCAAAGTTTAGTTGACCAAGTAACATCTCTCATTTCCACAGGCCGTATGACTTCCTCCAGTTTGGTGAGCAGTATTAAAACAATTAATGGTAATCATTCGTCCATTTACACGCAATTACTCAAATCTTTCCCAGCCCTCATCAGACCTGCAGGTAAACCAAGTAATTCAATTAAACATAATACAGAACACCACATTCAAACTACGCCAGGCCCGCCAGTTTTCAGCAAACCACGGCGCCTAGCCCCCGACAAATTAAAACTTGCAAAGAAGGAGTTCGAGGTTATGGTACAGTTAGGTATAGCGAGACCTTCTTCCAGCAGCTGGTCATCTCCGCTACACATGGTAGCCAAAAAGAGTGACGAATGGAGGCCATGTAGTGAATACAGAGCTCTGAATGCGAGAACAATTCCTGACCGTTATCCTATTTCTCACATTCAGGACTTTACCCATAATCTATATTATGGTAAAACAATGTTTTCCACTATAGATCTTGTCCGTGCCTATCATCAGATCCCTGTAGCTTCTGACGACGTTCATAAGACTGCCATAACAACACCTTTTGGATTATATGAATTCCCTTTCATGTCATTCGGACTTTGTAATGCCGCTCAAACCTTTCAGCGTTTCATTGATGCAGTACTCAGGGGCCTTGACTTCTGTTACGCCTACATTGATGATATTCTTGTAGCTTCCGAATCTGAAGAACAACACCTTAGCCACTTGCGTCAGCTATTTGACCGCCTGACATCATTTGGAGTTCTTGTCAACCCAAGTAAGTGTAATTTAGGAGCTTCAGTTGTTAAGTTCCTCGGATATGAGGTTTCTGGGGAAGGTACCAAACCTTTGCCTGACAGGGTAGATGCCATTATGAATTATCCGAAACCCAGAACCGCCAAGGAGTTAAGGAGATTCACGGGCATGCTTAATTTCTATCGGCGATTCTTGCCTCATTCAGCATCGCAGCAGAGTTCACTTAATGACCTCCTAAAAATAAATGTTAAAGGAAACGCTCTTATTAACTGGACTACAGAAAGTGAACAAGCTTTCGAAGCCTGTAAACAAAGTCTTAGTGAAGCCGTGATTCTGTCTCATCCTGCACCTAATGCTCAGCTAGCAATATTTTGCGATTCATCTGACTTTGCCGTAGGCGGTGTTTTACAACAAAAAGTAGGAGGCAGTTGGCAACCGTTATCTTTCTTTTCTAAGAAGCTGAGTACGGCTCAACAAAAGTACAGTGCTTACGATAGAGAGTTGACAGCTATATACTTAGCTATAAAGTATTTTAGGCACATGATCGAAGGCAGACCATTCACCATTTTTACAGACCATAAACCTCTCATCTATGCCTTCCGCCAAAAGTCTGAAAAGTGTTCACCTCGACAATTTCGTCACTTGGAGTACATTGGTCAGTTTACAACGGACATTCGCCACGTTTCTGGACAAGATAACGCAATTGCTGACACATTTTCCAGGATAGAGGCAATTACCATTCCCATTGACCACCAATCCTTGGCAAAGTCACAGGCAGAGGATGAAGAGCTACAACACTATCTACAAAGTCAAACCAACTTGAAACTCAGGCAAGTAGCAATTCCAGGAACAGATGTTACACTCTATTGTGATTTCTCTACTCCTAATCCCAGGCCTTTTCTTACTAAAAAATTTCGACAAGCCGTTTTTTACAAACTGCATAACCTTTCCCATCCAGGTATAAAGGCTTCTACAAAACTAGTTTCTGAACGTTTTGTTTGGCCTTCAATCAAGTCTGACTGTCGCTCTTGGGCTCGCTCCTGCATACCCTGCCAGAAATCCAAGGTAACACGTCACAATTGGACTTCTATTGGTACGTTTGCTCCTCCATCTTCTCGATTCGAACACATTCACATTGACTTGGTTGGCCCACTTCCTATTTCTGAAGGGTACAGGTACTGTTTGACCTGTGTTGACCGTTTTACAAGGTGGCCAGAAGCAGTTCCACTTGAAAACATAGAGGCCGAAACCGTAGCACGTACATTATTTACTACCTGGATTTCAAGGTTTGGAACACCGCTGCGGATCACCACAGATCAAGGTAGGCAATTTGAATCTTGTCTTTTCAAGCAGTTAAGTGATTTGTTCGGTTCGAGTCGTATTCGAACAACTGCCTATCATCCATCAGCGAATGGGCTCGTTGAACGTTTTCACCGTCAAGTCAAAGCAGCCATCAGGTGCCACGCAACAGGACGTTGGACTGAGGTATTGCCCATCATACTTCTAGGCATAAGAGCTGCTTGGCGAGAGGATCTGCAAGCTTCTTCTGCCGAACTGGTTTTTGGCCAACCTCTTAGACTGCCGGGGGAATTCCTTACACCTAGCCAAACCGATCACCAGCTAGATCCTTCAAATTTCTCTAAGGACCTTCGTCGACATTTTAACGATCTTCGCCCAGTCAGTGGAACAAGACATGGTGGTAAGACACCTTTCGCATTCAAAGACCTAGCGACTTGCTCTCACGTCTTTGTTCGGACAGATGTCTCCAAGGGATCGCTTGATCCACCCTACACGGGCCCTTATCCTGTTATTAGTAGATCCGACAAGACCGCAGTTGTTCAGATGCAAGGTTCTGACGTGACAGTGTCGATGGATCGTCTTAAGCCAGTATACCTTTTGGCATCTCAAGACAAATGCGATAGCTCGACGGAGATAGACAACCCTACACTCCAACCTTCGCCTGTCTTGAAGATACATAACAAGTCTACTCCGAATGGTTCATCAAACCTGAAATCTGCCATGAAGACTACCAGTTCTGGACGGAAAGTTCGTTTACCTGTTCGTTTTCAAGAATTTGTGTCGTGATTCACGCCAATCACTGGCAGGGGGGTCCTGTAGTGACAACTCATTCTTATACATATTTTTTATTTCTTTTAAGTTAGTTAGTAGACAATTATTGGAAGGGGATTCAACTGTTTTTGGTTGTTGACTGTCAGATTTTGACTTGTATAAAAGGGAGATTAAAAACTGTTTCAACAAAACTACCCAAGTATTTATTACTCTCAAAGTAGTGTTTATTACTCCCAAAGGTGATGAAGCTACATTCCATCGAAACGGTTCTGTTAATAGGCATAACTTTCACTACTATTCAACAAGTAATCCATACCACATAGTAACACATAGTCAAACAAGATGGTCTCTAAATGTGTGGGGAGGTATCGTCGGTAACTATGTAATAGGTCTGTGAACAAATCTGGTTTCTACATGACGGTGCTCCTGCGCACCACAACGAATTAGTACGTGGTGAACTTAATGATCAGTTTGGAGAAAGATGGATCGGAAGGGATGGACCGGTCAGGTGGCCCCCAAGGTCACCAGATTTCAATAAAATGGACTCATTTTTTTGGGGTTACGTTAAGAACGAAGTGTATAAAATACCTCCAACAACAAAGGATGATATGAAAGATAGAATCCGAATTGCATTTCAAAATATTTCTTTACAAATACTTAATAATGTAAGCAACTCTTTCAATGACCGCTTTCAAACATGCATAAATGTTTTAGGAGGTCATTTTGAACATCTTACTTGAGTAAGATAAGTTAAAATTACTGTTGTTTTTTATTTTTCTCTGTTGTTATTTTTTTTTCTTAATTTTCAGTCGGTTATTTTATATAAAATTTATTTGAAATAAATTGTTTTCTTTTCTGTAACGCTATTACTAAATTAATAAACAATAATGTCAAATTGTTAGTTTCTGACAAACCAATCATGGCCAACTCACAATAATTATTGGTAAACGTTAAAATATCTACCAAATCAATACTTTGATGGAAAAATAAAAATATCTAGAAAACTGATAACTTTAGGTATAGGGAGTACTTCATAAAATTTGAAGTATGATATTAGTACTTTTCGATAGTGATATAAAATACAGGGTGTTCCATTTAAAATTACCAAGAAAATAATGTACTAGCATTTTGACTTACCCTGTATTTGATTTAACGAATATTATGAAAACGAATATGTTTTATAATTTTTAACAATTATTAAAAAACTATGGTTGCAATAGATCAATGTTCCTATACTCCTTTTTAATTATACAGGGGGTTAAACTTGATACGATTTTCAGGTAATATTGGTTATAACTTTTTAAATACCCAGTATAACATAATAAAACTTTACATTGTTGTGATGTGGAAGTTAAGCAGATTTCAAATTTAAAATAAAATACAGGGTGTTCCATTTAAAAAAACATAAGTTTGGTATGCCACCATCTTATGGAACACCCTGTAAGATTGTAACTAATTTTAAAATGTGGAGTTTAAAGCTGCCTACAACTTTTGTTAATAACTTTTTTTTGTAAATTTTACTATAACAGATCTACTGAGCTTCCTCACACTAATCAATCACCCTGTATATTATTTGGACTTGTTAACGTTATAAGTTGAAAAAATGCCTGTTACATGCCTTGTGGTTGGTTGTAGAAGTAGATCAAACAGAGATGACTGACAACAACCACGTATAGAATGGTTTATGAAACTTTGATTATATGTGGTCTGTGACTTTGACAGTGTTATGTTCCAAGGTTTGCCTAAAGACGCCATCTTTATGTCACGTGATTTGGAAAGCCTTATTGTAAACCGTTTTAAGTACTATTCTATGGCTTGACATCAGTGAGAGCTGTAAAAATAAAGAGCTGTTTATTTTGACCCCATACAATGAGGACAATTATGCTGATAACAGAGTGAGAAATGACTCTCTCGTAGGAGAAATGTCATATTTCATCATAACAGTATTGCCGCACTAGAATGGTCCATTGTTTGATAAATTGTTGGAGAAAATTAAAAATCTGACAACATTGCACAATGTTGTCAGCACTGGTGTGTAATAAAAAGAGACAGAGTCAGAAATGTTAGGCACATTTTAAATTTTAACTGCAAATATATCGGAACTTAAAAACCATAGAGACGTGTGGTTTTGGAGGAACAATTTCTTTTCATATAAAGTTTTTTTCAGAGTACATGTTTAGTTAGTAAAATCTTATATGGGGTGTTTTAAAAAAGTGTTTTTTAAATTAAAATATAGTCGATTTTTTAATGGAACACCCTATGTATTTTTATTCTATCTGAAAGACGAACTCTTTCCCTTTGAGAAAATGTATAATTTGTTAAGGTTTTGAAGAAAAATGAGTGAGTTATTTGATTTTTTAGCGTAGGGTTTCAATTTAATTTAGTATTTTCGCTTCTATTATAGCTTCTTTATTATTTATACTTTTAATCAACATTATTTATAAATTGAAAAATACACTCTGATTAAATCAGGATATATTATAATCATTGGATTGACAAATCTAAATTTTTAATCGGGTATTTTTATACTATTTTTATCAGCAATAATTTATATAAACCCACAAAAACAAGTCCATGTTAATATATTTACTAGGCCAGTCGTACTACGATATATTATGTTGGAAAAAATCCTTACAGCAATTTTATGATTGAAAGGGAAAGGAAATATGGTAAGAAATGAAAAAAATATCGAAGAGTTTTTGGGGTGGAAGGGGGTTGATTTTTAAGGGTGCATAACTGTATTATGCGATTTCCGGCGAAACTAGACATCTTATCAAAAAAAGTTAAATGTAAAAGTTGTAGATAATTAAAAAATCTACAACTTTTGTTCTATAAATTTTTTTATATAACCTCAAAATTTACGAGATAAACGCTAAAAACGAGTTTTTTTGTTTTTTGTTTTTTCTGACCACAAAAATAGATGTATCTTAATGAAACTTGGTTAAAGTGAAGGTGTTTTCATGTTTTGTATAAAAATATTTAACCGTTTAAAAAATACAGATGGCTAAAGTGAAAAAAGGTGTCGACTTAACGAGAAAAGTTTCTTAGTTTGAAACGCTGTACGATGTTCGTTTGGGTCTCATTTTTTTTGTTATTACGTGTAGATTTGAAAGAAATAAAAAAAATATTATACTTCTAGAAGAAAAAGGCGAAAAAAATGAAAAAAACCCAAAAAATCACTTTTTTACCAATTTTTTTTGTATTTGCTGTAAATTTTGTACTTATATTGTTTAAATTTTGATTTTAATGTTAAGCACACCAATACCTGAAGACTAAGATTCATTTTTATCATAAACAATACGATAATTAGTTGTTGACAATGTAATTACTTCCAATAAACGTTGTTGTCATATTTTTAAAAAATGTTAAAATCATGCAATTTTGTTTTAAAAAAAATTTATCTTTTATAATCGATACTTAAGTTAAAAAAAAAACATTTTACCCACTTTCAGACTGGCCTATACGTAGAAAAATGAACATTTGTTTGTTTCAGTAATCCATTTAATAGTTTTTAGTTTAAACAATGTTTTATATAACAAAAACACGATTTAATCAAATTACTTTTTCTATTTCTACATCTCGGTGTTGGCAATGACATTGAAAATATCTCAGACTCTTACTCGTCATTGTAGAAAACTATTCAAATCCGGTTAATGATTGCCATTAATCATTTTTAACAGATGTTTCTTGGGACTCCATGGGGACTTGCATGAAAATGTTTATTGATTCAGAACGGGGTTTAGGGGATAAACAGGACATCTGCAAAAGGACAAGCGAAGTAGTATATCGTGCTCTGAAAGGATGTATGCACCTCTCACCTCTCTATGGTGTTTAAGTTCCGATATATTTGCAGTTAAAATGGGTCAGGAACTTCTGGGACACTCGGTATCATGGGCGCCGACAGAGAGGGGCAGGAGGGGGGCCTTGACCCCCCTGGTTTAGGAAAGATTTTTTTTAAATATTGGTAAATAATAACACAGTTGCAAATGTAGGCCAATACAGAATTTAGCTTCAACAAGAAAGATTTAAGGTAAAAATTGGCCAAAATCGTGCGTTTGATATACGAAAATATCAAAAATTTTCCGGTCCCCCCTGTCAAAATTTCTGCCGGCGCCCTTGCCCGGTATTACGTATGTATAAACGGTTTAAAATAATACAGTAGGACATTCTTGAAACTGAATTTCAAAATATTGTTACTGCAAACTGCAACACGTAATTTGTCGAGATCTTCAAACTTCAATATAAATATATCTACCCTAGCACCTATCCCTTCCAAATTACAATCCGACAGCAATCTAGCTAGTTATTGTCAGATTTAATTAATGGTATTCACTAATTTGATATTCTAAGGGCGATGCATCATCGGAACGAGATGACAGACTGAATAATTTAAATTTATATTCGTACTCAATGATTGAAGAGTTAAGACAGATGCACGTTATTTAACCCCATTGGGATAAATATTACAATACAGAGTGTATTTGAAATAATTAATTAACGAAAACAAAAAACCGTTAGTACTTTATAGGATTTCTTAATCCTTGTGTCTTGTGTATATTAGACTAATTTTGATGTGATAATAAATAGTGTTTTTAAATTCTTTGTTGGTCTTCCATTTATTTTAAACTATATTTTCTCAATATTTCGCTTTATTGAACAAACTGTGCAAGCACACAATGCAATAAAGGACCGGATAAGTTTGAAAAGACTTCTTTAGAGAATCGCGTAGAATGATTTATGGTAAAGTCGATTTGGTTATCACGAGAGTATTCTTGAAAAGTTTGTTGCAGCTTTATTTATATTTGAATTTGCCGCATCGACTTTGTAAAGTTGTAAAACAACTTGGACGAATATATTTCTCGAGAAACAACAATTTATTAATAGATTCTAAAGAATTCGCAATTTTTGTTGACTTCAGGCGCGCTTTTGATTCTGTTGATCATGTGTTACTATGGAAAAAACTCTTCAATCTTGGAATATCGTCAAGATTAATTTGTAATATTAAAAATCTTTACAAAAATGCGAAAATGCAGAAGGTTTTACGCAGCCTTTTGATGTTACGACAGGAGTTCTCCAAGGCGACTCACTAAGCCCACTGATGTTTGCATTATTTATAGCTGACATTGAAAACTTTTTTTATGACGCTGGACTTCGTGAAGTAAGTATCCACAATGAGAATGAAGTTATGATGCTGCTGTATGCAGATGACATAGTAATTATTGCACATTCCGAGGTTGACGTTGGTGAAAAATTAAAGGTACTGGAAAACTATGCAGAAAAAAATAAACTATGTGTAAATATTAAGAAAACTAAAATTATGCAATTATCTAATAGTGGTTATTTGCCAAAAAATTGTAGTTTTTTTTCTAAATGGTGAAAATGTCAGTCTGACCAACAGTTACGTTTATTTGGGTGTTACATTTACTTCATCTTCATTATTTAAACAAATGTCCACTAACAGAGTTAAAAGAGGTAAACAAGCTAGTGGTGCTATATTTTCGATCATGAGCAAAGCTAGGATTGACACATGGGAGGCTAGAATAAAATTATTTGAGTCTCTAGCCTTAAGTGTGTTGTCAAACTGTATTCCTGTTTGGGGTTTAAAGTAGGTACGTCGATATGTTGGAAGAGTGACATACGAGTACAACGTAATGAAAGCGACACTAAATTGGTTAACAAAGCTTTTGCCAATGGATGATTCCCGGTTTACAAAACAATGTTTTAAACGACAGCTATACTTTTAACTAAATGCAACCCTAAATTTAATTGGGCTTTACAGGTCAAAGAAATGTTTGTATACGCTGACTCTTTGTTATTATAATCTTAGAAATAACAGAAAAGCTATTTTAACCAAATATTCTAATAAACTGCTCTATCGTAAAGTTGGACATTTTTGAGGTTATGCGTTTTCAGAACGTTTACAGTAACTTAAAAGATTCATCTCGGCCCAAAAATGGAATTAAATCGTGCGATTATGCGATTAAGACCAGGGTTTATCGATGGTATGGTGAATTCAATCGTGGCCGTAGTTCAGTTCAAGACGAATTTCGTACAGGTTGTCCAACATCAGTTGTTCCAAAAACCATTGATGCTGTGCGCGAACTGACATTGCAAGATCGTCATAATATGATCTATCGTGAGATTGAGACAACCTTAGGCACTAATGGTACCAGCATACATCCAATGTTGCATAAATATTTGACGGTCAAAAAAATTTGTTCGCGTTGGATCTCACGCAATTTGTCAATCGCTCAAAAAATTTAATTTTATTTCGAAGAAAAAAAAACAATAAATCAACTAGAACGTATGGTGTTCTATTTCATTTTATCAAACTGAGATGGCGATAAAGACGAACATCAAATTTTATTCCGACTTGTTTTCATTCCACATACATCGTCAACAAATAAATCGTACATCTTGAAATCCTGTTGTTTCACGAGTTTAACGTTTGAGGACCACTCATCAGCATTGTGGATAACACCACGGGGAATCAGTCGCCATGGCAACGGGGGTGTAGGAGTCGAAATGCGGTTGGGGTCGTAGGTATTCAACTGTTTTCCTTTTTTTCCATCCAACACTCATTTAATTAAGAGATTGTGTTGGATTAAGTTCACCACTGACTGTGGTTGTTGTTGTTGTTGTTGAAACTACGTAGTAATTTTGGAATGGTTTACCAGAGTGATAAAAATTGATCTTTCTAATCAGAAACCAAGTTTTAAATTTATTTTAATCAGCTTTTTTTCTATCAGATACCAAGTTATCGTATTAAATGTGGATGAAGCACACACCCCCTGTTTTGTAACCCTTCCACAACGATGCTTTACATTTATTTGTCACGACAAAACATTGTACAACATTTATACAGGGAGGTAATAACTCAGTAGTCATAATTCACGCGAAAAATGTTTGCGTGACATTTAATTTTACCCAGCAGCGGATTAGGTTTATACAGGGTTACTCTACTAAGAATAAAATAAAACCTAACTATAAATCTAAAGTAAACTCGTAGTATAAAGTTTTTATTTTCTTTTATTTATCTATATAATACAACTATAAATCTAAAGTAAACTCGTAGTGTTTGTATTTTCTTTTATTTATCTATATAATATATATAAAAATGAATTGTAGTGCGTTAGTCTCGCAAAAACTCAAAAACGACAAGACCGAATTTCAAAATTTTTTTTTTGTTTTTTTGCTATAGTTTAGGGATGGTTTAGAAAAAAAAAATTTTGGAAAACCCGAAAATTCAGCTAAAAAAAAACTAATTGTTTATATCTAAGAGTAAAAATTGACATACGACAGTTATAAATGATATTCGAATGTCAAAAATGACAGTTGACAGCTGAAAAATTACAGTTGGTAGCGGAAAAATGACAGTTGACATCTAAAATGACATTTGACATTAAAAATTACATTATATCGTTTGAAGGAAAGGGTGTGTCATTGTACTTCGTTGTCAATGTTTTCATTTCTGTCATCCTATGATATGATTGGTTAAATCGTTAAAAAATGTTTTATGCGCATGGTATTTTTATTGGCCGATCCAATAATAAATGAACAAAGCCATTTATAAACATGTGACAATGCCACACCCTTTGAGCAAAGGGTGTGGCATTGTCAAAATTTGTGTTAAAGTGTTAGTAAGTTTTTTATAAATATTTATATAGTATTATGATCATAGTCCATAATTAAGTATATTATAAATATTATGTAAATTAAGAATAATCTTTACTATCTAATTACCCAGAAATGGTATTTAATAGTCACATTTTCCAAATTTATTCTTAAATACATTTTTTTTTAAATTGTTAAAGGTTAAAAGTATTTAAAATTCACAAATTTTTAAAAATGAATGATACACTATTATTTTTTCACTAAATTTACAGTATCTTACATAGTTTTATCAACTACATCATTGTGATACAGACTATATTTTAAAAACCCATCACTGCGTGCCGAGCGCAGCGAGGTTCGCAGAAACAAAATACATACAATGTATACCATTTTTAAATTTCATTACATCTACCATGAATTGCTGACAATGAGATTTGACAGTTAAATATGACTTTTAACAATTGATAGCTGGAAAATGATCTTTAAAATTAAAAATGACAGTTGACAGCTAAAAATGACAGTTGGCAACTAAAAAATGACCTTTGAGAGTAAAAAAATTACATAAGACAGTTAAAAAACACATTTAAGAGTAAACATTGACATAAGACAGTTATAAATGATATTCGAATGTCAAAAATGACAGTTGACATCTAAAATGACATTTGACATTAAAAATTACATTATATCGTTTGAAGGAAAGGGTGTGTCATTGTACTTCGTTGTCAAAGTTTTCATTTCTGTCATCCTATGATAGGATTGGTTGATAATCACGAATCAAAAGTTGTAAAAAAAAGTTTGCAGGGTCAGCTAGTCTGTAATAAAACGTATTGCCAGGCACATGAGAGAGAGAGAGAGAGAGAGAGAGAGAGAGAGAGAGAGAGAGAGATTGTCGTTGTGTTGGGTTCACCACATTCATTCCCGTTTAAAAGTTGAAGACGGTGTCTCGCTAATGTTGTAAACGTCATCGTAATTGACTGCCGGGACTCCTGCGTTAATTCGTCTCGATCCTTGAATAACCGGAGCTGGAACAAGACCTGGAGGTGTCTCAAAAACTTCTGAATTTTTGGAGGGCTTTGATGGATAATGACAGGCTCGACTTGACCTGTTGGTGCGTTTGCGCGATCATCCTCAAGGTCGAAGGCATCTAGTAATTCGTTCTTGTCGAATCTTGACTTCAGTTGGTTGGCATGTGCATTTTGAGTTTTGCCGGATGAACCAACTTTTATTGTGTAGTTCACTTAGACGATCGATGATGATTACTGGGGTCCACTGCCATTTGTCGTTGGATAAGTGCTGCTTGAAGTAAACTTCATCACTTAGCCCCGTGATGTCGATTGAGAACATCGAGATGAGACTTCATCTGACGATTGTTAAGCAATTCCGCTGGCGATTTATTGCCCAGGTTATATGAAGTAGTTCGGCGATAGTTTGTTAGGAATTCTCGAAGCTTTTCGTCGATGTTGCCTGAGAGCTTCTTAATGTCTCTCTTGAAGGTGCCGATTCGACTGTGGGCTGTACGCAGCAGTTTTAACGTGTTGAATTCCTCTTGATTTACAGAAGCTATCGAATTCGGTGGACGTGAACTGTGGGCCGTTATCTGAGACAATGGTATTACAGTTTCCGTGACGTGACAGGGCTTCAGAGATGAGCTCAATTGTTTGAGCTTTGAGTCTTGAAAATCTCCGGCCACTTGCTGTAGGCATCGACAATTAAGTTCCCATTGATGGGACCTGCATAGTCGATGTGGAGCCTTGACCAAGGTGATTGTGGAATTGCCCATGGTCACTATATTTTCCTCAAGAACCTCTCTTATATAACGATCTGTCAGTGATCACCTACGAAACACAATTAACTTCGTGTGGCCTTCAAAATAGATGCCTTTCCATACCATAATTGAACCACCTCCATAATTTCTGGATGCTCTTATGTTACACTGAGCAAATCGCTCATCTGCGGATCCAAAAAAAAGAACATTAGCCCAATCGTTAATATCCCAATTAACATGTTCTCCTGCGAAGCTTACACGTGCTACACGGTGTGCTCTGGTTAACAATGGAGCAGTAACAGGTTTTCTGGGTTTGATTCCAAAATTCCTTAATCTGTTTCTAACCGTATTGACAGATATTCTAACATTACGGACTCCAGAGAGAACATTTTGCAGTTGCCTGGCTGAATTCTTAAATAACGGTCATCCGCAGGATTAGTATACCTGGGACGTCCTGGAACTAATCTTCTATTATAACTTCCAGTTTCTCTAAGGCTCTAGAAACGCTGGATTGGTTGATTCCCATGACTTCAACAACATAATGCTGATATCGTCCATCTTCAACTAAAGCCACGATATGAGCTGCTTGTTCTGGGGTTAAATTACTAATTTTTACTCAAAATGTTTCTAGACACTCCCAAAGAAATTTTAAAATGTCAATAATACAAATAGGATTTCATTTTTTTGTTTTCCAACATGGAAAACAACATAGAACATGGGAAACACAATTTTACCTAGCCGAATAGCAGAAACATTTTTTCCAAGTTTGGGCAACCCTGTAGACCGAGTGACTCACTGCATGTATTGCATGCCTGTCTATACACAACGCTAATTAACAAGTTTTGAAGTAATTGATATTTTACTGCGATCTAACGTGCTACTGTTATCTAAAATCAAAATTTATACAATGATAAAACTGTCCAATATTTTTCGACAATTTATTGTTTGAATTATATAAGATCCGATGGTCTACACGCCACATAGATCAAGCAAATTGATATTTAACCTTCTGATTTAACTATTTTTTCGATTTCTTCCATTAATTTCCACCTTCATTTCTTGGTCTAACAACCAAATTCTTCGATTAAATACATACAATACTCAGAAGTAAGATTTTAATTAAGATAGACACCTTTTTGATTGGATCAAGCAATTTCGACAATGAAGAATAAATTGTCTAGAACAATATCATCCCCGCTTTCAAATAAATTACCTAAATTCATAATCGGATCACAGTTCGCTATATTGTTGGGGGTGAGGAAACGTATGGAACAGAATCACAGAATTTGAATGTGGAAAACCCAGTTACCACCAAAATGTTTTATCATGCGTCAAGTTGCTTTCTGTCTCGAGATAATCAAGACATTTAAACTGTCTGTATCATACATAATAAATGATTTTAACAAAATATACAATAATATTACAAATAAATAAAGTAGTGATCGTATAGGTACTTTATGTTTAAGGTCGGCTGAAAAGTCCCCGGTCTGACCTATAGATGACGACACTAGAATTAAATCCATTTCATTTTTAGATAGTATCAACCTTCAAAAGATTCGTGTAAAAATTTGACAGCTGTCGGACTATTAGTTTGTGAGATATTGCATTTTTAGTGAAGCAACTTTTGTTATTTTCAAAAAGATGGAAAAAAAAAGAATTTCGTGTGCTTATTAAATATTGTTATTTGAAAGGAAAAAATACAGTTGAAGCAAAAGCTTGGCTTGATAATGAGTTTCCGGTCTCTGCGCCAGGAAAATCAACAATCATTGACTGGTACGCAAAATTCAAGCGTGGTGAAATGAGCACCGAAGACGGTGAACGCAGTGGACGCCCAAAAGAGGTGGTTACCGATGGAAATATCAAAAAAATCCACAAAATGATTTTGAGTGACCGTAAAGTGAATATGATCGAGATAGCTGAAACTCTAAAGATACTAAGGAACGTGTTGGACATATCGTTCACGAATATTTGGGTATGCGGAAGCTCTGTGTGAAATGGGTGCCGCGCGTGCTCACAATCGACCAAAAACAGCAACGAATTGATGATTCTGAGCAGTGTTTGCAGCTGTTAAGTCGTAATAAACCCGATTTTTTGCGTCGATATGTGACTATGGATGAAACTTGGCTCCATCACTACACGCCTGAGTCCAATCGACAGTCAGCTGAGTGGACTGCGGCCGGTGAACCGCTACCAAAGCGTGGAAAGACTCAACAGTCAGCTGGCAAAGTTATGGCCTCAGTTTTTTGGGATACACACGGTATATTGTTCATCGACTACTTGGAAAAGGGAAAAACAATCAACAGCGACTATTACTGTGCATTATTGGAGCGATTGAAGACCGAAATCGCGAAAAAACGGCCCCCTATGAAGAAGAAAAAAGTGTCGTTTCATCAAGACAATGCACCGTGTCACAAATCATCAAAAACGATGGCAAAATTGCATGCAATGGGCTTCGATCTTATTGATATAAGTTATTTATTGTTCTTACCTTCAAGCTAATTTCTAATCGTTTCAATCTATAAAAATGCGGTTATTGTAAGATTTTGTCGCTAAATGGTTTCTATTCCGGCCTCTGTGGAGGTTTATATTTGTGTCTATACTGAAATTGGCAATTTGGGAAAGCACACCCACTTCATATGCCGATAAATAACTCCAATAATAGCCCATTCCACTTCGGAGCAATCTAATAAATCAACCTTATATCCTGCGCCTGCGGGACATAAGGAAAATTTGTGAGCGTCCGGAGTGCTCGAGCACATTAAACGCCATTCGGTAATGAAACGGTTGAATAATTAAATTCCAAAAGTCACGGACTCTCACGGTAAACTTAACTGCTAGAAAAAGCTTGGGGCAATGATAAAAATACGAATGAGAAGGAAAATCATTGAAAGCTTTTTCTAGATGAACGGATTATTGCAACACAAGTGTCTGTACAATTTCAGTTGTCAGTAGACAATATTATAGTTCATTTGTTTGGAGTGGATTTGAAGAAGGATATAACGTAATATATCTGGACGAGTCATGGATTAATGTGGGCCACAGTGTAAATTTTGAATGGAAAGACACTACCATAAAAAATGCCCGAGATGCATTTGTCAAAGGACTGACAACAGGACTGAAGGCTCCAAGTCAACGAGGACCGAGATTTGTTCTTCTTCATGCAGGCTGGAAAAACGGTTTTCTTGAGGTGCAGAAAAAACTTTTCTGGCAAAGAAAGGTGTAGACGATTACCACGACGAAATGGACGCAGAAGGCTTTGAGGCCTGGTTTAAAGATCAATTGATCCCTAATTTGCCGAAAAACGGTTCAAAGAATGTTGTAGTGTTGGACAATGCGTCTTACCATTCGGCGAAGTTACCTTTTCCAAAGACAACTTGGAATAAGGAACAAATAAAGTACTGGCTACTGGAAAAAGAGATTTACTTCGAAGATGATTATTTAAAAACAGAATTATTGGCTACTGCAAACGCGTTTAGAGAGCAGTACGACCTAAGAAAAATAGACGACATTGCCACGGAACATAATATAACAGTCCTACGATTACCACCTTATCATTGCGAATTAAATCCCATTGAAATGGTGTGGAGCCAAGTGAAAGGATATGTGGCTTGTAATAATAGTACTTTTAAAAAAGAGGATGTGGAAAAACTTATAAAAACAGCGTATTCGCAAGTAACCCCAATGCAGTGGTCTAATTATGATAAAAAGGTAGAGAAGACAGAGGAAAAGATGTGGCAAACAGATCATTTAATGGAAGACATTGAGCCAATAATAATAAATCTAAATGAAGACGATGAAGATGAAGACTTGGATGACGATGAAGATCAGTAATATATTTCTTAACCCTCAAATGTTCCATTCAATTTTCATTTATTTTAGTTATTACCTGCTAATCATTGTCATTTTTAAAGTTTAATTTTAATTCAAGTTAAAATACGTAATTATTAATTCATTTACTTATTCTATATTTTGTTTGTTACAGCAACCCGCCAGAAGAAGAAAAATCCTCGGAAAAATCATCGAAACGTCGGCAAGATTTCATTAGCTTTTCTCTGTTAATCGTTCTCCCTTAAAATTTAGATGACAGCTGACTTTTTTACCACTCGTTTTGTAATTTATGTATATATTATTATTATTGACATATTTTTATTATTAATTATATTATTATTTCATAATTTGACAAAGGTCTTTTGTAAGGCCGCTGTATTTATTTATTTCTTTATACGTGATAATTAAACGTATAAAATTTGAATATTTTAGCGGATTTACAATATTTTCCTTTAAACGCGTAAAATTTATCTAAAAGCATAATTATAAATATTCTTAATTACTCACTAAATGATTTTCAAATGAATAATTTAGTCAACATTTAAATCATAATAGTATCACAATGGCAAGTTATATTCCCGCGCCAGTTGGAACCAAATTCGAAGAACATGCCGATATGGCAACGCAGTCGTCCATAAACGCAATGCTGCATAATAACTGTGACCCGCTCTATAGTAGTTTGATGTTATTCCACTGTAAATCAATTGACAAACTAACCTCACTTTATAACTTGCTTTTTTGGTTAGGAAGATCAACTTCGATTTTGGCTGGAATTAGCCATAACATGCAACCATAAAACAACTTTAGTGTTGTGTATATGGTTGTTACAATAAAATATTAAATTTTAGAGTACCCACTTTCTAAAAAATTAAATGACGACTGATATTAAATAGTTAAATAGAAATAAATTTTCGATAGATTTGTGCTGTACGCCACTGTACACAAAAGCAAAATGCTAGCTCGATATAGGAAACTCCGATACGTACAATTTTCCTAATGACTGCCATTAGGTTAGCTGAGGACCCTACGTTCATGTTTGTTATGAAAATTAATAGCTTTTATAATATTATAAGTTCGAAAATGCACCAGCTTCCGACTGTACTTAGGTAAATTGCTGCTGGCTGGTTTCCAGTAAATTGTACACTTCCAAAGAGACATTTTTCACTTTTCTTCTTTTTTAAATTTAAGTAAATAATCGAGGACATTCACAATGAAATCAATTTAAATTTACGGAATGACTGCAAGAACAACGACACTGTTTTCCAAAACGTAATACTCAGATTAGTTTAAAATTTAGTATAATTGGATCGGTTTGGTCTTATTATCCACTCGTGATTGTAGATCCCTGTTTTGTAACCCTCTCTCTACTTACAGATTAATCCAGAAGGGTGGGTGGGCTTATGAATTAGCTTGTCTGAAATCGTATACCTACGCGGATATATTTCCACAAATTGCCAATTTCACCTTCAGTTCTCTATCAATCCCAGTCAATCAATCTGACTACCCTCCTTTTCGGAAATACATTTTGTAATTTGAATTTAAACGCCAGTTCAGGATTGGTTTAAGCGGAATAATTCTTAGATGACGAGGCTCATAGACCATAAGTCGTTGCATTTAGTTTACTAATAGGCTTAAGGATGGGAAACTATTAGTTTTTGTGAATATATCACTTTTATTTGTTCAATGTGAACAAGAAACATTCTCTTTTGGTAAAAAAACTGACAAATTATTATAAAATTAATTTGTGCATTATCTATGCAACCAAATATACACTTACTTAAATAATAGTCCTATTTATTTTATTACTTATAAAAGTGTGTTTTTTGGTGTGTGTTGTGAATTTTAATAATTTGGGTATAGCAGAAACAACAAAAATGGAGCCTAAGCAGCTTTCAAAAATACAATTTGATCCAGGGTGTTTTATTTCAAACAGCATAGAATTAAAAAGCCTTATTTGAGCCACAAGAATTTTTAAGTAATAAAGATAATGACAATGAAGAAATTGATTAAAGCATTTCTAGTTGGGCAGTGGAAGAAAATATGCCACAGGCATAAATCAGTATACTTGTGATAAATGTCATTTTAATATACCATGCAATGAAAATGAAAATTTTTAATTAGTGCTATATGTTGTTGTTAACAAGGGTTGCAAATAAGGTGTCAGAATGTGACAGACGTCAACTATAGTATAGTATATCCATATACAACAATATAAATTTCATCGCCTACTATGCCCATGACCCTGATGATTAGTTTTATTTTTAAGATTATTTACCATTTCTTAAATTATTTAAAGCGGCTTAAATTTTTTTGCTCGGCGGTTTATTTTTCATAGATACCTACCTGAGATAAAAAAAAACATAGTAAAGTGATTTTTTGTTTTAAAACCAAATAACCAGTAAATTTGTATCATGTTACGTATCTGTGATATAAACAAACCTCGTTCCTTCTTCCACATGTTGTGTTGTTAATGTAGCTTAAGCTTAAAGGATATGTCGTTGTAATTATCTATTTTATTTTTTGATCTGCAAACGTTTCATGATATAGGAGACATAGTTAATCTGAAGAAAACTGAAATTTTATCAACATAATAACACACATTTGGGGTGAGTCCCTTTGCACAAGACGTGCGGGAGTTCAATCTCATCGAGCATTGAAATAAAAGAGAACCATTTGACGTTTAATTGTGCGAGTATTACGTGCAGAGATATTTTATGGGATAGATAAGAGACCTCTCAACTTTGCTCGACTGAAAAGCGGTAGAACAGCCTTAAGGCTGGGCATTGGGAGTGAGAAAACGTCCTAAAAAGAGAGCGAATAAGTGTACCCGAGAGGTGCTGCCTCTTGCAATGACCTTACGCGATAAACATATAAAAATATATTCATTCTTGGAGTATATCAGTTTCCTTTAAAAATTTCAGGGCTGGATTAATTTTAAAACAAACATGTTTGATTTTGTTAAATATGAATTGGCTATTTGTATTTACATTAAACGATATTAATTTATAGATTTTACACAATATTTTTATTTATGTATGTTTTTTTTTCTCAAATCAAAATTATAAATATAATATATTTTGGGGTATTATTTTTAAAAAGGCAATCATTCAAGTTTTTTCAAGTGTAAAATGTTATCATTTGTTTATCTTAACTAAGCAATAACGAGTAGGTAAGGACCGAACAGCGGTTCATTTTAAAAAATTAAAAGGAACTCCGTTATACCTTTTAAATGGATTAGAAAAATTACAGGATTAATAGATCCACTAAGAACTAATATTCGTCCTTTTTATGTTTTTTTTTTACTTATTAATCCAAAAATCTAGTAAAGGACTCCAGTAAAACTCTACTAGTAAAAACATCGTCCAAAGATATTCTAAGATATATTCTATGGACGATAGTGGCGATATTTTGCTTAATATAACATTGAAAGTCATTGAAAAATATTGAAAGTTTTCAGGAAATTATTTATTAAACTGTTATAATACAAGTTAAAAACATAAATTATAAATTAATTAATTATTATAAATATTGATAACACAATTATTGCAATTATTCAAATTAATTCCCGACGAATTCGTAAACTGACTTTGACTTGTTGGAATTACTGATAATGGAGCATTACCAGCTGTCTCTTCAATATCGCTTGGTAGCTCTTCAGAACTTGAATCACTCAATTTTTAAAAATAAAACTAAAAATATATCAATCTCTCTAAAAGCCTTCCATCTAGGCTTTTTACAAAATGTCAAACTGACAACTAACTTGAAGTAACAGCAACAAACTAACTTGTTTATAAAAGTTGACAGTTACTTGGGACACGTAAACGTTACTCACTAGATTAATACATTATTTTCGAACTTGGTGCAAAAATTCATACGGTTTTCATAAATAAAACTGGCTATAAAATCAGACGGATTTTGATAAACTTGAATTTTGTTTTATTTTATGGGGTTTCAGAACAAGCAAAACTTTTTATTAAGAATGACATTTTTCACTAAAACTAATAGGTATTTAAACATTTTTCACCTATAGGATACCCCATCCGTGGACACGCTGTATATTAGTATTAATATTAGTATATTAAATTAAATAAAGATTTGCTAAATTCCTAATGCGGACCTGATAAACAAGATTTAATAGATGTTCTATCACAACGCCCTCAATTAGACAATGCTCACACTAATTTGGGAATAATTTTTTAAGATTCCTTTTATATGTGATAAAAGAGTTGTCTAAATTTGTAAAAAAATGGCACCATTTCTGATTTCTTAAAAATTACTTTCAAAGAGCTTTTAAGGAAAAAAACGAATTTATTGTAATTTTTAAAAACACTGACTTATGAGTAGAAATTTCATCTATTCAAAGAAGAAATATTTTTAAAATCATATCACGTTTAAGTGAGATATTAATCATTTTATGAAATGTAAAAATAGACATATTTCGGGAATTTTTTCTGGATGATTCCTTGTACTCTCAAGCTTCAAAATTCTTTATTGAATAACTTTATATATCTAGTATACTACTGATTTTTTTCAATTTTCATTGCCTTATAGTTTTTGCTAAAAGCTCTTTGAAAGGACGTCGCGATTGCCTATATTAAATACACTGCCAATGCCCGGCCTTAACTCCAGAGTATTAAATTTATGAACAATCATATCTTAAAAAATAGTTTGGCAAGATTGTGTTAAACTGCAAGCACAACCCTATTGTGTTACGTTAGTTTTGACCGAGAGTTTCTGTCTATACAGAGCGGATAATCAGAGAATGTTCACAAGTTATTATTTAATTTATGAGGTCACGAAACATACCGCATAAAATGTTTCTCTGCTTGGAGAAGTTTAATAATTTAAATAATCTGTTTGAAATGTTTCATTTGTACATACGATATTCATTACTTAAGTGCTAAAATCTTGCTGGAAATAAAACCAGCGTATTTTCCTTAAAAACAAAGGAATAGGTACACTTTTTTTCAAAGGGCTTTTACAACTCGACGCTTTCGTTACCCCACTTTTTCTTCTCTCTCTCTTTCGCCCTCATTGTTGCTGTTTCTACCCCCATCATCCGTTAATCTCGGGCAAGTAGTAAACTTGTGAACCGAACGTGTCGGTGAAAATATATCGCTACATAACTACGATATACTTTTGAGGGTGGCAAATATAGCGCATAATTATCCTATAATTCCTGAATATATACACGGTGACGCCGTTTGACGTTACCAGAATTCTATATAATATACACATCTTGTATTGAAAAATGAAATTTTGACAAGGGCTGTTTTTGGAAAAAACGCTTCAATTGTTTGTCTACTCACCGATCACTGCTTACGAAAATTATTTCGAAATTAGGTTCCTTCTTCCTTACCAGCGTGTAGATTTCGATAAGTTGCGGGGTGAAGGCTCGACATGGTGGACACTGGAAAAATGATTTTCATATTTTCATATTCTATAAGTTATAAAGCAAAACATTCCAACACTATCACAAAAAAGGGCATTCGATTTTTAAAAGAAATGTCTGATTCTGAATACCTCATAATGAAGGCGAGCAAATACATAATAGTATCGTGGTATAACTTGGGTTATGTTCTGGATGGATCGTGATATTTTCATAAAAAAACTCATTTGGATCGATTTTAACATTATTTATATAATTTACCTATAATTTAAGCATGGGTACATTCTTATGACTAATAACTTAAATATGTATTGTTAATCATACAGCCAAATCATCATAACACAACTAAAATAAACTGAGACACATAAAAGTCAACTAGCTATTTTTAAAATACAATGTTGTTTATCGTACATGACCTAACTCCATATAATTGCTCACGTAATCTGTTAGGTCGTCTTTTTAACAAACCTTCGATTATTTACTTATTCTTTAATTATTAAATATCAAATAATATACCCATTATTACTCATAACAGTATAAATTCTACAATATGTGCGTTTTATACAACGCCTGATCGTGGCGCAGTGGTATACGTGCTTGCCTCTCACGCAGAGGACTCGGGTTCAATTCCACCAATTTCCATCTTTATGACACAAGATATTATTATTTTTAGGAACTTTATATTTGGAAGTATGAGAATATAGGTCTATACTCACATTTTCTGACGCTACAATGTTAAGCTCTTCGACAGCCTTTGGATAAATGAATCTATCCCACGACTTTTAATATTTATGACATCCTATGTACATTTAAATGGAGAATTTACGTTTTTTTCATAACATAGGTGGCTGCTGTCTAGATTGGGTCTATTGTTTTTTGCCCAAAACGTCAAAGATTTTATAATTTGTTCTTTGGTTATGCCCAAATGTCACTCTGGATTTATCAGTAACTTCCAGAAGAAAAAGTTTATGGAGTGAAAGAAAAATGTGAAAAAGTGAAATCTCTTGCAGAAAACGTTGTTTTAATACTTTTTGAGTGTTTATTTAAAATTTTAAAGTTTTCTAGTAATAATAGTAGCCATCCACCTCGTTTAGGTCTATTGGTAAGCCTGGAATTGTACTAAAACTTGATTCCAATATTGCAATTAATTGTAAAATTAATTATTTTTCTAAATTCACTAATAATAATTAAGAATAAAGTATTACCACATTATTTTAATTTTTACTTGCAGTCGTAGAAAAATTATAGTGTGCAACACGTGGGAGAAGCACGAATTCAACTTGTTTCACAATATATTATTATTTTTAACAAAATATATAATAGTTAGTTACCCAATTTGCCGAAAAATAGAATCCTCTAATTCCTTCGGGTAGATTTTCAAATCGGATGTCCTCTTTGGTGAAATTTTTGTGTTCCGAGTAAAATGTACCTCCGGGTTGTAATACAACGTCCTTTAGAACCTGAAAAAAGTTATTTTTATTGATTTATCTTGGTTGACAATTTATTTTGTCTGAGATACGTCTATAATCAGAAAAATATTGCATTGAAATCAAGTTGATTTTTGTTTTAAGAAAAAATTTTTAATTTCTACCTGAATCTTTACAATATTTATTTTTTTTTAGAGAAAACTACATTGACCAAAGTAACTTACAAGTAAAAATAGTTAAAGAACTATACTAAAACCAATGATTGAGAGTAAAGCGCGATGTCATATTTAAATTTTCCGTTACCAGTTTATAGCAGAATCAAAATATAATAAGCAGTAGAGTTGTAGGTTGTGACAAATTATAGATAATACACAATACTAGTACGATTAAAAGGTATTATTTATGAAAAAAATCAGTAATCTTAGGTATTTATTACAACTAGTGGCAACGTTGTACGCAACGATATTTCTGTTTTTGTCACTTTACCGTAACTTCCATCACATCGTCGCAGGCCACAGTTATGTAAATGCAACCACGAGCGTATCATTGGTTTGTGAATTATACAGTATGATTTGTATTGAGGAAAATTTTACACGAAATGAAATTTATGTGCGGAAAAATTGACAGGAAAAGCATTATCTTTGAACGTCAAGAAATAATAGCATGGAGAAGAAACTATCTAAGAAAATTTGACGAATTGTACTATGAATTTTTCTTTAATTCTTAACCCTCTCAAAAATTAATAAGCACGCCCCCGATTTGCTGTCAACTGGGCCTACTTCTTATTGGTTTTAGTATAGAATAATAAGTTTAAAATTAGAACCAGAAATAGAACTAAAAAACAAATTTAATTTCTGTTATAGTTAGACAATGCTGATAAGGGTAAGAATAAAATATATATTATAATAATATAAGATATACCTGATCGACTGGTCTAGGTCTCCAAGGGAAATAAGTACCGTTGGGATCTTCTAAAAGTTTTTCTTGCGCTGAAACACTTACAGTCGAACCATCTCTACCTAGTAGCACTAAAGTTGGAACGCCAGATTTTATTCTATATCGTCTAGACAACCTTGTCTGCAACAAAAATCATTAAAACATTATTTTAAAAAATAATTTAACATAATATTTATACAATAAATATAGCTTTTACCTTATTGGCTAATCAAATACATATAAAAGAAGAAAGTGTGGTTAGATTATGTTAGGTTAGAATTTCGTATTCATTATTTGAGTGTAACTAATTTCTTTATTGACTCTTTCAATAAATAACTGAAGCTCTATCGCGTCAACTGCTCTAATAATAATTATCAAGAGATGAAGTCTCTTATATCAATCACAACAGAGTTTGAAGTACACCATTATATCCAGTATCCTTCTATTATCTCATCAATCTTCTCTATTTGAAAAACGCGTTTCTATACAAGCTTTTGTTTGGTAAATTGCTATTCGACACTTTCATTACCCGGTAACTATAATACCAAGTAATTAATAATGTTTTTGTTTACAGTGAACTTATTGAAATTTAAAATTTATCGTAATGGTAGTAATAAGGCTATAGAGCGGGTCACAGTTATTATGCAGCGTGGCCGGCATAGGCCAATGTAAATCTTATGGGCGAATATTCAACACTGTTGCCGCTTTGGTTACGGCTTGAACCACAATTAACTCAGCCAATTTATTTTCGTAGAAACGTTTTATTATGAGTTTTGCAAAACAGATGTATTCTATATAAAAAACATTATTAAAAAATGGAATTCAAATCTATTTATGTAGATTGTAATCAGTATATACCTGATCACTTGATGGATTATTTAGGTCTCTACTAAATCTTTCAGACAAATCCTAATCCTATTGCCAGTGAAAATATTATTTAATTACAAAGATGCTAATTATTTTTACCTGTATGATCCCTTGATCCTCGTAAACCGTTATGTAATATTCCTGGAATGTAGAGGTAAGTAAATGTACAGGTAAGTAATAACATAGGCAGGTACCTATCTGTTTCTGCTGATAAACGAAAGGGCATTATTGAAACAACAGCCATGCAGTTAGCAGCACCGTTTGAAAAATTTAAACAAGGTGAAAATCTTCATCGTCAAACCAAGAGGCTTTTATTGAATATTTTAACGTATACGTTGAATACAAAAGATGACAAAAGTGTGACAGCGAAAATAGAACTGATTTCTGAAATGACTGGCCTTAGTGTGAGAACAGTGTATAATCTGAAAAGCGAAGCCGCTACTGGACCTTTGACATCGCCAAAAAACGAAGACGGAACAGCAGCCAGTCGAATTCAAGACTGATCACCTACGATGAAGGTATCCAATAGCAAATACGAAAAGCTGTGCATGAATTCTACTCCGAAAATATTCCATCAACATTGGCAAAAGTTCTTACTAAAATAAATTCAGACGAAAATGTACCAAATTTTTCTAAAAGTACGCTAAGACGCTTGCTTAACGATATGGGGTTTGTTTATGGAAAGAGAGGAAGAGACTCGATTCTAATAGAAAGAGCTGATATAATCGCCTGGAGGCACAAATATTTAAGATCAGTAAAGAAGTTCCGCGAAGAAGGATATAACGTAATATATCTGGACGAGTCATGGATTAATGTGGGCCACAGTGTAAATTTTAAATGGAAAGACACTACCATAAAAAATGCCCGAGATGCATTTGTCAAAGAACTGACAACAGGACTGAAGGCTCCAAGTCAACGAGGACCGAGATTTGTTCTTCTTCATGCAGGCTGGAAAGACGGTTTTCTTGAGGGTGCAGAAAAAATTTTTCTGGCAAAGAAAGGTGCAGACGATTACCACGACGAAATGGACGCAGAAGGCTTTGAGGCCTGGTTTAAAGATCCATTGATCCCTAATTTGCCGAAAAGCGGATCAAAGAATGTTGTAGTGTTGGACAATGCGTCATACCATTCGGCGAAGTTACCTTTTCCAAAGACAACTTGGAATAAGGAACAAATAAAGTACTGGCTACTGGAAAAAGAGATTTACTTCGAGGATGATTATTTAAAAACAGAATTATTGGCTACTGCAAACGCGTTTAGAGAGCAGTACGACCTAAGAAAAATAAACGACATTGCCACGGAACATAATATAACAGTCCTACGATTACCACCTTATCATTGCGAATTAAATCCTATTGAAATGGTATGGATCCAAATGAAAGGATATGTGGCTCGTAATAATAGTACTTTTAAAAAAGAGGATGTGGAAAAACTTATAAAAACAGCGTATTCGCAAGTAACCCCAATGCAGTGGTCTAATTATGAAAAAAAGGTAGAGAAGACAGAGGAAAAGATGTGGCAAACAGATCATTTAATGGAAGACATTGAGCCAATAATAATAAATCTAAATGAAGACGATGAAGATGAAGACTTGGATGACGATGAAGATCAGTAATATATTTCTTAACCCTCAAATGTTACATTCAATTTTCATTTATTTTAGTTATTACCTGCTAATCATTGTCATTTTTAAAGTTTAATTTTAATTCAAGTTAAAATACGTAATTATTAATTCATTTACTTATTCTATATTTTGTTTGTTACAACCCGCAAGAAGAAGAAAAATCCTCGGAAAAATCATCGAAACGTCGGCAAGATTTCATTAGCTTTTCTCTGTTAATCGTTCTCCCTTAAAATTTAGATGACAGCTGACTTTTTTACCACTCGTCTTGTAATTTATGTACATATTATTATTATTGACATATTTTTATTATTATTTATATTATTATATTATTATTTCATAATTTGACCAAGGTCTTTTGTAAGGCCGCTGTATTTATTTATTTCTTTATACGTGATAATTAAACGTATAAAATTTGAATATTTTAGCGGATTTACAATATTTTCCTTTAAACGCGTAAAATTTATCTAAAAGCATAATTATAAATATTCTTAATTACTCACTAAACGATTTTCAAATGAATAATTTACTCAACATTTAAATCATAGTAGTAATACAATGGCAAGTTATATTCCCGCGCCAGTTGGAACCAAATTCGAAGAACATGCCGATATGGCAACGCCTTAGTCCATAAACGCAATGCTGCATAACTGTGACCTGCTCTATAGAATGACTTTAGTACTGTATTTTAAGTTCATTGAAGTAAGTTGCACTAATACTGCACCCCGTATAATTATTATACAATTTTTTGTACATTTCCAGTGACAGTATGAGGTATATTTATCTCTTCTACTTTTCTCTGGCTAGAGACACAGACTGTTAAGTAAGTTTTGAGTGATATATTTAAATTTCTTCCGTGTTTCATTACTTGTGAGGAGTGATGGTTTTTAATTATAAAGATTAATAGTTCAGAAAATGTATTGCTCTACGGTTTTTTATTAACATTTCCTCTTTCTAGTAATAAATTTGCTTAAAAATTCCAAGTTCAAGTTTATTTGAAGAGGTTTCAAGTATTTATGAAAACATAAACACAAAAGTCACGTGTACACCTATGTACCAGTATAAAATAAACACAGAAGAATTTACAGTGGGCTTGTGGAATGATATTGAGCTCGATAGGCTTCAAAATCGATTAGTTCTGTAAAAATGTTTTAAATAATAAATAGGACGCTTGAATAATATCAGTAGTTGAGTATTAATATTGGAAATAATGAGTGGATACTTCAATAAATTTTTTTATAGTTAAAGTATTAGAAAAATAGATGTTTGAACTGAAAAGAAGGAAACATTTAGATGGAAATGAAGTTATTATAGAGAACTGTTAAAAAATTTAGGATGTTTAAATGTAATTACACAAAGAATTGGAAAAAATCCATCTGGAATCGGGAATTATAGGCACTAACCAAAAAATAGCTTAAATAATTCCTTCCTCTAGAATTTGGAGGGTATCATGTGGCAGTTTATCCTCTATTAACAAACAGCTGGGTCATGTTGGGTCATTGTTTCACGTCGGATAAAGTTTTTGAATTTTCTAGGTATGTTTTATTGGATTTCTATCAACAGACTTAGCTTGGAGTCTTTATATAAACATATCAGAATCATCAAGACTTTCGGTAATAAATTTTGAAGAATTCCCTCACTTATTCAATAACTTAGGTAGTCGCCACACCTTCAAAGGCATTCTCCAACGCCAATGTTTTAGATATTTTGGGGGGTTATCACATGATTTTGGGTATATTAGATAATTTTTGAAGCTTGCGGATACATTTTGCGAGTTTTAGATGGTCTTCGGGATTTCAGGTGATTTTTGAAGATTGTCAATTGATTTTAGATGATTTTGGGAGGTCTCAGATAATTTTGGGTGGATGATTTTGAGGATTTTAGATAATTTTTTATGTTTTTCGATCATTTTAAGCGGTTTTCAGATTATTTTAGATGATTTTCGGAGGATTCACATGATTTTGGGGGTTTTTATATTATTTTTAGGAGGTATAGATGAATTTTGTTAATTCCAGATGATTTTGGGAGATATCAGGTGATTTTTGAAGATCATTTTTTTAATTTTATTGATTTGAGATGATTTTGGGGGGTTATCAGCTGATTTTGGGAGGTTCCAGTTGATTTTGGAAGGGTGCGTATACATTTTGGGAGTTCAAATGATTTTGGGAGGTATCAGGTGATATTTGGAGGTTTTCAATTGATTTTAGATTATTTTAGTAGGCTTACAGATGATATTAGGGTTTATCAGATGATTTGGGGGGATATCAGATGATTTTGGGTCTCTTGGATCATTTTTGGTTTATCATATAATTTTTACGAGGTTTAGATACATTTTGTTTATTTCAAATGATTTTGGAACATATCAGGTGATTTTTGGTGTTTTCCGACTGACTTTAAATGATTTTGGGTGGTTATCAGATGATTTTGAGGATTTTATATAATTTTGAGAGGTTTTCAGATAATTTTCGGAGGTTTCACATGATTTTGGGTGTTTTTAGATTATTTTTGGGAAGTTTTGATGATGTTTTTTTCAACTTCAGATGAGTTTGGAAGGTATCAGCTGATTTTTGAAGGTTTTTTTTAAATTTCATTGATTTGAAGTGATTTTGGGGGGTTAACAGATTATTTTGGAGGTTTTCGGTTGAATTTTGGCGATTTGAGATGATTTTCTTGGTGTTATCAGCTGATTTTGGGAGATTCCAGTTGATTTTGGAAGATTGCGGATACATTTTGTGAGGTGAAATGATTTTGAGAGGTATCGCAGGTGATATTTGGAGGTATTCAATTGATTTTAGATTATTTTAGGAGGTTTACAGATGATATTGGGGTTTATCAGATTATTTGGAAAGATACCAGATGATTTTGGGTCTTTTAGATTATTTTTGGAGGTATATCATATGATTTTTGGGAGATTTAAATACATTTTGTTGATTTTAAATTATTTTGGAACGTATCAGATGACTTTAAATGATTTTGGGTGGTTATCAGATGATTTTGAGGATTTTAGATCATTTTGAGAGGTTTTTAGATGATTTTCGGAGGTTTCATATGATTTTGGGTGTTTTTAGATTATTTTTGGGAAGGTTTGGTGATGTTTTTTTCAATTTCAGATGAGTTTGGGAGGAATCAGCTGATATTTGAAAGTTTTTTTTAAATTTTATTAATTTGAAGTGATTTTGGGATGTTAACAGACTATTTTGGAGGTTTTTGGTTGAATTTTAGCGATTTGAGATGATTTTCTTGGTGTTATCAGCTGATTTTGGGAGATTCCAGTTGATTTTGGAAGATTGCGGATAAATTTTGTGAGGTGAAATGATTTTGAGATGTATCAGGTGATATTTGGAGGTTTTCAATTAATTTTAGATTATTTTAGGAGGTTTACAGATGATATTGGGGTTTATCAGATGATTTGGAGGGATACCAGATGATTTTGGGTCTTTTAGATCATTTTTGGAGGTATATCATATGATTTTTGGGAGATTTAGATACATTTTGTTGATTTCAAATTATTTTGGAACTTATCAGGTGACTTTAAATGATTTTGGGTGGTTATCAGATGATTCTGAGGATTTTAGATAATTTTGAGGTTTTTAGATGATTTTCGGAGATTTCACATGATTTTGGGTGTTTTTAGATTATTTTTGGGAAGTTTTGATTATTTTGTTTTTAATTTCTGATGAGTTTGGGAGGTATCATGTAATTTTTGAAGGTTTTTTAAATTTTATTGATTTGAGGTGATTTTGGGGGGTTATCAGATGATTTTGGAGGTTTTTGATTGAATTTTGGTAATTTGAGATGATTTTCTTGGAGTTATCAGCTGATTTTGGGAAATTCCAGTTGATTTTGAAAGGTTACGGATACACTTTGCGAGCTAAAATGATTTTGGGAAGTATTAGGTGATATTAGCAGGTTTTCAATTGATTTTAGATTATTTTAGGAGGTTTACAAATGATATAAAGGTTTATCAGATGATTTGGGGGGATACTCGATGATTTTGGATCTCTTGAATCATTTTTGGAGGTTTATCTTATGATTTTTGGGAGGTTTAAATAAATTTTGTTGATTTCAAATAATTTTGGAATAGCGCTTTTATACCAGTAACATTTCTGTTGGTTATTGTCCCAGGCAGTTTTGTCCGAACTACACTTGCATGTTTTCCTATTGAAGTTTAGGGATTCTGAACCCGTTTCATATTCTGTTTTAGATCCCTTTTGTTGTATCTGCGCGCTATCTTCCTTATACGAAATGCTTATGGGAAATACGAAATTGCCATACAGCAATTCCGCATTTCCCAGCTCTATAATTCTATATAAGGATTCTTTATGTTTCAGTTATTAAACCTTTTTTAAAAATCCCTCGACTCCTTTCATATAAAACGTTTTGCGCATCATGCTCATGAGGATTCATACAGTCATTTAACAAGAATATACATATTATAAATGTTCATAATTAATGTAAACACAATGTAAAAGTCCGCTTATTATTATTTTTATATTTGATCGATGACAGAGAGGTGTTGATGCGGCAATTTTATCCAGAAAGGATAAAGGATTCTCTTTGTAACCCCGAGAATCGATTGGTTCATGATGAGGATATAATGGAATTCGGGTTTTATCTTAAACGCACAGGGAATGGCCAAACGAGCCAAACTTTCAAACGAGTCGACGTAACGCAGTAAGCGAAAACAGAATTAGCAATAATGACCTCCATAAAATTTTATATTTTTCGTTTTTTATCGCTTTTTGTGATTCCAGATGGCACGGGATACAACCGAAGGAGATTTGCCGGAAATTTATGGTGCCTTCTAGGAATATTTAAGAGAACATTCGACTGAGATTATTTAGATTCTTTTTTTAAGGTCGGAAAAGCTTGAGAAATAAAATCTCTACACACTGAATGTAATTTTTTTTTTCTCAGTATCGTGATAGGATAATATCATTCAAATTTGTACTGAAATAGCTTGTGAATTTGTAGCTAGTCTTTTATAAACTTACCTTTAAATCTATTTCACTAAAAGGCATCGCGAACCAAGGTAATCCCATCAAGCTTTCTCGGTGGCTGCTCTCGATATCTCCGTAATTATCGTTGTGGGACCACATAACTACCTGAAAAATAGAAACCTCTATGAAGTCACGTATACGGATTTTTTAGATTTTCAAGACCTTGCATCCAATATAATTAAGAATAGAAACATGGATGAAGATGGAAATAATGTTGAATGGTTAAAAGTAAAGTGTTTCAAATAGAAAAAAGGGAATCCAGATTACATTTTCTGTAAATATGGTCATTTTTCAGAATTTAAACGAAACTACATTAAGAGGAGAGGTAGAAACCGCCAAAAGCTTTATGGTACTAGGCCCGCCTATTCTTATCAACTACCTATTCCTAATAAGAAAAAAAAGATCTTATTAAACTGTGTGATTCATCTATTATACCTGAACTGAAGAAGTGCATGCTTGGTATAGGTCATTGCCTACTAAATTTAATGTAGAAGAAGAACGAGCACCTGAACCGGTAGCTGATGAATCTGATGAGAAAAATTGACTTAATTGTGATATGAGCTTCACTCAGTAGTTTTTAAACTATATTTATGGATATTTTTTTAAATAAAGTCCTTTGTTTCATTTTATGTAGCATTTACAAGATTTATAAAATTTGCCCATTTTTAACAAAAACTAAAATGCTCATTATCTGGGAATTCGGAAAATGAGACTTAGAGACTTTTACCTCTAAACGACGGTAAATGAATGCCCTTGAGCCTCTTGAGCGGCGTTCATCGGCCGTACGTGTAGTGACGTCACAACCAGCCACGCTTGCGTAGACGCTCACCTATTTCAAAATATTAAATAGGCCGAAAACGTGTGAATAAAAAAATATTTTTTGGGTGTTTAGACTATTTAAGTGCAGTATTCATTATTTTTATTCGAAATATTTATGATTAGTAGTTTCTACAAAAATTTATATTTGTTTTATGAAGAAAAATGATAATTTGGTATTTTTAAATCTTTTTCTTGTGGGGATAATTTCCTCAAGTAGATTTATACTGTATTTGAAAATCAAGAGAGAGTAAATTCCCAGAATAAAAACTAATTCGGTATGCAAAACTATAGTACAGTACGTGTGGTAAAACTTCAATATTTGTAATGCATTCTAAATTGTTTTTGTTAATTTCAATACAAAATTTATTAAATTTCTTGGACTGTCACATTATTTTATGATCTTTCATTGTTACTACAGTAGGCCTAAGAGGATTAACGTGCGTCATAGGCGTAACCAGATTAGAAAGGGATAATTGTTATTTAACGACCTCCGAATGGCAACAGCTTCTAATGACAGATATTTTGACTTAAATAGTGCTTAAGTTTCTAGAAATGCAGTTATTTGATTTTCGATAAACGTGACAAATAGTAGTGACTAAAAATGGAAGCAGTTTGTGAGTAGACGGCAGTGAAAAAATTAAAACTAGACCATTTATCTCTCAATGAAAAGAGTGCTGTAGTGAATGTGTACCACTATTTTAAACATCAAAATCCCTCAAACACTATTGACAGTGTAGTTGAAACAACATTTAAGGCAATGGGATATGGAAAATCTACAATATATAGAGTTCTAAAGGAGGAAAAATCAGGTGGAGTAACCTCACCAAAGCCGAAACCAGGTAGACAAAAACTATTAAAAGTCAACGTGGACGAGTTTTTAAAAAATGCTATTCGTAAGCTTGTTCACACATTTTTTATAAACAAGCAAATACCAACTTTGGATAAAGTTTTGCAAGCCATTACGAATGATGTTGATTTACCCACAATAAGCCGGGATAAACTATGGAAAACGTTACATGAGTTAAACTTTAAATTTGAAAAAATGGGCAGACACTCAATGCTAATTGATTCTGAAGAAATTGTATGTTGGAGAAGACAGTACCTCAGAAGAATACAACAAGTTAAAGCTCAAAATAAAAACATTTATTATTTAGATGAAACATGGGTTAAAGAAGGACATTGTGTAGGAAGAGTTTGGAAAGACAAAAATATAAAATCATCCCATCAAGCTTTTCTAGAAGGATATACTACTGGTTTTAAGGAACCTATAGGAAAAGGTAAAAGATTAATTATTTGTCATATAGGCAGTACAAACGGTTTTCTTGAGAATGGTTTACTCTTATTTGAATAAAATAACCGTTGATTATCACGAAGAAATGAATGGAGACGTGTTTGGGGAATATTTTGAACAGATGATTCAATTCATACCAAAAGGATCGGTTATTCTAATGGACAATGCAAGTTACCACTCCAGATTACTTGAACCTTTACCAATCACTAAATGGAAACAGGATGAAATTGCAAAATGGTTATCTTCTAAAAATTTAGCCTTTGACAATACAATGCTGAGGACAGAATTGTTAACTCTTGCTAAAAAACATAAGCAAAATTATAAAAAATATAATATTGAGGAGATAACCAAAAAACTAGAAATTGAAATCCTTCGTTTACCACCCTACCATTGTGAGCTGAATCCGATAGAATTGATATGGGCTCAAGTTAAAGGTTATGTTGCCAGAAATAAAACTACTTTTAAATTATCAGATGTTAAAAATCTCTTCAATAAGGCAATATCTGAAGTAACAAGTGAAAATTGGCAAAAATGTATTAGACACGTTACAGAAATAGAAAAAAAAATGTGGGAGCTAGATAACATAATTGATATTACTATAGAGCCCATTGTAATTTCTCTAGAATCAGATGGTGAATTTTCTGACACAGAGTGCAGGAACCATAACTTTAAAGTTATTAATTTATGTACTTTAATTTTATTTTTAGATTTTTATTCTTTAAGATTTAATATTGTCGTATTTTTTGCATGTTGCTCGTCAAATTTTATCCTTGCGGTTGGTTTTTTTTTCTCATATACCTACTTAATTGTTTTTTTAGCTCCTCATATTGATTTATAAGTAATTGTAATTATCTGTACATATTATATACATATTTTGTAAATAAATATATGCCTAAAATAATATTGACTTTTTCTTCATTTTACCCAAATTAAATTACTACTTACGAATTATGTTTATCTATCTAAAATTGGTAATCTAGGTATAAATAACTAAAACAAATTAAATATTTCTATTTCCATATTAATTTAATTTTGAAAACGCACGTCTATGGTTTACTGCCTTTATCACTGATAACTGCAAAACATTTCTGGGAATTTACTCTCTCTTGATTTTCAAATACACTATATGTGTGTTTTATCATCTTCAAAGATTTCCCTTTGTTTGTTGATGTCCTCTTACCTGTACGACTTCGAATTTCTTTTCGTCGCTACCACAACCGCCACTATTTTTTAATCTCTCGTAGAGATCTTTCAGTTTCTTAATAAACTCGTCGCTGTGAAGATTTATGTTGGCGAATGAAAAGTAAACGCCCGTCGTATTTACGTTTTGTAGAACTTCGCTGGTGGTGATAAGATCGAAATTGTTGGAGTTTGAGTTGGTGTTTATCGAGTCGCATTTTATTAGCTTTTTACCGAAAAGGCGGTCGTGCCATTTTGTCTTTTCCATTGTGCGGAAGAATATTTTCGTCGACGGCTTTTCTTATTAACCAGAAGTCATCGTAGAAATTCTGCAACAAAATAGTTGGTTAAAATATCTATTCGAAATGAAAAGTAGCTGTATTTATTACAGTGTTTTCACAACAAAATATACACTGCTCAACATTTGAAGTGGATGTTTTTTAAATTTCAGAAAATTGCGTACAAAAATAATATTTTAAAAAATTATCTCAGTAATTTAAAACAAAACACACTATCCCAAATAAAACGAAAGATTATATAGGCAACTCAATATACATGAGCTGGTTTACAATTTATTCACAATTTACAATTTGTTGTGTCTTTAATGTAAAGATTTTTATATAAATAAATTTCAAAATAAACCAGTACCGAATGTAAAACAATATATTTGTGGATTCATTTTCATAATACACATGGGGAAGCAAAAAAGTTAAACAAGCTGCAAAATAATTGCAAAAATTGTGGTCAAATAAGGTTTATTAACATTAAAAACTAGTATTTATAAACTAAAGGTCTATTTATAAACTTGCAGTTGCCGCTCGCAGTTGCCGTTCCCGTTGAAAGTTAAAAAGCTGCTTTCTCATTTGCACATTTATATTCACCGTTGCCGTTACCGTTCGCCGCTGAGCTTGACGTTCCCTGACGTTCAGACATAACGAAGTTTTAACTTTTGCAGTTCGCCGTTCGCGTATTAACCAATCAAAACCCAAGAAGATGTTTTATTTATTCAACTCTGTCTGTGAATGTGCATGTATTATACATCTTTGCTTAATTTAACTTATAGCAATTGTAGAAGTATTCCCAGATGACCTAAATAGATATCGTCATCCATTATATCAACAAGTTACTAACATTATAGTAACAAAAATCCTTAATAAAACTTCACGAAAATTCAAACTTTAATAATAAACACAATAAAAAAAATCGCTCAACTCTCTTTTTTTTCTTTTTCGAAGTATTGGCCGAACTTCAGTCATCATCAAACATCTAGTTTATAAATTGACACTACGAACGGCAACTGCAACGTCAAACAGCAACGGGAACGGTAACGGCAACAGCAACGGCAACTGCAAGTTTATAAATAGACCTTTATGGTTGAATAACCGAAGAAATATTTGCTGTAAAAAAATTATAGTTTTAATTTCTGTCAGTTTATTTATTTATTATATAAGTGGAATAAAAGTTTAGTTATTTCTTTTCCAAAACAAAATTATTTTTCTTGTTCCCTTTATTTACCTACTTCCTTAATAATGCACCAATAAAATTTTATATGTTTACCAGCAGCTACAGTAAATATAAAAACTAAAAAGTTAGTTCTTGTTTTACTGTAAAAATAAAGGAAGAAACTTTCTTGCGCTAAGTAAAATTACAATAAACTTTCAGTAGGTACATAACCTTAAAATAACGAGGTAGGTATTTCAATTTCCAAATAGATATAGAATATTAATAAATATTGATTAATTTATAACAAAAAGACTGTTAACAATACTTCGGTTTAAAATTGTTTTATTTACTAGTTTATTTATAAATTAGTTTATTACCACAAGTATTGTTTAATAATATTTGCAAGGTTTATGTTTATCCTTAATAGAGGATCTTAAAATGTAAAACTCTATTAACCTTTTATTATTATTATTTATTATTATGATATTTCGATATTCTCATCTACTACTATTTGTTTTTATAGTAAACCCCTTATTTCAAAGTTAAATGCAATACTTTTTCGTAGCTTACAAATTGCAATTTGTAACGAAATATGAATCGCCACTGAAGTTTCAAGTGCATAATAATTAGATACTTTAAAATAAAGTTGTCGTTTTTAAAAAGTTTTAATTGACATAATTGTACTGCATTTTTTTTAAAATTGTCCATAACTCAACAAACCGGTAGACAGAAGAAATACCAAACGGTGTACCTAGTGTTAAGATTAGACCAAGTATGGAAGGAATAAGACATAACAATATTAAAGTCTAGATGTTATTAGCTCATCCTGGATGTTTTTCTCTCTAAGATCAGTATGACTGTGCAATGATGTAGAAATACCAGAGAAAAACTATATCATGCTGGTCTTTACAATAACTTAATAGGTATACGTATAAAATGAAACTGGTGTGAAGTTAGCTTAGCGGCCAATTTCTAGCAGCCGTTTTCAGTCCAGCCGCGAAATGACCAGTGGCGTCGGATGTATATATTTAATATATAAAAATAAAGAAAAATTGATTAAATGAAATCTTTGTACAATTTTGTGTAAAAATTTTTAATAAAGAAAGGTTTATGAACTAAAATATCATAAAAAGCCATCTGTATTAATATGTAAGACGAAGTGAGAAAATCGGAAAAAAGTACAAAAATGTATATTAGGGACCTTTGGAATACTTTAGCCAACTTAATATTTTCACCATAACTTCATCTTGTTCTTAAAAACCTCCATGAATTTTATGGAATCGTAAGCCGTCTAAGGGGTATAGTGGGGTAATTATACTAGAGAAATTTTGTCTTTTAATTTCAAGTATTTCGATGAAATCTAAATTTTGTTTTTTATCACAAATATGTAATATTTGAATGTCATGAGTGAGTTTGGATGTTCAAGTAGATGTTTTGCAAAGTTTGACTTATCTACAATTAGATAGGTCATCCATCTCAAATGTGGTTAAATCTAATAGAAAAGATCCAATAAAACGCAAAGTCAAAACCACAGACTTTTATTCAAATAATGTAAAATTATTGCAACTAGTTTCGGTCTAGATCAGACCATCATCAGGCTGTAAAGTAAAGAACACAATAAAATGGTAAGCAAGAAGTGCAAAACAGTCTGTGGTTTTGACTTTTCGTTTTATTGGATCTTTTCTTTATAACTTCTCTGGTTGTTTTAATCTATATACTCTTAGTCAATCTTAGTTCAAAATTTCTTTGTGTTTGAGCTAGGTATATGTAAAGCATTAAATTTTGGACAATTAACTTTGTAAACACCAGATTTCCTTAAATTAGGTAATTTTGTTAAATCTGACGATACTAGTTTTTAGCGAAACGGCTCTCATTAGGTTTTAAAAAAGCAATTTTTTAAAACATAACGGAAGTTTTGTTTGAAAAGTTTAATGTTGTTAATTTTAGCTCAACCATTATATAAACCTAGTTTGTTACAATTGCTCGTAAAAGACAAACTATAAACTGTTTAATGTGATTATAAAAATTAAGAAACTTAATTTTTTAGTTTTAAATGTGTATACAGGGTGAGTCATAACTATTGGGACATAGACTAAGGACAGGTTATTTGGACCAAAATATGGCTATTGGGCCAAATATGCCTTAATATAATGTTGCTGAGAAAAAAGATACCTTAAAGATACTTAAAGTTAATTTTTATTTTTCGTTTTTTGCTAATAGTTTCCCTGTATATTTAAAAATTGATATCAAAATTGGCACAGAGGCATAATATTAGACAAGAAATAGTATTTTATTCACTATTTTACGTTTTGTCATAGAGGGCGCCACGTGGATCATTCCTAATGATCAAATTGAGTCTAAACTTTTTCTGATGAAATTTTTTAGTAATTTTTATTAGAAAATATGACGTAAACATCATTTTTACGTAAAATTGGTACTCTTGTTTAAACATGATAATTTCAACCGTTTTCGATAAAAACGCAGTCTAACTGCTTAGAGTCTTAAAAAAGGATTTCAAATATTAATTCATTTATGAAAAGTATGCTTTGGACTGTCAGATAATTGTTGTTGGTAAATGTCATTTGTTCAGAGTAAATTATTTTTGATGTGACAGTGTAGTGTAATGTTGCATTTTTTAAAAGTAATCATTACTTGTTTTGATTGAAATGCCTCCTCACAATCATTTTACTAATGAAGAAATGCGAAATATAATTTGCGTATACGCACAAGAAAATTTTTGCGGTCGCTCGGCAGCCAGAAGGTATGGAATGTTATACGCAAACAGAAGGCAACCAAATCACAAAACTTTTGCAAGATTATATCGTAGTTTAGGTGAAACTGGGTCATTTCACACTAAAAATCAGGGTGGTCGACCGAAACAAATCACACCTAATCAAGAAGATGAACTTTTGGTTCGAGTAGATGAAAATCCTGAAATAAGTTCACGACATCTATCAGCAGCAACAGGAGTAAGTCAGTCGTCTATAATTAGAATTCTAAAAAAAGAGAACCTCCATCCTTATCACTTCACTCCTGTTCAAAATTTACTTCCAACAGATCTTCCACGACGGTTACAGTTTTGCCAACGTATTCTGAATAAACATCGCAATGACAGGCACTTTATTAAGAATATTATGTTCACCGACGAAGCAACTTTTACCAGACGAGGGGTTTTTAATTGGTGAAATAATCATTATTGGGAAGAAGAAAACCCGCATGCTATTAAAGCTAGACATTTTCAGCATGAGTTTAAATTGAATATTTAGTATGGCATTATAGGCGACCAACTACTAGGGCCTTATGTTCTTCCTCCGAATTTAAATGGAGATTCTTATTTATTCTTTTTGGAAAATACTCTTAGTGATATTTTATAGATGATCTGTCACTGGATTTAAGAAGAAAAATGTGGTTTATGCAGGATGGAGCGCCACCTCATTTTTCATTAGCTGCTAGAAATCATCTTAATGACGTATTTCCTCAACGATGGATTGGCAGAGGCAGTGATTTTCAATGGCCACCAAGAAGTCCTGAGTACAACCCGCTAGATTTTTATTTTTGGGGACATATGAAGTCCTTGGTTTATGCCAATGAAATTAATATACCAGACGAACTTTGGAGATACATTCAAAATGCAGCTAATCTTATAAAGGGACAGAATAACATTTTTTTAACGTCCGAAAATCCTTTATAAAAAGAATTAGAAAAGGCATAGAAATCGGAGGAGACCATGTAGAACATTTAGTTTGAGTTTTTGTGAGTTCTTTTAAGTTAAAGTGTGTTTAGTTTTGATTTTCCTCAAAACGGAAACCTTACGTTAGTTGCAACTTTGTTTATTAGTTTGGTATTTCATAATGGAATTGTGAATAAAATACTATTTCTTGTCTAAGATTATGCCTCTGTGACAATTTTGATATCAATTTATAAATATACAAGGAAACTATTAGCAAAAAACGAAAAACAAAAATTAACTTTAACACCCTGTATCTTTTTTCTCAGCAACATTATATCAAGGCATATTTGGCCCAATAGCCATATTTTGGTTCAAATAACCTGTCCTTAGTCTATGTCCCAATAGTTATGACTCACCCTGTATAAATAAATTTCTTTCTTTTTGTCTATTATTTTTATTATTATTATTTTTCGAACGATCCACGTAAGCTTTAGTACACGTGCATTTGTTTTATGAATCCCTCGGCTTTGGTGCCTTAAAACAATCTCCACGCGTTTGACGACATGACGTACTTAACATAAACATATTTTATGTATTTACCTAAGAACCGTTTCTCTTGTCCAAACAAAACCACTCGAAAAAACAAGTCACAAAAGGTATGCGTGAGCGGATGAGAAATACCACCAGAGACCGAAAAAGAAAGACAATTTTGCTCCCGTCTAAAGTCACGTTATCGGAACGACGCAGACACTGCGAATCGATTACTGCGAGGCGTCGCGGCGGCAGAACTTGTACTGAACTCGAATTTGAAGTCATAAAACGTTGGAAGGCAGTAAAGTCGTATTGCGCCACATGCGCCACCAGTAGCTAACGGCCAACAGGAAAGAGTTTGAATGTGCGAGTATATATCACGAAAATATAAATTGTGAGCTTATTAATATTCCAGTCAAATAGTAAGGAATCTCTCATTATCATTTAGTTTTAGTTTAAGTATACGTGGAAAGTTTATAACAAAAACTAAACTATATACAGGCTGTCCACGGATGGGGTTGCCTCTAAGAGAAATTTTTTTATTATTCATTTTACGACAAAAAGTTATTCTTTATAAAAATTTCTGCTTCTTTTAAAAATGAGAATAACACTGAAAAATCTTAGATTGGATCTACAGGGTGTTGCCAAATTAAGAAAACATGAAATTAATAGAAAAGTACCATTATTTTTTTATTTTACACAAAATTTATATAAAAGAAAGAATGCCAATCTCAAGATTGGCAAAGAAAGTTAGGAAATTGGGAAAAGTAAGAAAGATAGCAAAGAGCCAGACTAATAGTGCAGTCGAATTACCTTTTTTCATGACTTAAGTCCGAATTGAGGTAGCTAAGTGGAAAGGGGTAGGTTTGATAATTAAAAATCGAAAGGCGACCATCCAAGATCTTAGATGCGTGCAAGGGTTGCGTGGTAGGGGCGGAAAGGGGGTGAAAACGGTTTTTTGCAATTTGCAGCGTAAATACGCATTTTATTGAAAAAAGCTAAACGGAAAAGTTGTAGATAATAAAAAAATCGACAACTTTTGTCTGAAACATTTTTTCACATAACCTAAAAATAAAGGCTAAAAAAGCGAAAAACCATAATTTTCGTTTTTTATTTTTTACTCAGCGAAAAATCAATATTTTGTTATGAAATTCAGTACAGTGATAGCTTTTTGTATCCCAAAAAAGTAGAATTTTTTTTACGATAACTCAATTTTTTTTCGACATATTAACGATTTTCGAAAAAAAGATCTCATTTTGTAACGGCTCCCAAGGTCCGAATTTTTATTTTATACGCCTCTTGAAGGTCTCATTTTTTTCGTAATGACTTTAATTTTCATATACAATAATAAAAAAATACTACTCCTAGCAAAAAAAATCGTTTAAAATCGAAAAAACTGAAAAATTCATAATTTTTCACGCGTATCTTTTTCCTACCCTTCTACACGTTATATTACTCTCAAAGATATTTCATGTACATGCATTTAATTTATCACACCTTATTGCAGTTTGTAGGATTAAAATAAAGGAAATTATGGACGTCTATATTGATTAAAAAAATAAAAAAAATTATTTTATACGTGAATACCTACGATGAATTATACAAAGAAAGTACAACTTTACTGTTTCTTATTTTTAATTATATCTCGCCCTTTTGACTTGCGAATTACATTCTTCTTCCTCTTGTACTTCTTCTTCATCGTCATCTTCATCATTTTCGTCTTCATTTTCATCATCTCCGACTTCATCTTTATCATGTTCGTCTTCATCTTCATTATCATTTTCTGATTCTTCTTCGTCAGATTCGACATTTTCTTCCTCTTCTAGCATGCGATTCTCATCTTGAAATGCAACGTTTTGGTCAACGTGTTCTGAAGGATGTACATCGGCAATTTCTGTGATTGATTGCTCGATATTAGTACAATCATTAACCCCGTATCAATTCGAGCATAAATTCGTAAACTTTAAACCGTGTTTTCGACAACTGCATCTTGAAGAACTGCAACCTTTTTTGCAACTGCAGGAAATTTTTTTAAGCAGACTGTCTGGAATTAACTGAAATATTTTTGAGAGTAATATAACGTGTAGAAGGGTAGGAAAAAGATACGCGTGAAAAATTATGAATTCTTCAGTTTTTTCGATTTTAAACGATTTTTTTTGCTAGGAGTAGTATTTTTTTTATTATTGTATATGAAAATTAAAGTCATTACGAAAAAAATGAGACCTTCAAGAGGCGTCTGAAATAAAAATTCGGACCTTGGGAGCCGTTACAAAATGAGATAATTTTTTCGAAAATCGTTAATATGTCGAAAAAAAATTGAGTTATCGTAAAAAAAAAATTCTACTTTTTTGGGATACAAAAAGCTATCACTGTACTGAATTTCATAACAAAATATTAATTTTTCGCTGAGTAAAAAATAAAAAACGAAAATTATGGTTTTTCGCTTTTTTAGCCTTTATTTTTAGGTTATGTGAAAAAATGTTTCAGACAAAAGTTGTCGATTTTTTTATTATCTACAACTTTTCCATTTAACTTTTTTTAATAAAATGCGTATTTACGCTGCAAATTGCAGCTACTTTCCACTTAGCTACCTCAATTCGGACTTAAGTCATAAATTGGTCACTCTTTAACGTAATTCGACTGCACTATAAGGCGAAAATGAAATAAAGGAAAAATGGAAAATAAAGAGTATGGAACACGTGGAATAGTAAAACCACTAACCTCTTCACTGGCAGATAGCCTGTAGAAGAGAAACTGATTATATGTACTGGTTAATTATTTTTAACATCCGCCGTAACTACTCTATCTGCCAAAATAAAACAAAATCTGCAAGTTCAAAACTTGATTTTATTTTTCATTTTTTTCCAACAAACGTATTAAAAAAACAACCGGCACAAATTAACAAGGACATGGAAGGCAACAAGGAGGGCACATCGGGGAAGATGGACAACAAGGTGGACAGCAAATAGGCGCTGGAGGGCAAGGAGCTGGAGGAGGACATGGAGGCGGACAACAAGGTATCGGAGGTGGACACGGTAATGGACAAGGAGTTGAAGGACCAACTGGTACTATCTTTGCAACTGGTACCAATGGTGGCGGAGTTGGAATAATTACTGGAGGGCAGGGAGCTTTGGCCACGAGAGGCACATGAGGCGGAGGGCACACTGGGTTAGGAGCGCAAGGTCCGCATGGGGCAGGCGGACAAGGTCCACAAGGAGGACATGGACCGCACGGTCCGCAAGGCCCACAAGGTGGACAAGGTCCACAAGGAGGACAAGGTCCGCAAGGTGGACAAGGTCCACAGGGAGGGCACGGTCCACAAGGTGAACAAGGTGGCATTGCACAGGGTGGACAAGGTGCACAGGAAGGTAGCTTGATGTAAGCCGGATAACATTGATATTCTTCCAAATCCGTGTCGTACTTTTTCATCAGATGTTTTCCAGTCGAATATACGCTCGGTGCACAATGAGCGTGACCTCTTCCGCCGCAAAGCGGAGCACCTTGACACTCCCATCTCATACAGCTATCCTGCAATTGAAAACGATAGTTTACCATTCAAATATAAACTATAATCAAAAATACATACCTGCAACCCATTAGCTCTTTCGCAGTCGCAACCCATGTACATTACACCACCTCTCAATTCTCTAGATTTGGCTCTTATTCCACATCCTCTTCTGTATTTACCTCTTCTGTAACATACCATCATTTTGGGAGGATTGCAAGGGACGCAGGGTTGTTCTTCTGTGGAATTACTACAAAGAGGAATAGCTGCAGGAGGTACCGGCTTACAAATGGGTAAAATTGGCGGTACCATTATTGGAGGACAACCTGTAGGTGGGCATTCCACTGGACAACCAGTAGTTGGAGGGCTACAAGTACCTGGTGCACAAACTGGACCTAAAATATGTAATTCATTAAGATTATCTAATTTTAATATAAATATTAACTTACTTGGACATGCTCCACATGGACCACAAGGTCCACAAGGTCCGCAAGGTCCGCAAGGACCGCAGGGACCGCACGATGGTCCGCATGGTCCACAAGAAGGCCCACAAGGACCAGGAGAAATAAAGGGTGCGCAAATAGGAATGCACGGTTTCGGTAACGGATCATAAATCTCGATGACGGGTCCTACAGGGCTAACACAAGGCACGCAGCTAGGTTGACACGGGTCACAGCTACTTGGTCCGCAACAACTTCCATCTATTTGTTTTACCAAATTCTTTAAGTCGCATAGTAGAGATTTCCTCTTGGCGCTTTTGTCACAACACCTGGGAGCCATGACGGTTTTATATTACATAAATTTAGGTCTGTTTCCAAATATTTTTATACTTGGAGGATATATTACATGAATAATTTTGATATTTCCAAAAATATAAAGTGCAAAACGACAAGAATTTTTTGACAAATAATGTGTTTTAATTAGTATCCATGGTGATGGGAAATTAAACGAGGTGCACCTAGCGGAGCTATTGCGAAGTGAGTAAATGCCGGATATAATTGATATATTTACAAATTAACACCATTAAAAAAATATATATAACATACTGATACTAACTAAACTGTATAAAATAAATTTCTATCCTAGTATATAGGCAACCAGTACAACATACACAAAAGAAGTATTTGCCTAAAAATGCCTTAAATTCTTTCATTCGATTTTATGTCGTTTGTCATTTTGTGTTTACTAAATCAGGGTATTCTGTTTTCTCTAATTTTAATAATCAATGCCTTAAAACAACTTTTAGAATAGTACAAAAATATTTTCTTAAGTGTCTTTGACATTGGTTTTTGTATTCAAACAAAATGCTGGCTCATGAATTGGATGACAATAGAACTGAAGATGTTCTTTCTGTTGGAAATGTTACCTTCGAATCTTTGTTATTGTCGGAAAATGTCTTAAAAGGACTAACAAGAGCTGGTTTTAAGAAACCATCGCCAATTCAGTTAAAAGCTATCCCAATAGGAAGATGTGGTTTTGGTAGGTAAAAAAATCACTTAGTAATGTGTTAATATAAATAAAACTATTTCGTGTTTTTTTTAGATTTGATTGTAAAATCAAAATCAGGTACAGGAAAAACCTTGGTATTCTCTGTTATTGCCTTAGAATCTGTTAAACCCAAATCTAAAAATTTGGAAGTGTTAATTTTGGTCCCAACAAGAGAAATAGCAGTGCAAATTGAAGATGTTATTAAAACATTGGGTTGTTTCTTTAACGGTAAGAAATTACTGACTTAATTATTATGTTTATTAAAGTTTTATTTTAGGTTTGCAAGTGAAATCCTTCATAGGTGGAACACCAATACAACCAGACATAGAAAAATCAAAAAATTGTAACATAGCAGTAGGTTCACCTGGTAGAATAAAACAACTAATAAAGAATAACCATTTAAAAACTAATTTTGTCAAACTTTTCGTTCTTGACGAAGCCGATAAACTTTTCCAGGAAGATTTTTTAAATGATATAAATGAAATTTACAACAGTCTACCATTCAAGAAACAAATTATCACCTCTAGTGCAACTTATTCTGAAAAATTAATCGAACAGTTGCCAAAGTACATGCTATCACCAACAGAAGTAACTGTAGAAATAAAGAGTCCTCTATTACTAGGATTAAAACACTTTGTTGTTATTATCAGACCAACTTTTAGTACTGTACAAATGATGAAGGTTAAAACAGATATGTTGTGTAAGATTTTATCAGATATATCTTTTACACAATGCCTTATTTTTACAAATTACAAAACCAGAGCAGAAAGTCTCAACAATATTTTGAATCAAAGAGGTTGGGCGTCTAAGTATATTTCAGCTGCACAAACTCAAGAACAGAGGTTGTTAGCCATCAGTTCCTTGAAGGATTTTAAATGCAGGATACTTTTATCAACCGATGTAACTGCTAGAGGTTAGTTAGTGTAATGTTATGTCTTTTATTTATTTAAACCTTGTTTTTATATGGAATGATTTATTCAAAATTACTAGTATTCTTTCGTACCAATCCAAAAATCCAAACCAATCTAGGATTACTTCAACTCAACCAATCTAGAGGATGAGTTGGATTAGTTTAAGTTTTTAAGGAAAGAACAGAATTACAAAGTCAGCTGTCAGTGTAAACAACCTCATTTTATTTCACTTTTATTTCTGCTTCCTTTAGCATTGAAGTTGTGTTCTGTATTCCTTTTTTATTGTCAATCATCCGATAGATATTTTATATAATAATATACATAATAAATGACAAATTTATTTCAATAATTATTAAAAATTAATTAACAACATTTATTATCTTTACCATAAACAATGAAAACAAACCATAAAACTGAATCAGAATCAATGAAGTCTTTCACTTAAAAATTTGAGGTTAGGAAAGTCTAAACCAATCCAACTAATTTTTTCGTACCAATCTAACTCATCTAAATAAGTTCAAGTAATCCTTGACTAATTCTTTTGGTTAAGATGAGTTCCCCACCATCTGATAAATTTTGATTTGACATCTCATCCAACTTATCTAAATTAAGAGCAAGATTGGTTGGATTTAGTTGGGTACAGTTTGTAGTATGGACAAAAAGTACGAGGAGTAATAAACCCTAATTAAGTATGCAAAACCTTTACAGGAGCATCATGAAATTTTTGATAAATCTCTTACTTTAAATTACATTTCTTCCGTAAATCTAAAAACCAGGTAGATCGACCCCGTATTTGTTTCAGTTGTAGCAAAGTTTAGGGTTTCTTCATTGTTAAAGGATTAGCAGAAAAGTAATAACGCAATGCAGTGGAGTGTATTTTGGGAAAAAAATACGTTTTAAATTATAATATAATAAAAAATGAAAAGAAATAATTATTGGAATACATTTATTACTTACATTTTATTCTATATCCGACTCGGAAGAGGAAGAATCGTTGTTGACATTAATAATAATAGGGTCGATTAAATCATCACAAATATTGTCAATTTTCCACATATTTGACTCTACTTTGATAACATGCTCGATACAGTTTGTCCAATTTTCCTTACTAACATGACTTACAGCACTCTCAAACAATTTCACAACATCGTTTATTTTAAAAGTAGTATTTTTTTCCAATTTCACCCTTTACCTGAGCCCATATTAATTCTATGGGATTAAGTTCACAATGATAAGGGGGAAGTCGAAGAACTGATATACCACGAGAAGAAGCCATTTCTTCTACAATGTAGGTTTTGTATTTATTCTTGTTCATTTTTGTAATTCTGTAAAGTTCTTTCCTTAGTGGAGCTTTTGGAAACTTAATATTTTTCGAAATAAGCCACTCCAAAAGCTCTGCTTTACGCCAACGACTTGTGGGCAATGCTTCTCGTAACCGTGAATGGTAACTTGCGTTGTCCATAACAATAACAGCCCCTTTTGGAATCAGATCCAACATTTGAACAAACCATTCCTCGAAGACATCCCCATTCATATCTTCGTGATAGTCCCCCGTGCGTTTTGAAATAAAAGTTAATAATCCACCATCAACAAAACCTTCAGAACTTGCAACATGGACAATGATAAGTCTTTTTCCTTTTCCAGATGGTGGCTGCAAACCTAACGACGAACTATCCACGAATGCCTGCCTTCCGCTTTTAATGTTTTCATCTTGCCAAGATTTGGAAACTTTCGTCTAAGTAGAAGATTTTCAAATTTTGTTCTCTGGCATGTCGAATGCTTCTTAAATAGTCTCTTCTCCAAAAAACTATTTCCGGTTTATCTATCAAGAGAGATTTTCTATTATGTTTTGTATATCTGAAACCCACATCTTTCAAAAGTTTGCATAATGTCATTCTGGAGAATTTTGTATAGTCCGTATCTTCTTGCACTGATGTCATAATTTTGTCAAGGGTTGGAATTTCCTTTCGTAAGTAAAATCCATGGACTTTACGCCTTAGTCTTTGTTTTAATGACTCATCGATCTCAATTGGTTTTCGGCCTGAAGGAGTTTTAGGGGGTTGAAGAGTTCCATTCTTGCTTTCTTTTACTAATCTATAAATTGTTGATTTACCAACACACAACATAGCAGCCGTTAATTCCACAATATCATCAACAGATAATGGACCTGTTTTTGGTCGTTTAGATGGTTCTTGGCTTATCGACATTGTTTGGTACTTGCACAATTAACATTCAACAAATTTTTTAAATATATTCCAACTGTTTACAATATTATGAAAACCCAGAGCCGTATCTAGGTATTATTGCGCCTGTGGCAATATACTAAACTGCACCTCTATATATTTAGTCATTAAAACATACTTTAATACTTCATTATACCCACGTTGGGCGCCAAATGCACATCAGTTTTTTTCTATGAATTGTTTTAGTTTTTGATTTGAAAAATAGTTGATTAAGTTGATAAAGGAATGTGTAATAAAAAAAGACAAAACATCAATAAACCTTTAAAGGCGAAATGGTATACTTATTTATTATAACAGGCAGAATATCTGACAGAATGACTTTGGTCTATTAAAAGAAAGAAAAAACAAATACTCGTATGCACATAACGAAATATCTGAACCTTCTTCATCTAAAGCACATTGGAATGATTAAAAAATAGGAGAGTTAGCCTTTGTTGTGGCTTCTATTTTTTGGCACCCTTACAGTTTTTGCGCCCGTGGTCAGTGCCACCTTTGCCACGCCCCAGATACGGCCATGTGAAAACCATACAACTTCATACAACTTTACTCAAAGAACTAATACTAAGTACTGATTTAATGTACCTACTTTCTTTTAAAATAATATTCCAGATAATGTTTCTAAGAAAACTGGGGTGTTTGGAAAATCCCTCTCAATAATCGAATAATCTGTAAATAGGTGTATTAGTATTAAGCCGATTACAGTAGGCCACTTGCCATTTAAAATTTCTGAGAAAAATTCCCCAAACACTACATATAGGAGTAATACAAATAAAAAATATTCATTTTGCTTCTTTGAATTTAATAAAAATTGTAACGATATCTTACTATCTTGACTTTAATTAATTTTTTTTTAAATATATTTCATTGTAATTTATTTGTGACAATATTCAAAGTTTGAAATAATCTTCTTACAAAAAGAACAGAAATATATAAAATAATTATTGTTACAGATTGGTTTGTTTTCTATTATGAATAAACTGTGTTGCCTTTCTTTATCAAACTTACTAAAATGTATGTACCTCTATCACTTTTTTTTATTAAAATTAGTACATCCCGTTATTTCTGACCTAAATCGTATATTGTTTAGCATAGCTGCAACTCATTCGTTTAATACAAAATGTACCTTACGGTATACCCTCTTAAAATATATTTTGGTACGTCTGTGAAATCTACTTAAATGAATGATTTATTACTCCTTGTCCTTTCTATATAGACTATAGGATGTTTGTTCTTTTCCAGTTACTTCTGACACCATGAAACGTTATGTCTTTTATTTATATTTAAACCTCGTTTTTATATGGGATGGTTTATATCTTATTTATAAGGCATTTAGTATTAAACCTATGTTACAGTTAGGTGTTATTTTTTGTACTGTGATTAAATAAGAATTTTATTACAGGTATAGATGCTGCAAATTTGGATTTAATAATTAATTATGACATTCCAAACGATACTAATACATACCTTCATAGAATGGGAAGAGCTGGGAGGTACGGTTCAATGGGCATCTGCATAAATTTAGCTTCTGAAGTAACCGAATTGGTGCGACTTCGAGAAATTATTGGAAGTGTAGTTGGGAGTTCATTATATATACCAAAGTTACCAAAATTTGTTGGTACAATCACAGAACTGCTTAAAATAGAAGTACCTACAGAAGATCACGTTTGCAGTATTGTAAATAATAGTACGGAAACAGTTTGTAAAACAAAAGTGTACGAAAATAAACCTGAAGATGACAAAAAATCTCGAGGAAGAAAATTGAATAAAGAAACTGATGAAAATAAACCTGAAGATGACAAAAAACCTCAAGAAAAGAGAAAATTGGATAAAGAAACTGAAATAATGAAGATGTTGAACGAATCAACGAAAAAAGAAGTTGAAGAAGTTAAGAAACAAGTGTCCGATATGGACACAACTGAAATTTTAGATTCTTTGTTAAATCAAAATCTCAAGTTAGAATCAAATACGAAGATTGCTGAAAAGGAAAAAATGTTTGATGCTAAAGCAGTTATGCAATTGTTATCTGAAGATAATTTGAAGGTTTCCAATAATAAAAATGTCGTTCAAAAGAAAACTACAACTGAAGAAGATGAAAAAGAATCGTTATTTATCAAAAATAAAGCTCTATTAAAAGTATCTCAAACTTTATCTGCTAATGAAAATGGTCCAGAAGATCAAAAGAGTATTGAACAACATTTAAACAGTTTGAAAACCCAAGAAAAGAATCAAGTAAATGAATTATCCAAGAATTCTATTTCGGATATATTAAATATGCTGGGAGGAAGTGAAGATGTTAATAAAAGTGAAGAAAAAGCAAAAGAACTTGAGGAGTCACAACCTTCTTCATCAAAGACTGCTGGTAAACAGTCTAAATTTAAGAAGAAAGAAAAATTCAAAAATTTAGGAAACAAACCTTCCACATCAAAGACCGAAGTTAAAGACGATTTGGAAAATGTGTTCCAGTTTGGATACGATCAATTGGTGCAGTCAAAAGAAGAAAATTGGAAAGAAGAGCTAGAGAGTATAGTCAAAGATACATTAGAAGTTGAAGTAGTTTATGGTACAAAAGAAGAATTTGTGGAAGTAGCAGCTGGTGATAGTACACTAGAAGATAATGCGACGCAGATACCAACCCACCAAGCGAAGAAAGCGAAGACGGATACGCCTGCAGAAGCTGGAGAAAACGACGGATTGGGCGATATGAAGTGGGTACCGGTGGAAAAGCAGACGGGGTTGCAAGCGATACCGACTTGCGTGCTGGAGGCGCGTAAAGGTTTCAACGATTACGAAGATTACGAGATTTATTTCAGCGAGTGTAGTGATAATTTGTGGCACAACGGTTTGGAATTCAACGACGCGGAAACGTTTCAAGAATGGTTCAGTTACGAATGGGAAGCGGAGTTGTTTGGGATTAGGAACTGCGTACAACAAAGTATTTATCAACAGGAAATGGAGAAGTTGGAAAAGAACCCGAGTGGGATTTAGGTTAAGCAAAAAAAATTAGACTGAATGTTTTTTTTTATTTTGTTTTTAATCAAGGAAAGATGGTTTCATCTTGAAATTAAAATAATTTTATGTTGATGACCTGTATTTTGTTGTTGTTTTTATTTAATTCCTGTGTCCTGCAAGATTTTTATATGGTTTGGTAGTAAAGGTTATTTAATTAAGAAGTTATAAGCATGGCAGGAATCTTATATGTAAATAAAAGTTCATTGTTATTAGTTGAGGTTCCAACCGCAAAAAACGCTGGTGTAATTTCATATGTCACTTCTGTCAAAGAATTTTCGTGTTTTGTGAATTTCATTGCCATTTTGTGTTTATAGTAAGTCAAGTTCGGTTACTCTTTACAGTAATTTATAGTGTATAAGAAGTATTTGTTACAATTCGTGATTAATTTGAGATAAAAATGGGTTTTCAATGTTGCTGGATGCAATAACTCCTATAAAATGGATATCAAATGCATCGAATTCCTAAAGATGAACAAGTAAGTTGAATTAAAATATAAAAAATTATTAAATCCTTAAAATAATAACTTTTTAATATTTCATGGTTATTCAATTTTTAATTTAAATTAACCGTGAAATTTAATTTTTTAAATAAACCTTGAAAGTTTTATTAAACGCTTCTTTATTTAATGTTTGTGTTGTGTCTAAAATACTTTAACTGTGAGAACTTTGGGATTAATTAATAATTTTAAGAGAGAAACATCTTATAAATATTAATTGAACATTTAATTTCAGCTATGCAATCTTTGGTTGTCATTAATTGGATGGTTAGATTTAAAAGAAAAACCATTGTCAAGAATTCATGAATTACATAGAGTTTGTCATGCACATGTAAATAATTTATTGAATGTAATAAATATTTCATAAAGATGTATATTTGTGTATTATTGAAGAGACCTGGAGATTTTTCCCATCAAAATATTACTCAAAACCTATTAATATTTAAATACATTTAAATTTCCCGCTTTATCTTATAGTTCTTGGTTCCAGACGCGAGGTGCCGCGAATATCGTTTTGGTGTCGAGGTTATAATGGCAGTTTCCGATCTATCTCAGTATATATATATATATCTATTATCTATGGTTATAAGTTATCAGCTCTTGGAGAAATCTCCTCCGAACGAATATTATTAAAGTAATCACCCTTATTAAAAGGTAAAATGTTAAAATGACTTTTTTACCAAATTTTTAGTTAAACAAATACTGAAAATATTTTCAGATACAAGGTTCATATAGCCCAGGATGTAGTTGTTTTCTCATAGAAAACGGTCAAGCTTGGTATAGAAACTGCAGCCTTTACCTCGGGTGCAGGTAGAAACAATTTTTTACTTTTTAAATTTTTAGTTCTCAATTTACGTATTTTCTTTAAAAAATTTGATAATTAAACTAGGATATTTAATTCTTAAAACGCTGTGTTCGTGTTTTTAATAGTGGCAACAGCGCATTTAATGTTTGATTTATTTATAAATCAATGCTGTAAAATCAACTGTTGTTCTTACTAATAATGCATTTTTATTATACTATGAAATACTTTCTATCTGCAATTTTATTACATCTTGTAACATGTCTATCGTCAAGTTACCTTGCACTATTACCGACCGTGAACGATACCGCTATTATTACCGTTAAAACCGACCCCGATTCACTGTTAATGCTACTGTACACGGGACACCCCTTATAGACGCTAACTATTTATCTGTTTGAACGAGGCCAATCAAAGAACGCGTCCCTTGCTTGCAATTAAATAACGAATAAAATGTGTTGGAAGACTTGAAGATAAGACAATTTATTTGTTGAAATTTAGTAATTTGCTGTCCTATCTGAAAAGTCTGTCCAATACTAACGCCCATACCTCCATGATTCCTTCTCACACACATAAAACTTTTAGAAAGATACAACCCGCTAAGTTGAAGTCAAGTTATCGCTAAGATACCGCTAAGTTGGAGTCAAGTTATCGCTAATTTAGAGCCCAGTTACCGCTTTTGGTCCCTATGTGAAGACAGTCCTTCAAACCACTTAAAAAAAAACAGTTTCTTTATATACCTTAGACTATAAGTCTTGAGGGTGTAGCGTGGTCGGTTTTTATTTCAAGTAGCTTCTTTATTTGTTGTTTAAGTAAAGTAATTACAAGGTGTTTCTATCTTTCTCACCTTAGTTTTTGTGTAGTTTGTTTGCTTAATCGATAGCGTTCAAAAGATGGTGGCGCCCTTATTACTTATACATCCCAATCCTTCCTATAGCGAGCATTAACTTGGAGTCGAACCACCCCCTGGAGAGGGTCTCTTAGCCGGGATCTCTTTTGGAGAGTTTTTTAGTTACAAATTGGCTCCCTACCTTTTTGGGGCTAAAAAGGGTTACACATTGGCGCCTTTGAGGAACTAATATTGTTACAAATTGGCGCCCAACGTGGGGCGCCGTTTTGTTTTGATTAATATCAGATGGTCTCCTACTGAAATAATAAATCTGGCCGGATAGTCATAGTAGCTCAAGTCACAAATTATACAGAAGGTAAAGAAGAAAACAAAGGATATGAAGTTTCTATTGATGGATATTGAATTTAATTAATAGTTCGACTACCAACTAATAGATAGGATGTTTATGAAATATTTGTTCGTTTCCTGTTTTCATCATTGTTTATAGTTTATAACCAAATGGTTTCATTTACTTTCGAAAAGATTTCTGTAAATTTCTTTGAAAAGGAAATTTGTTGAATTTGATGAATAGTTCGACTACAATCTAATAGATGGCAAACGTATATTCTGTTATAAATATAAAAGAGCTACAGGATAACAATAGGTTGTGATTTCTCAGTTTTTGAGGCTTTTGATTTTTAAAAGATGCAAGTTTAGGGTTATTAATAAAATAACAACAGTTCATATTGATTTATTTTCAAGATATCTACAGATTGTAGATAAGATAAAAGTAGCTATACATTAACAAAAATTATTTCAATGATTTTCTTTTCAAGTACAACTAAAACGGTAACTTATTGCTGTAATCATTGACTTGTTTTTTTATTTATTTTTAATTCCTATATGTTTTCAAACACAACCTAATAATTATAAATTCAACTTTTTGATTATTTGATTAGAACCCAAGATTGCTAAAATTGTGAGTGAGTAGGTATAAATGGACTAAAATTAAGTATTAAATTGTAATTTTTAATATGATATTGATAATATAGAGTCGAATCAGGTTTACACAAGCATTATGTTAATTGTTTATCAATTTTGAGTTCTAATTACATTTTTGATACAATTTTTTTTTAAAATGTCGATATATAACAGTTATGTTTCTTACTATACATGATTTATTTTTATAAACTTTGCAAAAATCACTATAAAATAAATTCCTCGCGGCACCTATCACTTTTAATATTCGCAAAAAAATCTTGCACGAAAATTTGATCGATAGAGATTTGTATAAGAGCAAATGAGCAATTTCCCAACTAAATTTGCTTTACTACTTCTCTATGGTCTATATTTTTATATTTTACTCCAAGATTTGAACTTTAAAATGTCTACATGAAACAGCTGTTGTGCTCTAACCTCACCGGTGTGAAGTTAGCAGCAAATTTTATTTAAAAATTTGAAAAATCTATATTATCTAAACAAAATGAAAAGCAAAGTTAAAATTTTGTAAACATGTTTAATTAATTTGAAATATATACAGTTTAAATTAAAAGTGCTTCCGGGGGAGAATAGGGGTCAAAATATTACTTACATAAATCCCTTGAAATAAACCTAACCTAAGTTTAAACCAATTTAGACCCTAAGTTTATTGAACTTAAAACACCTGTCATTGATATAAGAAAACTAATTTTTCCAATTAAAATTGTTAACAGTAATTAAGTTTGTACAGTTTTCATAAATTTTGATGTTCTGTTGATACCAACTCCTACTCTCACACAAATCTCCATCTAATTTTATTAAAAATGTTTATATATAAAAAAATTCGTTCATAGTAGTGTAGTATTAGCATTTAGAATTAGAATATAACATTGTTTGCAAAAACTAACTAATTACAATTATCTCATTCATATAATAACGATATAACGCCCAAAACAAAAATATTTTCAATAAACAAAGCACGTAAAAATGCACCAATAGTTATTAAAATTTTTGTTTGCGTGATTTTCTACGTGGCGATTTAAAGACGATCCAAGTTTCTGAAAAAAAAACGAAACGTACCGTGAAAAGTTATTTATTCTACGGGAGAAGTCATTTACGTAATACATTTTGCTTAAAATATCATATTGTAATAAAGTTGTACACCTTACATACAGTGTGAAACAATTGAATAGAATAAACTCGATACAGTTTTAATAAAAACTTTTAGAACAATATCATAATGCAGTGTAGTTTATGCAGTTCTATATATAAGAACACTTCCATTGGAGATTTTATTGCCTGATTAATTTATTAACATGTTTGAACATTTTTGTAATGGTGCCAAATATCTATTTGTACTTTTTGAACAAATTGAGTCCACTCAATTATTGTTTATATGTTGCTTGAATCTAAGATCAGTATCCACAATAAATCCCAAATTTCAGGCATTATCTGATACTGCAAATTGATCCCCTGAGATATTTAGTGTTAGATTTTGTTTAATTGTTGCCTTATGTTTATTTAGGTCTTCTTGTATTTGAAATTTAGCCAGTTGCAAGTCTTTAGTATAAAATGAAAAATATATCTGATTATCATCTGCATATTAATGACTTTTGCAGTGACTGAGATAGGTCGTTAGGATGACAAGTATAAATAGAGAATATTAATGGAGCTAATATGGCACCTTGGGGAATACCACTATTGATTTTGGCACATTCTGAAATTCCTTTACATGTTTCAACGAACTGATAACGTTCTTCCAAATAAATAAGTTGGTGGCTAACAGTGTCAAATGCCTTGGAGTAGTCAAGAAAGACGAGCACGGTGGTTTTGCCGATATCGCTCTGTTGAAATATGTCATCAGTTACGTTTGCTAATGCGGTGGTGCAACTATAGCCTGGTCTAAAACCTGAATGATGTTCAGGTAGAATATTGTATTTGTTGAGATATTCTCTTATTTGTTTGTCCATAATCTTCTCTAATATTTTAGATAAACAGGTTAAGATGCTTATTGAGCGTAAATCATTGTACTGTTCGGCTTTATTTTTTTAGAAAGTGGTTTTACCTTTCCAGTCTTCCAGTCTAATAGGAAGGTGTTTGCCAAAATGCAAGAGTTAATAATGTTAGTTAAATAAGGAATAATTGTGGGGCAACACATACATAATGTATACCTTGCTTTGAAGGATTTGCATTTATAATGCAGCCCTGTGCTGCTAATTCCAAAGAAATGAACAATAGTCAAATCAATTTTAAGGATCAGCAATGCCAATCGACGTTTCTATTTCACACTGCATGTATTAAAATCTTTTATACGATATAACGGTTAAGATAGACATTACCTCTAACTGCTACGAGGACGGAGTGTGTCCCTTAGATATGGAATTGTTGGTTTGTCTCGGCGATGAAGCTGTCATCGTAGAACAGAAAAGTAACCTGGTCTCTTCGGTCGGCGAATTATCCATCGGCGGTGGTGGCGGGCAGATGTACAGGGGCACTTCACTGACATTATCACCGCAAACTTTCAATTTATTCGAATCTATCATCGATCTATCGTTACACGATTGTTTCTCTTTCAATATATCGTCCAATAGAAACAGCTGCGATTTCAGTAGGCGCGTTCTTTCCAATTCTTGTTGATAAGTCGCCATAGATTTCGTAGTTTTCTGACTTGATGTCCTACGACTTGCCGGCGGAGAAGATAATCTTTTATTGGGGCTGTCGAATCCCACTTCTGATCCCGACATGTTATCGGATATGAGTCGTTCGCTCTCCGGGTCCGCGTTTCGATTGCTGCTGCTGTCGGACTTCTTCAGAATGGACTTGGAACGACGGTGGAGCTCCAGTTGGGGACTTGTGCGACTGTCGATAGAGTCCACCGAGAGAGAAGATTTGCTTCCGCTGTTTTTCCCTAAAAAAATCACAGAATGTCAGTGAAATTTACGATATTATGGAACACAAAAGGCTACATCTGTAAACGCGCTTCTCTATTCACAGACAATTCAATGAAGTTCGCCATCTTTCGCGAAAAATCATCATCGGTAATGAGGTAATTATTTAGAAGAGCTACTTCTGGCCATTTTCCGAAATTTTTACAAAAATTGTTTAATTAATAGTTAAAAACAACGAGTTGAGTATTTATTTAGTGCGCTCAAGCATATTTTTTTCAAAATTAATTTTGAAAGTTGGAACTATTTTTTGATCGCGCTGCCATTTTTAGCAGTATGGCGTCTGAAAATCGTATGCAAATAGCAATACGCGACAAATAACAAAGAAAATAAATTATTTTTATATATATTACATTATAAATTTGACCGAAAAAACTTTAAAAAAGTAATCTTATGATGTATAAATATACTCTCATGACTTACTTTTAACAAATGGCTTTCCTAAAAAGATGTATCGACACTCATCACTACACTTCACATTCTGTATTTTATTTAATTAAAATCTGCACCACACAATATTTATATAATTAAATATAGGTTCTCTCTGAAAAACTAAATCTACAATAATTATAACTCGTAATCATCTTAACAAAATGTTCTATTTAACAACATGTCATGTAGGTACCAGCGTTGCCACATCTCTAAATAAAACCTAAATATTACGATCATTTTTTTTACATTATAAATATATAAAAAATATTGAAAATAAATTGTGAAATGTAGAGACAATATTACTAACCAAATCTAATCGGTCTTTTTGCATATTATAAAAGGTAAAACAAAGATAAACAAACACGCAAAATTCAGTAACGGGTGGCCATGCTATCCTAATCCAACCTAACCTAACCAAACCTAACCAAACCCGGTTAAGTTTAGTTAGGTCTGGTTTGGCTTGGTTAGGTTAGGTTAGGTTAGGTTAGATTTGGTTTGGTTAGGTTTGGTTAGGTTTGGTTAGGTTTGGTTAGGTTTGGTTAGGTTTGGTTAGGTTTGGTTAGGTTTGGTTAGGTTTGGTTAGGTTTGGTTAGGTTTGGTTAGGTTTGGTTTGGTTAGATTAGGTTTGGTTAGATTAGGTTGGATTAGGATAGCATCGCCACCCGTCACTGAATTTTGCGTGTTTGTTTATCTTTGTTTTATCTTTTATAAAATGCAAAAAGACCAATTTGATTTGTTTAGTAATATTCTCTCTACATTTCACATTTTATTTTCAATATTTTTTATATATTTATAATGTAAAAAAATATGATCCTAGTATTTAAGTTTTATTTAGAGATGTGGCAACGCTGGTATCTACATGACAACGCAAGTTATGTTCGGAACAGGAACAGGAACAGGAGATAGTTTAAAAGTTGATTTTAGTATTGAGTATTGCCGAATAAATTTTGTTGTTAAATAGAACATTTTGTTAAGATGATTACGAGTTATAATTATTACAGATTTAGTTTTTCAGAGATTACCTATATTTAATTATATAAATATTGTGTGGTGCAGATTTCAATTAAATAAAATACAGAATGTGAAGTGCAGTGATGAGTGTCGATACATCTTTTTAGGAAAGCCATTTGTTAAAAGTAAGTCATGAGAGTATATTTATACATCATAAGATTACTTTTTTAAAGTTTTTTCGGTCAAATTTATAATGTAATATATATAAAAATAATTTATTTTCTTTGTTATTTGTCGCGTAATACTATTTGCATACGATTTTCAGACGCCATACTGCTAAAAATGGCAGCGCGATCAAAAAATAGTTCCAACTTTAAAAATTAATTTTGAAAAAAATATGCTTGAGCGCACTAAATAAATACTCAATTCGTTGTTTTTAACTATTAATTAAACAATTTTTGTAAAAATTTCGGAAAATGGCCAGAAGTAGCTCTTCTAAATAATTACCCCCAGGTTTGACTAAAGGTACTCGTACATTTCAGCCTTTTTCCTGCAAGTCTATTTTGAATTGTTAGCAACTTTTTACCATGCCTTCGTACATTGCCGCAACTTTTGAGAGATTTTTTTCGTCATTTGACAAGTGTTGTCAGTTTCTGAATATTTGAGGTTACGTTACCTTTAATTTAAAACATGGATTTTCATACAAATACAAACTGTAAGTACACATGAACTTCGGAATAAACTTATAGATATTATCATAAAATACTTCAATGTTTATTATGCTTATAGGGCAACAGGATAGAATCAGCTGACGTAAACTGACATTTCTGCCAACATAGATTTTGGGTTGTTCTATCAAAATTCCCTAAAAACAGGCGAGCAAACGCAGAATCTATTGCACCAACAAGGAAATAATTAGTAACAACGATCAAAATTCACTGGCGACGGGTATTACTTATATTGTGCGGTCCATATGTATGGAATAAATTCATTTGTAGCGTTATTATGTACTATATGAAAAAAAACCTGAAACAGGTCGATTTTTATTCTTAAATTGACAATTTGCAGTATGAAAATATTATCCCCCTCCAGCTCCACTTCGGAATTATAAGCACCCCCTCGAAAATTTTAAATTACAAAGGGGGTCGCGTGGCACCTCGTTGGAAAGGGATTTTAGTCCTCTGTTCAGCAATATAAAGTTTTTAAGTTTGGTGCAATCATAACTGAGAAAATTGATTTTTAAGATGTAAAATTTTGATAATGCTTCTAACACAAAACTTTACGTAGAATGAAGATAATAATGTCACATAATGATTAGAATGTGTTTTTCAATGTATTTGACACTTAAATTAAATGTTCAAAATGACCACCATTCACTTCTTGATAATAACCGAGGCGATATTGGAATTCTCGTACAACATTTTGTATGACCTCGGGGGTTATTTTGTTAATTTCTTCCGTTATCCTAACTTTTAAATCAGCAATATTGTTTGGTCTATTAAAATGTACTTTAGATTTTAAATAACCCCATAAGAAGTAATCGAGAGGAGTCAAATCGGGGGATCTAGCCGGCCATTCGATCGCCCCACGTCTTCCAATCCACCTATTGGGAAAAACCTCGTTTAAATAATTTCTAACAGTACGTGCAAAATGCGGTGGAGCTCCGTCTTGTTGGTAGTAAATAGATCGATCTATCTCATTTGGATGATTAACATCAGGAAAAACTCTTTGTAATGTAGGCACTAAAAAGTTAATCAAAAAATCTAGATAAACCTCACCAGTAACTGTGCCCTCAAAAAATAAGGGCCAATAATTTTATTGTTAATGATACCAGCCCAAACGTTAACTTTTTTAGGATATTGAGTGTGAGCCTCACACATCCAGTGAGGATTTTCTCTGCTCCAATATCTACAGTTCTGTTTGTTAACCGTTCCGTTTAAATGAAACGTCGCTTCATCAAAAAAAAACTATTTTGTTTATGAACTGCAAATCTGCGTTCATTCTATCCATCATCAATTCACAGAATTCTTGCCTTCTATCAGGATCATCTTTATTTAACTCCTGAACCAACTGAACTTTGTAAGGGTGGTATTTTTCTTTATGCAGAACTCTCAAAATAGATGATTTACTTACATCATTGTCGGATGCAAGTTCTCGAGTTGTCTTATGCGGATTTTCCTCAATCTCTAGAAGTACATCTAATTTTTTTTTATCAGTAAATTGAACATTTCTACCTGGTTTTTCAATATTTTTTACATGTCCAGTTTCACGAAACCTTTTTTTCAATTTTGCTAACTGTAGACTGCGAAACGTGTTGACCAGGGTATTTATTATTAAAAATTTCACAAACCTCCTTTTGAGTTCTGGTTTTATTACCACAACCAATCATAATTAAAATGTCTATTCTTTGAGTCTCGGACTAATGAGCCATAATTAAATTTAATACGCGCACAAATATTATACTGACGTCTTTTAGTAACTTTAAATACCTAAATGACAGCAGCCCACTAGATTTATATCAATTGTTTATTTGGTTTTTTGACTATTATTTTAATATCTTCAAAGTTTTTTCCTAATATTTAGCAGAACAGATACGAAAATACCTGATTATTTCTAAAGTTATTTTAATAGACCAAACAATATCGCCTCGGTTATTGTCAAGAAGTGAATGGTGGTCATTTTGAACATTTAATTTAAGTGTCAAATACATTGAAAAACACATTCTAATCATTATGTGACATTATTATCTTCATTCTACGTAAAGTTTTGTGTTAGAGACATTATCAAAATTTTACATCTTAAAAATCAGTTTTCTCAGTTATGATTGCACCAAACTTAAAAAACTTTATATTGCTGAACAGAGGACTGAAATCCCTTTCCAACGAGGTGCCACACGACCCCCTTTGTAATTTAAAATTTTCGAGGGGGTGCTTATAATTCCGAAGGGGTGCTTATAATTCCGAAGGGGTGCTGGAGGGGGATAATATTTTTATACTGTAAATTGTCAATTTAAGAATAAAAATCGACCTGTTTCAGGTTTTTTTCATATAGTACATAATAACGCTACAAATGAATTTATTCCATACATATGGACCGCACTGTATGTACTCCAATGGGTCTTAATCAGAACAAACAGAACGCATGCACTTGTATTTCATGAACCAAAAAACGGATTTACAAAAGATAAATCACTGGTAATGACATCCTTATTCTTACGGAGAGCAGTATTAGCCTAGAAAAGGCCACGTATCACATTCGGTTTGGTATTGGAATGGAACATGGCCCTTACCAAAGCCTGCAACAACAATAAGGTTAATCTAGGCTGGATAAAAGGTCATGGAATTTTAAAAGGCAACCACATAACTAAGAGCTGTTTTTCTTATACTTTTGGTAAAGTAACGCTGTCTTGACAACTTCAAGGGCTCATATAAGCCAATTTGAGTGAGCTCCCTACTGACGATGCTATCACCTACTTCAAACAGGTATGAATGAATGTAGCGGGCGGGGTGGCTGATGCCTGGCAAGTAGGCCCTTCGGACCCTTTTTGACATACCCCAGGTTCACCCCCCTCTGTATTTCACCCGTTCGGCGCCCTCTTGAAACGCCTCCACCTTCGTATGAAGGCCATAATGTCCCTTGGAGGGAGGGTGTGCAAGTCTACTTCCTCGATTCTTCGCACTCCAAAGATGTCTTGTCTGAGTTGTGGTAAGAAGTTTTCTCCTCACCACAGTTTGGGCAGTCTGGGTCTTCAACTACGCCCAAAAGGTGTAGAGGTCTTCTAAGTCCACAGTGGCCAGTAAAGATTCCAACAAGCATGCCCAGCTGCTTGTTGGTAGGTTGGTTGACTAGCTCAATCTAGAATGAGGAACACGGGCCAAAAATTAGGCGATATAACTTATAAAGGAGTTGTTTGATTTGTAAGGTTAAAGAGGATACAAAAATCAGTAAAAACATAACCTCAACCTGTTAAAAACAAATAATGATTGAAGGCTTACGAATGGTTATTGTAATAGTACTTACCAGACTTTGCTGTTAAATTTTGCAGACCGAATAAATGCTGATTGATGATACGAGTCGCTGATGCCAACCCTCTCGAAGACATAAACGATGGTCTCTTCTTTTTGTCCAAACTTTCTTGAGAATCTCTATCCAAATAATCCCCCCTTTCTCCAAATCTCGTTCTCGGTCGACCCTTTCGATAAAACAACCCGATTATCAACTGAAATGCACAAACAAGCGTATCTTTCTAACCTGAAACCTCGTTTTTCTGTTTCTAGTATGCGGCGAATCATTCAAGCTGCCTCTGCTACCTCTCTCCAATAATCCGAAGCCTTTGAAGCTTTCGTCCATCGGAGAAGTGCCTAGACTTCTCAGTGCCGTATCACCCGAGGCAGATTTCTTGACTCCCCCACCTCTCACTATACTCGTAGGTATGACGGGGCTGTTGTCTCCGCTCTTATCCATGGGATTCACGTACAAATTGCTATCAATGATGTTGGCGTCGACTATATCGGACGTCAAATCGCCTTGCGAGTTGAAAGGGTGCGTGGTACAACTGGCAAACGTATCTGAGCTATCCATGCTGTTCAAATCGGCGCTGTTGACGTTGTTCTTCTTCTCGACGTCCAATTCGGGGAAACCAAAGTGTTCTGATTCTTTGATTAGGCGCATTTCCAAGCACACCGGGTTTCTGAAATCGCTTGTCGTCAAAGGCATCAGGTTTTCGGCGTCAACGAATTCTCTAAAGTCCTGGGGAAACACAAACAAAGTAAATCGTTTGAATTTGTTTTTAAAATGAATAAAGAACAATGTTTTCATAAAATGTTGGTTTTTGTATTTCTCACATCGTTCCAAATCGTAATAATAGTAATTAAAAATATTAATTGTTCAAAAAATATAGTCTTGCTTATATTATGTTAAACTTGTGCCTAATAAAAGGATGGATAGATATACAGGGTGCTTAAAGTAGGTAAACCCCTTTCCAGGTAAACCTTGTTCGTGGAAAACTTACTTTTTTTTGTTTGTTTTGACGATAAGTCAACAATAATTTCATGTATGACACCTTGTTATTTGTAAAATTAAATATTGTTAATCATATTGCACTCGAATGTTGAATAAACTGACGTGGTATTAACCATAGGCGAATATTTAGAAAATTATAGTTCTGCATTTACGTGTTTTTTAGAAATATTGGATTTACAATCGTCCAGATATACAATTTTTAGAAAAAAGCTCACAAAAAACCTTCTCAATTGACTCCAAGTCACAAAAAAACGACTCAGATGATAGTGAAGTGACTCGAAGTCACCAAAAACCAACCTCAAATGACTCGAGAGTCACTCAATTAGAATAATAAAAGTGATCAAGTGACTTGGAGTCAGAAATTCGAAGTCAATTGACTCAAAGTCACAAAAAAGCTACTCAAATGATAGTGAAGGGATTCAGAGTCGAAAACTAACTCAAATGACTCAGAGAAAGTCATGTAAATGGAATATAATAATTGTTCAAGTGATCTGGAGTCATAAAATTCAACAGAATTGACTAGAAAGTGGCTCAAATTGAATAATAAAAGTGATCAAGTGACTTGGAGTCATAAATTCTAACTCAGTGGACTCAAAGTCACCAAAAACTCACTCAGTTGACTCGAGAATCGCCAAAAGCTATTAAAACGACTAGCAAAAATCCTTCTCAATTGACTTCAAGTCACATAAAAGCTACTCAAATGGTAGTGAAGGGATTCGGAGTCAAAAACTAACTCAAATGACTCAGAGAAAGTCATTTAAGTCGAATATGATAATTGTTCAAGTGATTTGGAGTCATAAGATCCAACAGAATTGACTAGAGAGTGGCTCAAATTAAATAATAAAAGTGATCAAGTGACTTGGAGTCATAAATTCTAACCCAACTAACTCAAAGTCACCAAAATACACTCAATTGACTCGAGAATCGCCAAAACCAATTAAAACGATTTACAAAAATCCTTCTCAATTGAATCCTACTCACAAAAAATGTACTCACAAATGATAGATAGTGATAGTGAGAGATAGAGTCCCTCAATTTGAATATTGAAAGTGAACAGGTGGCTTGGAGTCATAAATTGTAACTCAATTGATTCGAAGTGACAAAAAACCCACTCGACAACCACTCACGAAGAATATTTAAAGTGATCAAGTGACTTGGAGTCATAAATTCTAACTCAATTGACTCAAAGTCACCAAAAACTTACACAGTTGACTCGAGATTCGACAAAACCAATTAAAACGACTAACAAAAATCCTTCTCAATTGACTCCAAGTCACAAAAAAGCTACTCAAATGATACTGAAGTGATTCCGAGTCAAAAAATAACTCAAATGGCTCAAAGAAAGTTATTTAAATCAAATATGATAATTGTTCAAGTGATTTGGAGTCATAAAACCCACCAAAATTGACTAGAGAGTAGCTCAAATTGAATAATAAAAGTGATTAAGTAACTTGGAGTCATAAATTCTAACTCAGGGGACTCATAGTCACCAAAAACACACTCAGTTGACTTGAGATTCGCCAAAACCAATTAAATCGACTAACAGAACTCCTTCTCAATTGATTTCAAGTCACAAAAAAGCTAGTCAAATGATAGTGAAGTGATAGATAGTGATAGTGAGAGATGAAGTCACTCAAATTGAATATTGAAAGTGAACAAGTCACTTGGAGTCATAAATTCTAACTCAATTGACTCAAAGTCACCAAAAACCTACACAGTTGACTCGAGATTCGACAAAACCAATTAAAACGACTAACAGAAATCCTTCTCAATTGACTCCAAGTCACAAAAAAGCTACTCAAATGATACTGAAGTGATTCCGAGTCAAAAAATAACTCAAATGGCTCAGAGAAAGTCATTCAAGTCAAATATGATAATTGTTCAAGTGATTTGGAGTCATAAAACCCAACAAAATTGACTAGAGAGTAGCTCAAATTGAATAATAAGAGTGGTTAAGTAACTTGGAGTCATAAATTCTAACTCAGGGGACTCAAAGTCACCAAAAACACACTCAGTTGACTCGAGATTTGCCAAAACCAATTAAAATGACTAACAGAACTCCTTCTCAATTGATTTCAAGTCACAAAAAAGCTAGTCAAATGATAGTGAAGTGATAGATAGTGATAGTGAGAGATGGAGTCACTCAAATTGAATATTGAAAGTGAACAAGTGACTTGGAGTCATAAATTCTAACTCAATTGACTCAAAGTTACCAAAAACTTACACAGTTGACTCGAGATTCGACAAAACCAATTAAAACGACTAACAGAAATCCTTCTCAATTGACTCCAAGTCACAAAAAAGCTACTCAAATGATACTGAAGTGATTCCGAGTCAAAAAATAACTCAAATGGCTCAGAGAAAGTCATTTAAATTAAATATGATAATTGTTCAAGTGATTTGGAGTCATAAAACCCAACAAAATTGACTAGAGAGTAGCTCAAATTGAATAATAAGAGTGGTTAAGTAACTGGAGTCATAAATTCTAACTAAGGGGACTCAAAGTCACCAAAAACACACTCAGTTGACTCGAGATTTGCCAAAACTAATTAAAACGACTAACAGAACTCCTTCTTGATTGACTCCAAGTCACAAAAAAGCTACTCAAATGATAGTGAAATGATAGATAGTGATAGTGAGAGATGGAGTCACTCAAATTGAATATTGAAAGTGATCAAGTGACTTGGAGTCATAAATTCTAACTCAATTGACTCAAAGTCACCAAAAACTCACTCAGTTGACTCGAGAATAGTCAAAACCAATTAAAACGACTAACAAAAATTCTCAATTGACTTTAATTCACAAAAAACTCACTCAGTTGACTCGAGAATCGCCAAAACCAATTAAAACGACTAGCAAAAATCCTTCTCAATTGACTTCAAGTCACATAAAAGCTACTCAAATGATAGTGAATTGATAGATAGTGATAGTGAGAGATGGAGTTACTCAAATTAAATATTGAAATTGCTTAAGTGACTTGAAGTCACAAACAACCCACTCAATTGACTCAGGGGTCACCAAAAACCAACTCAAATAAAAGATTGAAATTTCTTAAGTGACTCCTAGTCATCAAAAATCTATTCAATTGATTCAGAATCAACAAAAAGTCAACCAATTTACTTTGAAGAAACCAAAAAACTTACTCGATGGAACAGTTTTGTTTGTAATAGAAGAGAAAGGCTGATACAATAAATTTTATTAAAATCATCAGAATTTCGCAATCCACAGAGAATATGTAACTTATTTATATATAACGTTGATTGTAATGGTTGGCCTGACGCTACTGACATTTCACACGGACCTTTGTTTTTGTAATTACTGTCTTAATTATTTTTTCGCGAAGGTTTCCAAAGTCTCGTACACACTTAAGTTATACTCTCTTTCCCTTTTATCCGGACCGTGCAAGCGACAATGAAAAATTCTAACTTATTCATCACTCGTACCTACTACAAATAGTTTTATTTTAATTAAAATGTTCATGCAAGAAACAAAGCAATTAAAATTTAAAAATACTGCCAACATTATTTTACTACGAAATGAATTTTCTTTTGTATACACAAATACCAAACTGCGCATGCGGTATGAAACAGTTGAGTGTAATCACATCTTAGGATGTGTGTATACTTTGTAGATCTAAAGTAATTCCTATGTGTAGTAGTTCACTGATTGTCTATTTTTAATTAATCACCCTGTATAGCAGCAAGGATTTTTCTGTAAAAAATAAAAAATATCGACAAGCTCATGGTTTTTATCAAAAATAATTTTTTTGGCTATCGATTTATAGCCCAGAAAAATATAACAAAAACATTTAATTTACACCTGTACGATAAAAATTTTAAATTTCCAATTTATTTTAATCTTTAATAGGTACCTACAAACTGATCAAAATTTAATACAAACCAACTTTTTATGAAGATTTTATTGTGATTAAAATATTTGAAAGAGAAAATTTAAATTGATTATTATTAACGAGGTGTTTGGGCTTTTCAAATATGTCTGTATACAGTCGTTCTGCCGTTAATGCAATATTAAATATAATGATTGTCGTCTACACTTTGACATTGTCGAGACAAATTGATCGAAGGTAAAACTTTCTAACCAAAAACCTCATTAATATTGAAAAGATTATGGATTTTGTCGGGTTATTATGTACATGGATTGTTCAAAAACCACCTTCTAACTATTAAAAATTTTCTTTATTGTCGACGTTCAATTTTTCGGTTAAATAACATTTTTTACAGTGTGTCCCGAAAAGAATGGTCATGAATTCCACTCTGAAAATCCATAATAAATCAAAATAATTGTATGCAACTGTTTCCAATTTTCTACTAGTATTTCCTATAAATTGTCATACCTACATTGACATTAAACCGTTTTAAAATAATGTTAAAAAAAATTATTTAAATTTAAGTGGTGTTCAATCAACATATTTTTGACCCCAGAATCTGAGGTATAACCATTCTTTTCGGGACACCCTTATATAATATACAGTATGTAAAAGCCAAATGGAATAAATTCATTATTTCGGTTACTGTACATATTTATAAAAAATCCCGAAACACGTCAAATTTAAATTAACTTGACATTCTTTAACGTGAAAATGCAACCCCTACCTTCAACCCCCTTAGAATGACAGGTACAACCCCCAATTTTTTAAATGGGAAGTATAGGCTTGTGACATATCATTCTCTATTCAAAAATGTTATTGTTTTTAAATTTGATGCAAAAATTAACATAAAAAAAATTAAAATCATGTTGTTACCGAAATTCGCTACAATATAATCAAAAACTAAAATGTAATGCAAAACGTAATAAAATGTAGAACACGAAAAAGAACTATGAATGTTAATGAAGTAGATGTTTAAAATGTTCTCCGCGAACGTCTTGGCAACATCCTAATCTCAAATAAAACTGTCTTCTAACATTATTTAACATATCAGGCGTGATCGACCTAATCGCAAGCGTTATTCGTTCTTTTAAGTCATTTAAATCAGAAGGTTTAGTTTTGTACACATGGCTCTTCACATATCCCCATAAAAAGAAATCTAATAATGTAAGATCAGGTGATCGCGCTGGCCATTCAATCGATCCTCGAATCCCTATCCACCAATTGGGAAATATTGTATCGAGGTACTGCCGGACATTAAGTTGGTAATGTGGTGGTGCTCCATCCTGCTGAAACCATATCGTATTCGCTGGAACTTGAGGGTTACCTGGATCAGGATATAAATTTGCCAACGTTGGAATGACATCGTTTTGAAGTAGTGCTAAATAATTGTTGTCATTCAAGTTGCCCTCAATAAAAAAAGGGACCAATGATATTGTTCCCTACAATCCCTGCCCAAACATTAACCTTTTGAGGGTATTGAGTGTGTTCTTCTCTCATCCAGTGAGGATTTTCCGTGAACCAGTAGCGGCAATTTTGCCGATTAGCATGACCGTTAAGTAAAAAAGTACACTCATCAGAAAACATTTTTTTTTTAATTGGATAATATTGTTATCCAACATGTCCATCATTTGCTCACAAAAAAAAGTTCTCCTATCAAAATCGTCTTCCATGAGCTCCTGAGTAGGTATCATCTTATACGGATGTATTTTATTTTCTTTTAATATGTTTGCTATCGATGTATGGCTAGCATTTAATGTAATAGATACCTGTCTACTCGATGTATGTGGATTTTCCTGAAACTCAAGCAACAAATCTAATTTGAGTTCATCACTCAGTGCATTGGCAGCTGCTTTTTTTATCTGCCTTACATGACCAAACTCGCGAAACTGCTTTTCTATTTTACTTATTGTTCCTTGGGATATAGGCGGTAAATTAGGAAATTTCTCATGAAATAGGCGAGTTACTTCCTGTTGTGTCGGATGTTATCTCCGTAACCAATCATTTGTAAAACTGTTATTTTATGCATTTCCGTTAATCTAACCATTTTTCAGAATGGAATTGAACAAATTTTATACTTAAATTACAACAATGACAACTTAAATAAAACAATTTACTAATGCTTGTTAAAATAGCGTTGCCACGGAAATTCTTTAAAGTTTTTTAATGGTTACCATCTAAAAACCACATTGCTATGGTTTTTGTTCACTTTCTCATTATCAAGACCTAAACGGGAAATAAGTTTTAAGTATATTGTAATAAGTTTCGAGTATATTTTAGCGAATTTCGGTAACAACATGATTTTAATTTTTTTTATGTTAATTTTTGCATCAAATTTAAAAACAATAACAATTTTGAATAGAGAATGAAGAGACCTTTCAAATGATATATCACAATCCTGTACTTCCCATTTAAAAAATTGGGGGTTGTACCTGTCATTCTAAGGGGGTTGAAGGTAGGGGTTGCATTTTCACGTTAAAGAATGTCAAGTTATAATTTAAATTTGACGTGTTTCGGGATTTTTTATAAATATGTACAGCAACCGAAATAATGAATTTATTCCATTTGGCTTTTACACACTGTATAACATATTGCACCCTATAAACTGCTTTGCAAAAGTGATAAAAGGTCATGATCTTTAAAAATTGTAGTTTGGAACTAAATTTTTATATGCGAGGCTGTCAAAAGGGTACCAAATGAGAGACTATCACCTGGATGTCACAACTGCTATCTACAAGAATAGCAGTAATGGAGGCAGGACAAGACACTATCTTTCTCAATGTGACCCAGCCTGCCCGCAGGGAAAAGTTACATCCCCATTTATGTAAAGTCTCAATGTGAACAGCTTACCTATCATATCTAGGGTATTCCGACGAAATAAAAGTATGGAAATGTCCTTTGTGATATAATTAAATGAGCATAAATCCTTATCTCGTAAATAACTGCAATCATTGCTATAAGATGAGAAAATAAGTTTGCAGCCTGTCTTTGAAGACATCAAACCAAAAGTTCGAGTTTTATTGCAGCAATAAAATGTTGACATCCAAGTAAACCTATAATTTAGGTTAGAAACAAACTCCAATTTTTAAATTTGTCTCTAAATTGTTGAACATCATCCTCAAGTTTTGCAAAGCAGTTAATTTACATTATATGTTAAATTTTCGCTATGTACTAACTATTGCTCGTTTTCTATGGAACGTGCACTCAATTTGTGCTTCTAATAGATCAAAAAATTCACAAAAAAATGGTGTTTGTACATAGTAATAACAAAAAAAACGTGTCTATACCACAAACTAAACCAGCTCATTCGCCAAAATTTGAAATACGTGAGCATTCACCAAATTTTTAATTTGTGCTATTATTTAATTTTGCAGCTAAAAATCTATGTACAGGGTGGTAGGTGTGTGACAAGATTACAGTGTACAAATATACAAACACTATTTTTTCTAAAATCGTGCGGTTCAGTTGTGAATAAAATAAGCATGCCAAAAATTTGTTCAAAACTAATGTGCAATAAATATTTGTTAAAATAAGGTAATCTGACGTAGATATACAGGATGTTTATATCGGAAGAAGATATTTGAAAGGGAGTATTAATAAATTCATGTTTTATTCGATTTATTAATGGATTGATTATAATGTTCAGACTCACCTGTATTGAAAATAAAGATTAAAGAAGAAGTCTTAAATGTTATTGGTACGTAGTGGAATGCATTCTCCTTGACATCTTCCATTACAATCCTATAACGTAGCATTAGCCCTCGTTACTTTTTTTTAATGTTCTGTATATAATTTGTTAGACCAAGTTTAAGCAAATATTAAAATGCAAACAGTACAATTAAAGCTATAATACACAAAATATCTTCGTTACACGGTAGCTTCCTTATAAGCTAATAGATTGGTGCAATTCGTCCACACCTTTATCGGAAAATATATCAACAATTTTAAGTGGATAGTGGAGATTCCGAGTTTGGATTACAAACTCCTGAAAGAAATCGTTGAAGAAGCTCATGTGGTCACATCAAATTTGATGCTGGAGGATTAAAGAAAATTATAAATAATATTGACAGTTTTACAGGTACTATAACCTTTATTTGAAGAAAAGTTTTCTACGAAATAAGAAGTTTCTACTTCAGCATCGCTTCTAGCTGATTTAAGAGAAGACAAATACTTTGATAAACTATCAAGAACATCCAGAATTATTCTTATTATTGTATCTTACAGCTTTTATCAGTGATCCAAGCCCCTGGACTATAAAAATCATTTTGTTTGGCATTATTTCTTACCATATTTTTTATTTGACAAAATTGTCAAAAACATTGAAGCACAGTTTTGTATTGTTAACGCTGTAGAGAAGGTGCGTTCGTAAACTTTACAAAATGCCTCTAACCGAAAGTGATAGGATTGAAATATTAATGATGATTGGTATCAGCGTATACCGATTATTCCATGAAATGCACTCAGATCGTGAACCTATTTCACAATCTACGGTAAGTAGAATAGAACGAAAATACAGAGAATTAGGACATGTGAGGGATGCAGCAAAGAAAGGTAGATCAAAAATTGATAAAAATATTCAACAAGACATAATTTTGTCGGCTGTAGAAAATCCACAGTGTACAGTGCGAGGATTATCTAGGGATTTTGGTATTGGAAAGTCTTCAGTATCAAACATTTTCAAAAAGGTAAAATACCATCCTTATAAAGTACGTCTCATCCATGAATTGGCTGAAGAACTGAATTCTGCGAGTATATGATGATCCAAAATAACAATTTCATTGATAACGTTTTATTTTTGGACGAGGCAACGTTTTATTTGAACGGTCAAAACACCCGTTATTGGTCTGATGAAAATCCACACTGGATGCAAGAGTACCATACGCAAAGACCACAAAAAACCAACGTATGGGCTGGTATTGTGAGAAATACAATTATTGGTCCATATTTTTTTGATCAAAACTTAACAGAAGCATTATATCTGGATTTTCTACAAAATACATTAATTCCTGATCTGATTTTAAATATTTAATGTAAAAAATATTTAAAAGTATTTTTCCAGAGGAAGGAATACAAAAAAAACAATTGTTTTGATATGTTAGTATTGTTGGTCCCTTGTTTTATTTTGTAATCCGTTTGTTACTCTCAAAACATTAAGTCTTTAATGAAAATCTGGAGAATGCAAGCGCGTAAGCAGATTCTTTTCTTCCTTCCTTTTTCCTTTAGCATTGCGTTTTTAATTTTCTTTTAGATGTACATTAATGAAAATTTGCGTTTTAAAATTAATATCCTTAGACTAGTCAAAAAGTACGTTTCCTGCCAAAAATAGTCAGAATAAATTTAAAAATATGAAGTTTGCTTTATCGGATTTAGAATTAAATTCTGAAATTGGAAAATTTTTATCCAATATCAAAAATTCCTCATTCTCTGAAAAGTGTTTAAATATTAGTTTTAGTGAAAAATATCATTCTTGATAAAAATTTTTGCTTGTTCTGAAACCTATAAAATATAATAAAATTCAAGTATTTCAAAATCCGTCTCATTTCTCAAGTATTTCGGAGCAGTTCTGGGGTAATTTCGTTAACGGCTCGTTTCAAATCTTCAATATTATGGTTTAAATTATTTGTAAACTTTTTGTTTTAAGTAGCCCCATAAAAAAATCTTAAATAGTTAAATCGGGGGATCGGGGCGGAAAAAATATTGGTCCATAACGTCCCATCCATCGCCCAGGAAAATATTCATCCAGCCATCCTCGAATTAGCAAAGTCGAATGTGACGAACATCCATCATATTGAAAGTACATCTTAGACCTTTGCTCCAAGGGAATATTTTCTAATTCAGGTATTAAGAAGTTGTCGAGCAAGTACAAATATACCTCCTGATTTAATGTATCTTTCAGAAAATACGGTCCGATTGTTCGATTCGGTAAAACTGCACACCAAACATAAATTTTTCATTAGCCCAATATCGACAATTTTGACAAGAAACGACTCCGTTTTTTGTAAACGTTGCTTCATCAGAAAACAAACTATTATGAACCCCAACAGAAAGTTTACGGGCAGAAACTGGAGAGCCATCACTTAAATATAGAAGGAGGCACTTTAACCCTCACATACGCATTTGCTGCTAATTCTAATCCAAACAATCCATCCAGAAGTAACATATTCACTGATCGCTTTAAAAACCTATATACTGAAAATAGGAACATGAAACCGCCATTTTACGAAAGAGTTAGACAAACCCTTAAGACTTTACAAATTCCGATACCAAATACCTATTCTAACTTTAAAGAAATTCCTCCTCCTTGGACATTAAGCATTCCTCAATCCGATACATCCTTAAATTAAATATCTTCAGAAAGAACGATACTCCACACTCAATAAAAAATACTTAACACTAAGTGTAGATTGTTCAAGATACCAATTGCAGAGACAGAACAACCACATCATCGGATCAACAAGCGAAATCTTAGGAGAAAATTGTAAAATTGAACATTTGACAAAATTCCTAAAAGACAATAATATATTTAACAAAATTTAATTGTAAGTAAACTATCTCATGCATATGTATAAATATATGTCGCTAATAACCCCAGAGGTTGATGCGACTATTTTGTAAAAAAAATTATTATGAAAGAATCGGTCATGCTTAAGTTTTTCAACAATCATCGCACAAAAGTCCAACCTTGTTTCATAATCATAATCTTGTAAGGTATGAATGAATTTCGGTTTGAATGGATAAATTTTGTTTTGCTTAAATATTTTCTCGTGCAAAAACCAACCTCCACTGTTTTTTTTTCGTAGACTCAACTTGGGACTTCCCCTTAACGAATGCATAGCGAGTGCAGTAGCTGCATCATCCTCTTCAACGAACGCCTTTTTCAATTTCTTTTTGTCTTGAACAGATCCTGTCTCGTCAAAATTCGTTATTAATTTTTTTAATCCACAACGCGTAATGAATAAGTACCTCCAAGTTACCGTTGAAACTATCGCAAACTATTAGCTCCAAGTTACCGTTGAAACTATCGCAAATTGAGGCACATAGAATAACAGTGGTCCAACTCCATTTTTTTTAAAATATCTGTTCTTTATTGTAAATACTTTATCTAATGTGTATCTTTCAGTATAAAGGTGGGCAATCTCCATATTTTAACTTTCTGCAAAAAGATGATATGGAGATAGCCCACCTTTATACTGAAAGATACACATTAGATAAAGTATTTACAATAAAGAACAGATATTTAAAAAAATGGAGTTGGACCACTGTTATTCTATGTGCCTCAATTATTAGCTCCAAGTTACCGTTGAAAATATCGCAAATTATTAGCAAGTTACCGATAAAGCACCGATCCAGCTGACTACACCTGAAGTTCTAACTCTCCGGAGAAGTCCCCCAGGTCTGCCTTCCTATAGAAGTCGTCAACATCAGTAACCAACCGAAGCCGTACACATACCGCTGTGGGAGCAATCCGAAACCCTAAGCTAAGTACCTAACCTTTTGTGGCAAAATAAATTTGAATTTCTTACTTGAGTGTTTGTTTTAAACCCACAGATTTGCTGTGTGTGGTTGCCTATCGGTATCAGTATTTTAGTTTTTTATTGTTGTGTTAAAGAAGTCAAAATATTTTTGAGATTCATTTTTTCTTTCTAGTTAAACTTTAAATTAAATAAGGTGTTCTGCTTTACACCTAGTTATTAAATTTTGTCGAATTTAAAGCAGTGGCGCCCTCACCCATCAAACATATCCTATATACAGAGTGTCGCTAAGCTGGAGCGTACCCACTCCTGAGTTAAAAGGTCTCATAAGCCGGGACAGCTCTCGAAGGAGTAATTAGTGTTACAAAATATACTCTTTGTTGAATAGTTAACATTGTTGTTAAATATTTATTAAAGAATGACAATTTAAAACTTGTTTATAAAAGTTGACAGTTACTTGGGATACGTAAACGTCACTCACTAGATTAATACATTATTTTCGAACTCGGATTTTGATAAACTTGAATTTTGTTTTATTTTATGGGGTTTCAGAACAAGCAAAACTTTTCATCAAGAATGACATTTTTCACTAAAACCAATATTTAAACATTTTTCACCTATATAGGATACCCCATCCGTGGACACGCTGTATTATGTTTAAATTGAAACAAATAATAAGTACTATGGAATACAGTTCTCCCAAACTATTTGCAGTGCTCTTTTTAGGTTTTAGATTGAATCTGAAACTGAGAAATATCTATTTTTATTATAAATATCCCTTTTTAAAATTTAAAACAGAATGTAAAACTTCAAAGACGATAAAAAGTTAATTTTTTTAAGTGACCCTTCGTTTTATTGCACAAGAACGTTGCCGTTAATTACGAACGAAGAAGCGGAGTAGTTAAGCGTGAAAATGTCAGCCAAACACAGCACACAGCCGAACATTAAATCATTAACAGTAAAAAGTATTTTTAATAATCGTATAATTCCAAATAACAACCCAAAAGACTGGCAAAATATCACAAATAAAACGATTTGGAAAATAATTTCCACCAAAAATACGACAAGCACCAATACCTTCACAAGTTTATTTTTTATACCAGCCCAATCCAATGTATTTTGTTAGGTTAGGTTAGGTTAGGTTAGTTTAGGTTAGGTTAGGTTAGGTTAGGTTAGGTTAGGTTAGGTTAGGTTAGGTTAGGTTATTACTACCCTAATGATATTTTAATTACATATTTTCGAAGAATTCCATTAAATCCATTAGGAAATAAAATTTTATCGTGGTCTAACTGAAGGGTGCGCTTAACTTGACCTTTTTCAAAAAAGGATTAATGCAGGTACTCGTGGTCCAACTAACCGGTCCCCATTTTGTTACGTCTTCGGTACATTAGAACAGAAATCTTGGAACAGGTGCCACTGCACCCCCGTCAGCATGCGTACCAAGCGGGAAAGTCCACGGAAACCGCTTTAATACAATTGACTGACGAAATCCAAGACGCTCTGAATAAAAAAGATACCATGGTATGTGCCTTTCTAGACATAGAAGGGGCCTTTGACAATACGCCACATGAGGCAGTCAAAAGAGCACTGATTGAGAAAGGAGTAGATAGAACGACTTCCATCTGGATGTCGCAACTGCTATCTACAAGAATCGCAGAAATGGATCTTCATTAATGTGACCAGAGGCTGTCCACAGGGAGGAGTTGCATCCCCGCTTATGTGGAGTCTCACTGTGGACAGTCTACTTAGTCAATTGACCAGGGAAGGCATACCATGTCAAGGGTATTCCGACGACATGGTTATCCTGGCAAAAGGGAAGTATGAAAATGTCCTCTGTGATATTGTTCAAAGAGGACTGAACATTGCGAAACAATGGTGTGACTCGGTGGGACTCAACATCAACCCCACCAAAACCACACTAGTAGCCTTTACAAGGAAAAAGAAACCTAATCTAAAAATCATAAGAATAGGGGAGAACATCGTCGAGTGGAAAACAGAGGTCAAATATCTAGGGCTAATCCTAGATAGCAGGTTACTCTGGAACAAACACGAAGACGAAGTAATACACAAAGCAACCAAGGCCCTCATGGTGTGCAGGAACATTGCAGGAAAGAACTGGGGATGCAACCCACGTATTCTGCAATGGATGTACACAGCAATAGTGAGACCAATAATCACATATGGGGCAGTGGCTTGGGGAGCAAGGGCTAATCTGAGTACGACGAGGAAAAATCTCTCGAAGATTCAGAGACTAGCCTGTTCATGTATCACTGGAGCAATGGGAACTTGCCCCACTGCTGCAGTGGAGGTGATTTTAAACTTAACCCCACTGCACATTCTGTTAGAAAGTGTAAGGAAGAAAACGATATATAGAATGATCAAGGAAGGAATTATCAGGGAAAAACCCCGATCACTTCATTTTGATCAAACTTGGGAAATGCCCCAAGATGATATGCCAAAGAAATTCAACTTTGTGAGAAAATTCATCACAAGGTTGAGTAATAAATCTGAATGGGACGAAGACACCATACAGAATTTAAATCAGAATACCATAAAGTGGTATACGGACGGTTCCAAGCTAGACGAGGGAACTGGGATAGAAGTTTTTGGACCGAGAGCCAAATACTCAGAAAGCTTGGGCACATACCCGAGCATCTTTCAAGCAGAAGTCCGCGCCATCGAAAGATGTGTGGAATTCAATATTGGAAGAAACTACCGCAGACAAGAGATTGTGATCATGTCGGATAGTCAAGCAGCCATCAAAGCGCTGAGTTCAAATATAATCAGTTCGAAGATGGTTTGGGAATGCCTAGGCAAACTAAATGAACTGGGCCAGAAGAACACTGTCACCCTCCTATGGGTCCCGGGACACATAGGAATAGAGGGGAACGAAACAGCAGATAAGCTGGCAAAAAGGAGCTGAGACCCCACATTTGGGACCAGAACCATCTTGTGGGATCAGCAGTAGAGTAATCTTAGGAAAACTAAGGGAAGAAATGGAGAAAGAAAAATCCAAGTACTGGAATCAGCTGGAAGGACTGAGGCAATCTAAGATGCTACTGGGGAACTATGACCAGAAGAGATCTCTTAGCTGCCTCAACCTCAGTAAAAAAAGGCTCCGAATTTTAACGGGAATATTAACCGGGCATTGCCGGTTAAGAAGCCACACGAAGAAACTAGGGTTAGCAGATGAAGCAAAGTGCAGATTCTGTGAGGAAGAGGATGAAACCTCAATACACATACTCGCAGAATGCCCTGCCTTGCAAAATTCTAGGGCTAGATACCTAGGAGCACATGGAATAGAGGAAGGGGATCTACCTGACTTGAAGCCCGACGATGTCCTAAACTTCCTCAGGAAAATAGGACTCGAAGAGCTGCTATAAGTCTGAGAAAATATCAGAACATGGCAAGTAAGGGGGAACACAATAGATCCTATAGGTCGCAGTGTAATTATCACCCCTAACTTATACATACATACATACGTCTTATGTAGAAACTGTTTTGGTCGCATAAAATTCTCCTTTGCGACTTGAACTACACATCAAATTGAAATTAGTGTGTGCATTTTAATTGAGGGCGTATATTTATATCCAAAGTCTTGGTAAATTAATGGAATAAGACAATCTGGAAGCGAGAATCTATTTCTAATCTAACATGCGAAGTTTTAAGACACGCATTCGAACCATCAATCTTTTTGTGTGAAATTAATGCGTCTCGGCTACTAAAGGTGTTCGTAATTGTCGATAAATCCCTTCATAAAAGGTCACAAATGTTTAATAACCTCAATGGCTGGAAAATAACTTTACATAGTTGCATTTGTGGCAGTAAGAAATTAAGGCTACAGGACTAGCAGGAAGGGTCTTCAGCGGAATTTATTTCGAGGATAATATTCCGATATTGTAACCCATTTGACGAGGACAATTAAAAACAAACAGCATTGACACCTGCTCAAGAAGACGATCCCTTTCTGGATCAAAGCAAAGACTGATTCAGAATTATCTAAAACTGTATTTATGGAGCTCATGGAGTTTTTTAGAGGATTGTGACGTTAAGAATACTAGATATAGAATTTAGAGCCTTGTGCCTGCTCTATTAAACCTTAAAAATATTTGTTGGAAGCTTTTTATTTTAACGACTGCAAGAGTGTATTAATCGTCAAGATTTAAAGAAAGGTATTACACAAAAGAAAATGGTAAATAAGAGATATGCGTGCGTACTAATTCAAACATGCATTAGCTGGAAATATTAGCTGTAAGCTAATATTTTAAACAGCACACCGACACACTAATAAGCGCATACAAGGGAAAGGGAGGAAATTTTTAGTATTCTTTGTCAATTTCGGTCAGTGCTTTCTAAAGTCTATTTAAAAGGTTTATAAAAAAAACTAATTTTTTTATAAGAACGATACAAAAAAGCGTATGGCACATTCGTATTCGCAATGGAATTCAAATTACCTTTGAGGTACAAAAACAACATTCGAATTCACTGGGAATTTCTTCAATTTTTTCAGTCTTCTTCAGCGTATCAGATTTTTTACTTTCTGCCTATAAAGGTAAACAAAAACAAGAAAGAATCGTTTGAATAGTTTTTTTAACAGAAACTTATGGTACACGGTTCTCCATTATTGTCAGACCAACAAATACTAGTGGTAGATTCTATTAGACCAAAATGTTCTTGTACAATTTTGTAAAATTACAAATAGGCTATAGTCTATATAGAAAGGACAAGGAGTAATAAATCATTCATTTAAGTAGATTTCATAGACGTACCAAAATATATTTTAAGAGGGTATACCGTAAGGTACATTTTGTATTGAACGAATGAGTTGCAGCTATGCTAAAGAATATACGATTTAGGTCAGAGGTAACGGGATGTACTAATTTTAATGAAAAAAAGTGATAGAGGTACATAAATTTTGTTAAGTTTGATAAAGAAAGGCATCACAGTTTATTCATAATAAAAAACAAACCAATCTGTAACAATAATTATTTTATATATTTTTGTTCTTTTTGTAAGAAGATTAATTCAAACTTTGAATATTGTCATAAATAAATTACAATAAAATATATTTTTAAAAAATTAATTAAAGTCAAGATAGCAAGATATCGTTACAATTTTTATTAAATTCAAAGAAGCAAAATGAATATTTTTTATTTGTATTACTCCTATATGTAGTGTTTCGGGAATTTTTCTCAGAAATTTTAAATGGCAAATGGCCTGCTGTAATCGGCTTAATACGATTACACCTATTTACAGATTATTGGATTATTGAGAGGGATTTTCCAAACAACCCAGTTTTCTTAGAAACATTATCGGGAATATTATTTTAAAAGAAAGTAGGTACATTAAATCAGTACTTAGTATTAGTTCTTTGAGTAAAGTTGTATGAAGTTGTATGGTTTTCATAATATTGTAAACGGTTGGAATATATTTAAAACATTTGTTTAATGTTAATTGTGCAAGTACCAAACAATGTCGATAAGCCAAGGACCATCTAAACGACCAAAAACAGGTCCATTATCTTTAAATAAAAAAACCCTGATATTGAATTGTTATATATCATTGAAAAACAAGGTTCCAAGTACAAGTGTTGATGATATTGTGGAATTAGCGGCTGCTATGTTGTGTGTTGCTAAATCAACAATTTATAGATTACTAAAGGAAAGCAAGAATGGAACTCTTCAACCCCCTAAAACTCCTTCAGGCCGAAAACCAATTGAGATCGATAAGTCATTAAAACAAAGACTAAGGCGTAAAGTCCATGGATTTTACTTACGAAAGGAAATTCCAACACTTGACAAAATTATGACATCAGTGCAAGAAGATACGGACTATACAAAATTCTCCAGAATGACATTATGCAAACTTTTGAAAGATGTGGGTTTCAGATATACAAAACATAATAGAAAATCTCTCTTTTGATAGATAAACCGGAAATAGTTTTTTGGAGAAGAGACTATTTAAGAAGCATTCGACATGCCAGAGAACAAAATTTGAAAATCTTCTACTTATACGAAACATGGATAAATACTGGATATACAGTTTCCAAATCTTGGCAAGATGAAAACATTAAAAGCGGAAGGCAGGCATTCGTGGAAGGTTTGTCGTTAGGTTTGCAGCCACCATCTGCGGAAAAGGAAAAAGACTTATCATTGTCCATGTTGGAAGTTCTGAAGGTTTTGTTGATGGTGGATTATTAACTTTTATTTCAAAACGCACGGGGGACTATCACGAAGATATGAATGGGGATGTCTTCGAGGAATGGTTTGTTCAAATGTTGGATCTGATTTCAAAAGGGGCTGTTATTGTTATGGACAACGCAAGTTACCATTCACGGTTACGAGAAGCATTGCCCACAAGTCGTTGGCGTAAAGCAGAGCTTTTGGAGTGGCTTATTTCGAAAAATATTAAGTTTCCAAAAGATCCACTAAGGAAAGAATTTTACAGAACTGCAAAAATGAACAAGAATAAATACAAAACTTACATTGTAGAAGAAATGGCTTCTTCTCGTGGTATATCAGTTCTTCGACTTCCCCCTTATCATTGTGAACTTAATCCCATAGAATTAATATGGGCTCAGGTAAAGGGTGAAATTGGAAAAAAAATACTACTTTTAAAATAAACGATGTTGTGAAATTGTTTGAGAGTGCTGTAAGTCATGTTAGTAAGGAAAATTGGACAAACTGTATCGAGCATGTTATCAAAGTAGAGGCAAATATGTGGAAAATTGACAATATTTGTGATGATTTAATCGACCCTATTATTATTAATGTCAACAACGATTCTTCCTCTTCCGAGTCGGATACAGAATAAAATGTAAGTAATAAATGTATTCCAATAATTATTTCCTTTCATTTTTTATTATATTATAATTTAAAACGTATTTTTTTCCCAAAATACACACCACTGCATTGCGTTATTGCTTATCTGCTAATCCTTTAACAATGAAGAAACCCTAAACTTTGCTACAACTGAAACAAATACGGGGTCGATCTACCTGGTTTTTAGATTTACGGAAGAAATGTAATTTAAAGTAAGAGATTTATCAAAAATTTCATGGTGCTCCCTGTAAAGGTTTTGCATACTTAATTAGGGTTTATTACTCCTCGTACTTTATGTACATGCTATAGTGCAATTACAATTTTTAGTTTGGAGAATAAATAAGAGAAAACAATCAATTAAACAGTAGACTCTTTTTAGGGGTTATTTTTAAGGGTTAGTAAGATATTTTTACAATTTTCGAAGGAAAATGACCTCCTAGCGATAAAAGTTCAATATAAAAGTTGTAGATAATTAAGAAAAACATTTTTTACAAAAAATATTTTTTTACACAAGCTAAATTTTAGGAGAAAATCATGAAAAAGGGATCTTTTCGTTTTAATTTTTGCCATTTCCATTAAATTTAATAATGTGATTTTTTTGGAAACTGAACAATAAAGTTTTTTTGAATCATTCAAAAAATATGCATCTGTATACATCAATAAATCAATAATAATCAAAGAAGCCGAATCACAAATTGTCTGTCTATCAAATATATAACATAATAAAGAAAATATTAAAAATCAGGTCTTTCATTATAAACCTTACTGTCGAAATATACACCCCACAAAAATTATCGCATCTGTAGCATTTTAGGATATTTTTAATATTTAATTTTAGTTTTTATTGTTACGGTTGCATTAGGAGTAGGATACAAATAAGCATGTTTGTTTATTGACATTAAAAAAAAGATACTGAATTGGTGTACAACACTCGGGGCGACACAATGATTAAAAATCATTATAAATCTTTGTTTGATTTTTTTTATGAAACTAAATTAATAGATAGAAAGATAATAGCAAAACTACAAGATGAGTTTAATTTATTCCAGATAATTATTCTACAAATTTTATAAATTTCTTAAATTGTACCTTGAAAATAATTGATTAGTTTTAATTTCTAGATGTTAAGGACAAATTTGTGACCACTCCCAAAAACAGGAGGAATAATTTTAGAATTCCAAATCTCACTAAAATAAAATCACCCTGTACAACAAAGTTCCAACAAACATCATTTGAGCTTACCAGTCACCAACATAAAAACTGACTTTTTTTTAGTAACTTTGCTTTCACTACCAACATAAATTTATTTATTTTTGTTCAAAAAGGAAAGCTGGGAAAACAAAAGAATTATTGGTTTTGTTGAATCTTAAATCTCTCTCTTGTTTTTTGTTCCTGAAAGCGAAAGGAGGGTAAGAAACTTTGTCCTAATAAAATTAAAATTTTGTATGTGAAATTAAACGATTAACGCATAATCATATAAGATAAATGCTTAAATCGATAAAGTGTGTGTGTAGAAGTGTATTTTCATAAAAATTCAACCTACCTGACAAGAAATTGGGGCCAAAGTGTATTGGCATCCAATACTAGCAGTTCCAGGAGGACAGGCAAGTTATTTAAGCCTTTAGGAACATATTCCTGTCCATTAGAAGGTGACAACAGTTGTAAGGATTCTACATCTGAGGTATTTGGGGCCATTTTGCTCCAACACATATTTAACAAAAATTAAGTACCAGGACTCATACATGCATGGACCAAATTCTGAACATTTTTAAGGTGATATCAATTATTATCGCTCTATTTTAATAGTTGACATTTTCGATAAACTCTAGAATTTCAACAATTATTATCGCTCTATTTTAATGTTTAACATTTTCGATTTTCGATAGAATTTCACACTGATTTTTTTTTGTTGTCACTAACTCATTTGTACGAGATCCATAATTATTGTCAAACTTATTCGTCTCATAAGGTTTTAATTAAATTAGCACGTGCTACAATGTTGATGTAGTTTGTTCTTGGAAGAGAGAACAGGATATTCAGGAATTTTCACATTCATACAGTTCAATTGAAGAATACTGTTTTATAACTAAGAATACGCTATATCTTAATTTAAGGTACATTCCATAGGAATAAGAAATTATAAAAAATTGTACTCACTTGTAACATCAATACATTTTGGAATCTTTCTAATGCATCTTTTTCAGCGACATTGAATAATAAATGTCTCTTTTGAATTTCTGTTTATTTGTTTATTTCAAACATAAATTAATTCGCAAAATTCGCATAAAGAAAACGACCACTTCTAAATCTGCTTCCATCAGCTGTGACTTTCAGAACTTTAACCTCACAAAACACAACATTTGACCAGAAATAATAATCATAGAACTCGAACCTACACACGTAACCTGAGCGGGTGACGTCATACAGAGACCGGAGGAACTACATTAAGTATCTCTTTCGTTATTTGTTTTTCATCATAAAAAAAAATTTCTTTAAGAGTCTCATTGCTTTGAGCAGCCTGGTTTAATTTAACTTCATTGGCGTCATATTTGTTTTTAAGAAAATATTGTGGGAGGTCATATTGTTTTAGGCGTACTGCTATAGGCAACACGTTTCACATAAGCCATAGTTAATTTGAAAATACAAAATACCTTGACAAAATATAATTTTATAGAAATAACAAAATATAACCCCACAATATATGCCAACTTAAAAGGTATTTGTGGTTTCTTATCATGATATTCTAAATTACCGGCCAATTTCTTTAATTTGCACTGCTAGCAACATTTTTGAAACCATTTTATACGAAAAAATTTTAAATCATGTTCATCCCCACCTTAGTGAAAAACAACATGGTTTTTTGCCTAAGAGATCTACAGTAACTAACTTAATGTGTTTTACTCAAAAAGCTAATGAAGCAATTGAAAATAACAATCAACTTGATGTTATTTTTACGGATTTTAGTAAAGCGTTTGAAAAGGTTGATCATGTTGTTTTATTAAGTAAAATATACACCTGTGGACTATCGGACACACTGTAGAAACTATGTGCATATTATCTTTATCAAAGAACGCAATATGTAGTGTTTAAAGGGCTAAAATCCAACGAGTTTCCCACAAAATCAGGTGTACCCCAAGGATCTAATCTTGGGCCACTTTTCTTTATACTCTTAATAGATGATTTGCCAGAGGTTGTTAGAGATTCTGAGTGTGCCTTGTTTGCTGATGAGTTATATAAAGAAATCAAAACTGAAACTGACGTCGAATTACTTCAAAATGATACACACAGAGTCTACGAATGGTCTTTAAAGAATTGTTTGGATTTTAATGTTAAAAATGCTTCAGTGTGTCAATAACTAGAAAAATAAATCAAATCAATTCAGAATATATAATTAACAACCAAATACTACATAAGCAAAATGAGAGTTTAACTTTCAGTCTCTAGAATTAAGAAGAAATATAGCCCTTGCAGTTTTTTACTATAAAATTTTGCATAACAATATAGACATACCTCTTATCCAATGTAAAATTAAATTGTAGTCCCTATTTCCTATATAGAAAACTAAAATATTTGTCTCCCACAGCCTTAAAACTTTTTAAAGAATTATCGAAAAAAACTTAGCACTACGATAATTTTTGTGGGGTGTATATTTGTATATCTTATCCAAACCTAAACATTTTTTGTGGCCTTCAAAAATCAAAATTACACTTGCCTGAAAAATTTTATATGCATATCAATTTTTTAAGGAACTTTAGACTTACCGATGGTGATATACACTCCTTGGGCGTACTGGGAATCAGCTGAGTCTCATCCTGAGCTAGCGGAGCAATACTGGCAGTCTGTTGATACGATTCATCAGCTACAATCCCGATCTTTCTTTGCGACGATGGCGAAGTCGGTATCGGTGGACCTTCGTTGGTCGGAAGACAAGGCAGAGTGGAAGAATTGCTGCGCCGATGACGGTTTGGAAAGTGCTCGAAATTTTTGTAGCATCCAGTACCGGTCAACCCCTGATTTCGGCTACCAGCCAACGATTCTCCCTCGGTGCTGTTGCCGTCAGCGTGAGACATATTGTGGCCTAACGAGATATCTGTCAAGTCTTTTCGTTTTTTTTTGGTTGATTTTTATTTGGGGATGTTCTCATTATGTGATAAACCGAGTCATGCGGGCACTCAGCAACTAACGAGGTTCGCTGATGCATACTGGCAGAAATATCGGGAAGGGTAAGAAGCACGGGAGGCTTAAATTTTAAGGTATATTTACAAGCCGAGGTTAGCAACTAGGCAAAGCTATATTTGTACCGAATTGAGTATTGAATTGATAGTTACAGGGAACTAAATTTTCCTCTCCGAGTTTGTAGAACACGATAAACTTTGTAACATGTCTATCGTCATGTCACCGTAAACGATACCGCTATTATTAACGTTAAAACCGACCCCGAATCACTGTTAACGCTACTGTACACGAGACACCCCTTATAGACGCTAACTATTTAGCTGTTTGAACGAGGCCAATCAAAAAACGCGCATCCCGCTTGCAATTGAATGTATCGAACGGATCCCTTCTGACAAATGACACAAACACGTCTTTAGCGAGACTATATACAGGGTGTTTCTTAAGTAATCTAAAATATTATATGGGGCGCTTCGTTACTCAATTTTAAGACGAAAAGTTCATATAAACACGTGTGATAGGTGTTGTCGTTTATGAGATACAGGGTGTTGAATTTATTGTAATAAGTCAGTTCTGATTGTACGTGAAATTAATTTTTCCCGGTGACGCTACTGGTTTTTAGAAATAATACGCAAAAACATGCTTATTTTAAGTGGTCTTTGAAATAATGTTGACAACTGTCAAATTTGAAAACCAACGCAAAAATCGTACATTTTTATTTGATTGACTCTGTGTTTAGTTAATAACTATGCCAGTGTTTACTAATGTTGAAATGGCTAATATGCATTTTTTGTACGGATTAGCGAATGGTAATACCTTAGAAGCTAGACGTACGTATGCCCAGCGTTATCCAAATAATCGTTTACCATGTTCAGATACGTTTACTAAGTTACATATTCGTTTACAAGAAACTGGAACTTTTGCTAAATCGAAGAATATTATTGGACGACCCAGAACTGTGAGAAATCCCCAATTGGAAAACCAGATTCTTCAAATTATTGACCAACATCCAGAAACGAGTACAAGAAAAGTTGCAGATGAAGTAAATGTTAGTAACAAAACTGTTTGGAATATTCTAAAAGATAATTTATTGTATCCATATCACGTTCAACGTGTTCAACATTTGTTACCTACTGGCTATCCATTACGCATACAGTATTGTCAATGGATTTTACGTGAAATCGCGAACAATCCGAATTTTGTGGCCAATATTCTATTTACGGATGAAGCCAACTTTTCTAGACATGGGATTATGAATTTTCATAATGACCACATATGGGCAGATGTAAATCCACATACCATAAGTGTAAAAGGATTTCAACAAACATTTTCGGTCAATGTTTGGCTTGGCATCATCGATGATTATTTAATTGGACCATTTTTCCTTCCTGTACGTTTAACCGGTGAGACATACCAACATTTTCTAGAAAATGAACTTTCACTTTTGGAAGATGTACCTATTATTATTAGAAGGCGCATGTGGTTCATGCATGACGGAGCTCCTCCACATTTTTCAGTGATTGTACGCGAGTTTTTAAATAATGTTTTTCCAGGCCATTGGATTGGACGAGGATCTCCACACCCGTGGCCCCCTAGATCACCTGGACACAATCCTCTGGATTTTTGTGTGTGGGAATATTTGATATCGCTTGTTTACACAACACTGATATTAAACGTACAAGATCTTCAAAATCGTATCATAGACGGCTGTAATGTTATTCGTAACAATCCTGGTATCTTCGAATGTATTCGACAATCCATTAGACATCGAGCGGATTCTTGCATTTTAGCTGGAGGTGGACATTTTGAACATTTGCTCTGAAATGTATTATTTTTTCTTTATGTTTAACACATTTTGCTTGTAATAAAATAATAAAAAAATATAAATCAGTAGCGTCACCAAGAAAAATTAATTTCACGTACAACTTCCTGTATCTCATAAACGACAACACCTATCACACATGTTTATATGAACTTTTCGTCTTAAAATTGAGTAACGAAGCGCCCCATATAATATTTTAGATTACTTAAGAAACACCCTGTATAGACGAGTACGATAATTTTATATCCTTTCTGGACTAATAGGCCCATTTGAAGAGTCGGAAAAACGTTCTAGTATTTCGTCTTGTGACTTTTCCCTTTTGGTTGTTGGAAGACACAACACGCTAAGTTACCGCTAAGTTAGAGCCAAGTTATCGCTAAGTTGAAAGCATCCTTTGGAAGGTCCCTATGTGGAGATAGTCCTTCAAACCATCAAACCATTTTAAGCTGATGTTGAGGTCACAGAAGCCTAAATCCAAACCACTTTTGAGTCTTTAAGAAAACCGCTACATCTCAAGCTGCCAGAACCATTAAATAAACACCCAGAAACTTTCATCCCTAATTCTCTACCAAGAAGCTGAAGCCACCCTTCTAGACAGTACAGAAACCTAAAGTTAAGTCCACTTTTTACAATTCTTTTCTATTTATTATCGGCAAGTACAGTTTCAATAAATAATCAATATTTTTAACAACCGTTCCATTTATATACCTTGTCTTTTGTTAAAAGTAGCTTCTTTATTTGTTTGTTTAATTAAACTAATTACAAGGTGTTTCTATCTTTCCCACCTTAGTTTTTGTGTAGTTTGTTTGCTTAATCGATAACGTACAAAAAGATAGTGGCGCCCTTATAACTTATACATCTCATTCCTTCCTATAGTGAGCATTAACTTGGAGTCGAACCTCCCCCTGGAGAGGGTCTCTTAGTCTTAGTCGGGATCTCTTTTAGACAGTTTTGTAGTTACAAATTGTCTCCCTGCATTTTTAGGACTGTAAAGGTTACAAATTGGCGCCTTTTGGGAATTAATATTGTTACAACTTATTGGGGCATAAAAATTGTCTAAGTTCAAAACAACTCTGGATTGCACTAAGTCCAGAATTCCACATAAATTGTCAATATCTTCCTCTTTTGCTACTGATTTAGTTGTCATGCTTCAGAACCGCTTGGTGCATTACACTTCAATAATAAAAGTATTGTAAAATAGATGTTTAAATTCTTTACTGATGGTTTTGCCCAGCAGTATAGAGTTATTATAGCAACACTTTTACATTAAGTGTGGAAAAAATGTTATTTTTATTGAGTAAAGGAAAACTTTAAGGCAACACACAAAAGTGGTGTGCTATAATTCTCTAATTAGTTCACAACGAGCTCTGTCGATAACTTTTTGCGGTGTTGCCACGTTTTCTTATAAATCTCACTTCTCATTCAATAATTTGGTAAATAACACCAATTTAATTATTTTTCTCCATAAACAATATTGAAACTGCTAAATATTAATTGATTATACAGGGTGTCCTACGACGAGTGCCACCTAGAAGTTTATGGGGAAGGAAAAACGGGAGATTAATGAAATTTGGTATACTGGGGTTTTTGATACTTCTGAGTTAAACTAAAATATTTTCAATTTGATCGCACTTCCGGTTATACCGGAAACCGACACCAACTTCACTATTTTAAATGCAACTCCCTGTTTATTTTCTTATTTTTAGTTAGTTCGTTAAATTTAAGTGTTAGTTTGTGTAAGGTACTTTGTATCTAAAATTAACCGTTTAGGAGAAATTTAATGTTTTTCGAAAATTTTGACAGAAATCACGCTTAATAAAATGATGATTATTTCAATACCTAAATTGTTTAAATTAAAAAGTAAATGTATTATTTTGCATTTAAGGTCTTCAATTGTAAGTAAATAAAGTGTATTTAAAAAATTATTATACAGGGTGATCACACTATTGAGTTAAATTTTAAACTAAAAAAAACGAAGGTATCTTCCTTATTTCAAATAGCAACCCATATTTTTTTTAATTTAATTTAATTCCTTATAAAAAAATAAGGTAAGTTCGTATTTACTTCCCTATATCAATTCCTAATAGTTTTTGACATATTAGATACTTTACGATTTTCGGTTACAATGCAACTTTATTTGGCTTTGTTTCATTATTGTTGTTTAGTCTTCGATTAAAATCAATTTTGTTTTGAAAAGGAAATTGAGAAAATGAAACATTTCAAAAAAAAGTTTTAATTTAAACTATTATTTATAAATAAAATAAACAAAATCAAAAACACCTGTATACCAAATTTCATTAATCTTGCCTTTTTCGTTCCCCATAAACTTCTAGGTGGCACTCATCGTAGGCCACCCTGTATACTTTTTAGATGTTTTGTCTGTTTATATACAATTTTGAAATTATTCTTCCACTTGCGTCAGACTGATGGCATATTTTCCATTTATCTACGTGTAAATTTACAACTTTTTAACGGGCTTGGAAAAAGATTCCTGATTTTATATACACTCAGGTGCAAAAAAAATGTATAAAATTTAACGTGATTTAACGAAATATAAAACAATGACCACCTATCCTCTCACTGTATATTAACAATTAGAATTGATTCCATGTGCTATTGGATTATTTGGTGTGCAATTTCTTTCATTTGTCAAAAATATGTGACTAACGTATCAACTTCATTGACAGATAAACATTGCTGTGTGTCAGTTTTTGTGATTGTATCGTAGTTTTTTTAATTATTCTGGATATTGTTCTGTTTTATACGTCTCATGATGCCTCTAAGTGCCGGAGATTCTGCCAAAAGCTATAGCTCTTGTGGAAGATGGCCGCAGTTTGCGTTATATTGCTAGACTCCTTCATTGCACCCACACAACGGTTCGAAAATGTGTGCAAAGGTTTAGAGCAACTGGTAGGAATATACGAAGGCCAGGATCTGGCAAGAACGAAAAACAACGGCCGTGGATGATCGTTTCCTAACCTTACGTACGTTTCGAAACCGCACCTCTAGATACGTCTGTTGAAGCAAGAAATCAACTTCGCAGAAGATTAGCAGAGGTAGCTTTAACTGCTTGTAGACCAGCACATGGACCAAAATTGCTACCGCGTCATCGAACAGCTATGCTATAATGGAGGCTCCATTATGGTATGGACCAGAATATCATTAGCAGGCCGTACGGACCTTGTCTCTGTAGAAGGAGGGGCTTTGACAGCACATCGAGACATTAACGACATTCTGCAAGATTATGTTGTCCCATTTGCTCCATTTATTGGAGATGATTTCATCCTTATGCATGACAATATAAGGCCACATGTTGCAAGAATTGTAAATAAATATCTGGATGAAGTTCGTATAACCCACATGAATTGGCCAGCATGCTCGCCGGACATGAATCTAATAGAGCATGCTTGGGATATGTTGGATAAACGCGTAAGGAGTCGACCGCTGTCATCAGCTTCGCTACAAGAACTTCGCATTGCATTTCATAAGGTTTGCGGGAGAATATCCCTGAAGATCACTTCCGTATTTTAATTAACAGCATGCAAAGACGCATGCAAGCTGTAATCAGAGCTAGAGGAGGTATACTACGAGATATTAAAAAATCATAACTCGCTCTTGTTTCTTATTAAATCTTACTTTGAATTTTTGAATTTTCGAGTTGTAATCAGAGCTAGAGGAGGTATACTACGAGATACTAAAAAATCATAACTCGCTCTTGTTTCTTATTAAATCTAACTTTGAATTTTTGAATTTTCGAGTTGCGTTCAAGCATTAGCTGTTTTTTGTGAATAAATATACCCATCTACTCCATTTGTATTGTTTTTTTTGGTTTTTTAGATGCTTATGACGTTAAGAATACTAGATATAGAATTTAGAGCACAGTTTTTGTGCTCTAAATTCGAGTTCTCATTGATTGATTCCACGGAATTTTAAATGTTTCATTATCTTAACGATTGTGATTTATTTCTGTTAATATTTTTTCTAACGAATTCCTAGAAAGGGTGTCTCCATTTCATTAAAGTCATTAAAAAACTCAATTGTGCTCTAAATTCGAGTTCTCATTGATTGATTCCACGGAATTTTAAATGTTTCATTATCTTAACGATTGTGATTTATTTCTGTTAATATTTTTTCTAACGAATTCCTAGAAAGGGTGTCTCCATTTCATTAAAGTCATTAAAAAACTCAATTGTGCTCTAAATTCGAGTTCTCATTGATTGATTCCACGGAATTTTAAATGTTTCATTATCTTAACGATTGTGATTTATTTCTGTTAATATTTTTTCTAACGAATTCCTAGAAAGGGTGTCTCCATTTCATTAAAGTCATTAAAAAACTCAATTGTGCTCTAAATTCGAGTTCTCATTGATTGATTCCACGGAATTTTAAACGTTTCATTATCTTACCGATTGTGATTTATGTCTGTTAATATTTTTTCTAACGAATTCCTAGAAAGGGGTGTCTCCATTTCATTAAAGTCATTAAAAAACTCAATATCTTTCCCAGTAAATCGGAAATTATAACTGCAGCAAAAAAACCAATAAAGGAAAGTCGTAAATGCCGGATAGGTACTTATTAGAGACGACTCCAGCTTTATTTTTATTAAAAGGTTAATTAGTTGGCTTCGCAAAGAAAAAGAAAACCCTAGAAGAGATGATTATCCCACTTTTTTTATTGTTACGATATATACAGAGCGATCAAATGATTATTATTAAAAGGCACATTATTTTTCGTATTAAAATATCACATCTAAAATTCTCTTTTCTGCCAGTATGATTTGCTGAAACCTCGATTAAAGAGCGAAATGATAAAATACAGAAACAAAAACGGAAAATTCACAAAGACTTGAAGCTCATTTTCTTAAAGAAATTTCAAAACAATAAATGTGTTTGTGGCAAAGAGTGCTCTCTATTTTCAACTTAATAATGTGCTATTTAGACACAAGCTATCGACATGCTCCTTTTTGGTATTTAATAACTTTACGTGTAGGTACGTGATTTGTTTATTTAAGATTGCCTGCGATTGTCTTCGTTTTCACCAATTAGGGCGCACTTTTCACCTGTAGAAGACAGCACAGTCTTAGCACAGGTGTAAAACAAAGACGTGCACATTTAAAGCATCGACCAGTGACTATGACAGATCTTGACGGCAGAACTCTACAAGTGTTCATACGAATTTATCTTCACCACCTTTTTTCGTTTCTTAAGGCTGTTTTATATGTGCATTTTTTTAGTGTATCCCGACTATTTATGAATAACATCATTCAAAATAATATTCCAAAAAATCTGCAGGTTTTAAATTGTTATACAGGGTGTACCAACCTTACAACAAACTTCGGTATAAAATAGTAGATGTCTTTAGGGTCCATGTTTTGAAATTACCTTAAACTATACAGAGTGTTGTATAACTTCGTTACAAACCAAACATATGATTTTTTAAATGGGAACCCTGTAACAGTAGCTGTTAACATTTTAAGCACCTGGTATCCTAAATATTAAATTAAATGAGTACCGCGAGCTCCATCTTTCCGAAAGAATTCTTAATAATAAAATAATGAATACAGTCTCTATAATTATAATTGGAAATTCAAAGTAGCTACGCTACGAGGTGTACTAATGAGTTGCCATTATCGGGTTTAAGAGGTTTTAATAATTATTCCCAGTCTCATTTCTCTATTGGTTTACTGTCATAAACAGGTATGTTTTTTTCCAATTTTATAATTCCTTTTTGTTAAAATATTTATAAAACATTGAAAGTTATATTATATTTTATTATATCAGATGAGAATTTCAACATATTTCACTATTATTCGAAGAATCTTTTTATGATAATTAAAAGTATTAATGATAATTTTTTATAAAAAGGCTAGTAAAAGTACATTTCTGGAATTTTGATTAGTGTGTAAGGTTGTTACAAAGTAAATTTAATGTAAGAATGTATCTTTTGTAATCTATTAAAATACGTTAGCATCTAACTGTAGATTCCGGACTATGCTGATTTGTACTTTTTGTGCTAGAAAAGTAAATGTAACACGTGTTTGACACTGGTAATTTTCAGAAAGTTGGAATATAATACAGTAAACTAGAAGCATCTCTTTAATTTGAAGATTCAGTAAACTAGAAGCATCTCTTTAATTTGAAGATTCAGTAAACTTGAACAGCTTGTAAACTTTAAGCTCTCGTATGCACGAACATTTTTAACTGGATCATCTCTACAACTTGGGCAGATCATCCCTCCACTCGTGATCTTCCATAGTCATTTGGAACCACCTAAACAGTGCCGTAGCGACCCCAAGGTGCGGCGAAGGATCGTCCACTATTGTTAACAGATAAGTTTATTGTGGTATATCAAGTTTACTGTTCCCATATTTTTTTCTCTTTTATCTCCGTTTATATCTATCTATATCGTCAACTGTATTAGAATAAGTAGTTGTAAAGAACTGTTTGCGGATTATTTTTTTTTTGTAACGTATTCTCAACTTCATTCATTTTAGCACCAAGGAAATCTATTTATCTTTTATCTGTTGGTACATTTTCATTTTTTTTTACTTCATAGACAGTTTTTTCTGACATCTTTCTGTCATCTTATGATACTTATTTAAATAACTCAGCTTAAAACAACTTTCTTCAGTAGTATCATAAAAAATAAAAAGATTTCAGTGGCGCCCTTATAATTTCTTAAAGAACCAAATATTGTACTATAGTCAGAGCTAATGAACTTACTCACCCCTAGCAGAGGTATTTAACTATTATAATTTTGCTGTGATAAACATTTATAAATTTTGTTAATTATTGAAATATCTTTTACAACTAATTAAAGACGAAATTAAGATTAATGGTTGTTTTATTGTAAATTACATTTTTTCTTATGGTATATTGTTATTTTTTAAAAGTTAACTAAATATTTTTATAAATTCACTCTCAATATTTAAATCATATCACAAATTGACGCCCAACGTCATAATATGGTTACAACCCTTGTATATTATACCGAATTTGGTTTGCTCACATTTTTTTGAAGCTTTTTATATAAGATTTTGATACGTTATACAGAGTCCTTCAGAAGTTATGAACACGTTTATGTGAAAATCGTAGGTAAATCAAAACGCTCTTTATCGTATTGTACGTTGAAGAAAAAAAAGTATTTTGCCTAACAAAGTTTCATAATATGATCACCTTATTGCTAATAACAAAGCTGGAATTTTGGCACGTGTTAATGTGAAAAATGACTTTTGCGAATTATTTATCTGAAGTTTGGAGTAAAATTGGTGAAAGCTTTTGACGTTAAATCCTGGAGATGTTAGATGTTCATTTGTAAGTCGAGATCTAAATTTATTCTTAATAAAGTTCATCTTTGAAATGCCACTTCACAAATATATGTTGATCCAAACAAAGTAAGAAGTTTTTTAGTTCCGGATATTTATTAGAACACACAAATTTGATCCAGAACTCGTTACTGGAAACTTCCGCATATTTGTGTTTCAAAACTGTGTTTTTTTAAAAATCGATGATTTCCATTTCAAGAGTAGCTTTATCACTACCGAAAAAATAGCAGCTTCGTTGCTCCATTCACCATCAGGGTACAGAGAGTAAATGCTGCTGCTGATGATATCCACAACATTTTCAATTTTCTTAAAATCCGCGCACCTTTGTCGTAAGATTGGTAGACCCTGTATAAAGTTTCTGTTTTTTCAATAAAAAAATAAAAACTAAAAAATCAAAATTTGGACACCTACACATTGTTCTTTATGTTTTTTACAATTTTTTTTCTATTTACAGTTTTTTTCTAAAATGAAAACTTGATTGAATTTTGAGGTAAATCATTTCGAGAAATTAATATTATTTGGAACTATTAAAAGCATCTCGCACTCTTTGTTAACGATAATTAGAAAAATAGATATTGTTCCTAATATTTTCTAATTAAAATAATTAAATAAATTATTTTTTAAAAATACTTTCCTTCTACATTCTGTATTGTTTATGTAGCCCCTCCCTATCTGGGAGGGGCTGTGAACTTTGCTAATAATTAAACTTGATCAGTAAATATTTTAGTAAATCCAAACCATTCAAATGTTATTTAAACCAAGACCAGTCATAGTCACGTAAACATTGCAAGTATCAACGAAAATAACGTAAACTTAAAAAGACAAAGTGAAAATTAAAGAAGAAAGTATCACATTTCGTTTATTGTAAGATGCCTTCTTAATAAAACCCAGTTTAAAGTAGGATAAAATTACAGAAAGCATCTTACGCCGTAAGTAGTGAACCCAAAATCATGCAAACCACCTCACCTGTATCAACAATAACATCAATGAGATCCATACTCTTAGCGAAGGCGTCTCTAAGATTGATATGATGAAACGAAACTATGCTACCTTCTCGTTTGGCTCGTTCAAGCGCTTCTCTCCTTTTCAGAGCTTTTTCTCTTCTCATTTGATTCTTATAGAACTCGGCAAAATTATTAACAATGATAGGAATGGGCAACGCAATTACCAATACCCCGCAAATACAACATACGCTTCCTATAACTTTTCCCAGTGGTGTAGTTGGGTATATGTCACCGTAACCGACCTAGGTTTTTAAGAGAGAATTCAGTTGGTTACTTCCAAGACATTGTTATCACTACAGGGTCTAACTGTGTCTAGTGGATTTTTAATTACGTTAGAACTAAAGCTTTAAAACCACAGGGACTCTTTGAGGGTCTAAATCATGGAATAAGAACGTTTTTTTTTTGGTAAAAGTTGGATTTTTTGGAAAATTGGTAAGTGTCTTTGAGGTTTAGAAACTGGACTGCCATACAGGGTGTTTCAAAAAAAGGTAACACCGTCTCTAGGATAGGTAAAAAACTGAAAAATAATTGGGGTTTGCTTATAGTAAAATTTTTTTCTAACGCCATCCGTTTTCAAGATAAAGGGCGTTGAAGAAAATGAATAATTACACATTTCTTAAGATTTTGCCGAAACTACTGGCACCATTGCAATGAAATTTTATACGAATATGTTTTGGAAGCTCATATATCCCATGAATTTGTTTTTATAACTAATTCTCATAGAGGGCGCTAGTTACACGATTCATACAACGTATTATTCAACATAACTTTTTTTAGAATTTTAGAATTATTAGTCAAAACTCCAAGTGAACATAAACATCGTTTAATTCTACACCAAAAAGGTACTCTTGGTAAAACTGGATATTATGTACCGTTTTCGGAATATTTTGATTTGAAAATTATGAAGTAATAACCGCTCCTCGTATAAGTTAATGATAAATTTATTAATTAAAAAAACTTACAATAAGAAAATTAAAATAAAGACAAAGAACATAACATAAAATTCAATTAGAGTAAATGTTCAAAATGTCCTCCGTTTTCACGAATACACAAGTCTATCCTTTTTTCTAAAGAATCCATTAATCTTCTTAACGGTTGGGGATCATCTATAATGTCATTAAAGTGACGTTTAATTCCGTCTATTAATTCTTGACGAGAATTTACCTCTGTAGCATAGACTTTTTCCTTAATATACGACCAGACTGTGTAGTCCAAAGGATTAAAATCGCATGACCGAGGAGGCCAATGAATCGGAGTTTCTGCACCTCTACCAATCCATCGATTCCGAAAATTGTTACTCAACCAATTACGACACCTTCTATCAAAGTGCGGTGGAACTCCATCATGCATAAAAAATAATGATGTTCGCTCATTTATCGATAAATCTTGTAATATCTCAAATAAGTGATTATTTAGAAAATCAAGGTACATATCACCACTTAAATTTCCAGGTAGAATATGACAACCTATTAATCTGTTACCTAAAGTTGCTGCCCAAACATTAACTTTAAATGAGTGTTGGTAATGTGATACCCTTTTGGTTTGTGGATTCTCATCACACCAGTAGTGTGCGTTATGGGAGTTAAACATACCTTGTCGCGTAAAGGTGGCCTCGTCCGTAAAAAGAATACATTTTAAAAAATTTGGATTGAGGGCTGTCCTTTCTCGCAATGTTTCACAAAAATCGACTCTAACCGGTAGATCGTCCGGCAAGAGTTCTTGAACTTGTCTGTAATGGTAAGGATGTAGCTGCTGCTCTTTAAGTATCCGCCAAGTAGTTGAAGAAGATGTATTTGTTTGTCTTGCCATATTCCTTACACTTAATGTTGGATTTTGATCAACTAAATTTAAAATAATATTTTCTTTATTAATTGTTCTTGTTGTTCTTGGTCTACCTGAATTTATTTTCTTTGGTCTTACATTTCCAGTTTCTCGACAACGTCGTTCAACTGCTCTAAATGTTTTTTTACTTGGTAAGTTTCTTCTAGGAAACTTTTCTGCATAACGCGTAAAAGCTGCACTAGAGTTTCCTAAACACTCGCCTAAAGTTAATAACATGTCGGTGTATTCAACATTTGAGTACATTTTGTTTAACAATATCTAATTTTACAAATAACAAGGTTTCAAAACTCTATTTATTGTTGACTTATTGTCATAACAATCAATAAATGTCAATTTTACATGGCAAACTTAAAGAAAAGCGAACTTCATCATTAACTTATACGAGGAGCGGTTATTACTTCATAATTTTCAAATCAAAATATTCCGAAAACGGTACATAATATCGAGTTTTGCCAAGAGTACCTTTTTGGTGTAGAATTAAACAATTAAATGTTCACTTGGAGTTTTGACTAATAATTCTACCCTAAAAAAAGTTATGTTGAATAATACGTTGTATGAATCGTGTAACTAGCGCCCTCTATGAGAGAGTTATAAAAACAAATTCATGGGTTATATCAGCTTCCAAAACATATTCGTATAAAATTTCATTGCAATGGTGCCAGTCGTTTCGGCAAAATCGTAAGAAATGTGTAATTTTTTATTTTCTTCAACGCCCTTTATCTTGAAAACGGATGGCGTTAGAAAAAAATTTCACTAAGCCAACCCCAATTATTTTTTTGTTTTTTACCTATCCTAGAGACGGCGTTACCTTTTTTTGAAACACCTTGTATACTTCTAATCCCGCTTAACATGTTGCAGAATGACTTTTACCTTTGTAGTGAATAAAAGATTCCAAGATTTAGTGTTACTATCAATTTTTTCATGTATCCAGGATAATGGAAAATTGATCATATCCTAAAAATTGAACCAGATCGTTTTTTTCCATAATTTAGCCCCTCATGGTATAAAGAAACAGTTCCTGAGCTTTTAAATGTTTGTAGTGATAAAATGCGAGGAAAGCGAGTGTTTACTAACCGTGGTCATGGTGATTCCGGCCCACCAGAACGTCTCTGGAATGCTTATGAACTTGGTACCGGGCTCTTCCTTTTCAGCGAAGTAGCAAAGGCTAGAGAAAATCAGCACTCCCATGGCCAAAAACAGCATGAGCAAGCCGAGCTCCTTGTAGGAATTTCTTAGCGTGAAGCCTAAAGATTGGAGCCCAGTGGAATGTCTAGCTAATTTTAAAATACGCAAAATGCGCATGATCCTAAATACTTGTACCACCCGCCTCACATCTTGGAACTGATCTGTGGCATTCTTATTAGTCTCTAGTAGGAAAAGGGACACGAAATAAGGTAGGATGGCCAGTAGGTCGATTATGTTTAATCCACCTTTGAAAAATTTCCATTTATTCGGCGAAGCACTAAATCTTAAAATGTATTCTAATGAGAACCACGTTATGCAAACCGCTTCCACCATCGCCAGTTGAGGGTTGTCTTGGAAGTTACCCTTTTCGTCGTTTACTTGCATACTGGGAATGGTGTTGAGGGTAAGTGCTATTGTAGATAGTACTATGAATAGGATGGAAACGATGGCTATTACCTAGAAGATACAGGGAAAGTGAAAATAAGAGCGTCAGTGATCAGCGAAATGTACCGGGTTTCCGAATAAGAACGGCTCTCGGCCATATATCAGTAACCATTGATAGTACAGCTTCGGGAAAAAAATTTTATAACAAAAATGGCCTCGAGAAACACCTGGAAATTATTTACAGACTCGTAGGTCTACCGCTAGAGGGCGTAATTTAATACTAAGAATTAAGAAATCAAAATTTTACAAAAATTGCCTTATTAAAGGGCATTTTTAATGCGATAATCAAATTCTACGAACAATTCTGCGTATTTTTGGTTTCAAAACTTTTAGTCTATCTTTTCAAATATAAGGTGGGGGAGAGTGGGAACATTATTTTAGAAAAAGGTCTGTAAGTCCGGTCCTGTTTAACCGATCTTTGTAAACTTGGCCTTGTTGATAACAGCTTTCTTCCACCAATATTATAGTTATCATTTCCAAACAACCTAATAAGTGACGTGCCCGCTAGAGGGCGAAACTTTTCTTCTTTTTTTAATCTAGTTCTCTTTGAAAAATATTAAATAGAAGCATGCAATTTTAACCATGAATTATAAAATTAGACCAAATTAGCAACAAAATGGTGAAAACCGCATGTCAATATCTTTTTCCTATCCCGAGATATCAGAAACGTGTAAATTTTAAGTATTTTCCTTTGAATATTAGAATACTCTGGTTATACTGAACGGCATTTAATAATTTTACTTTGTTTAATAATTTGACACATGTCTGCGTGCTTTGTTTTCCATGGCCCACTACTATTTTTATATTTTTTCCATTTCAACTACCTTACAGGCGTTTACCGGTGGCAGTAACAGTGATATTGAAATATTTAAAAACATCATAAAGAGGACAAGAACATTCAATTTTAGGAAGTCCAAAATTATTAAATGCCGTTCAGTATAACCAGAGTACTCTAATATTCAAAGGAAAATACTTAAAATTTACACGTTTCTTAAAATATCTCGGGATAGGAAAAAGATATTGACATGCGGTTTTCACCATTTTGTTGCTAATTTGGTCTAATTTTATAATTCATGGTTAAAATTGCATGCTTCTATTTAATATTTTTCAAAGAGAACTAGATTAAAAAAATAAAAAATGTTTCGCCCCCTAGCGGGCACGTCACTTATTAGAATGTTTGGAAATGATAACTATAATATTGGTGGAAGAATGCTGTTATCAACAAGACCAAGTTTGCAAAGATTGGTTAAACAGGACCGGACTTACAGACCTTTTTCTAAAATAATGTTCCCACTCTCCCCCACCTTATATTTGAAAAGATAGACTAAAACTTTTAAAACCAAAAATACGCAGAATTGTTCGTAGAATTTGATTATCGCATTAAAAATGCCCTTTAATAAGGCAATTTTTGTAAAATTTTGATTTCTTAATTCTTAGTATTAAATTACGCCCTCTAGCGGTAGACCTACAAGTCTGTAAATAATTTCCAGGTGTTTCTCGAGGCCATTTTTATCATAAAATTTTTTTTCCCAATGGTTACTGATATATGGCCGAGAGCCGGACACCCGGTACAAAGAAACCAACTCAAAATTCATAAACTATAAAACTCAAATTTTAGCTATTTATTTTCATTTTAAGTGGTTCCCATAAAATATTATTCTTTTACATAAGTGTATAAAAGAAAGCAAGCATATTGGAGATGTTACAATGACGTGCGAGTTGAATCATGTAAGTTTGTGCTATGTTATTCAATAAGATAATAATTACACAGACCTGATCGCCATATTTTGTAAAGACAGACATTCTGATGAGAACTATCAATAATTGTCACAACTTATACTTAAAAATTCCTTAAGATCTAAAAGTTCAAATTTCTCCTAAACCCTTAATTTTATCGAGTTCAAACAAGAGTACATTTATTTTTGAAATTTAAATATTATTCAGATGGTCCCTATTAAAATTACGGATTATTAACCAATGGGCACAAGCCGTCTCTGCTTATCTGTATGTAATGTAGATTCATTTATACCGTCAAACACAGGACATGGATATAACAGGTCGGCTGAAAAGTCCCCGGTCTACCATAGTAAAACACAGTATTTTGACAAAATTCATTTTTTTTATTCAACATAGTTGTCTTCAAGGGCGATACAGCGATTATAGCGACCTTCCAACTTTTCGATACCATTTTTGTAGTACTCCTTCGGTTTGTCCTCAAAATAGGCTTCAGTTTCGGCGATTACCTCAGTATCAGAGCCAAATTTTTTTCCCGCGAGCATTCTCTTCAGGTCAGAGAAAAGGAAAAAAAGGGCTAGATCTGGAGAATACTGTGGGTGAGGAAGCAATTCGAAGCCCAATTCATCCAATTTTGCCATCGTTTTCGATGATTTGTGACATGGTGCATTGTCTTGATGAAACAACACTTTTTTCTTCTTCATATGGGGCCGTTTTTTCGCGATTTCGGTCTTCAATCGCTCCAATAATGCACAATAATAGTCGCTGTTGATTGTTTTTCCCTTTTCCAAATAGTCGATGAACAATATACCGTGTGTATCCCAAAAAACTGAGGCCATAACTTTGCCAGCTGACTGTTGAGTCTTTCCACGCTTTGGTGGCGGTTCACCGGCCGCAGTCCACTCAGCTGACTGTCGATTGGACTCAGGCGTGTAGTGATGGAGCCATGTTTCATCCATAGTCACATATCGACGCAAAAAATTGGGTTTATTACGACTTAACAGCTGCAAACACTGCTCAGAATCATCAATTCGTTGCTGTTTTTGGTCGATTGTGAGCACGCGCGGCACCCATTTCGCACAGAGCTTCCGCATACCCAAAATATTCGTGAACGATATGTCCAACACGTTCCTTAGATATCTTTAGAGTGTCAGCTATCTCGATCATATTCACTTTACGGTCACTCAAAATCATTTTGTAGATTTTTTTGATATTTTCGTCGGTAACCACCTCTTTTGGGCGTCCACTGCGTTCACCGTCTTCGGTGCTAATTTCACCACGCTTGAATTTTGCGTACCAGTCAATGATTGTTGATTTTCCTGGCGCAGAGTCCGGAAACTCATTATCAAGCCAAGCTTTCGCTTCAACTGTATTTTTTCCTTTCAAATAACAATATTTAATAAGCACACGAAATTATTTTTTTTCCATCTTTTTGAAAATAACAAAAATTGCTTCACTAAAAATGCAATATCTCACAAACTAATAGTCCGACAGCTGTCAAATTTTTACACGAATCTTTTGAAGGTTGATACTATCTAAAAATGAAATGGATTTAATTCTAGTGTCGTCATCTATAAGTCAGACCGGGGACTTTTCAGCCGACCTGTTATGCAATCCGTCACTGGAATTTTATAGTATTCCAATGTATAGTTTAGAAATTATGACAAAACAAAGGTTTTTATTTCGAAACTGTAGAGGTCTATAACTCGGAAACGAAGGCTCGTATGACAAAAATTTATTTGAACTTCTAACATTATTTTGACCTCTTCTATTTGCTCCCGAATTTTTGGCATTAAGTTCCTGGACACCCTGTATAAGGGAGGTTCTTGAGGAAAATGTAGTGCCATTTGTTCCAATCATTCCAAAGAACAACGAGAAAAAGATGCAAAGTCAACGGCAGTCCCAAATAGGTTCCTACTTTGGCGAGTGGGTATATCAGTCTTACACAACAAGCTGGAAGCCTCTACACTACCAAGTAAGGGCAGAACGATGTACCTGGTGTCCGTAATGAGATTCCCACCCAAAAAAAAATATCTGCTGTGGTCTCGTGGATTAAATGTCAGCAGAAGACCACCAGAAGAAAGCTGGATAGGATTTAGTATGGAAATACCTTTAGAATCTAATAAGTAACAATAAGTTTGGGTACTTGGACATACTTTTACTCAAGGAAATGAGAAAGCTAACCTGCTAGCCAGAAAAAGTGCAGAAGTAATATTCGTAGGTCTACCATTTCTTGGAAGAGCGAATGATGCAGAACTGACAGAAAGTGCTTATTCTGTAAGGATAAAACTATTATAACCTGAGGACGTTGATCGATCTATTCCAACTCCCAAAAGCTTTCAGTCTTCTAGGAGTGATTAGAACACTGGAAAAAAGTTGGAACAGGTATATGTAAATTGATTGTACTAACCCTTACTTTTTGGAAGTCCATCTTATTAAGGATAATAAAAAACTCTTCGTTTTAACAAAACTTCCAATATTTATTTAAAAAATTGCTTTTTTAAGATTCAATGACAGCTGTTTCGCTATGAAGCATCGTCAGGTATATGGCTTGTGGTAATCTGACGTTCCTAATATACTAATTGATTATTATTGTGACAAATGGTATTTTAATTGGTAACTTAAACAAAAAAATAGATTTACAAAAGTATGTACATTCTCATACAGGTCTGTGTTATTAATGTTTTCTTATTTTTACATTTACAATGGGAAATAAAAAATCATAAATCTAGAGTTCTATTAAAAATATAGTTTAATGTCTTTAAAAAATTGTGATTTGACCAAAAGTAATAAATATAGATACACATAAACATAAAGCAGTACAACAGTGGTGCAAATAACTGAAAATATGGCGATAGGTCGTGTTAAAAGTGTTAAAGTTAAAAGCATCAGCGTTTCGGTAAATAAGGAAGCTTATGTACATATAGAACTCGACCCCCGGATATCCATCTTAACAAGTTTAGTCGGTATAGGCTGTTCGACGTATTGAATGGGATATTTTTCAACTTTAATCTTAATTTTCCATCACCTTTCAGCTAGAATTAGCAAATTCACTGAATCGTTTAGCGTGGCTTAATCAATGATTAAGATGTTCTGATAAAAACGTCGACCAGCCATCCAAAAAAGCTAATTATGATGGACAAGACAATGAGGGTGTCGAAATTGCGCCTGTAGTAGTTGGTAGTCGCGTTTGCCCATCAATATCAGCATGGATTCAAAGAGGAAATTTAATACCGCAAAAAAATGATTCGTTTTGAAATTTGATCGTCGGTTCGTGGTATTTCTAACTATAAAAGTTCTTTAATGCAATAATACTTTTTCTATAAATAATTATTTAGCCTTGTGTTTGGATTAATTATGTTTTTTTTTGTTAGAAATACCGCTCGAACTGGTAAACATTTTTCGTTAAGCTGTACACATCTAAACGCAAAAGGCATGGCTCCTGCCGAAGATATGGCGATGAGTATCTAAAAAAACTTTTATAGTATGAAGAAATACTAAAAGGTTTAGATAGATTAGAAATCAAGAAGTTCGTATAACCCAGTCAAAACATAATAAAAATGAGTTTACAGAACGAAAGTTCAAAAATTAATGTTCACATTTGTATGGATTCCAAAATCAACGGTGCAATTGAACTACTAACATATTTGGACAAACAGCTTGATCAATCTCAGGAAAAAATATTATTAAAAAAAAACTTTACACCAAAATATTATTTCACATTCATTGGTTCTTTTACTTAGATTTTTGCATCCATGTTAGTAGGGATGCAAGTAGGAATCCATGGTCCATTACCCCAAATTATCCCAAAATAATGGAAAGATTAACCAAAAACCGTCCTACATAATTAAAAACTACATCCAACATCCATCAAAAACTTTCATTTTAAGCACATGCACTAGTAGTGCAATGTTTTTAGTTCTGGATGAGATGGATTCAATATTTTCTTGACTCCAGCAATACCATAAGGCTAAGTGTCACTGCGATCTATTGTGTCCCCTTTTACTTGCCAAGGGTCCGATGTTTTCTCAGACTTATATCAACTCTTCTTGTCCTATTTTCCTAAGAAAGTTTATGACTACAAATCACGTAGATCCCCCGCTTCTACTTCGCGCGCTTCTAGGTATCTGGTTCTAGAATTCTGCAAGGCAGACCAGAGCCTTTTTTTTACTAAGGTCGGAGCTTCTAAGAGAACTCTTTTGGTCATAATCTACCCAGCTGATTCCAGTACTTGGATGTTTACTTCTCCATTTCTTTTCTTAGTTGTCCAAATATTGCACTACTGCTGATACCGCAAGGTGATTCTGGTCCCAGATGAGGGATTTCTGCATCTTTTTGCCAGTTTATTTGTGTCTTGTGTCTTGAGACCCAAAGGAGGTTGACAGTGATCTTCTGGCCTAGTTCACTTAGCTTGCCTAGGCTCAAAGCTTTGTATTAAATTCTGTGTGGTGTCTTTATCCAATTTATGACCCAAATTTGTGAAGAATTTTCTCACAAAGTTGAATTTCTTCGGCACATCATCTTGGGGCATTTCCCAAGTTCATTCAAATGGACTGAGTCATATTTTCCTCTAATTTCTTCTTTGATTATTCTGTATATTGTTTCCCCCTTACATTTTCTAGCTGAATGTACAGTGGGGTCAAGTTTAAAATCACTTCTATTGCAGCAGTGGGGCAAATTCCCATTGCTCCAGTGATACATGCACTTCAAGAGGTTTTGTGTCCCAAGTCACTGCCTCAAATGTGATTAATGGTCTCACTATTGCCGTGTATATCCTTTGCAGAATAGGTGGGTCACATCCCCAGTTTTTCCCTGCAATGTTTTTGCACACCATGAGGGCCTTAGGGGATTTGTGTGTTACTTCGTTTTCATCTTTATTTTTCATATTTTCATCTTTTGTAGCTGTGATGTAGCACATAACTATTAAAAATTGTCTAAATTATGTTACAATATCTATATTGATATGGTTTTGACTGGGTTATATAATACATAAACTGCTCTTTTTGGTAGATTATTATTATTTGATATTTCTGTAATTGTTAAAACAATTTTTTAAACTATAAATGTCTCTTTTGATTAATAATAGAAACATTTTAACCAGAGAGCAATCGACGTATTTGTTTAAGCTTTACATTTCATCGATATTGTCAGTCACAACTACATTCTCTATATAATATCTATTTGTGTACTACGTTTTCAAAATCGACTGTAGTAAAATTATATTAAAAGTTAAAATATTCAAAGACTTTAATTTGTGTTCGGATATGGACATAATATCTTGTGCGCACATTCTTTTTAATTACTTTATGTCTTGGATTAACGCTTATTTTTAGTTTCTCGTCGAATATATCCACTGCGGGGACAAAAAATATCGATTCTTAATCAGTGGATTTACCGCTTTACGTACGGTTCAGCGTACAGCTAGGAAATTGCGGTGAATTTGCAAGTTTATGGCTTAATAAAAAACCTACTCGCGTTATATGGAAAGAAGGATTATCTTACAGATATATATTTAAAAAGCATTAGTTAATATTTACAGCATCTAGATTTTAAAATATTTATAAATTTACATTGTACATAAAGTTTCTTTGGGAAAAAGTTAAAAATGCAAGTAGATTCATTTTTATAGTTACATTTCGAGGGTGTCAATTCAATACCTCGTATATCTACGAATTGTGACAATATTTAGTGTGCAATACCACGTATCTTACCTATTATAGTCAATTGACTGCTTTGATAATTTTGGTCAAATTAATTCATATCTATAGTGTATTTGAAAATCAAGAGAGAGTAAATTCCCAGAAATGTTTTGCAGTTATCAGTGTTAAAGGCAGTAAACCATAGACGTGCGTTTTCAAAATTAAATTAATATGGAAATAGAAATATTTAATTTGTTTTAGTTATTTATACCTAGATTATCAATTTTAGATAGATAAACATAATTCGTAAGTAGTAATTTAATTTGGGTAAAATGAAGGTCAATATAATTTTAGGAATTTTGTTTTAGGCATATGTTTATTTACAAAATATGTATATAATATGTACAGATAATTATAATTACTTATAAATTAACATAAGGAGCTAAAAAAACAATTAAGTAGGTAGGTATATGAGAAAAAAACCAACCGCAAGGATAAAATTTGACGAGCAACATGCAAAAAATACGACAATATTAAATCTTAAAAAATAAAAATCTAAAAATAAAATTAAAGTACATAAATTAATAATTTTAAAGTTATGGTTCCTCGCACTCTGTGTCAGAAGATTCACCATCTGATTCTAGAGAAATTACAATGGGCTCTATAGTAATATTAATTATGTTATCTAGCTCCCACAATTTTTTTTCTATTTCTGTAACGTGTCTAATACATTTTTGCCAATTTTTACATGTTACTTCAGATATTGCCTTATTGAAGAGATTTTTAACATCTGATAATTTAAAAGTAGTGTTATTTCTGGCAACATAACCTTTAACTTGAGCCCATATCAATTCTATCGGATTCAGCTCACAATGGTAGGGTGGTAAACGAAGGATTTCAATTTCTCGTTTTTTGGCTATCTCCTCAATATTCAAGTAATCTGGAGTGGTAACTTGCATTGTCCATTACAATAACCGATCCTTTTGGTATGAATTGAATCATCTGTTCAAAATATTCCTCAAACACGTCTCCATTCATTTCTTCGTGATAATCAACGGTTTTTTTTATTCAAATAAGAGTAAACCATTCTCAAGAAAACCGTTTGTACTGCCTATATGACAAATAATTAATCATTTACCTTTTCCTATAGGTTCCTTAAAACCAGTAGTATATCCTTCTAGAAAAGCTTGATGGGATGATTTTATATTTTTGTCTTTCCAAACTCTTCCTACACAATGTCCTTCATTAACCCATGTTTCATCTAAATAATAAATGTTTTTATTTTGAGCTTTAACTTGTTGTATTCTTCTGAGGTACTGTCTTCTCCGACATAAAATTTCTTCAGAATCAATTAGCATTGAGTGTCTGCCCATTTTTTCAAATTTAAAGTTTAACTCATGTAACGTTTTCCATAGTTTATCCCGGCTTATTGTGGGTAAATCAACATCATTCGTAATGGCTTGCAAAACTTTATCTAAAGTTGGTATTTGCTTGTTTATAAAAAATGAGTGAACAAGCTTACGAATAGCATTTTTAAAAAACTCGTCCACGTTGACTTTTAATAGTTTTTGTCTACCTGGTTTCGGCTTTGGTGAGGTTACTCCACCTGATTTTTCCTCCTTTAGAACTCTATATATTGTAGATTTTCCATATCCCATTGCCTTAGATGTTGTTTCAACTACACTGTCAATAGTGTTTGAGGGATTTTGATGTTTAAAATAGTGGTACACATTCACTACAGCACTCTTTTCATTGAGCGATGAATGGTCTAGTTTTAATTTTTTCACTGGCGTATACTCACAAACTGCTTCCATTTTTAGTCACTACTATTTGTCACGTTTATCGAAAATCAAATAACTGCATTTCTAGAAACTTAAGCACTATTTAAGTCAAAATATCTGTCATTAGAAGCTGTTGCCATTCGGAGGTCGTTAAATAACAATTATCCCTTTCTAATCTGGTTACGCCTATGACGCACGTTAATCCTCTTAGGCCTACTGTAGTAACAATGAAAGATCATAAAATAATGTGATAGTCCAAGAAATTTAATAAATTTTGTATTGAAATTAACAAAAACAATTTAGAATGCATTACAAATATTGAAGTTTTACCGCACGTACTGTACTATAGTTTTGCATACCGAATTAGTTTTTATTCTGGGAATTTACTCTCTCTTGATTTTCAAATACAGTATACTGTAAAAATACCTCTCTTTAAAAGAAACTATTTCATTTTTTAACCTCCTCGAAAATAGCTATTTTGCAGAAACGAGGTATTGAATTGACACCTCGATTTGTTTCTATTTTTTAAGGTATTAAGGTATCCGTCAAAATAAACAGTACCTAAATTAGGAGGGTTGTAAAATTGGGGACGCAAGTTGCATTTATCACATTTGATAGAGTAAACGAGTTCAAACTCTCATGAACACGACGCTGCGCGAGGGTGTAGTTAAAATTTACGAAGGGGTTTTGTATTAACCAAAAACTTGAACGCCTGTCCACCTTATCAGGTTGGCTTTTTTGCTCTGCTCTCGATTCTAAAGTGAACCTCTCGCTTCGACAGCTAAACGCTCACCAGGGTTGCCAGGTGGAAAAAAATAAAATCCCCAGCTAAATGTTATAAAAATCCCCAGAACTCTCCATATTTTGTAACCCAAAGGCTGGAACGCAAAACACAGGGAAAGTTGGATGTTTTAAGGTTTGACAGTTGTTGTTTTTTCCGTAGACTATGTCATTTATCAGCCGAAATTCCTCCCTGAAGGTGTTCACCACAAACTTGGCAATTAAAACAGTTGTTTCCCTTCCGGCTCTTACTAAGCCTTGTACAGTAAAGAGGATCCGATTCCCAAACAGGATTGTATTTGTGTGTATAAATTTTTTTATCCTTTTTTTTTAGTAACATCATCCTTGCCTTCGCTATTTTCCGAAACTGTGATTTCCATCTAAAATATTTAGGTAAGAATTTATTTTAAATCAAGCACAAAACATAATGCTATTTAAAAAAAAACGTACCTCTTTTTATCTTCTGAAAATGTCACCCCGAATAACTGAATATTGAATTAGAGGTTACCCTGTCAAGATGGTCACCAAAAACGTTGCAATTAAAATAGTTGTTTCCCTTCCGGCTTTTACTAAGCCATGTACAGTAAAGAGGATCCGATTCCCAAACAGGATTGTATTTGTGTGTATAAATTTTTTTATCCTTTTTTTTTAGTAACATCATCCTTGCCTTCGCTATTTTCCGAAACTGTGATTTCCATCTAAAATATTTAGGTAAGAATTTATTTTAAATCAAGCACAAAACATAATGCTATTTAAAAAAAAACGTACCTCTTTTTATCTTCTGAAAATGTCACCCCGAATAACTGAATATTGAATTAGAGGTTACCCTGTCAAATGTGCATCAAATACTGTCAAGATTTTTCTTCAGCCTTTTTATAGTAAAAACCACAAAATTAAAAACCATATGTTTTGGGTATTCTATGCTAAAAACCAGAGTTCTTCTTTTTTTTGTGAAAAGACTTCAGTTGTCAAGGCTATTCGGCCTGTATTTTAGCAAACCAGACAATGTGGACTTACTTACAAGGCCGTCAATTCCCGAAAACTGGTGAGATGAGATAAATTCTCTCTAGTGAATCATTTATCTGCAACTGAAGAACTCTTCCATCTACCGTGCTGTTTTAGAACTTTAAGGTCAGTTCCAGCATTGGCCAACAACGTTGAGGATGTCCTCCTGAAGCAATGACCTGTATACTTTTCTGGTTGGTCTAGTTTTAAGAACTCAGCTTTTTTTCTTAGGTGCTCCGCCAACAGTATGTTTACCAGCTCTTTGAGACAGACATTTTCCTTGTCTATAACCCACCAAAAGAGCTTTCAGGGAGGTGTGTTGCCGTAAATTCATGTATTTTCCAAACACATCCAAATAGTGAACCTCATCACTGTTAATCACAGTGAAAGCTCGTCGAATATGCGTTTTTGTCTGGTTAATCTTAACTACTAGCTGAGTACCCATATCCTACACATCACTAACTTCTAAATTATAGATATCTTTCCTTCGGCAACCTCCAGCAACTCCAAGTAATGCTATCACTTTTAGTAATAGGTACTGTTTATTTTTAAAAACTTCTCTTTTCATTGATTTAATTATCTCCTATATAAATGACATCGAATGTATACAGGAAACTGGTATTTCCTTTCTTTTATTGACCCTATCATATGTTTTGAAGCATATATCGACCAAATAAAATGAATACCGAGATTTATTAACCAACTGTTGATTAAAATAAGGCGTGTTTTCACCTAAACTTCAATCCTTATCTCGAAGAAACTTTAAGCAACCTTAAGATGTAACCTTTACATTCACTTGACGGATTCTGTAAAAACTCTTAAATCTTAAATCTATCTAAGTATATATTTTTACACAGTTAATTTTATATTAGATTTTCCGCGAATTAGTAGGTTTTCTATAAAACAATAGGATTAAATACACTAGCTTGCAAATTCACAGAGACTTACTTACACCACAAACCGGATTTTACATGAATTAACATCAAAATAAGCTGATTAGCATTTTCCGTTAGACTCTTTGCTCACAAGATAATGCTGTATATATACAAGGCCGTAACCAGACTATAAAATGTATGTTGAATTTTTTTTTTTTTAGAAACTTATTCTTAGTTTTTATATTTTGTTGCAATGTTTCCACTCAGTATCGGTAAGTGTTTCATAAAAGAGGTAGTCTATTATTGCAAAATCACAGATAATTAATCATAACCTCAAAAACTACGAAAAAGATCCAAAAAACCGTTTTTTTGGTTTTAAATTTTTTTCTTTTACAAAAATAGTTGGATTGAACTGAAAGTTTGATCAAATATACTTTGTGCTATTCTAAAAATACTGTATTTTTTTCATTAAGAAATATTCAGCCGCTATAATAAAATATCACTTAAAAAAAAATTGATAATTTTCAATCACAATTTTCAAACAATTTTTTTTATCAAAAAAGGTTCTCTGACGGCTCATTTTTTTCATTGTTTTGTATATTTTGAAGAAATGAAATAAAAAATATATACTTTAATTGAAAAAACTGAAGAAAAATTGAAAATAAACAAATTATTGACATTTTTCATTATACTTTGTATGATGGCATCGCTGTATAACAAGAAAAAAGGATGTAACGATAAAGTTATAAAACAGCCACAATAAAATCAAAATTCAAATTAGAAAAATTGCTACCAACAGTTGGAGCAGCAGAACAGCATTGTTACAGAGTTTATTACCAGCTCCAAATATGGCTAGGTAATGAACTTCAATGCAATCAAAAAACAGATTGCAAAGAGTCCCCCATTTTTAAAGCTTATTTCTGATTTTAGGCTCACGAAAAAATTATGTAATGTAGGTAAAAGTCCAATCTGTGTTCGTATGGAGAGAATTTTTAAAAATTTTATTTGGGTTTTCTTAAAAAAAAATTGAGAAAAATGGGTAAAAACCCGACATTTTACCAATTTTTTTAGAAAAAACTTGATAAATTTTTTAAAAAATCTCTCCATAGGAACACAGATTGGGCTTTTACCTACATCACATATTTTTTTTGTGATCCTAAAGTTAAAAATAAATTTTAAAAGTGGGGGACTACGAAAGCATTTCAAATACTGTTATTTACAAAGTAAAATCCCCCTCTTAAGATGTCATTGACTAAATTGTGCCATTAGTTTGGTAAGAAAACAATAATTTTTTCAATCAGGTAACCCGACTGGACTATAGGAACCATAATTGCTTAAGAATTGTCAAATAAGGGACCAGGAGTTACTATTTTTAATTTTTTTCGTTTTTCTAAGATTTCTGATTCATTTTATTTTGTATGAATAGTAATTAAAGGGTATACAGGGTAAAATAACAAGATACTTTTAAATATGTTCCAAGAACATCAATTTCATTTATCAAAACTTGTGTTGTAGTAAAAAATGACTACATCAAGTCCTTCTTCTTTAGAGTGGACGTAATGGCGGCCAAAAGAGGCGGTCACGCCAGAAAACATCAAAAAATCCACAAAATAATTTTGAGAAGTCGTAAAGTGAAGTTAAGCGATTTAGCTGAGACTCTGAAGATATCAAAAGAACGTGTACATCATATTATTCAAGAATATTTGGACATGCGAAAGCACTGGCCGCCTCGTGGGCTCATAATCGAACAAAAGCAACAACGAGTTGATGATTTGGAGCAATGTCTGAACCTGTTTAGCCTTAATAAAGCCAATTTTTTTCATCTTGTATTACAGTGGTTGAAGCAGAGCCTCATCAGCATATTCCATAGTCCGATCGACAGTCCTAGGAGTGAATTTAACAAAATGAACCGAATACAAAGCGGGTAAAAACACAACCATTACTTAGCAAGGTTGTATTCTGGGATAATCAAAGATTATAACGGCCTGCAAATGCTCCAGACATGAAGCGCTGGTTATAGTGCGTTATTGGACCGATTAAATCGGCCCAACATAAAGAAGAAACGAATCCTTATTCACAAATCAATAAAAAGTAAGACATAATTGCATGAATGGCGTTTGGAATTGCTTCGCCATCCACGGTTTTGTTCAGATTTGGCTCCTAGCGACTATTTTCCGTCCGCAGAACTAAAGAGAATGATCTCTGGAAAGAAAATTAGGACCAATGAAGAAGTAATCGTCGAAGCAGAGGTCTACCTTGAAACCAATTAAAAAACTGAATTACTAAAATGGTTTCGAAAAATTAGAGGGAACGGTATAATCACTGGCAACTATCTTGAACAATAAAATTGAATGTTGCCATTGAAAAAAGTTTTTTACTTAGTTAGGGCATCTACTCAACCGATGTTTCTTTGAATCTTTTCGATTCAAGTTGTATAACAACGACACATTAAAAAGTCTTTTAAAAACTTATTTAATAATATTTAACTTGTTAAATAGTTAGCTGACGACTCTTCAATATCTGGCTATGGCCTTGTAAATACGAAAGCAAAAAATTAACATCAAGTTATTTTGAATTATTTACTTTGTCTCCTGCTTACAATGTTTTATCCAAATTGACTGAGTTTCAGTTTCTCATCTTCAAATAGTTTTAGTTAAAATTGATATTTGATGCATTAGAGCTCTACAGGGTGTTTCAAAAAGGTATGTCATAAATGAAATCAGGTATTTCGGGGACAAAATCAACTTGATGGATCTTGGTACAAAAGAGTACACAAAAAAACTTACAGCACTTTGAAAAATTGGTTTTTTGCATTATTTTCTAAACTATTTGATACTTTGTAATAAAATAGGGAACGTTATTTTCTTCTTCTGAGAGCATTATTTATAAAAAACAACAAAATCTGAGCACTTCAAAAAAATTTAAGCGGCGTGTGTCTCCTGAAATTCCGCCTAACTTTTTTGTACGTTCAAATCATAGCGTGGTCAAAGTACACAAAATATTCGTAAAATGCTGCAAAAAGTACAAAACATTGGGAAATTCAAATTTAGGTATTTAAGAGGATTGTGTTTAATATGAGAAAATGTTTACGAATTTAGGTAAGCAATTTTCCGGAAAAACATTGGTCGAAAATTTTTTTATTTGTTTTTTCCCTCTAATTGTTTAAATAATGAAAATGCAGAAAAATTTTTTTGAAAAGTTTTCTGATATTTTTATCAGTTTTTGAAATACACCAAATTTTTCTAATACTACTTTTAAACATCATCAATTTTCAAGTTTTTAATTTTAAGATAGTAAATATACAATGACACGTAGAAAAAATTGTTTCATATAAATGAAGGTATCTAAAATTATATAAAAAATTTTTTTTGTAATAATTTTTTAATGAATTATCACTGATTTTCCACATAAAAAGTCGTTATTTTTACTAATTCTTTCTACTAAACATTGAGAAATTAAACAATTTAATTATTAAACATTGTGTACCTACTTAAAAGATGATGATTTAATCTAAAAAATTTATTTGAAACTTTTTTTGTAACTAGATTTTCCGAAAAGATACATACGATTTTCCAAATGCTACCGTTGAAATAAGCGAATTCTCGAAGTTTCATTTATAATTTTAATTAGTATTTATGACGACGAATATATTTCATTTATAAGGTATTGTTGTTGATCAATATGTTCAGAATATTCCGTGCTTTTTTTATCATTAAATTGGTTTTTCATGAAAATTCTAGCGATTTTCCACGTAAACCTTCTTTGACTATTATATATTTTTGCAATTTTTTGATTCAAAAAATTTTAAAAATTAAAAATAAAATTATTCCATGAGATAAGAATTAAGGACCATGATACTACTACACGTCAACTCGTCTGCTTCTACAGAGTAAGAGCATGCGCGCTGGCTCACAGCGCGACGGCGCGGAGAAGCAGCTGCCAGCGGCTTTCTCACCTGCTTTTTCACCTTCATTCATACTCCCTTCTCTTTCGTACCTGACGCATAGGTGTGTTAATATGTATCGCGATCGCTTCTCTATACAATTATTATCAAGCTGGCAAAAATCTGAATAATCTTGTAAGCACTGAAAACAGTTATGCTAGATTTTCTAAAAGACGTCTGATTTTAGCACTTATTATAAATAAATGTCTATTATTTAAAAAATTTGATATTACAAGAAAAACTGTATAATAGTTTTGAAAGTATATACTTCAAAGTATTTACAGATAAAGTTTCATTGAAGTATATTAATTTGGAAAAAAGATATAATTAAATAAAGTTTGAAAAAAACGATTGAAATTAAACATGTATAAAACAGAGATTTGTAAAAAGCATTTGTTTAAAAATTTAAACATTTTTCGTTTTGTTTTTGTGATAATAATTTTCAATGATCATTTGAAATGTTAAATTTAAAAGGAATCGCTGCGACAATAATTAATTAAATAGGAAATATAATTGTTTATTGACGTTTTTCTGCTCGTTTTTTTAAAAATAAATGGATTTTACAGTTGGAAAATTTACTTTTTTAAACTTGAAAGTAATTTTTTTTGAAAGTTGAGGTCTTTCTCTACATTTTATATTACTTTGTCTGTTTTTTCAGTGCATCACAACATTTAAATTATTAACTTTTAAACCGAGCCTTCAATAAATTCGGCTCACGGGACGTTCGCGTGCACCCACGAATCGACTTCCGCTGAAATAATTATATCTCGTACACTTTTCAATTTACAGAAAAACTTTTCAGACAAATTTTGTAGATAATTGCATCAGCTACAAATTTTAATTAAAACTTTTTTCCATATATTTATTATTTAAACAATTAGAGTGAAAAAACCAAATAGAAAATTTTTCTCCCGAGAATTTTCCGGAAAATTGCATACCTATTTTCGTAAAGAATTTTTCATATTATGTACAACCCTTTTAAATACTCAAATGTGAAATTTCAAGATTTTTGTCTTTTTAGTGAAGCTATATGTGTACTTTGACCACGCTATCAAATAAAATTTGTTAATTCTTTGCTTTTCAACAAAAAGGCGATTTAAAATGTGGTTATTTTGGGTTTTTATACATCTAAAGGATACCATACACTCATATTAAAATATTCTGAAAAATTTGATATTTTCTTTTACACAATTCAATTTTTAAAATTATGAGATACTTTTTGTGCCAAGTTTAGTTTAGAAGATAATGCAAAAAAACCATTTTAATTTTCAAAGGGCTGTAACTATTTTTGAAATACCCTATATAATCTAATAAATTGACCACTTTTTTCGCAGTGACTGACGTTAAGTCCTGTAGAAAATCTATTAACCCGAAGAGAGACACTAGTCCAGTCAATCTCGACAAAAAACTATACAAATGAAACTAGAATTAATTTTAGCAGAAGCTTATAACCTAAAAAATATACAAACCAAGTGTTCTTACCCTAGCTGCTATCGACGTGGTGGGTTTTTCCAACATATCCCACAACCATTTTTGATATTGCGAACATTTATCCTCCCCGAATTCTTCTTCGTCTCTTTGTCTCAACGATTCCGCTTCTTTTCTCATTTCTTCGTGAACGTGCTCTTTACTACAACAAATACAAAGACAGTTAAATAATCGGTCGATATTAAATATTGTTTTTCCAATTTACCGTTGATGGTATTTATGTTGACAACAAGATTCGAGATATAGTTCGTCGACTCCCCAATATTCCAAGTCGTCGCTGAAAGCTAGAACGCACATTTCGTCCACTAGGTGAAGCTTGCCGGTTCTGTAAAAGTTTAGGATGGAACTAAAAGATTTAGGATGTCGATCGAAGAAATATTCGTTGTCAATGAGGGAATAGTCGTCGCAGAGTTCGCTGAGAGATTCGTGAGTGTTGCAGTCGCGAAGACGACCTAATCTGAAACAAAATGGATGTCACAGAATTCACAGAATACAAAAACAGTTGCTGTTTACCTTCGGTCTCTGAAGAAGATTATGGTTATCGAAACGTCAGGCAGATAAAAGTGTGTGTTGAAGTAGTGGTAGTGTAAAAAGTTTTTTTTGTAAGTAGATTATTGTTCTCAAGAAACCAGAGTAAACTTTTTTTGACTATTTTTTCTAAAATTTTGTACAACACGCTTGTGAGAGAAATCGGTGTATAAGATTCTGGATTAGTGCGGGGTTGTTGTGCTTTAAATAATGGTATTATGATGGATTCTTTCCATTTAGAGGCAAATACATGTTTACTCCATATTCTATTGTAAATTTTAAAAAGATATTTTGGCTGTATCAGGAAGATTTTGAAGAAAACTGATTGGGATGTCGTCTGGTCCTGGTGCAGAAGCTTTAGTGGCACTTAAGGAAATATTAAGTTCCTCTAATATTAAGAGGGTGCGGTTCTCAATATCGTTGAATTGCAGAGGTTCTTCTTCTGTCAGTATTTTGGTTTTAATAAATTCACAGTGGTAATTGTTGTCACTAGAGTTTGATTCATACTGTTTTGCTAAAATGTTTTGCTGAAATGTCTTTATTAGATGACATTATTTGATTATTCGAACACAAAAAGAGAATCCTTTTGTGATTGTTACATCCCGATATTTTCCCATACGTGGATGAATTAATGGTTGATAAAAATGTTTGCGAAGATCTCTTCTTGGTCAGCATGTGTGAGTTCCTGAAGGGTTCTATAGAGCGGGTCACAGTTATTATGCAGCATTGCGTTTATGGACGACGGCGTTGCCATATCGGCATGTTCTTCGAGTTTGGTTCCAACTGGCGCGGGAATATAACTTGCCATTGTGTTACTATTATGATTTAAATGTTGACTAAATTATTCATTTGAAAATCGTTTAGTGAGTAATTAAGAATATTTATAATTATGCTTTTAGATAAATTTTACGCGTTTAAAGGAAAATATTGTAAATCCGCTAAAATATTCAAATTTTATACGTTTAATTATCACGTATAAAGAAATAAATAAATACAGCGGCCTTACAAAAGACCTTTGTCAAATTATGAAATAATATAATAATATAATTAATAATAAAAATATGTCAATAATAATAATAATATATACATAAATTACAAGACGAGTGGTAAAAAGTCAGCTGTCATCTAAATTTTAAGGGAGAACGATTAACAGAGAAAAGCTAATGAAATCTTGCCGACGTTTCGATGATTTTTCCGAGGATTTTTCTTCTTCTGGCGGGTTGTTGTAACAAACAAAATATAGAATAAGTAAATGAATTAATAATTACGTATTTTAACTTGAATTAAAATTAAACTTTAAAAATGACAATGATTAGCAGGTAATAACTAAAATAAATGAAAATTGAATGGAACATTTGAGGGTTAAGAAATATATTACTGATCTTCATCGTCATCCAAGTCTTCATCTTCATCGTTTTCATTTAGATTTATTATTATTAGCTCAATGTCTTCCATTAAATGATCTGTTTGCCACATCTTTTCCTCTGTTTTCTCTACCTTTTCTTCATAATTAGACCACTGCATTGGGGTTACTTGCGAATACGCTGTTTTTATAAGTTTTTCGACATCCTCTTTTTTAAAAGTACTATTACCATTTCAATAGGATTTAATTCGCAAGGTGGTAATCGTAGGACTGTTATATTATGTTCCGTGGCAATGTCGTCTATTTTTCTTAGGTCGTACTGCTCTCTAAACGCGTTTGCAGTAGCCAATAATTCTGTTTTTAAATAATCATCCTCGAAGTAAATCTCTTTTTCCAGTAGCCAATACTTTATTTGTTCCTTATTCCAAGTTGTCTTTGGAAAAGGTAACTTCGCCGAATGGTATGACGCATTGTCCAACACTACAACATTCTTTTATCCGTTGTTCGGCAAATTAGGAATCAATTGATCTTTAAACCAGGCCTCAAAGCCTTCTGCGTCCATTTCGTCGTGGTAATCGTCTGCACCTTTCTTTGCCAGAAAAGTTTTTTCTGCACCCTCAAGAAAACCGTCTTTCCAGCCTGCATGAAGAAGAACAAATCTCGGTCCTCGTTGACTTGGAGCCTTCAGTCCTGTTGTCAGTCCTTTGACAAATGCATCTCGGGCATTTTTTATGGTAGTGTCTTTCCATTCAAAATTTACACTGTGGCCCACATTAATCCATGACTCGTCCAGATATATTACGTTATATCCTTCTTCGCGGAACTTCTTCACTGATCTTAAATATTTGTGCCTCCAGGCGATTATATCAGCTCTTTCTATTAGAATCGAGTCTCTTTCTCTCTTTCCATAAACAAACCCCATATCGTTAAGCAAGCGTCTTAGCGTACTTTTAGAAAAATTTGGTACATTTTCGTCTGAATTTATTTTAGCAAGAACTTTTGTCAGTGTTGGTGGAATATTTTCGGAGTAGAATTCATGCACAGCTTTTCGTATTTGCGATTGGATACCTTCATCGTAGATGATCAGTCTTGAATTCGACTGGCTGCTGTTCCGTCTTCGTTTTTTTGGCGATGTCAAAGGTCCAGTAGCGGCTTCGCTTTTCAGATTATACACTGTTCTCACACTAAGGCCAGTCATTTCAGAAATCAGTTCTATTTTCGCTGTCACACTTTTGTCATCTTTTGTATTCAACGTATACGTTAAAATATACAATAAAAGCCTCTTTGTTTGACGATGAAGATTTTCACCTCGTTTAAATTTTTCAAACGGAGCTGCTAACTGCAAGGCTGTTGTTTCAATAATGCCCTTTCGTTTATCAGTAGAAACAGAGAGGTACCTGCCTATGTTATTACTTACCTGTACATTTACTTACCTCTACATTCCAGGAATATTACATAACGGTTTACGAGGATCAAGGGATCATATAGGTAAAAATAATTAGCATCTTTGTAATTAAATAATATTTTCACTGGCAATAGGATTAGGATTTGTCTGAAAGATTTAGTAGAGACCTAAATAATCCATCAAGTGATCAGGTATATACTGATTACAATCTACATAAATAGATTTGAATTCCATTTTTTAATAATATTTATTATATAGAATACATCTGTTTTGCAAAATTCATAATAAAACGTTTCTACGAAAATAAATTGGCAGAGTTAATTGTGGTTCAAGCCGTAACCAAAGCGGCAACAGTGTTGAATATTCGCCCATAAGATTTACATTGGCCTATGCCGGCCACGCTGCATAATAACTGTGACCCGCTCTATAGGAGGATTAATTCTGTTTGATATTGCTTGTCAAACAAAATCCCACATTTGCTTAACGGGATTAATATCTGGAGCATTTGCTGGCCATAATAATCTTTGAATATTCCAAATCTCCAGTGCATTTTGTACTCTTCTTGTACGATGGGACTATAAAAATGAAATTATCTTCAATTTTATTTAGGAAATTATAAATACTGAGATCAACAATATTTCCAACATATCTATCCTCTGTCTTAGTGTCTTACTGATCCTCCTTGGTGAAAAGCTTTCTTTGTTGTCGTATTGTGGTACTGGACAGCTGAGACTGTAATGGTTTAATGGTTAGATTCCGACGTAGATAACCTTCTAGATACTGATACTTAAGAAGTATTAAAAAGTTTCGGAGCGAGGGAAGAACTATATTTTATTTAGATGAAACATGGTTGGAAGAAGGACACACTGTTTCTAAAGCATGGATGGGCACCAATATTTCAAATTCCCGTCAGGCATTTTTGCTTCAATAGAAACGGCAAAGCCCTTGCTTGGGCTTTGAAGGATTTGCATTTATAACGAATTATCTTAAAACATTGGTCCAACATTGAACAAACTATTTTAAAACTAACTAATAATATGGTCCAGAAGTATATCAAGATTTGTGGATATTGTTGAGCATCCTTAATTTTATTAAAAATGTCTATATATAACTAACCTGGTGTGTGGTAATCGATCGAGTGTACTCCAAAGCACTTCGTGTTTGACACCACCAACATTGATCACAACTCGTTTGTTCAGTGCTTTCGATCTCATTATCATAAAAGGTTCAGGCGGCAGTGAAGACATAGACCTGAAAGTAATTTTATTACTATTTTACGATTAATTAACAGTTTTGCATTTGATTACACGAAAAAGTAATTACAGATAGCTAAATGAGATTTTAATTGACTGAGAAAGTAAATTTTATTATTTGCAGGCCGAAAATGGTTCAAAATACAATACAAGATACGTTAAAATCATAAAACGAGAGCACATGAACTACTTTCATGAATATATTCGTGATTTAGGTACTCGAATATACAGTGCGGTCCATATGTATGGAATAAATTCATTTGTAGCGTTATTATGTACTATATGAAAAAAACCTGAAACAGGTCGATTTTTATTCTTAAATTGACAATTTACAGTATGAAAATATTATCCCCCTCCAGCACCCCTTCGGAATTATAAGCACCCCCTCGAAAATTTTAAATTACAAAGGGGGTCGTGTCTTGTGGCACCTCGTTGGAAAGGGATTTTAGTCCTCTGTTCAGCAATATAAAGTTTTTTAAGTTTGGTGCAATCATAACTGAGAAAATTGATTTTTAAGATGTAAAATTTTGATAATGTCTCTAACACAAAACTTTACGTAGAATGAAGATAATAATGTCACATAATGATTAGAATGTGTTTTTCAATGTATTTGACACTTAAATTAAATGACCACCATTCACTTCTTGACAATAACCGAGGCGATATTGTTTGGTCTATTAAAATAACTTTAGAAATAATCAGGTATTTTCGTATCTGTTCTGCTAAATATTAGGAAAAAACTTTGAAGATATTAAAATAATAGTCAAAAATCTAAATAAACAATTGATATAAATCTAGTAGGCTGCCGTCATTTAGGTATTTAAAGTTACTAAAAGACGTCAGTATAATATTTGTGCGCGTATTAAATTTAATTATGGCTCATTTGTCCGAGACTCAAAGAATAGACATTTTAATTATGATTGGTTGTGGTAATAAAACCAGAACTCAAAAGGAGGTTTGTGAAATTTTTAATAATAAATACCCTGGTCAACACGTTTCGCAGTCTACAGTTAGCAAAATTGAAAAAAAGTTTCGTGAAACTGGACATGTAAAAAATATTGAAAAACCAGGTAGAAATGTTCAATTTACTGATGAAAAAAAGTTAGATGTACTTCTAGAGATTGAGGAAAATCCGCATAAGACAACTCGAGAACTTGCCGCCGACAATGATGTAAGTAAATCATCTATTTTGAGAGTTCTGCATAAATAAAAATACCACCCTTACAAAGTTCAGTTGGTTCAGGAGTTAAATGAAGATGATCCTGATAGAAGGCAAGAATTCTGTGAATTGATGATGGATAGAATGAACGCAGATTTGCAGTTCATAAACAAAATAGTTTTTTCTGATGAAGCGACGTTTCATTTAAACGGAACGGTTAACAAACAGAACTGTAGATATTGGAGCAGAGAAAATCCTCACTGGATGTGTGAGGCTCACACTCAATATCCTAAAAAGTTAACGTTTGGGCTGGTATCATTAACAATAAAATTATTGGCCCTTATTTTTTTGAGGGCACAGTTACTGGTGAGGTTTATCTAGATTTTTTGATTAACTTTTTAGTGCCTACATTACAAAGAGTTTTTCCTGATGTTAACCATCCAAATGAGATAGATCGATCTATTTACTACCAACAAGACGGAGCTCCACCGCATTTTGCACGTACTGTTAGAAATTATTTAAACGAGGTTTTTCCCAACAGGTGGATTGGAAGACGTGGGGCGATCGAATGGCCGGCTTGATCCCCCGATTTGACTCCTCTCGATTACTTCTTATGGGGTTATTTAAAATCTAAAGTATATTTTAATAGACCAAACAATATTGCTGATTTAAAAGTTAGGATAACGGAAGAAATTAACAAAATAACCCCCGAGGTCATACAAAATGTTGTACGAGAATTCCAATATCGCCTCGGTTATTGTCAAGAAGTGAATGGTGGTCATTTTGAACATTTAATTTAAGTGTCAAATAAATTGAAAAACACATTCTAATCATTATGTGACATTATTATCTTCATTCTACGTAAAGTTTTGTGTTAGAGACATTATCAAAATTTTACATCTTAAAAATCAATTTTCTCAGTTATGATTTCACCAAACTTAAAAAACTTTATATTGCTGAACAGAGGACTAAAATCCCTTTCCAACGAGGTGCCACACGACCCCCTTTGTAATTTAAAATTTTCGAGGGGGTGCTTATAATTCCGAAGGGGTGCTGGAGGGGGATAATATTTTCATACTGTAAATTGTCAATTTAAGAATAAAAATCGACCTGTTACACGGAATATCCTTTTATGACGGTCACTTACCTCGAATAAGGCCGTTGCAACTGCAGAGGTAGCGGAGGCGGTGGCGGTAGAGGTGGAGGCGGCGGTGGATTTTGTGCCATCGAAATTTGCGGAATGGAAGAGTACCGCAACGGTTCCTTGTTATCCATACCAACGGAAATATCACCAATGAGGGGCGGGGGTATCGGTTCCCACCTACGAACGGTCAGCACCTCCCCCCCGCCCCCGTAACCGGTGCCGGTACTACCACCTCCACTATCCATCGACATCGGAGGCGGTTGTTGTTGACTTGGGGTCGTGGTGTCGGTGTTAGCCGTGCTGAGGGTGATGGGGTGTCACCCTTACCCGCCACTGTCGTCGGCGACGAGTCTCTGATTTATCCGAATCTGCAAACAAAAATCTAAATTAAAAAATTTCATTTGGGCCAAGTCCAAAATCTTTATAGGTTAGGTTGGGTTAGCGCAAAATGGTCCAAATCTGGTCTAGGTGCAGTAGGGCGATCCACCCTTCAAGAATTGCAGATACAGACCTCTTCTTCAAGAGAATCTCTCTTATATTGACCAGTGTTGGTTAGAATATATTTAACAATCAAACAATGGGTTATATTAGATGAGAAAATGTAGCATAAACTATAAATCTTTGGTATATTCACTTGGACATCTCTCTTCCGTAAAGTTGTAGAAGGCATCTGTTGCAACTGCAACACAGTGTCCTGTAGTGACTGTTCGATTCAAGCAAATTCATTGTTTGGACAATACTGTTCAAATTCCTCAGTTTAAAGCCAATATCTCACGTCAAACCTCTTTAATTTTACTCATACATTGATAAACTTCATCTATTTGAAGTTTTTGATAAGGAATATTTTAGTTTTGTCTTTGCAGTCCCATCTCTCTATGGATAATGAATGAGAATGTGACTTAATCAAGTTAGCTAGACATAATGAAGGTCATGGAACCAACAGCCTCTCTGGTCAGAGAGTTAGTGATGTAGTTACTTCCTGACTTCCATCTAACTGTCACTGTAATGTTCTCAGCTGTCTTATTCAGCGATTGGTAAAATTCTAACACTGTTCCCGAAATTATTCTTATATTTCACACCTTGATCTGTGTTAAATAATGACAAAAGAAAAACTTAGAATGTTCTTTATTACTGGATAGCTTACAGTTTCCACTTTGTCACAATTTTAGCAAACTCTACTGCCTATTTGAGGAAAATTATTCTAAATTAACTGATGGAATTACATAATTTAATATAATTTTAATAACATTTGGTCGATAAGAATTATGAATACAACTTTATATACAAAATATAATGACTAAAACTATTGTAATGAGCGTTTCTAAAATTAGAAAGTCTTTTTGGATTCTATCCAAGGATGAAATCGCAAAAAACTTCTATAGAGTAATAAACAAGTCATAGTTTAGAAATGCATATTGTTCCGGATAGTAGTAATTATTACGCTGTTTATTATGTTCGAATGATTGACATTGGACATTTGCTGAATATTTTATTGATATCTGTTTATTTAAAATATTCTGTTTATTAAATAAACGGCTACTTTAAATATTAAATTAAATTGATTGTACTAACCCTTACTTTTTGGAAGTCCATCTTATTAAGAATAATGAAAAACTCTTCGTTTTACCAAAACTTCCAATATTTATTTAAAAAAATTGCTTTCTTAACTATAATGACAGCCGTTTCGCTAGACTTAGCATCGTCAGATTGACATATTGAAGTTACATTTTGTTTATTTGTAGCTAGGTACCTGATGTTTATTAGGTAGTTATAAGGCTAGACCAAGTATGGAAGTAATAAGACATAACAATATTAAAGCCTAGATGTTATTAGCCCTAAGGGATTATCCTGGATGTATTTCCCTCTAAGATCAGTATAACTGTGCAATGATATAGAAAAACCAGGAAAAAACTATATCATGCTGATCTTTACAATAACTTAATATATTTGTGTTACAATTACGTCTTATCTATGTATAAAATGAAGACTCAATCAAAGCAAACACTTTAAAAGTGGAGAACTTCCCAGATTTATTTGTTCATTAACAACTTTAAAGGTACTTTTATCTTAGGTATTGGCAAGTCGTTCTCAGTTGTTCTAAAGTCTCTGGAATAGGATTATAACATCTATCTTTGATAAAAGACCATATAAAAAAGTCTGAAATCGTCCAATCTAGTGAGCAGGCCACTCAATTGGTCCAGCTCTCCCAATCCACCTATCTCCAAATGTTTCTCTTAAAGAATTTCTCTGTATCTTCAGTAAGAAACAGAGATAATCTTGTGAATAAAAAAACTAAATCTTCAGATCAGGTTTCATTGTGATTCTAGTTGACAACAGCTACAGTAGCTATTGTTCTATAATAAAATTGAACATCTCTACATTAACTTGGTTTTTAACTTTAAATTGAAGGTTTGGTTTATTTGGTTGGCTATATAAATTGAAAAGAATTGATAACTATGTTTGGTAACAGTAAAGTTCAATTTATATAAAACTAAAGCTTCACCTAACATCGATTTAATTAATGAAGGTATCTAAATAACCACGAGTTTGACACAAAAGTTTCAATGATGCATAAATGCAAAGATCCAGCCACATACAGGTTGATCCTCTAACAAGATACATCAAATCCTCTGCTTTTGATAAAACATACCGTATTTAAATGTGATCAAATCTAAAATTTTAGTTTAAATAACACAAATGTTATGGTTACTATTAAAACATGACCTCGTTCTTTAAAGTTTCCATCATAAATCCAAGTTTCCGATTCTGCACAGTAGTTAGAGATTCTGGTAATTAGCAAATACTTCTGGTGATTAAAACCTTTTTCGATATTTAGCCAAGTCAACTTGGCAAAAGGAATATTTGATAAATGCAGACTGCTTATTCGACGGAGTAAAATTATGCATAACCTTAATTGTAACCTAGAAATCTTGAATCTGCAGTAAAAATAAATTTATCTCGCGTAAATACTTTGGCAGGACACCAATATTTTTTATTGTTGCTATTTGGACAGCGGAAGCAAATTGACCCGACAATATAGGATGCCAGGGTTATCGGAATTACACTGATCTATTTATATACAGGGTGGAATAAGTAAAATGAAGAGTCCATCAAAGAAAACAGTTTACTTGTGGATATATATTGTAATAAATTACAATTAAAAAAAAATTAAATGTTTGTATATAATATAGTTTAAATTGATGTTGTTATCAAATTATTGTTTTTATAATTTTAAATTTTTATTTTTAAAGTTTTGTGGGGCTATAATTTATGTTTATTTGTTTTTCAATTTTATTCAGTGTTTACTTAACTCAAAACACCTTAAAATTTCTTTATTTTGTTACCATTATATTGTTAAAAAAAAATTATTCTCAAACTCTAAATATGAAATTTTATTATTATAGTTTTAGATTTGATCTACTTAAATCAATTTTCAAAATATAAAAGACTCTTATCAACAGAAGTCGGTTCAAAAAAAAAATAAAATCCAACGATGAAACTATTTTACTTATTTTACCAAAATTTTAATATACCCTATACCTACTTAATGATGCGACTATGGTCTTTTCGTGCGCATTTGCCCACGCATAAAAGAACACGTGATATTTTACTGTTATTTTCAAAGAGGCAACTGAGAGGTAGGAGATAGCGTGCATTAGTATTAACAAGATGTTTAAGCAGTTTCTTTATTCAAAATCGAAATTATATCAAAATAGTGGTTTAAAGATATTGAAATCTATTTTTACAAACTTTATAGGTATTGTGAAAGTGAATGTAATAAGTGATATCAAAAAACATACCGTATTTCACTTGTTGATTGTGTATAGTGCTGAGCTACTCCATTTCCGGCTCCTCACACGGGATATTTTAGACACATGGGACCATCAATGAGTGGATGCTTGGATTTCGAGTACTTCCAGAACAATTATCTCGTTCTCACCATGTTAAAAATTCTTAGAAAATTTAATTGCTTCTCCAGACGTCCAATGTTTTAGATCACAAGGTTAGTAGAATAAAATTTTATTTTAATTTATGTATATAGTTTTTATTATTATAAAAATCCCATTTTCAATTATTTGTAGTTTACAAATTCGTTTCAACTTATACATAGGTTATTATGCGGCCATCTTTATTTTTTAACAATAGTCGGCCATTGATTTTTGATAATTTTAAGGAAGACTGACGTGGACTGGCCTTTTGATGAATTTAGAATGCTCTCGATTTTCCTTTACCCTCGCCCAAAAAATCGAATAATGGCCGCCTTTTCGAGCGTATTTTGTTTTTTATAACCCCACTTACATCAAATTTTTGAAAAATTGACTTTTTAATTAGACATTTTCTGACCTTATAATTGTTACAAATCAAATCTGTATAACTTATTTCATTATAAATTAACATTTTTAGAATTTTAAAATCAATTTTTCCTTATTAAAACAGCTGACTTTACGGAGTAAACAATGTCGGCCATTTTGACAATTATCAATATTAAATTTAACAATTATGAGCTAATATCTCTTTTTGGCCATTAATTTTAACAAAAACTGAAAATTTACATATTCTAATATGATCAGATAACTTTTATTTTCAATGACACCGCTTATATTAGCTTTTATTTACATTTTAAATTTACTACGTCATAACGATTCAAATACAAAATTTATCAAATAAAAGAATTAATAACATCCAAAATCATCAAAGAACGACTTAAAATTAATTACCTTACAACAAAATGCAATTATAACAAATAGTAATATCAATTAATCATCTAATATTAAGTTTATGTCTTTCCACTACAAGCACATCTTTTAAGTTTATAATCCGCAAGTTTTTAATCATCACTTCACTATTTACAGTGTTTTTCATTGAATTTATCATTCATAATGTCCTTGACTAAGCTTTAATTAAACAGTCTTAGCTTGTAAACAAAAACATCACTTTCTTACAGTTTTATTCTTTTCATGTAATATATTTCAATATCTTTATTTTTAGATTTTGACTCAAGTATTGTATTTTATCAAATCTGAGATGTACCAGAAAATAGGAAGTACTGGACTTGTACTGTCATCCGATACATCAAAATACAGGACTCATCACTTGATGCTTAATTAAATTTGAAAATATTGTTTGGGGTAAGTAAAATTTATTTATCAAATTATAATCATCGTCTATAATTTATTTATTTTGCTCTAACATCTAAAATTAGTTTGTTGAGGTTTAAATTTTGTACCTTATATTACTAACTGAATACAGTTGAATAATCTCTATTTTATATGATAAATTTAAATAACCTAAACCTACTTGTTCTCATTTTATAACTATCTATAAAAAAAACATTATTGAACTTATTATTTTTAACATTAATTATAACTTATTTGGATTTTAATCTACTAATAATCTTTAATACTTTAATACTACTTTAATCTTACTAATATTGTATTCTTATGATTCATTATTAACATATTCTAATACTTATTTATTTTTTTATTTTTAGCTTAAACAAAATAGTATCTTGGACTTTGATTCTTGGATCGACTACTGGTGTTAGTGCTCATTCTTATGAACTCATTTTATCAAGATAGTTTTGTGTTCTTGTGTGAATTAAGATTTACTGGATTGGTTCTAATAAAGAAATTTTTGGTGTATTGATCATTTAATGAAAAGATTTGAAAATAACATCCATGTTTAATAATTTACTTCAATTCAAGTTATTTATTTGGTAAGTTATATTTATTATTATTTTAAAACATTACAATATATTTCAAGATTTATCTGAAATTTACAACTTTTAATTGATGATTGCTAGATTTTAATTTCAAGTTCTTTAAGAAAATCTAAATATGTAGGGTTTCTTTATCTTTGGTTTGTGTACGTCAGTCCTTGTGTTAGTGTTGGCCATCAGATAACCTCTTCTTGTTGCTTTTTGGAAATTTTCGCCAACAAACTTTCATACCAGTCGAAAATTTTGCAAAATTTTCTCTCTAAATACGAAAAAGTTCATAAGGATTTACATAAAACAGACTATAAAGTAAAGTTCAAAAACTTAATTTTAGAAAAAGTAAAACTTTTTATCAAACCATAACGTTTTTCTTTAAAATTAAAAAGTTTCTTGTCTTGAGCTGATAAAAATTATAAAAATTCTCTCTCCCTTTATATTTAAATTATAGGAAAATCATGCTAGTGGACATTTAATACAAGAACTTTTGATTGCTTTCCTGTGTATACTTCGTCAACTCTTTTTGTAAAACCGCAAACGAAAATTAAATTTTAATAAGAGAGCTGCCAATGCTGTAAGCAAATAAATACTCGTGTGAACTGAAAGTCGTTTTTGATAAATCCTACAAATTAGATATAACAGACAACAATAACGAAAAAATGGTAAATTCTTGTCGCAAATAAATAGATAAACGAACCTAGGAATCAAGCGGGGTATATATGGGACACAATACCGTCTCAAATGAACAAAATAAAGCTTGCCTTCTTCTCCACAACCACCATGTAGAACGTCTTAGGTCGTGACATTCCGCGCTGTATCTTTTGTGTACAGCCCAAGAGATGATATTATAAATTGCAGGTGATAAAATGTGCGACTGCTGTGTTCATCGAGTTATCGGCAAGAAAAAGGGCAATGTATTAGTAGTATCGTAATTTATAGATGAGGGTTGACAATGTTCTTCTTGGTTTTCGGTTGTGGGGTTGCGTACAGTTTAGGGTTTAGGGTTTTAGGTGCATTCCATTATAACGTAGCGGTGGGAAGGGTTAATTTTAAGGTTCGTAGCAACAGTAACCCAAAATAAGGTAGCATGGCGATAGACATGTTACAAGCCAGTTAGAACTCTAATACTTCTATATCAAGATTACCTTGTTATTTCTTGCCATTTTTTAAGGATTTGTTTACATTTACTCATAAGTATAAGAACACAGAGCCTTTGAAGCTATCTGGATGTCTGTAATAACTGCAAGAAGATCATCAAACAAGATTCAGGCAATTACGGTTGGAAGTGTAATTCTTTATAGTATATACGGTGTGTAAAAGCCAAATGGAATAAATTCATTATTTCGGTTACTGTACATATTTATAAAAAATCCCGAAACACGTCAAATTTAAATTATAACTTGACATTCTTTAACGTGAAAATGCAACCCCTACCTTCAACCCCCTTAGAATGACAGGTACAACCCCCAATTTTTTAAATGGGAAGTATAGGCTTGTGATATACCTATCATTTGAAAGGTCTCTTCTTTCTCTATTCAAAAATGTTATTGTTTTTAAATTTAATGCAAAAATTAACATAAAAAGAATTAATATGATGTTGTTACCGAAATTCGCTAAAATATACTCGAAACTTATTACAATATACTTAAAACTTATTTCCCGTTTAGGTCTTGATAATGAGAAAGTGAACAAAAACTATAGCAATGTGGTTTTTAGATGGTAACCATTAAAAAACTTTAAAGAATTTCCGTGGCAACGCTATTTTAACAAGCAGTAGTAAATTGTTTTATTTATAAGTTGTCATTGTTGTAATTTAAGTATAAAGTTTGTTCAATTCAATTCTGAAAAATGGTTAGATTAACGGAAATGCATAAAATAACAGTTTTACAAATGATTGGTTACGGAGATAACATCCGAACACAACAGGAAGTAACTCGCCTATTTCATGAGAAATTTCCTAATTTACCGCCTATATCACAAGGAACAATAAGTAAAATAGAAAAGCAGTTTCGCGAGTTTGGTCATGTAAGGCAGATAAAAAAAGCAGCTGTCAATGCACTGAGTGATGAACTCAAATTAGATGTGTTGCTTGAGTTTCAGGAAAACCCACATACATCGAGTAGACAGGCATCCACTACATTCAATACTAGCCATACATCGATAGCAAACATATTAAAAGAAAATAAATTGCATCCGTATAAGATGATACCTACTCAGGAGCTCATGGAAGACGATTTTGATAGAACTTTTTTTATGAGCAAATGATGGACATGTTGGATAACAATATTATCCAATTAGAAGACGTTATGTTTTCTGATGAGTGTACTTTTTTACTTAACGGTCATGCTAATCGGCAAAATTGCCGCTACTGAGAAGAACACACTCAATACCCTCAAAAGGTTAATGTTTGGGCAGGGATTGTAGGGAACAATATCATTGGTCCCTTTTTTATTGAGGGCAACTTGAATGGCAACAATTATTTGGCACTACTTCAAAATGATGTCATTCCAACGTTGGCAAATTTATATCCTGATCCAGATAACCCTCAAGTTCCAGCGAATACGATATGGTTTCAGCAGGATGGAGCACCACCACATTACCAACTTAATGTCCGGCAGTACCTCGATACAATATTTCCCAATCGGTGGATAGGGAGGCGAGGATCGATTGAATGGCCAGCGCGATCACCTGATCTTACATTATTTTATGGGGATATGTGAAGAGCCATGTGTACAAAACTAAACCTTCTGATTTAAATGACTTAAAAGAACGAATAACGCTTGCGATTAGGTCGAACACGCCTGATATGTTAAATAATGTTAGAAGACAGTTTTATTTGAGATTAGGATGTTGCCAAGACGTTCGCGGAGAACATTTTGAACATCTACTTCATTAACATTCATAGTTCTTTTTCGTGTTCTACATTTTATTACGTTTTGCATTACATTTTAGTTTTTGATTGTATTGTAGCGAATTTCGGTAACAACATGATATTAATTTTTTTATGTTAATTTTTGCATCAAATTTAAAAACAATAACATTTTTGAATAGAGAATGAAGAGACCTTTCAAATGATATATCACAAGCCTATACTTCCCATTTAAAAAATTGGGGGTTGTACCTGTCATTCTAAGGGGGCTGAAGGTAGGGGTTGCGTTTTCACGTTAAAGAATGTCAAGTTATAATTTAAATTTGACGTGTTTCGGGATTTTTTATTAATATGTATAGTAACCGAAATAATGAATTTATTCCATTTGGCTTTTACACACTGTATATTGCTATGAAAGAAAATTTATACCAATAACAAACCAGTTACTTGCTATTGTACCCATCTGTACTAAAGAACAACGAGTCAGTCTTTTTATAATCAGATGATTTTAAACTTTTCTGGTCGATGACTTTTGAAGTTTAACCTCTTCTGTTATATCCAGTGGGAATACTCACATTAACGTATCTGTTTGGATACATTAAAATTCCCGATTTATTTCACATAATCAAATTAGGGCGCACGAAAAAAAGAGCAGAATCAAAGCAAACCTTCAACCCCGTTCAAAAAAAAATCACGACAATCTACTGGTATTGCTATGTAAATGGGGAGAATGTTTATTCATTAGATCCATTACATAGAGGCAATTTCACCCTCTTGTACGAATTAGACTTTAATTATGACACTGTCGAGAGCACACGATGGGAGACTGAAGGGAAAATCACCAGCGGCACCGGCAACAATAGAAAAAATGTGAGCTGCTCGTCGAAATAATAAGCGCCAAAACAAAGAACGCTGAAATATGATCGCGTCATATGAAACAATGGACTAGTTTAGTAGGATCATATTAATCAATATGATAGCAATATATATTTAGGATAAGACACCTACTTACTTATGTTGGTATTAATTTTGCAAGTAATTTTTCTCATTTCGTAAAATTTAGCAATAAATAATTAGTAAGTTTTAAACGTAGGGCCAACTAATAACCAATAATGAAGTGTGTTTAAAAGTCAACGTAGTCACATTTTAGCTACGTTCGTATCAAGTATTCTCAAAGAACTGGCGGCACAAAACACCGTGTTCTGTGACTAACTGATTGTACCCGTTGACAAGATATATGACAGGAGAGAAATTCGTGTTTATATGTAATAAACAAACAATACCCCTATTCTTGACGGTGATAGAATAGAACAGCCAATAGAAAGTGGGTGTGGTTCTATTGAAAATGCCAAAACGGTATTCTTGAAATTCGTTCTCTCACTGTACCGATAGAAGGGTTGCTCCCCGAGAGAACAATTACTTCTATTGGTTATTTTTGAAGAAACCGCTATAACAGCAAGAGAAGGCGTTAGGGATTTTTATTTTCGAACCAAAAATAGTATAGAAGTAATTTCTTTCATAAACCAAACACAACCAAACAACAAATTAAACTAACGAAAATGACAGAATATTTTGTTTAGTGTTTTACTCCTTATTTGATAAAGTGTCAATCAGAGAACAAAAATATCGATATGTTTATCTCTTTTTAATGACAACAAATAAGAGAGAGAGATAAGTTTATCGGTTAATATTAAAGCATATCGACAACATCGCAAATTTTCTACCAATCTTATTGAAACACGTCAATACCACTTATGACGTATGTAACCATTAAATTTAAATTTCAAAAGCCGATTATGGCTAGAGGATTAATTTTATAAAAATTTTATTTGTACAGTTGAACCACTAAAAACCTATTTTATAAGATGCAAATATAAAAAAAATCACTAAACTGGTCCATTGTTGTCATTATGTTTTTTATTCTGACAAACTGTCAAAAAGATTACTTACAACGCAAGAAAAAATATTTATCTACGATCATAGCATAATACAAACTGTATTGATGTGAAAACTCCGCTGTAAATTTTCATTTTACCCATTGATGACCTAAAGGAGAGCTTTCATTCATACATGAATTTACGGCAACACGTCTCCCTGAAAGCTCTTTTGGTGGGTTATAGACAAGGAAAATGTCTGTCTTAAAGAGCTGGTATGTTTACTGTTGGCGGAGGACCAAAGAAAATAGCTGAGTTCTCAAAACTAGACCAACCAGAAAAGTATACAGGTATACAAGTATTCAGGAGGACATCCTCAACGTTGTTGGCCAATGCTGGAGCTGACCTTAAAGTTCTAAAACAGCACGGAGGATGGAAGAGTTCTTCAGTTGCAGAATAGTATATAGAAGAATCGATTGAAGGCAACCGTACAGTGTGATAAAACAAATTTTGGAGAGCTGTAAAATTAATCAACAACGAAAAGACAATCTGCGTTTTTTTTTTGGTAAAAACCTTTTTTGTGTTATTCACATTACACTGAATATCCTTTTATGATGGTCACTTACCTCGAATAGGGCCGTTGCAACTGCAGAGGTAGCGGAGGCAACAAGATTGCAAGAATGATCATCTGGAGGAGGTTCTTTCTGTTTCAGGTGATATATTCACAAAATGTTTAGCACGCCTTAATCCTGGTGTATTATTCCAGTGGGATCGTATTTGATTCTGTTTCCAAGAAGTTTTTGGTGTTGCTCTTTGTGAAACCAGATTGATTGATACGTCCGCCTCTTTATTTTGTCAGCTTGCCAATTCCTTTAACATTTGCTTATATAGGTACCTTGACTTTTAAGTAAAAAACTGAGCTTTTAAAGATGCCTGTCTGTTTAGGAAAAATTTGGCAAGATTATTTGGATACAAGTGACAAAAACACAGTGGTCGACTAAAAACTTCAATGAAACAAAGAGTTGTTTTAAAAATAAAACTTATTTTTCACTTTCAGTAAAAAGAATAAAACTCATTGTAATGTATTTTAATTAGTTTACCCTATAACCCACGTTAATAGAAGCACACAATTACACTGACTGTCAAGTGCTCATTATGTCATTAGCTTTTATGGGAAAAACAACAAATTTTCTGTTCCATTTACGTTATTACTCCACTTTTGATTAGTTAGAGAGAAAAGTGCTTTTCATGGAAAAAACTGAATGTTTTTGTAGGGTGTTGTGACAGCAACAAGAGGGATGAATGTCCATTGGTATTTTATAATGTAAAAAAATAGAATCTTTGATGATAAAATATTTGTAGATAAGCCATTAAATGTTTTATTTTTTTATAAAATTGTACCTTTCAGTTTAATATACCAAGAATTATTTTGATAATTATTAAGAGTGGTCATTTTCAAACTTATCAGTTGAAGATTCCGGTTTTTATGCTGCTTTTTTTGAAATCCACTAACAATCCAAAAATGAATATTGTAGCCGTAGTAAAGATCCAAATTTTGCGGATTTTGGTTCTTGACATTCTTTACGATTGGTTACGATGCCTAGGGTACGGAGACCTGTGCGATTTCGTCAACTAAATGAGTTTGATAGGGTCTTATAGTGGTACTTCGGGAAGCTGGATTTTCTTTTCGGGAAATTGCAGTTAGAGTGCAAAGAAGTGTAGACACCGTGGTTAGGTGTTGTCAGGCATGGCTTCGAGAAGGCCGTACGCAAAAGGCAAGGGGCTCTGGACGTCCCCGTAGTACAACAGACCGTGAGGATCGCCGCCTAAGATTATTGGCCTTAAGGGACCGTTTTTGCCACTACCAGGTCCATTGCAAATGAATGGTTTGCAGAACACGGAAGACCTAGTGGCATGCGAGGTGTTTACCGACGAATAAGACGTTTTGGCCTGATTTCATACCGACCACAATGGGTCCTCCCTTTAACCCTAGTCAGACTGATAAAATTTTCACACATTTAGACTGGTGTGGTACATTTTGCATACAGATCGTCTGTTTTCGGGTAGTACACTTATTTTACGCGATCGTATATTAGATGTTTGTCGTTGTGGATATGTATTTAGTCTGATCTGAGCGTTTAGTGTATTATATCGTTTATATTTTTTCCGTTTTATCGAAAAAATGCCGCGCCGTAATCCGAAACGTGCTAGAAAGAGTGACAGTGTTTGTCGCAATTATACTATCCAACGGAAGACATTACTGTGGATGAGCAGTTGTTCCCTTATCGCGGTCGAACAAAATTTACGCAATATATCCCTTCAAAGCCGGCCAAATATGGCATAAAGGTTTTTTGGTTTTGCAACGCAGCGAATTCATATCCCCTCAAAGGCATACTATATACTGGAAAACCACCGTCTGGACAACGACAAACGAATGTTGGTGAAAATATTGTCATAAAACTGGTTAGCAAATATCTCCATTAAGGGCGAAATGTCGTAATGGATATTTTTTTTACCAACATGCCTCTAGTCTCAATTCGAAAGGGCTCTCGTTCCTAGGGACACTTCGTCAAAACAAAACTTGCATTCCACCACAATTGAAACCACAGAAAGCAGATGAAGTTGGCACAGCCAAGTATGCGTTTAGAGAACGTCACAATGGTTTCAGTGGTGATAAAAAAGGGAACTAATTTAGGATTACAACCAAATCAAAGGAGGACTGGATGTGATGGACCGCATGGTAGGAAATTATACATGCAAAAGAAAGACCAATCGATGGCCTCTGGCATTTTATTTCAATATGCTAGATGTTATGGGATTAGCTGCGTGCATCGTATACAAAGAGATACATTCGGAAAAGAATAAAAGTTATCGAAAATTCTTCCTCGAAGGATTGGCAATGCAATTCTGCCATGAAAATGTAATTCATCGTTCTAAACTTCCATTCGTTCAGAGACAATTTCACATCCGAAGTGCCATGGAAGCGGTCTTGGAATATTCTTTGTGTACGACGGAACCATCGACTTCAACGGTACAGGAAAGGGATGAAAAAGGTCATAAAACATTCAAGGGAATTTGCCATATATGCAATCGACCTGGACCGGACAAACAGAAGAGAAAAACTCGAAATGCTTGTTCTGTTTGTAAGAATCCTGTGTGTGCTATCCATACTACCATGCGATGTAATTCATGTACTTGACGAAGTAATGTTTTCTATTTTTGCAAATAAAGATATTGATAAATATCTATAAAACCACTACTGATTTCATAGTTTCTCCATATAAAATTATCTCATGAAAAACCTTATAATATAAACAAATCAGCACACAACAATAGCAAAAACCATGAAATCCCCGCTCGGATTATTAATTTCATTAATAGACTTGAGTGTTTATAATAATATTGCAAATGAAATAAAAATCCGAATAAATAATGAAATACATTTTCTTATGTAATTTTTCCCGTAGAATGTAATGCAAGAGTCGGCTTTTGCATTTTTTAATATTTCATAACAAAAATTTAACAATTATTGCAAATTTAGCTGTTGCAAAATTTATTTTTTGCTTTTTATTCATTTTTGAGCACATTTTAAAATGAGAGGTGTATTTTTTTATTTCATGTGAAAGTAGATGTAAAAACGAAAAAAATGAGCCCCAGGAAAATCTTTTCCAATAATATTTTCCGAGCAAACTTTACAGTTGAAAAAAAGAGATTTTTCTAGAAAAATCAAATTTCTCGGAAAATTATTATGTTACAAAGTTGAGAAAATTCGAGGTTATTTTGGACATAAAAAGGTAAGTTTTCACCAAGTTTCACCAAGATTGACGAATCCGTTGGAAAATTAAAAATTAAAAACGAAAAATCGTTTTTTTTCCATTTTCCTCGAAAAATTGAGGTTATGTGAGAAAATTACCAAAGGAAAAGTTTTAGATTTTTACATGATCTACAACTTTTTTATTGGGCACTTTTCATTTTGACTTCAATTTTAGCGGCAAACAGCAATACTTTAGTTTTTTATCCCTTTTTCACCCCTAAAAAGTTTATGATCATAATTGAAATAGTTAATGTATTTTTTTTTCATGTGTTATAAGCCCCTTTACCACCTCCATTTGTTACATTCCAGGTATCAGAATTTCCGTCTAAAAGTACAGCACGCCTGGACTACTTGTAATAAAACCAATATCAAGCAGTCTTAACTTATATCAATAAACATATTATGGTAAGTACTCAACATCAAAGCTTTTTATATTTATTTCAATATTTTTAAAATAAAACTCATAAGTACACGCTGCTCACGATCTTAGTGGATATCTGTTTGAAAAAATTGATCGTGGATGTGGATTATTTATACAAGAGTTCATTTCCTAATCTGATAAAGTTTCAAGAAGATGAATTATTGCAAAATTTATGTTGTTGTCGCATTTTGAATCGAGTTTTTAATATCTTAAAAATTTGTTTTCAATTTCTTTATTACAAACAATCTTTCCATAGCAATCATCATTATTTTAGCAAGTGAATATTTAAAAATAACTTTGTTATTAAATTATTTCATGTTTAAATATAGTTTCTTGTTTATTAGAGTAAATGTTCCAGTACATTAACTTTATATGTTTATCGAAATTTATGAGTTGTGTGTGTAGTTTGTCGCATTTTTGATACGTTTGATGTTAAAATATAAATGACAAATCTGAACGAAACAAAAAACATGTATGATGCAAATGTATGGAATAAATTCATTATTTTAGAAACAGACTACTTTAAAAATAATCTTAAAACACGTCAATTTTAATTTTTGAATGGCCATCAACTGCTATAGATATGTTGGACATTACGTCATTAGTTTCACGAGAAAATTATTCAAATTTGACATTAGCATAGTGTGAATTTATAGTCGATAAAGAATAAATTTGAAGATTTTTAAGATGTCGTCAGACTCTGAAGAGCAATATTAGAAATGGCAGCAGCTACACTGGATAATTTATTACCAGAAAAGTCTAAGGACCGCTATGAACAACTTTATGGAGTATTTATCAATTGGCGGTTCCACTGCTGACAAAATAGTCTCTTCGATTTGTCCGGATGAGGAGTATAATGAAGAAAATGTATCATTAGACGATATTAAGTCCAACGCTCCAGAAAATCCGGGTCCCAGTTGCTCAAAAATGCAATGCGCACCTCCAGCAACCAAAAAACAGAAAAACTGGTGATGACCAAAAGTCTGGGTCGATAGATTCAATAGCTACCAGAATATAACTACAAATATAAATGTATATAAATAAAATTGTAAAGTACTCAAATGTCAGACTTTCAGTAGTAGAAAAAGTATAGTACAAAACTCGTGTTGTAATATACTATCTTATCACACTTAATAGTTATTTTATACTTAAAATCCTGACAGCATTCTACTCTCATCCTATAAATAGAAAATCTAAGCATCAATTTGATTTATTTTGACATAATGTTAAATAAATTGTAATTATAAAGTTTATTTTTGGGTTTCAACTGACATTTATTTACATGCTATATCAAGATACTAATCATTTTTCAAAAATAAACCTCACAAATCGTTCAGTATTGTGTGTTTGTGTTATTTATTCGATTTGTTTAATGACATTTTAGCGAAAAACGTAAATTTCTATTTTTAAATTAATATTTCATAAAACACTCAAAAATTTTCATTTTTCTATATTTTTTTACGATGTAAAATTCGGTAATTTGTTTGCTATAAAAGGATCATGAAAAAGTTTTACTGGATCACGCGATTTGAAATAATAATTATTACTTGTCAATTGCAGTTTAATTGTCTACATAACAAATATTCATTTCTTGGCAATTATTGCTGTTTGAACTATCACCATATTATGGTTTTAACGGCTACTGATGCAGCACGAGCAGTTGCTCTAGCACAAGACGATAGGCCCCAATATTATGCTGCTAGAATATTAGGTGCTACAAGGTGTAGCACCAATACCAATGAAACTGGTAGTTTTTCGAGACAAAGAGGATCTGGCAGACGACGAACTACAAGTGGTGCTCGAGATGATCGTTATGTACCATTAAATGTTTTGCGAGAAAGAAATACTACCTGGAACTGGTCTGGAGTTACTTAGAAACCACAGAATAGCGCGTCTTCGATTTGCCAGGGAACATCAACATTGGAATGTAGATGACTGGAGTAAGATTTTATTTTCTGACGAGTCAAGGTTTTGTTTACGTTCACCTGATGGCCGTGAATGAATATATCGAGGAAGAGGCGAACGGTTTGATCAAGCAAATTTTTCTAAAAGACTTGGTTGTGGAGGAGGATCGGTAATGGTATGGGGCGGCATAAGCATGGACGCTCGTTGTTGGTGGCGGAGCAATGACAAATGATCGCTATATTCGTGATGTCCTAGAACCACATGTCATGTGTCAATTCATGTTGATGCATGACAACGCTCGTCCACAAATTGCAAGGACTGTAACTCTATATTTGTACGAAACAGAAATTCAAAGGCGTCTTTCCAAAGTGTGGATTTTTTAACGTTTTAAAAAGCCAAAGTAACGTGTAAAATGATGAGTGATGATGACTGTTGTAATAAATAAATAAATAAAAAATAAAAATAAATAAATAAAAATAAATAAATGTAATGGCATACTTCTTGGAGCTTGGTTCCAAGATGAAATCTTCAACTTTATATGCCAATTATTCAATGCTGAAGGCAACCCTTGCAATTAGACATGATGTGGAACAGGTCGGCTGAAAAGTCCCCGGTCTACCATAGTAAAACACAATATTTTGACAAAATTCATTTTTTTATTCAACATAGTTGCCTTCAAGGGCGATACAGCGAGTATAGCGACCTTCCAACTTTTCGATACCATTTTTGTAGTACTCCTTCGGTTTGTCCTCAAAATAGGCTTCAGTTTCGGCGATTACTTCAGTATCAGAGCCAAATTTTTTTCCCACAAGCATTTTCTTCAGGTCAGAGAAAAGGAAAAAGTCGCTGGGGGCTAGATTTGGAGAATACGGTGGGTGAGGTAGCAATTCGAAGCCCAATTCATGCAATTTTGCCATCGGTTTCGATGATTTGTGACACGGTGCATTGTCTTGATGAAACAACACTTTTTTCTTCTTCATATGGGGCCGTTTTTTCGCGATTTCGGTCTTCAATCGCTCCAATAATGCACAGTAATAGTCGCTGTTGATTGTTTTTCCCTTTTCCAAATAGTCGATGAACAATATACCGTGTGTATCCCAAAAAACTGAGGCCATAACTTTGCCAGCTGACTGTTGAGTCTTTCCACGCTTTGGTGGCGGTTCACCGGCCGCAGTCCACTCAGCTGACTGTCGATTGGACTCAGGCGTGTAGTGATGGAGCCAAGTTTCATCCATAGTCACATATCGATGCAAAAAATCGGGTTTATTACGACTTAACAGCTGCAAACACTGCTCAGAATCATCAATTCGTTGCTGTTTTTGGTCGATTGTGAGCACGCGCGGCACCCATTTCGCACAGAGCTTCCGCATACCCAAATATTCGTGAACGATATGTCCAACACGTTCCTTAGATATCTTTAGAGTGTCAGCTATCTCGATCATATTCACTTTACGGTCACTCAAAATCATTTTGTGGATTTTTTTGATATTTTCGTCGGTAACCACCTCTTTTGGGCGTCCACTGCGTTCACCGTCTTCGGTGCTCATTTCACCACACTTGAATTTTGCGTACCAGTCAATGATTGTTGATTTTCCTGGCGCAGAGTCCGGAAACTAATTATCAAGTCAAGCTATTGCTTCAACTGTATTTTTTCCTTTCAAATAACAATACTTAATAACCACACGAAATTCTTTTTTTTCCATCTTTTTGAAAATAACAAAAGTTGCTTCACTAAAAATGCAATATCTCACAAACTAATAGTCCGACAGCTGTCAAATTTTTACACGAATCTTTTCAAGGTTGATACTATCTAAAAATGAAATGAATTTAATTCTAGTGTCGTCATCTATAGGTCAGACCGGGGACTTTTCAGCCGACCTATTATTGTCATAAAAATCAAATTATTAGTTTGGAAAATATTCAACAAAATAATGCTACTAGTTCCCAAGTTCTTCCAGTTTTCAATACTTGTACTAATTGTCAAATAACAGTAAATATAACAAATAATAAGTAAATAATTTTAAAATATAATGTTAACCTTGTTTGTGCTGAAAGTTTTAAAAATAAAATTGTTTAGGAAAAAACCTGTTCGCATTTATGTTCTAAAGTTTACTGTATGGAAATAACATTTCCTTACAGTTCAGAAATGAATATTTCCTTACTGTTATTTTCGGTTGCCAGGCAACAATCAAGTTGGAGGAAATATTGACTTTTTCTTTCAAATATGTTGTCAAAAATGTTATTATTTCTTATCGATTTTCGGAAAATATTGTTTTCTTTTCTCCCCTATATATGAGGGTAGCATGAAATTATTTTGAGCCGTCAAAATAATAAACTTAAAAGTTGAAAAAAAATTCAAAGAAATTAGCCTCCGCGTTCATAATTTAGAGCATTTTTAAAAAAATCAATATTATGAATGGATCGGTAAATATATATACTACATATTTTTAAAAATTTCAAATGAAGATTTCATTATTTGATTACATTTGAAGTACAAAAACAAAATTTCCTCGTTCTATTTTAATTGACATTTACATATCTGTCCTTGACTGTATCGATTTCTGCTGTTAAAGGTAGATAATCAATCGCGAAGGTGTAAATTTAATGTAGTGAATATTCCCTTGACGTTATTAGAATTGCCAATTTATACGTATTTAGATAACGGTTTTGTTATTTCGCCATTTTCGTGCCTAGATAATGTATATTCGTTAAATTAAGTTCGTGAAGATCGGGAAAACCCGATTATAGTTTGTCACGGGTACTAAAATATAACAAAACTTTTTTAATTAGCATGTTTAAAAAGATTTTTCATAATTTAAAAGAACTGAGACTAATGATGTACCTTGGTGTAGAGTGTATGTCAAATAAACTGAAAAGAAATAATGAGCGACAAAAGGAATATTATATACCGGTTTTTTCATGAACTACAAACAGCCAATTCAATCAAAAACATTTTATTTTAGCGTGTGGCAGCAGCACTCAACCTCAGTATGGCTAAAAACAATATTATAACAGACACATTGGCAGAGACGTAACCACTGAAACTAAAGATTTAGATGATGAACTGTGTTGGAAACTACAAAAACGTATCAATCATTACTTGATGCTTGATGCCTTTAAAAAAGGATAAATTATACCAAAACTAATTCAGATTCTACCTTAGCAAACTTTAAGAAACAATTAATCTAAGGCTCAACCTTAGTATGGCTAAAAACAATATTATAACAGACACATTGGCAGAGACGTAACCACTGAAACTAAAGATTTAGATGATGAACTGTGTTGGAAACTACAAAAACGTTGTTTGATACAACCAAAATCATTACTTGATGCTTGATGCCTTTAAAAAAGGATAAATTATACCAAAACTAATTCAGATTCTACCTTAGCAAACTTTAAGAAACAATTAATCTAAGGCTCAACCTCAGTATGGCTAAAAACAATATTATAACAGACACATTGGCAGAGACGTAACCACTGAAACTAAAGATTTAGATGATGAACTGTGTTGGAAACTACAAAAACGTTGTTTGATACAACCAAAATCATTACTTGATGCTTGATGCCTTTAAAAAAGGATAAATTATACCAAAACTAATTCAGATTCTACCTTAGCAAACTTTAAGAAACAATTAATCTAAGGCTCAACCTCAGTATGGCTAAAAACAATATTATAACAGACACATTGGCAGAGACGGAACCACTGAAACTAAAGATTTAGATGATGAACTGTGTTGGAAACTACAAAAACGTTGTTTGATACAACCAAAATCATTACTTGATGCTTGATGCCTTTAAAAAAGGATAAATTATACCAAAACTAATTCAGATTCTACCTTAGCAAACTTTAAGAAACAATTAATCTAAGGCTCAACCTCAGTATGGCTAAAAACAATATTATAACAGACACATTGGCAGAGACGGAACCACTGAAACTAAAGATTTAGATGATGGACTGTGTTGGAAACTACAAAAACGTTGTTTGATACAACCAAAATCATTACTTGATGCTTGATGCCTTTAAAAAAGGATAAATTATACCAAAACTAATTCAGATTCTACCTTAGCAAACTTTAAGAAACAATTAATCTAAAGCTCAACCTCAGTATGGCTAAAAACAATATTATAACAGACACATTGGCAGAGACGGAACCACTGAAACTAAAGATTTAGATGATGGACTGTGTTGGAAACTACAAAAACGTTGTTTGATACAACCAAAATCATTACTTGATGCTTGATGCCTTTAAAAAAGGATAAATTATACCAAAACTAATTCAGATTCTACCTTAGCAAACTTTAAGAAACAATTAATCTAAGGCTCAACCTCAGTATGGCTAAAAACAATATTATAACAGACACATTGGCAGAGACGTAACCACTGAAACTAAAGATTTAGATGATGAACTGTGTTGGAAACTACAAAAACGTTGTTTGATACAACCAAAATCATTACTTGATGCTTGATGCCTTTAAAAAAGGATAAATTATACCAAAACTAATTCATATTCTACCTTAGCAAACTTTAAGAAACAATTAATCTAAGGCTCAACCTCAGTATGGCTAAAAACAATATTATAACAGACACATTGGCAGAGACGGAACCACTGAAACTAAAGATTTAGATGATGGACTGTGTTGGAAACTACAAAAACGTTGTTTGATACAACCAAAATCATTACTTGATGCTTGATGCCTTTAAATAAGGATAAATTATACCAAAACTAATTCATATTCTACCTTAGCAAACTTTAAGAAACAATTAATCTAAGGCTCAACCTCAGTATGGCTAAAAACAATATTATAACAGACACATTGGCAGAGACGGAACCACTGAAACTAAAGATTTAGATGATGAACTGTGTTGGAAACTACAAAAACGTTGTTTGATACAACCAAAATCATTACTTGATGCTTGATGTCTTTAAAAAAGGATAAATTATACCAAAACTAATTCAGATTCTATCTTAGCAAACCTCAAGAAACAAAATGAATCTAAGGCAGCAGTTTTCATATTGAAATGCTGGAATACTTTTTACAGAAGATTAATTGAGATGGATTCTAGCAAAAAAACTGATTCATATTCTACTTTAATAAACGAACAATAGGAATTTGCCTCACTGCTACAATGGAAGTGATTCTAAACTTGAATGTTCAAAGAAGAAATTATTAGAGATAAACCTCGATTATTTCAATTTGATCAAACTTGGAAAATGCCCCAAGATGATATACCAAAGAAATTTGTCTCTGAGAAAATTCATCACAGAGTCATACTCTCGAAATATCCTACCTTGCAGATTTCTAGGACGAGATATCTAGGAGCATACGAAATAGAATGTTTATGACCTATATACAGTGTGTACCAACCTTACTAACAGATTGAAATGCCGCTGTGATTCTCTCTTTCATGTCGTGTCTAGTAGTCGAGAAGTTTTATAAACATCATTTTTTATAAAACCCCAAAAAAAGAAATCCAAATTAGCTAAATCGGGGGACCGGGCTGGCCAATCATTTGGGCCCCCACTTCCATTGTGGAGCAGTGTATATTAAAAACACTTGTTATTTCATAAAATATGACCTGTATACTACCTAAAAACTTTGCTAATCCGTTGATATCAGCTGTCATGCGGTAATAATTTAATAGGTCCTACGTAATAAACTTTCATTATTTTATGCCAGATTAATATATTTATGATATTTTCCATTAACATGCGGAAACTCGTTAATATAGAAACATGTGTGTAGCAAAAACAGAACAACAAAACCAATAAATATCGTTACGCGAATCATGTTTACTGCTAGAAATCTTTAAATATTCATAATCGTTAAAAGAAAAGGACAATTCCTTGATAAATCGTTGAAATTCTAAAGACTATTGATTCGTTTTCAGTTTCAATGGTCTATTTGTCTTTTATTTCCAACAGAAGATCAACTGTAAGTTCGACAGTCTTTAGCTGGAAACTGTAGAGGCCTGTTCACTCTTTTTATAGCATGTAAATTTATTTTTTATACATTTCTAGAGATGTTAGTTGCTAACTTTATTTCTCTCTTTAACAAATCTTTGGGTATTCGGTATAAGAGGAAGGTATAAACGTTTTTTGAAATGTCATCCCTCGCGCATCGGCAAAACACCCCTTGACCGTCCTTATCGATTAACCCCGTCGAGAATACTTTAAAAATTTAATATTATTGTAACTTTCTTTCAAGAAACGGTCGACCAGAAAAAGAGAGAGTTATTTCTGCGTGTAAAAATTTTCAAAATTTACAAAAACAATAATAATAATAAATAGTTGTTAGATAATGACAGGTGAACGCTTATAGGAGATGAAACAGAAACAGAGAAAATATATTGTTATGGACAATGCCAGTTACCATAGACGCCAATTGAAGAAGTTTCCAGGCTCTTCAAATACAAAAGCGGAAATCCAGGAATTTATGCTCCAAAACAACATGTACCTACCTTGAAGAAGGATATAAAAAAATGCAGCTTTTAGAGGTTCTAAGGACATTTAACATACAGAAGACATAATATGTATGTGACACAATTGCAGCATCCAAAAGACATACAGTTCTTCGTCTTCCTCCTTACTATAGTCTGTACAAAAAGTACGAGGAGTAATAAACCCTAATTAAGTATGCAAAACCTTTACAGGGAGCACCATGAAATTTTTGATAAATCTCTTACTTTAAATTACATTTCTTCTGTAAATCTAAAAACCAGGTAGATCGACCCCGTATTTGTTTCAGTTGTAGCAAAGTTTAGGGTTTCTTCATTGTTAAAGGATTAGCAGTGAAGTAATTACGCAATGCAGTGGTGTGTATTTTGGGAAAAAAATACGTTTTAAATTATAATATAATAAAAAATGAAAAGAAATAATTATTGGAATACATTTATTGCCTATAGTTTATTCTATATACGACTCGGAAGAGGAAGAATCGTTGTTGACATTAATAATAATAGGGTCGATTAAATCATCACAAATATTGTCAATTTTCCACATATTTGCCTCTACTTTGATGCTCGATACAGTTTGTCCAATTTTCCTTACTAACATGACTTACAGCACTCTCAAACAATTTCACAACATCGTTTATTTTAAAAGTAGTTTTTTTTCCAACTTCCCCCTTTACCTGAGCCCATATTAATTCTATGGGATTAAGTTCACAATGATAAGGGGGAAGTCGAAGAACTGATATACCACGAGAAGAAGCCATTTCTTCTACAATGTAGGTTTTGTATTTATTCTTGTTCATTTTTGCAATTCTGTAAAGTTCTTTCCTTAGTGGATCATTTGAAAACTTAATATTTTTCGAAATAAGCCACTCCAAAAGCTCTGCTTTACGCCAACGACTTGTGGGCAATGCATTTATCCATGTTTCGTCTAAGTAGAAGATTTTCAAATTTTGTTCTCTCTCATGTCGAATGCTTCCTAAATAGTCTCTTCTCCAAAAAACTATTTCCGGTTTATCTATCAAGAGAGATTTTCTTTTATGTTTTGTATATCTGAAACCCACATCTTTCAAAAGTTTGCATAATGTCATTCTGGAGAATTTTGTATAGTCCGTATCTTCTTGCACTGATGTCATAATTTTGTCAAGTGTTGGAATTTCCTTTCGTAAGTAAAATCCATCGACTTTACGCCTTAGTCTTTGTTTTAATGACTCAGAGACAAAGAGACAAAGAGACAAAGAGACAAAGAGACAAAGAGACAAAGAGACAAAGAGACAAAGAAAGAGACAAAGAGACAAAGAGACAAAGAAAGAGACAAAGAAAGAGACAAAGAGACAAAGAGACAAAGAAAGAGACAAAGACAAAGACAAAGAGACAAAGAGACAAAGAGACAAAGAGACAAAGAGACAAAGAGACAAAGAGACAAAGAGACAAAGAGACAAAGAGACAAAGAGACAAAGAGACAAAGAGACAAAGAGACAAAGAGACAAAGAGACAAAGAGACAAAGAGACAAACACAAAGAGACAAAGAGACAAAGAGACAAACACAAAGAGACAAACACAAAGAGACAAAGAGACAAAGAGACAAACACAAAGAGACAAAGAAACAAAGAGACAAAGAGACAAAGAGACAAAGAGACAAAGAGACAAAGAGACAAAGAGACAAAGAGACAAAGAGACAAAGAGACAAAGAGACAAAGAGACAAAGAGACAAAGAGACAAAGAGACAAAGAGACAAAGAGACAAAGAAAGAGACAAAGAGACAAAGAGACAAAGAGACAAAGAGACAAAGAAAGAGACAAAGAGACAAAGAGACAAAGAGACAAAGAGACAAAGAGACAAAGAGACAAAGAAAGAGACAAAGAGACAAAGAAAGAGACAAAGAAAGAGACAAAGAGACAAAGAGACAAAGAGACAAAGAGACAAAGAGACAAAGAGACAGAGACATAGAGACAAAGAGACAAAGAGACAAAGAGACAAAGAGACAAAGAGACAAAGAGACAAAGAGACAAAGGGCATAGATACAAAGAGACAAAGAAACAGAGATACAGAGGCAGAGAGACAAAGAGGCAATGAGACTATGAGACAATGAGACAAAGAGACAAAGAGACAAAGAGACAAACACAAAGAGACAAAGAGACAAAGAGACAAAGAGACAAAGAGACAAAGAGACAAAGAGACAAAGAGACAAAGAGACAAAGAGACAAAGAGACAAAGAGACAAAGAGACAAAGAGACAAAGAGACAAAGAGACAAAGAGACAAAGAGACAAAGAGACAAAGAGACAAAGAGACAAAGAGACAAAGAGACAAAGAAAGAGACAAAGAGACAAAGAGACAAAGAGACAAAGAGACAAAGAGACAAAGAGACAAAGAGACAAAGAGACAAAGAGACAAAGAGACAAAGAGACAAAGAGACAAAGAGACAAAGAGACAAAGAGACAAAGAGACAAAGAGACAAAGAGACAAAGAAACAAAGAGACAAAGATATAGAGATACAGAGACAGAGAGACAAAGAGGCAATGAGACTATGAGACAAAGAGACAAAGAGACAAAGAGACAAAGAGACAAAGAGACAAAGAGACAAAGAGACAAAGATATAGAGACAGAGAGACAAAGAAGCAAATATAGACAGAGACAAAGATACATGCAGAGACAAAGAAACAAAGAGTTTCAAGTAGGCTCACAACTAGAAGTTTGTGGCGAAGAACTGATGCAGATAAATGTAATACAAGGCTATAAAAATTAGCTTTATTCTGATTTTCGTCCACTGAATGAAATTTTTAGAATATATTAAGAAACTGGTCTGTCAATAAAGTTTTGTTTTCCGTTCTACTTCTCAGACCCAATTTGAATTATTAAAACCTTATCATTGTTATCATACTACGAAAAAAAACTAGTTTAAAGTGAGTTTCGCCGTACTATTACTATTGTTGTCGTGGTCTCATTTTCTTCAATCAATATTTCGTGCTGAATACAAAAAATAATCAATCGTGTGTTGCCTGGAACTGAGTTTGTGACCGCAAATTAATGAATATTAAACAGTTAACTAAACATCCAATATGTAGCTGACAACTGTATTATTTATTTTTTTTATTTTCGGGAAAATCCAATTTGATTTGGAAGTTTTTTCGGTGTTTCGAAGGATATTAGGTTTTCGCCTATATCTGTTTGAACAGAACATGCGGCAACTTCATTTCCAATCCAATTAATGCCACACTATTTCCGAATGTTCCTTTTTGTATGCCGTAACGTTCAAATATTCCAAATTCCAGGAACGGCTCGATGATAATTTTCCAATTTTCCAAAACAGAGTTAAGAAACTTTAAGTTAAGATTAATTGAAGAGTTTTTATGTTATGTCCATTTGAATATTTGTCTTTAAACAAAAACACAGTTTTATTATTGAAAGCATTAAATTTACCTTTTGTCAATTTTGCAGTATTTGAAACCTAGTTTGGATAAAAGTGCCATAAGTTTCTAATTGATATCCTTATCTCAGTGAAGCTCCTTAGTCTTGTTTGCAATGATCTGATAGTAGGCACCAAGTTTTCTTTGTACATAGAGAAGATAGTTCTTCTTATCAAATATTTATCACCGTCATCAGTGGTTCTGGAAACACCACTATCGTTTCGTTTTCATCTCGGATGAATTGGCCTCGAAATGTGAACTTTTACTGATGATTCCGGTATCCCTGTCAAATCGCTGGTTTTTCTTACAGCGCTTCTGATGAACATGTCCGACGATTTCTTTGGCATCAAGGGATAAAACTCGTCGTCGAACAGAAACAGTAACACAGTGCCCCGCTGATGCAGTTTCGTTCCAAGGACGAAACATTTTTCATAAAAATTAATAAACAGCACAGTATTGTTTTCTTTAGGAAATCAGTAAATGGCGCCACTGAAATCTTTTTTTTTATTTGGAACTAAGATGTGCTAGCAATCAATACCGGACAGAAGATTACAGAAAAACTGACTGAATAATATTCAATAAAGAGATTCCCTTGGAGCTGCTCAGCTCAAGATGCTCAATCTTCGATATACTGATACAAACCACTTAAATACAGTTCGATCATTCCATTGTAAAGAATATATAGGAGTTATTCGCTTGTGATACGTGCTTCAATTAAATATAATTACCCTTCTTTCCTGACCCACTATTCACGAGGCAAGTTTATTTAAGCCGGAATGGGTGGTGTACGCGAAATATACGTCTCGCAATTCACCCCTTTAATGCAGTTTTTATTACTTTCTGTTGGAATTTATGTGACCTATTTTGAACAAAAACCAATTTACCGATTTCGCTATGGGATAAATAACATATTGTCATGCCAGAGTTCGCTTGAAACTGTTAAACAACTACTACAATATAAAAAATGTACGTGCCATTTTTATTAAAACATGCTCGATTATTTACTGAACGACCCAGTTGGAACATTTTATTGGTTTAAAATAATGTTTGAATCAATCAAAAGAACGTTCAAAATGTTTTACGTGATTTGTGAAATTTGGGAAATTTTTGTGGATTGATAAAATTTGTTTACTGCGCAATGGTCGATGCAGGTCTTTTAAATTTTCTAATATGTTTTCATAAAAGGTACAAAGAGACAAAGAGACAAAGAGACAAAGAGACAAAGAGACAAAGAGACAAAGAGACAAAGAGACAAAGAGACAAAGAGACAAAGAGACAAAGAGACAAAGAGACAAAGAGACAAAGAGACAAAGAGACAAAGAGACAAAGAGACAAAGAGACAAAGAGACAAAGAGACAAAGAGACAAAGAGACAAAGAGACAAAGAGACAAAGAGACAAAGAGACAAAGAGACAAAGAGACAAAGAGACAAAGAGACAAAGAGACAAAGAGACAAAGAGACAAAGAGACAAAGAGACAAAGAGACAAAGAGACAAAGAGACAAAGAGACAAAGAGACAAAGAGACAAAGAGACAAAGAGACAAAGAGACAAAGAGACAAAGAGACAAAGAGACAAAGAGACAAAGACAAAGAAACAAAGACAAAGAAACAAAGAGACAAAGATATAGAGATACAGAGACAAAGAAACGGAGATATATTCACATTTCGAGGCCAATTCATCCGCGACGAAAACGAAATTTTGAATATTTTATAAGGTTTGATTGTTAATCACATACTTAAAATTTACTATTTAAGTATGTGCTGTCCACAAACCATTTCAGCAAATTCAACACAGAAAGAATTTTTCAATTTCAACCAGTAAGTAGTTTCAAAGAGAACTTTTTTCATAAAAAATTTTTACATTTGTTTACTATACAAATTTAAAGATTTAAAGATTAAGTTTTTTATTTTATTCTTTCTTAATTATGCATTGGACGTTACTATTGACTGAATCTATTTTATTTCATCTTATTATATTTGTAACTCAATTTTTAACTCCTCCTGATACTTTTATGTCTCTTCTTATAAACTGATGATGGTCTGTTGACCAAAACATGTTGCATTTACAGTTGTAAGATTTAAATATTAGGGATTTTACATAATGAATATAAGAAAAATGATTTACTAAAAAAATTTACTTCGTTAACTGTAATTTAAAAAAAAGTACCAAATATAAACATTTGATTGTTCTCTATAATGTTTTATAATATTTACCTACGTACTAAATAGAGTTATTAGTCTATTAAAAAAAGTATATGTGGGTCTCCCGAATCAGCAGCTATGCCAATATCGCCAGTAAAAGATTGATGCAATCATAAAAATTGAATAAAGTAGAATAGAGACAAATTTAGAGCATGCGCTCTACTTAATTCGCAGAAAAATATTAGTTTACTTATAAAATTATGAATATTTTTTTTTTATTTTGGTTTAGGTATTCTCAAGGGTATTCTATTTGTTTATCTATATCTATCTGTGTTTTTTTTAATGAAAGTTGAGGAATTATTCAATCAAAGCGATAAAAAATTTGCTGCATGCAGTTACCTATAATTAATTTCATTTAAATAATTTGGTAATATAAATTGCAGCTCTATGTTTTTTTTAAACCTAAATATCTGAGAGGAAAGAACATAGATTTGCTTTTAAATTTAAGTTATGGGTTTAATATTTAATTCTATTATATAAAAATCTACTTTATATGACACAACCAAATAAAAAACTATATTTACCGTGTAGAAGAAGTTTTAAAAATAGTTATTTGTAAAACGATTGACGAATTGACTATTTATGTTTTTTAAATAAAATTATTTAATAATTAGTACTTTTTGTGTCCATTAAATTATGTTGGTACTTACTAAAATGACATATGTCAGATATATCAAGTATAAAAATTTGTTTACTCTGAATTTGTTTGTAGAACATATCCATTTATTTTCCAAGTAATGTGTATTAAATAATTGTTAACGTTTTTTATCATAGCTTTTAAAATATGATTTACTTTTTTAAAACAATATTTATTAATTGGCAGAACCATAATTTCTTTTAGGTTATGTTATGATCTGAAGTTCTATGTTCTAATGAAATGCACACAATCACCAACTGTGACACAAAAAATAACTAAATGAGTGTGGAAAGAGATTTCACTATAAAAAAAACTATTTAATGTAAGAAAGATGAATTCAACTGGCAAAATTTTTTTATATAATGTGTGTCTTAAAGTCTAGAATATTTAGTAATATTTAACTAAATAAGATTATGAGAAAATGTTTGACATTTATTAAAATCTAAATTAGTGAAAAACATTTTTGACGTGGCAACAGCGCATGTTTTAAAACGTCACATCACAGACACAAAGCCGGGTCACAGATATATAATAGACAAGGAAAGTGTGTTCTATGCTGTCGAGCTGTCAAATGTCAACAAAATGATTCCAAAACGGCAACATTAAAAATCTCCAGTAGTAATTTTTGTTTGAATTAAATTTATTGTACTAACCCTTACTTTTTGGAAGTCCATCTTATTGAGAATAATAAAAAACTCTTGTTTTAACTCAACTTCCAAGTTTAATTGAAAAAATTTTACGAGTATTATAACTATACACTAAAATATAACACAAATATAATTATTAAATGCATATAAGCAAAACCTTTTTAAAAATTAAATTTTTAAAGGGCCATTTTTGGTAAGTAATCTTAAAATTTGGAGGTTATGTTATAACATTTTACTGGTATTTACTTTAGTGCTTTGCAAAACATATGAATGAAAATGGAAAAACTCAAAAATCAAGAAAATACAATAAAATAGTCAATAACCCATACAAAACACACCATCCAAACAAAGTTGTTTGGAATCATTCGGTTTGACAATTACGTCACTACTTTCCCACACTACTAAGCAAGTAAGTAGATAGTTAGACAACATATTGCACTGTTGCCAGGTACTCATTGTGACTTTGTATAGGATTTTGTAATACCCGGCCATCTTAAATTACTAAGAACATTAAACAATAACAATTTTAAACAATATTTCCAACTTAATTTAAAAAATTTGTATTTTGAATTCATTGACAGCTGTTTTTATAATCATAAGATTTGCATATTAAAATTAATCAAATAAGGTGGGTAATAGTATATTACATAACAAATGTGGAAAGTGTAACATTTTGCACGAGTTAAAGTTTAGCACGAGCCGCGTAGCGGAGAGTGCAGAAACTAAACGAGTGCAAGTAAACACTTTCCAACGAGTTATGTACACTATTTTTCCTACGACCGCGTAAAAATCCTTCCATAAAAGTATTTTTTAAAGTATAACGTCAATTAAACAATATCACAAACATAACTTCAAAAATCCACATTCGACACATGCACGGAACATAACACAATATAAAAAAGAAGAATAAACTGTTCTTCTTTCTAAAAGTGTTTTTATGAAAATAATAATACTGAATAAAAATATGTTTATTTTTTAATAATTTAAAAACCTATAAGAAAATTTATTCTTACTTTATAGAGAAAAATTTGTATTGGCAATTACAATACACTATATTTGACACAAGGAAGATTTAAAAAAAATTAAATGGTCCTTGCTTTGACATTCATGTGTTTTTACTATTGATAAATTTGACGTAAATGTCACAGATCATAAACTTTATAAACACCCTGTATATCCTAATAAATGTTTCTGTAGTTGTGGTGGGAAAGTAAGGAAGAATCTGAGTCAATCTGAGTATAGAATTAGATACAGGATCAGCTACTATGTTAGTTTAACATTCTAATTTTGTAATCTGCGATTTAAAATAGCTTAAAATATTTGTTATCAACTTTTATTGTCTATTCAGGCAAATCAATCACCCTGTATAAAAACGTAATGGACGATCTTCAGCAGAATTAAATGACAATGAACTGTGTGTTGAAAAAGAAAATGTCCCACTTGATCTACATTACCTGAAATTCGGAATCAGGCCAACTGGGTAAAAGTCCTTGACATTCCTCGTCCATTCTCAAGTATTCCTTATTATTCCGAATATCCTCGTTTTAGGGATCATTAAAGAAAAGTTTTTGGTAAATTTTAATAAAGCGGTAACTATTTCTTGTCACCTACCGATAAAACACATTATTCATCACGTCAAATTAAACGCTCGGATAAAAAGTCGACGTATTTTTATCAAAAAACATAATTTCGATACGCTCAAAACAAAGAAAACTATCGTCAACTAAATACCGATATATATGTATATGTATATGGTCAAAACCACCGTTCGACGTTTTGAATTTATTTGCAATTTCTGATGTACGAGTATTCGGTCGGCATTTTCTGTCACGAGTCGCGAAAAATGTTGGATTAATTCGATGCCACTACACTCTCGAGTGTTTTCAGATTTTTCCTCCTTATACGATGTACTGGTTGTTATCAGAGTTGCAAGTTACAGAGCAGTTGTTGGAGGTTTGGTTCGGCAATTTTTCCCGGAATATTACGAACCGCTTTCGATCGCGCGAGCAACACATAGCAACGAAGGGTGCCGCCCTCACGGAGTATAACTACACGACGTTGCCACATCCTCACGTTTACCCTTAAATCCTCTACTTCCCATTTTAAATATTAAATCCCAATTGTTTCGATGCAAGTATTTCCATATCCCTTAAATCGGTGAATATTATAAAAACAAATAATGTTCAATCTCTCATCAATTGGAATGGGATCTTTCTTCCCTACGTAATTCAAAATATCTTAAGTTCTCAATAATTTGGTTTTCTGCCGGGAAAATTCACTGCTGGATTGAAATCGTCTGAAGTTTGTCAGACTCCCCGCGACTACTGCAGGGTTAACTTCACTAACGTAAAACGTAGCCAAGGTCAAACAACGATTACTTCATTTTTCAAGAAGCAGAAAGCACCTCTTGACGCAGATCTTCAAGCTCCAAGAGTTACATCCAAGAGAAATCTCGTGCAAACCCACAAACGGCATCGAATGAAGATTATTTCAAAATCACTATATTCATTCCCTGTATCGACGCTTTGATTAAAAATTTGACTGATAAATTTGTCAAAAACGAGGATATTCTATCGAGTTTGCTTCCAGGATATGCTTCCGAGAAAAAAATGAATGAACTGGAAAAATTAGGTGCATATTTTCAAGATGAAATGCCAATTTCCGCAGTTCAAGTCGAGTACAAGTTATGGTATGCCAAAATATCATCAATTAACCCAAGATGCATCAGCAGCTGTTCGTTATGTGGTAACTAGGTGCTGTCAACTCCAAACAAATATATTCGTTGCCTTCCATGGAAATGGTTTAAGTCTTTTCCTGAAAATAGAAGGCAGCTCCAGTAATCTCCCTATAAATAGTGATGTACCACAAGGTTCAGTTTTAGGTCCAATTCTTTCTCTTTTTTTTATCAACGATATTATAGATTTAAAATTAAATGGAAAATTACTCAATTTGTAGACGAACATAGTGGAAAATAGAGAAGTTCGCTCTTCTATACAGGGTGGTCCTTAAGTAATTGTACAAAAAGAAACAGTAGATTCTACACTCTAAAATATTACGATTTAACCCAACTTACTTTAATAAAATGTTGATATTAAGAAAGATACAGGGTGGTAAAGTTGAAATTTAAAATTTAATTTTTCGCCATAACTTTCATGTTTATGGAGATTTATTTACAAAAATTTATAAGTAGAGGTTTTGAGTATGAGGAATTATAAATTGATGCATAATTTTAATGTCTCTCATAGAGGACGCCACATATGCCACATATTTGACATAAATTTGCGCTTAACTTTTTTGCTCTTCGACTTAACAATATTTTTCTGATAAAATTTGAAAGATACGATATTTCAACAAAAAAAAGGTGTACTTGTTAATAACTTCAAAACTGAACAGTTTTCGAGATAATCGCATTTTACAAATCAGCTGCATAACTCCGTGTAACCCAATTATTCCAGGCAACGAATGAAAAATAGAAAAAAATATCAATAATTATAAATTTTGGTATGGAATATTTTCAACTAAAGTTGATAGTTTCCAAAACATTAAAGAAAAAATAGTATAGGCTATTATTTTTTTACATACATCATTAAGATAATTAATAATCTGTTATTGGAATCAGCTATATAATAATTACATAATGATTACGCTTGATCTAGAAGATGAAGTAATGGTTCGCGTTGACGATGATTCTCAAGTAAGTACACGACGTTTATCTTCAGGCTTAGGAATTAGCAAAACTTCAATTTTAAAAATCCTACACCGCGAGCATTTTCACCCTTACCACTTTACACCTGTACAAAATCTATTGCCAACAGATTTACCTTTAAGATGCAGATTTGCAAATGATATCCGAAACAGGCAAAATCTTGACCACTCCTTCGTCGATAAAATATTATTTACGGACGAAGCTACATTCACACGCCGTGGGGTTTTTAATTTAAGGAACAATCATTACTGGGATATTGAAAATTTTCATGTTAAAAGAGAAAGGCATTTTCAACATGAATTCAAAATAAACGTATGGTGTGGAATCATTGGAAATCATTTTTTAGGGCCATTCGAGTTACCTCGTAATTTAAATGGTGATAACTATTTACATTTTTTACAAAATTATTTTATTGATTTGCTGAAAGATTTGCCATTAAACTTAAGGCAAAATATGTGGTTCATGCAAGATGGTGCACCACCACATTATACGAGAGCAGTGAGAACATACCTAGATAACAACTTTCCTGAACGCTGGATTGGTCGTGGTAGTCATTTTCCTTGGCCACCACGTAGCCCAGAATTTAATCCGCTCGATTTTGGTGTATGGGGAGCAATGAAACAACATGTCTACAAAAATGTCATAAACACTCGCAACCAACTTTGGGAAGAAATAAATGCTGCAACTGTTTCTTTTCAACCAATGATGCTATTTAATATGAGACGATCTTTTATGGAACGCATTGATAAATGCATTGAAGAAAATGGTGGACATATCGAACACTTACTTTGATAAAAAGTTTTATGTTATTCAGTTAAACTATTTCTTAATTTCAATTAAAAATAAAATATGATATTATTATGACTTTAATTTAATATCAAATGTAAAATGTTTGATGTCAAATCCAATAACAGATTATTAATTATCTTAATGATGTATGTAAAAAAATAATAGCCTATAGTATTTTTTCTTTAATGTTTTGGAAACTATCAACTTTAGTTGAAGATATTCCATACCAAAATTTATAATTATTGATGTTTTTTTCTATTTTTCATTTGTTGCCTGGAATAATTGCGTTACACGGAGTTATGCAGCTGATTTGTAAAATGCGATTATCTCGAAAACTGTTCAGTTTTGAAGTTATTAACAAGTACACCTTTTTTTTGTTGAAATATCGTATCTTTCATATTTTATCAGAAAAATATTGTTAAGTCGAAGAGCAAAAAAGTTAAGCGCAAATTTATGTCAAATATGTGCCATATGTGGCGTCCTCTATGAGATACATCAAAATTATTCATCAAATTATAATTCCTCATACTCAAAACCTCTACTTATAAATTTTTGTAAATAAATCTCCATAAACATGAAAGTTATGGCAAAAAATTAAATTTTAAATTTCAACTTTCCCACCCTGTAGATATCTTTCTTAATATCAACATTTTATTAAAGTAAGTTGGGTTAAATCGTAATATTTTAGAGTGTAGAATCTACTGTTTCTTTTTGTACAATTACTTAAGGACCACCCTGTATAGATGCTTCAAAACTAGAAGGGAGAAGAGGAAGTACAGTTTTCTCTAAGTCCCCAAGCCTCAACCTATCATTTTGTTTGCTGGACTACTGCAATGTTTTCCAAGCAGAAAATGAAACAGCCAAATGGATATTTCAAGCTGAATTTGAGTTCAATTAAATATCTATTTAAAATGCAACCAAGATGCTATCAAATCCATAAACTGCTGGTCTAGTACTAGTACTAGTTCTCGCGGTAGTAATAAGGGTGATAACCACCCAATAAAACTTGTGGACTGCTGCCAAAGATCGACTGGAATATGAAGAATTGATAGAATCAGGAATAAGATCAGAGAAAACTTGTATTAAGATGAAACTAAAACTTTTAAGGAAAATAACCTGTGGTTAATACAAAAATATTTCATAATTGATCCAAATCTAAATAAATTTATATAGGAGTAAAGATGTTACCGAAATAGCTAGTTTTCTTACTGGTAGACTTGGCAACAAGACGGTGAGGTTTTTACAATTATATTGATAAAGTGAAATCCTCCAATATGAGTTATTTATACGGCTGATGGAAGTAGGTTTTTGATGGACTGATTTAGTTTTGCTCAACAGTGGAATCATCATGAAAATTATTAAAAACTTGTAGTCAATAATTAATTCTACATTTTCACTACACATACAGTGTGTAAAAGCCAAATGGAATAAATTCATTATTTCGGTTACTGTACATATTTATAAAAAATCCCGAAACACGTCAAATTTAAATTATAACTTGACATTCTTTAACGTGAAAATGCAACCCCTACCTTCAACCCCCTTAGAATGACAGGTACAACCCCCAATTTTTTAAATGGGAAGTATAGGCTTGTGATATATCATTTGAAAGGTCTCTTCATTCTCTATTCAAAAATGTTATTGTTTTTAAATTTAATGCAAAAATTAACATAAAAAAAATTAATATCATGTTGTTACCGAAATTCGCTACAATACAATCAAAAACTAAAATGTAATGCAAAACGTAATAAAATGCAGAACACGAAAAAGAACTATGAATGTTAATGAAGTAGATGTTCATAATGTTCTCCGCGAACGTCTTGGCAACATCCTAATCTCAAATAAAACTGTCTTCTAAAATTATTTAACATATTAGACGTGATCGACCTAATCGCAAGCGTTATTCGTTCTTTTAAGTCATTTAAATCATAAGGTTTAGTTTTGTACACATGGCTCTTCACATATCCCCATAAAAAGAAATCTAATAATGTAAGATCAGGTGATCGCGCTGGCCATTTAATCGATCCTCGCCTCCCTATCCACCGATTGGGAAATATTGTATCGAAGTACTGCCGGACATTAAGTTGGTAATGTGGTGGTGCTCCATCCTGCTGAAACCATATCGTATTCGTTGGAACTTGAGGGTTACCTGGACAGGATATAAATTTGCCAACGTTGGAATGACATCATTTTGAAGTAGTGCCAAATAATTGTTGCCATTCAAGTTGCCCTCAATAAAAAAGGGACCAATGATATTGTTCCCTACAATCCCTGCCCAAACATTAACCTTTTGAGGGTATTGAGTGTGTTCTTCTCTCATCCAGTGAGGATATTCCGTGAACCAGTAGCGGTAATTTTGCCGATTAGCATGACCGTTAAGTAAAAAAGTACACTCATCAGAAAACATAACGTCTTCTAATTGGATAATATTGTTATCCAACATGTCCATCATTTGCTCACAAAAAAAAGTTCTCCTATCAAAATCCTTTTCCATGAGCTCCTGAGTAGGTATCATCTTATACGGATGCAATTTATTTTCTTTTAATATGTTTGCTATCGATGTATGGCTAGCATTGAATGTAGTGGATGCCTGTCTACTCGATGTATGTGGGTTTTCCTGAAACGCAAGCAACACATCTAATTTGAGTTCATCACTCAGTACATTGGCAGCTGCTTTTTTTATCTGCCTTACATGACCAAACTCGCGAAATTGCTTTTCTGTTTTACTTATTGTTTCTTGGGATATAGGCGGTAAATTAAGAAATTTCTCATGAAATAGGCGAGTTACTTCCTGTTGTGTTCGGATGTTATCTCCGTAACCAATCATTTGTAAAACTGTTATTTTATGCATTTTCGTTAATCTAACCATTTTTCAGAATAAAATTGAACAAACTTTGTACTTAAATTACAACAATGACAACTTAAATAAAACAATTTACTACTGCTTGTTAAAATAGCGTTGCCACGGAAATTCTTTAAAGTTTTTTAATGGTTACCATCTAAAAACCACATTGCTATGGTTTTTGTTCACTTTCTCATTATCAAGACCTATAGGGGAAACAAGTTTTAAGTATATTGTAATAAGTTTCGAGTATATTTTAGCGAATTTCGGTAACAACATGATTTTAATTTTTTTTATGTTAATTTTTGCATCAAATTTAAAAACAATAAAATTTTTTCCATTTGGCTTTTACACACTGTATAACTTGTTAAACCATGCTTGTCCACATATTGCAAGGACTATCTCTATATTTGGACGAAACAGAAATTCAAAGAATGAACTGGCCATCACGTAGCCCAGACCTCAATCCAATTGAACACGCCTGGGATATGATGGGTAGATAGGTTCGTAACGGAGTTCCTACTCCAAACTAATTTAACTCAATTGAAAGATGCTTTGGTCCATGAATGGAATCAGATTGACCAGATGGAAATTCGACATTTAATAGAGGGTATGCCACGACGTATTAAGGCGGTTATTCACGCTCATGGGGAAATACCCGGTAATAATATTCGAATTTCTAGTTTTTGTTAATGATTTGCTTATTATTGTTAATTATTTGTTTATAAAATTACGTATTATTCTTTAAATTCAACAAAAAATTAAAAATGTTTCATTTTCTTTAAACCGTCACATTTCACAAACAAATCAAGATATCTGGGTAAATAAAAAAAACGAAGTATTGGAAACAAAACAGACATCTTGATAAAGTTAAATATATGCAAATCTACTAGCAGAATTAACCTACAGGGTGAGTCAAAAGTACAGAAAAACATCGTTTTCTTTTCTCCCCTGTATATGAGGGGTGTATGAAATTATTTTGAGATGTCAGAATAGTAAACATAAAAGTACAGTTTTTATCTACAAGCTGCAAAAAATTCAAAGAAATCAGCCTCGGCGTTCGGAAATTAGAGCATTTTTAATAAATTTTGAATGGATCGAATTGTATTGCTTCCTCAAATCCAATATACCTCTTATATTTACTATATATTCCCATTTTATTTTTACCTTAAGACTTCTATTTGTAAATTTATATTGTTAATAATCTTCTGGTGGATGCGATATGGTTTTCAAATAAAAAAAAACATGGCAAAACATTGGTAGACGGATGTTTTTAAAAGTCGTTTAACTAACAGTGAGCGGAACATTTATGTAGCTACAGAGATGTATATAGAGAATTTTATAGCCTGACTAACATGAGGGTATAAATATTCTCAAATTCAATTTCACATGATACATTTCATATGTGGGTCAAAACGGCAAGATTGGCGTGCATGTCGTGTCTTTCCATCATAAAAATAATTGTACGACCCAAAATACCGTAGTTCGATTCACGTGGATAAATTTCTTATCTAGGATCAATAAAAAAACACTGAAGGAAATGAACTTGAAGCGACCGTATTTTTTTCTAATTTTCTTAGTCTGTAGTGCTGTGGGAATATATTAAACATACAGTGCTATTCGGAAAAAAGTGTCCACCTTTAATAACTTTTGTAAAATGTTCAGAATCTCTCTTTATTTTAAATCCAATAAAACATTCTTTATTACTGCATTTACCACACGTTGGGCGCCAAATGTTCGATTCCTGTATAATAGATATGGCTTCAAACTCGGTGGTATTCTGAATGCTTTGAATTCCGGAAAAAATCCTGAAAATAATCGTGGGCGATCCTCAAAGTGAAGTTGAAAGAGGTAGTTGACACCATGAAGTTATCATAATGGTGGTGTTTGTATCATCATACAAAAATATTTTAGTAAGAAAAAGATGTTTTTCAAATTAGTGCCGCGTTTATCACAACCAATCAAAACTAACAACTAATCGATGATTCAGTTTTTGCATTGGTACATTGTGGTGTAATCTAATTAAATAGAAAATGGGGATGGAAGTATAAAATATAGAATAGTATGAAGAATATTGGAGAATCTGCAACAAATTAAATTAATCAAATACTGAACAACTCGGAAGGCTTGAAAAACAGTATTTTTATGAGGAAAATCAGCTGCAGTACCAGAGATAAGGCAGGCAAAAGCTTTGCTAGGTAGTTACAACCCCAAAAAGTCCATACAATGTCTTATGCTGAGCAAAAATAACATAAGAATTATTACAGAGACACTGTAAACTAAGAGGAAGAAATACAAGAGCTCTACAACTTGGAGCATACAAAATAGAAGAGGATGACTTACCTAAATTGATGCCGATCGACATTCTAACCTTCATAAAGAAGATAGGATTAGAGGAGGTGCTTTCAATAAAGGAAAACCCACTGTCTAAGCAAGTAAGGGGGCACAATAGATCTAAGAGGTCGCAGTGGACAACCCCTATATCACATTACACTACATTACATTACAGCTGCAGTGTCTGCAACATGAAAGAGACCGGCAAGTACTTTAAGACAGATTATGCGTAAAAAAAGAAGACCTGGGAGTCTTGTAATGTTTGCTGATACCTTCTTAAATAACATATAAATCTTCTTCTTGTTTTCAACTCCTCGTAAAGAACTTGCTGATCACCATGGTAACTCGACCTTCAGAGATGGCTGTAAGAAACAGATCAGCAGATGAGAGGACGTAGCTACGATATTCTGCGGCAATAATGGAATAATATTCCTATCATTTTACCTTGAATGATAAGCGGTAAATTGCGGGTCCAAGAAATTCCAGTCTTCTCCTTTTAATAGTGTATAGGACTTCCAGTTTTTGCCATTCTGTCCAAGACCTGTTTATATGTCATGTGATCAGTTTACTGCATTTTCAGATGTCTGCAAACCCACTAGATTTAGAAAAGAATACTTAGGACAACTTGTCTTCAGTTGTCAGAAGGAAGGTGGTAGCCTAAAAGTTGGAGATGGAATGGTGGGTCAAGAGAATGTGAAAAGAATTTATTGGCCTGTAGGAAAGATAGTGGAAATTATAGCAGGAAGAGATGGAATTTCAAGGATAAAAACGCAAAAAGGAAAGGTTTTAAGACCTCTTCAACGCGTTTATCCTTTAGAAGTCAATCGAGAAGAAGAAAGGAGGATTCTGGCAGAAATAAAAAAAGATGAAGAAGAAGAAGAAGAAAAGGAGACATCAAGTAGAGTACAGCGTAAAACTAAGAAAACGCAAAAAGAAAACGAAGGTTTAAGTTCAAAACCTGTTATGATCGAAAATATATTGTATTGTCAAACTGATTAATAAAATGTCTTCAAAAATAAACTTATAAAAATCACATACAGAATTTAAGTCTCCATTAATTATTTAACAATTTAAAACATATTTTTTGAAATAAACTTGGAATTTACGTTGAAACGAAGAGTTTTTTATTATTCTTAATAGGATGGACTTCCAGAAAGTAAGAGTTAGTATAAATTTAATAAGGTGATGTTTATTTTCTTTTTTTGTTATTTTTCTATGGTTTAATAATATTATTATTAAAGGCAACCTATAACAATTTCTGTTAAACTCAGTTTTACGTTTTTGGACTATTGAATAATATCTTATAACTTTAATGGATGTAGATATATCGTACCTGTTGATCTCGATCTGTCAAATTTAAAATAATCCACTGGAATACTCTTTCCGGAAAACATGCTAAGTAAACTTGGAAATTAAAAAATAAATCACAGCACTTGTGCACTAGTATCACAGAGTAACATCACAATTTTTGACAAATACCTATGTATACACGCTCCACGCATTTATAAATAATTTTCGCGGGCGAGTTGGTCGCTATATTACCAGAATAACACTGGCACTAAGACTGCCGATGCATCGTGATTTTCCGACTATCAACTTACCTTTCCCAAGTCGATCTATACAGGTTGGTGGTGAAATTTCCCAAACAGAAAACTTAAATCTTGTCGATCAGTTACCAAAATTATACAAAAGCTGATATTTTTTTGCGAATCACGAAAACAAAAAGGAAACGGAGTTGATTCTCTTCAGTTTGGGATATTTCATATCAAAATAAAATGTAGATAAGAGGGAAGTTATAATGGAAGTAGGGCATTAGCGACAGCTAGGAAACGAAGCATGGAAAAAGATAAAAGACTGAAAGGAAGCATGTTTAGATAACATTTCTGTATAGGACATAAATTTAATCGTATACAGGGTGTCCCACGACGTTTTGACAGTCCAATTTCTCGAGAACTGTTCATATGACATGTATGAAATTTGGCAGATATAAACAGTCGAAACTGATGCTTATATTCATTATAAAATGACTTCCGTTTTTCCTGTCATTTCGGCTCACGTGACCTCAACATAACTTTTTTAAATGGGACAACCGGTATAATATTACAATTTTGGATACATCATTTAAAATAAAATTCAACGATACCACACTTGTCATCATTGTATTGTGCAGTAATGATAATAGGGGCTCAGACAGATGACAATGTGATAAATATTTTGGCTTATCTGCAGGTGAATCCACACACCTCAATACGATTTCTTGAACAAGAATTACAAATAAGTAGAAGTTCAATACAAACAGTATTGAAAAATCACAAATACCATCCTTTTGGAAATAACGAACAGTTGAATTCCGATTTTTATGTCATATTTGTCATTTTTCGCCGAGCCTATAAAAAGGCCTGCACAATACAATGACGACAAGTGTGGTATCGTTGAATTTGTTTTTAAATGATGTATCCAAAATTGTAATATTATACCGGTTGTCCCATTTAAAAAAGTTATGTTGAGGTCACGTGAGCCGAAATGACAGGAAAAACGGAAGTCATTTTATAATGAATATAAGCATCAGTTTCGACTGTTTATATCTGCCAAATTTCATACATGTCATATGAACAGTTCTCGAGAAATTGGACTGTCAAAACGTCGTGGGACACCCTGTATATATAAGAGAGAAAATTATCGACTGGTGTGAAAGTTTGTTGTTTGGCAACTTACGCGAATGAAATTTTGTCAAATCAAAACTTTATGTTTACAGGATCACTAGGTCATCTGCATAAGCTTTAGTGTAATAGTGTAGTAGTTATGATGGCATCTCTTCTTTTGGACATCTTTTAATAGGCCTCTTATAACATCTTCCACGCTGATCTATATCGCTCTCTTGGAGATCATGTTACATGTTTAATCATTTACTGTTTGGACCATGTCCTTATCAGCACTGGCATTGGTTATTTTAGTAAAGGTGGTTTTGTGGTGAAGTGATGTTGATATAAATGATAGTCTCTCTGATGGATCGGTATGCTTTTGCAATGGAATAGTCAAATCTTCCTAGTTTTGGTATAAAGACTACCTTGACTTCTGGTCAGCCTTTTGAAATGTACTACAGTACTAGAGGATCAGGGAATTCCTACCAGGTGCGGCATTAATACTTCCAGATTCCACTGTAGTAGAGCTGGATAACTGCGGCCAGTTCCTGGTGAAGGAGGAGGCCAAAATAACCCAACTTCTCATTTGTCCTCCAATCATCAGTAGGATAATATCGATCCTCTTTTTTCCAGATTTTCATATTTTCAAATCTGGAGCCAGGGAAGTGTGTTAATATTTCCAGGTTTCCTTCCGGTTGGCAGTTCTTGTAAGCCAATCGGGGCTCCGGTTAATGTACCGATGCTCTGGTAGGGGTCTTTAGTGAAAGTTTCTGGGAGTTTAGAGAGTAGAAACTCTTCAATTTCATCACAGTAGATATTCCAGGGTTTTCTTTGATTTTGTCTGGTGGCTTTTTTATACTTTTTAAGGGGAGACTTGTTGTATATGTCCCAGTGCTCTTTATATTTAGTAATTTTAGTATTTTTTGAGCTGACCCAGCTCAAGGCACCACCATGAGTTTGTTGCACTGCTAAGCTCAACCCTACAATTAGATTTTTACCCAGAAAACGTAAAATTACATAAACTCAAAATTTCTTTTCAGTTCCAGTCTCCTAATTTTTCAAAAACAAAAATCTTTAGCAATTGATACAATAACAACTGTTACTTCAAATATGTTTATTATGCATTTATCTCCAAATGTAAATCGACTTTATATAAACACATAAAACATTTTTACAGCGTATATCAGTCAAAAGTTATAGTGATACAATAAGTATATTCTAAATAACATCTCGAGTAATAGCAAAATACTTGAACTTAATAAATAAATATATAAAATTTGTTTATACTAAATATTCAAACAGATAGGTATGTTTGTTTTACTTTTTTATTTCAACATGACAATTAATAGATACGTTTACCATCTAAAATTCTCAAGTTTCAAATTTTTTATTTATTTCGTTCTTTTCAATTAGGATGAGTATTTGAACATTCTAAGATTTTATATAACAAGTAAGATTACTTTGTAATGGATTCCTTATGTTTTTCAAATTTAAATTTCGCGCTTCTGTCACAGCTGTTAGAAGGCAAAAGGTGAACAGACCTAACCTCAAACCTCATTTTTAAGTTTATATAGTGCTATTAGTGCTTGGGGATTTTTTATTAACAATTTCGATTTATTGCTTTGAAAATAAGGCAAAAAAATGTCCGAAAACGACTTTTTAAACGACAAGTAAGTAAAAAATTATATACCTAACTCTTCTGGATTATTGTTTTGTAGAAATATCGAACTTTTTGTGATAGTACCTACTACAGTTTAGGTAATTTGCAGTACAAATTTCTTATTTGATGAAAAAAATAGTTATGATTACAAAAGAATTAAAAGAGAAATTGAAGAATGTGTAGCGTTATATCTGATCTCGATGACATATTCCATAATTAGGTACATTATTAGTTATTTTATTTTTTATAGCTATTTCAAGAAAAAAGCTTTATTAAAAAAATATATCCCAGAAAGAGGCTCTGTCTGCAGGAGACAGAATGGGTGGAAGATGTAAACGAAGAAAATTCATAAGTTCATTTTCTTATTTTTTTGGTCTATTCTAATTTTGTGATATTTTTTTGGTACCTATGTTATATTTTTGTTTGTTCGATTTTTTTGTAGGATTTATATTTAAAATAGAACAATATGATTTTTAAAAATTTTTTTATTTATAGAATATTCTGTGAAAAGTATGGTAAAACAATATTGGGCCATTGATTAACCAATTGAAGGGACACTAATTGGCTATTGCCGGTTCCTCTTTAATAAATATTCAAAGGACTATCAGCGACTGGTAGGGCAGAATATTCCTGGGCCATTGATAAGCCAACAGTTACTACTTGTTGGGACTTCTTGATTATCAAAAAAATATACCTACTTACTGCCTTTGGTTCCAAGTCTAAATCACGAAAATCTCTTAAAACCCCTATGGAACTTCTGTGTCAACCATAATGTCACCCCTTACTTACGAGGGTTGTCTGAAAAGTTTCCGACCTCAACATGAAGATGGCAGCACTCGTAAACAAAAGTTGGGGAATGTGTTTGCGCATGCTTTGAAAGGTACCCACTAAAATTTCAGCCATTTTGGACGCGCAGTTGTTGTTTGACAATCATTTGAGTGAGTCGATGTGAGTGTTTTTATGAAAATGGAAAAAATCGAGTATCGAGCTGTCATTAAATATTTGTTTTTGAAAGGCAATACGCCTACGCAAATCAAAGACGAGTTGGACGCTGTGTACGGGGACTCTGCACCATCATTTACCACCGTGAAATTTTGGGCTGCTGAATTTAAACGTGGCCGTACCAGCTTGGGTGACGATGAACGTTTGGGACGTCCAAAAACTGCAACCACTGACGATAATATCGATGGTGCTAGACAACCGTCGAATTAAAATTAGAGAGATAGCAGAGGCTATAAACATGTCCAAAGAACGTGTTTGTCACATATTGAATCAAGATTTAGGTATGAGAAAGCTGTCCACGCGTTTGCTCACTTTGGACCAAAAACGTGTTCGAATGAACATTTCCAACTCTCTGTTGGCGCAGTTTAGGCGCAATAAATCAGAGTTTTGGGGCCGATTAATTACTGTAGATGAAACTTGGATACACCATTGTACTCCAGAAACAAAAACACAGTCAAAACAATGGATTGCGAAGGGGGAATCGGCTCCAAAAAAAGCAAAGGTTGTTCCTTCGGTTGGGAAAGTGATGGCAACTGTTTTCTGGGATAGTCTTGGAGTTATCTTAATCGATTATCTTCAAAAAGGAAAAACCATTACAGGAGCATACTGCGCATCATTACTTGACAAGCTGAAGGCAGAAATTGCGGAAAAACGGCCACATTTGCAGAAAAAAAGAATTTTGTCTCACACCTCAGCGGTTGCCATGGCAAAAATCCACGAATTACAGTTTGAACTGCTTGACCACGCTCCTTACTCACCAGATCTAGCACCAAGCGACTTTTTTTTGTTCCCTAAGCTAAAAGTTGCGCTCGGAGGACAGAGATTTTCGTCGAATGAGGAGGCCATCACCTTCGTAAACAACTATGTAGAAAAATAAAAATTAATTTGAAGAAAAAATGTCTAGTATCTTTGTTAGGTCGGAAACTTTTCAGACAACCCTCGTAAACTGTCTTCTTGGATGTTCAGGTAGTTTTCGACAAGGTCTGGTACACTGTATGGATCACAAACTCTCTTGAGAACCCCCCTTCCAATAGTTTAACTCATCTTATCATACCTTTCAAATATCACTGTCCAGCCAGAATAGGACAAGCTCGCTCTTTTACTCCCCAGTAGTCTCCACAGCTGGCGTGCCTCAAGGCCCCATTCTTTTCCCACTTTTATACTATAATAAAGCCAATTTATACCTATAGTATTGCCTCAACTCCAATTACAATAATAATCCAATCATGTGAGAGATCCAAAGTCATTATTTCATAATTCAAAATCTTTTTAAAGTCTTACAATTTGAAGCAATATATTTCCTCACATTTCTACTTCTCCAGAAAATAGTTATCCTGTTTTAGGGCTCTAATGTTTCTTAAAAACTCTCAGGTTAAGAACTAACCAACTATTGTAGAAATGGCAATCTAAATATTTTAGTATTCTGTGAACGCGGCTGTTTGTCATTCATTTAATATGATAAAAAAGAAGAAGGTTTGTTTTTTGGTTATGACAGAGACAACCAAAGAGACGGTCAAGCATTTTTGTTCGATTGTCCAATAAAATAGTCCTGCTAGCTCTATCCTTGTTTAGTTCACAAGTTTATGAAATGTCACATCTCTATCATATTTTTGGAAAGTAAGCGCAGATGGCACTAGGAGCATGGAATTTTTGACACAACGGCAAAACTCAGAACATAAAGTTTGTTTAATATTCTATGTGAAATGTGAAGTGCCAACTGCCAAAGTATTCAGTCGCCATTATTGCATGTTTTGACGAGCTGTATTAACCCTAAGTTCAATAATTAGAGTTCTTATTTATAAACTGTATAACAGTGGGTTGTAGAACAATTATTTTAGACTTTTGTTTGGTGATTAGTTTGTGTGTAACGATATTTAAAAAAACGATGTGTTTTAGTCTATATCTTATCATTTCTTTGAAAAGTTAAGAACCACTTCCATATTCCACGTTCGGTATGTTTTCATTGCTCCTGTAATTTGTCCAATAGGCCATATATTATGTCGAGGACCACAATAATGTTTATGTATATGATAACTTTAATATATTGTTTACATCATTTATGTTTCATATAAAACCACTTTTCCTATTTTTCAATAAAGTATGTTTTTTTAGTTTTGTATTTAATTTTTAATAAAAGAAATAAGAAAATAAACGAAAAAGGATTTGCCCGCGCTTTTTTAAATTTCCTGAGAAGCGCGAGCGCCATCTCAACTCACTTTCCGGTTCTGGTGGACCAATTCATTACTGTAGAACAAAAATTTAACATGTACTTGGGCGTCTCTGGTTATCAGAAGATTTAAATTGGCGGCGAATGTATGTGCAGTAATTTTTGTAACCTTTTTATAGTTTTCATGTTTCAACTTTATGAATAAAAGTACAGTACTGTGTAAAGTGTTTTAATTAAATCACAAGTTCAGTTGCACTTCCAATAAAGATTTCATCAACTATCTATCAAACTCTTGTTCTTAATATACTGCCTTTATACAAAATACTGCTAAGTACAGTAACAAATTCTTGCATACTTTTAATGTTACACATCATAAGCATCATTTTTTTTCCTAATTTAGAATACTGCGTGGTTTCGTAGGTACACATATGCGACGTTTGGCACAGTGTGCCAGATTATTGCGAAAGTGGTTAGAACTAAATTATGATGAGCTTAAATTAGAACATTTTTTATATCTTGGAATCAGTTCAATGACAAAACTAACAATGGTTTACTGTTTTATTTATTATTTTCGTTGGGGATCAGAGTTTGTATAAAAACGTAACCAGCCTGGGATTCAATACATTTGAATCATAGAAAAGGAAAATAAAAAATTTGTTTGTACATAAATAAATTCGAGTATATTACCATTATATTATTTTCTAAATAAAAATCTCAAAAAAATATCTTAATTAATCAACATTTGATCACAATAAATTCATTTCTATCGGTACGAGAAAAATATCATTTTGACAGCTTTGTGATATTCTCGCAGTCCTTTTGACATTTTTGACAGCTCATCATCGAATTACTGCAACAAAAAAAATTATTCCATATATAAACAATGAAGGCTTAAAGGTGTTACTTACTGTATTAATTTTCTTAAATTCTCATTTTCAGTCACTAAGGAATGTAATTTCGTTTCTAAAGCCTCAACTGAAGCATCTTTTTCACGAATTTGTTGTTTTAGATCACCGATAGTTTCTTCTAAGGCCTCGAATATTGCCTAAAAAAATTAACAATTTGAAAAAAAATAAATATTGCAGGGATAAAATGACATAACTTACTTTGGTTTCTTCACTAGTTTCAGAGTATACAGGAGGTTCGTTCAGACAAAAAAAGTCTTGCATTTCTTGTGATGCAATCAATTCAGGTACATTTAAAATAGCGTTTACTAGAGTTTGTAGACCATTTACCCTTTCCTCCAAAAATAGAGGATCAAAATTATTTTTTAACCACCTTTTTCTTGGTAAATGTTGTACTACATCGTCATGTTTATTTTTCAGCCTGTTACACAGGCGAACAAAGTCGGTGTAACGACGGAAGACGTACCAGAATTCACCTGTCACTTTGTTTTCGATTTTCAACTTATAAACCTTGAAAATACAATTATTTGATAAACCACCTGCATTATAATGTGATTGCTTACATAAGCAATTTGCATATCATTTTAGTACAAAATTAAATCCCAATTGTACCTACATTAATTGTAAACTTTTTAAATTGCAAATCAATTTAATGACATACACACCCAGTACCATTGGAAAAATTAAGTTTTTAAACATTTTAACTTAAAATAAATTACTTTAAAAAGAATTACTCATGCTTAAATTGTAGATAATAGGCTCAAAGAACAACCAATAACAATGTTTTAAAATATAGAGCACATCCACCAAATTATTATTTACTTTGTTAAATAATTTTAATTCAATATAATCAAAAATCTTACAAGAAACAATTTTATGGTCTACTTCAAAGTCTGGTCATTCTAAATTTATGTTACACTCTAATGATTACCTACCACCTTTAATTTAATTAGTTTGTAACTGGTCCAACAATGTTACTGTTATATTAAACAATGGATATTAATGTCAAATGCACAATAAATAACTCATGAATTTACCTTTCTACTAAAGATGATTCATTATTTTTATAAAATCATGATTTCAATCAACATATTTAAGCTAATTTTAATAATTAAATCTTTATACTATTTTTATAATGGCAGTTAAAAGTATTTTACTTACTGTAAATCTGGCTCTTTCTTCCATAATCTCATATCCAACAATAGGGATCTGAATATTACTTGAAATAATATGTCCATTGGGGATAGATGTGCCACAATTACCATTTTCTTCCTCAATTCTTGAATTTTGTATAGATAAACTTAAATTAGAGGTATTCGATTGTGAATTCTGAAAATTTCTGTACCTGCAAACATTAAAAAAACTATGCTACTACTTAGTTAAGAAATAGTTGTAATTATTTATTGAATAGTGTACCTAAATCTTTTGACATATACTAAAATGATTACTTACCTAAGAGTTTCTGATAAGTAATCTTCAGAATCAGTTGTATTAACTTCTTCTACCTTGTCGCACGTCATATTATTTAATTTATTTAAATTAATTGTATGTTGTGATGTATATGACGAGTTACTAGTTGCACTATCACACATTTTTGTATAAAATTTAATTAACTGGATTTAATAAAGCTTTTGTTTAAAGATACATATTTTTGCTTATATTTTTAAAATGACAACTCAACTTAAATGTGATGTAATTAAATTAGATTCACATATTTAATGCTACAAAAATTAAAACATGTCCAAAAACGTATAAAATGAACAAAAACAAAATAAGAGCTATTAATACCAGGCTATTTTGACATTTTGTTCACTTGATCACTTGACAACCGCAGTATTACGTCAGCAGTGCGTTCGTTTATACAAACTATTTGATAATATACATTTTGTTAAAGTTCTGTATTATAACTGTAGTTATCATACATATTTACTTTAAACAATTAATTGTTAAAGTTTGTTGCTGGATAAAATAAATAAATATATAATTTTTACAACCTTTTTATACGTCTTAAAAAAGTTGTTCTGTGTTCAGTTGTTTGTTCTCTGGGTGACATCAACTGCCACGTCAATGTCACATTTGTTGCTGTCAAATGTGACTTATGACAGAAATATACTTTTTATATTTTCAGCAAAATAAACAAAACTTAAAATTGTTTGTTTAAAATGGTGTACATACATTTTCCTGCAAACTTTACAGAAGAGGAATTAATGCTTCAAGCAAAGTATCAGAAATTGAAGAAAAAGGTCAGTGTTATAAAAATAATATAGTTGTTATTAATTGGAAATACTTTTAGAAAAAGGCACTGCAAGCTCTAAAAGCACCTAAACCAGAACCTGAAAAACCTATAATACCTAAGAGACCTGCCGAAGCAAGGGACGCTAGAGAAGTGGCTAAAAAACTCATAAAATCTGGTGTAATACAAGCTATATCAAAACAGCAGAAACAACCTGAGCAAGGCTTTAAACGACCTAGAGGATTAGAAAGGAAGCTTATATCAGACAAAATTGTAAGCGGTTATCAACCATTCTCTGCTATTCAAATGGAGGAGGGTCCAGGTAGAATAAATACTTATGTTATAAGGAACAATTTTGTATATATTATTAAATATTTCTTTAGATAATCCTGAAAACAAACCACCCAGAATTAAAAATCTTTATGATACATTTGCTAATGCCAGGGACAGGGAAGAAAGAGGACTTACTGAAAAGCAACAACAAGTGAAACCAGACAAACCCAGACAGGGGAATACTATTTATGTTTCTGGTTATAAAATTACTGAAGAATTTTTAAAGAAACATTTTTCCACTATTGGAAATATCATAAATATTTCAATGGAGATTGAAAAAAAGTAAGTTAAAACATTCTTTTTTTTTAAATAAATATTCATAGATTTGTTTTAGTCGTGGATTTATTACTTTTGACAAAGTAGATGCTGCAGATAGAGCTATTTCTGAGGTAAGAAGCAAATATGTTTAAGAAAGTTAAATTTTTCATTTAATAATGGTTTTAGATGGATGGAAGTATGGTATCTGGTATACCTTTAAAGGTTTCTTTGGCTAGAAGGCAACCTCAAATTGAACCTATTAATGATGCTACTTCTTCTGCAGCTTGGGCAACTCTAGGTAAATTTTTTTATTTAACTTTCTTACTATAGTTAATAAATATCAATAAATAATTATTTTTTCAGCTTCTAGCCATTCTCAGAAAGGTAATCATAGAGATAAGAGAGCTTTAGTAACTTATGATGACATATTTGACTGAGAAATAAAAAATTATTGTGATAAATGGAAATTAAGTTTTAATTTATATTGTTATTGTATTTGTAATAATGCAATTCTAATAAATACTTTAATATAATTGTTTGACCTAATGTTTTTTTCTTTTTTTCCTGTATTTTTTATTTTAAAGAAATGAAACCCAGAAAATTACAGTGATTTACAGACTTAGGGGTATTCCATTTAGAATTATAAGGGGTAAATTTTTTTATTAAAGTTGTTCACTTAAAATATGAAGGGTGAGGAATATAGTTCAAAAGGAAAATTATATCTTAAAGAACTGCTTTGGAATTTGGTATAAAATCGGTGTGTTTGCAACAGACCCCTGGACATTTTCTGTAAAGAAATATATTTCCATTGATGTTAGAATATTTTAATAGTAGGTAAGATCAAGATTCTTTTGCTATATTAATTTCAAGTCAACTACTGTCCATTGTGTCAGGTGTGAAAATGAAATTCTAGGACTTTGTCATTAATAAACAAGCAAATATTGTAAATACGAGTATAAATATACTTAAGACTATACATTCGTAATAAAGTGTTATAATTATTTGTAAGAAAATATTTTTTATAGCCCTAGTTTAATTAAATAGAAATACAACTAAAAAACAATATTAATATAATATAGTTCAAAGAGAGATCAACAAATAAATTGAAATAAATGCATCAGTTTTAACAAAGCAGAGACAACCAACTATTTTGAGGTTAATAGAGATTGTGATTTGAATTTTGACAAACGGGTGAGTTCTATGCAATGGAAATGCTGCCAACAAAACGAACAAAAAAATATTAGATTTTTCCAATACATTTTTGGTTTTTGTATAATCACAACGAAGATACAAATACAGGGTCACTGTACGCTTGTGTTTACCTACACCTCTAGATGTCAATGTTATTTTCCATCTCTCTCATTATAGGTTCATTGCTATACGCCACATTATTAGAAACGTCACTGTGGCCATTATATCCAAACAAACTTTTGCCTTATTGTAATTTGCATTGAAGATTTTTATATTATCTATTTTCATGTATTTTCTTGTTTATGAGTTATTCTAGTGCACGTTTTTATCGTTAAGGAATATTACGAGTCGTATTTAAAGAAGTTTTATTTTGTTTTATATAAAAAGTTTGCTTCTGAGGTTAAGTAATATTGTTTTAATTTTTTCTCACCGTAGAAGAAAATAAAACTTCTTTTAATATAACTCAAACTATTCCTTAACGATAATAATTTGTTTATATAGCACTCTACAAAAAAAAGAAAATCCAGAATACAAAAAAAAAGAAAATCCAGAATACAAAAAACTATGCAAACTAACTACCATAAGGCCACAGTTTGTTTGGATATAATTCTATGACTTATGTCAAGCAATGGTGACAGTGACGTCACAATAATGTGGCGTTTATTGTGTTGTTGTGGGACCTCTATGTTTACTTATTACTCTGAGAGGTCCCAGCGGCTGAGATCGCTTAGAAAGTAGTCTATTTGAATCAGATCTGAATGTAGCGCTGCTTGAAATCTATTCAACAGCGGCTGAATGTTTTGCTCAGCGTAGAAATTCTTCGCTTTGGAAAAAGCGTATCGCGATTTTGACATTAATGACATTTCGAAATTGGGATACATATGTTTGTGTTGATTGTTGGGATGTGATTAATATTGCTTTTCTCCATGTGATAACAGGTTAATAAGATGAATACGATATGAATATGAATTCTATTCACAAGCACACTTCTGGTCGTACTGATATTAATAAGAATAAGAAAAATTGGTCATGCAATACTCACCTTATCCAGCTGAGCAGCTGAAACACTTTTATTTAAATAAAACAACATAAGACTTACGTTTAATTCGTTGTATTTATAAATGAAAACCTTGCTAATACGGTAACTTTATTAAAACCTTAAAAATCGATGTTATGTACATGATCCATTCTTAAAAATTACAAAACAATCAAACGTAACAACTTTACCTATTCCGAAACTTTAAAATAAAATTAAAACGAGTTACAAATTTTTAGGAGGATTGAAATATTCCCAATGATGCAAATGTACAACAGTCCTTTCTTCCCCGTACCCCAACAATAACAGTCCAGCTATAAGCACTAAAATAATAATAATCATTACATTCAAGTCTTGCTTCCCGTCTTCGTTGTGTAACACATTATTTAAAATGTAGTTTATCAGTCTTTTGAGTTGAATGTTTGCCTCCGAGCCGCACGCTCTTACCAGCTGTCCGGAAAGTTGAGCTATGGATGGATCACTAGATCTTCTGTGGTGTCTTCGGACAGCGTGAGACACTTCCGAGGAATCTTCAGAACTTGATCGCGCTACTTGTTTGGGCTTAGCATGTCTCCTCCTCCGAGGCACTGTGGGAATGTTGTCGTCTACGTACTTCTGCGCGCGCAACGCGTAGAAACTCGTTGGTGGCTGGGAAGGGATGTAACCTGCTGGAGGCTCGGGAGGTCTAGGCGGTGGCTCGTCATCTACATCTGGTTCTTTCATCGATTCTTCGTTAGCTGACTGGGAAGCTTTAAGTCTAGGAGGTCTGTGAGGAATTTCATCCGGATCATCGTGGGATAATGATCTAGGTGGTATTGTAGGAGGGACATCTTGTATTTCGGGTAAAGGAGCAGACATACTAACATATTTAGAAGAATCTTCCTCTTCCGGAGGTATACATTCTTCAACTTCCAAATTTAATTGAGAAACATCTTCACAAGCCTTACCATCTACCTCTACATCAACGTTGTTTGATTCTTCTAAAGCTTCTTCTTTTTCTTCGCCAGTATTATCATCGATATTCGTTTCTTCTAAAGTACCTTCGTTTGAAACCTCAACAGTTATTGAACCATCAGCCACTTCTGAAGGATTTTCTGATACTTTAACAACGGAAACAGCTTCTTCGATTGGAATTATATCTGATAATCTTTCTTCTTCTACATAATCTGTAACAGCTAAATTAGTTTCGTTAAGGGGGGTTTCTACGGGGTAGCTAGGTTTAATCGGAGTTTTTTTTTGTTCAACATTTTCCTCGACAGTTTGACTAGTTTGTATAGTCTTTAAAATTTGACTGATCATTTCGGGAGGTAAATTAATCTCACCGACTTGTAGTGCTCCAGTTTTGGAAGATATTTCCTTTGTTTGGATACTACTGCTGTCTATTTCAGAAACTACGATCTTTCCTGCAAGAAGTTTATTCACAGTAAGCGTGTCTACGCCTAGATCGTTCACTTCTAGCTTGTGGGCTTTAAGTATATCAATTTCACCTGAGGCTGGTTGCTTGGGAGAAGATAATTTATGAAAACTTTCTGGTATTGAGGAAGTTTCATCGAAATCGTCTTCAACTTGCACTGGAACAATGGTTTCTTTCGGTCTTTCGGTTATGTCTTCATCAGGTAATAACTTGACACCGTTTAATGGTTCTACTAGTAAACTCCCATGCGTAATTGTTTCTTCGAATGTGTAACTAGTAGGAGTAATCATTTTGGGCGCCTCCACTACTTGCGTGGGTATAATGATCTTATCAGTGGGTTCTTGTACTACTTCCTCGCAAACAAAGTCATCAGGTAAAGGTTCTGTTTGAGTGTATACTTCTGCTTCGCGAGTAATTTCTTTGCGTAGCTCTTCTGATGAATCAGTCATGATATTGCCTCTGGAAGTAATTTCTTTTAGTGGTTTTGTCTTTCTTGGAGGTCTAGGAGGAGCAGGTAGAGGCCTAGCTTTCATCTTTTCTATAATTTCTCCGGATTGTAAGTCTCTAGATGGTTCGTCCTCTATTTCTATGTATTGTGTAATGTCGATGTTTTCTTTATCGTCTACGTTAGATGTTAGAGAAAGCCTATTCTGTGCTAGAGTACTGTAGTTTCTCAAAGGACGTATCGGTGCATCGTTTGTTTTTTCCTTTGAAGTTTTCGTCCTTGGTACAGTGAAGAATTTGTTTTCTTGATCTTGTTTGGTGGATCGTTTTTTACGACCCAGCGTTCTGGGAGGAGGCAAAGGAGGATCTCTTATTTTAGATTTGTCCACTACTGAATAACCCATGTAATCGCAAATCTTTTGCACGCAAGGTTCTTCGACACAAGGTTCATCAATAGCCAAGGAGCTTGTTTGGAAGGACAAGCTATCCAGATCTTTCTGTGACGCGGTTTGGGAAAGGGATCCAGCACCCGATTGGGAATTTCGACGGGATCTGGATCTTGATGGTCTCTTCGGTGACTCGGCATCTGTCTCTATCGGTATGATTATTTTGGATTCTGTCCTAATAGCGTCGACCTAGAAATAAAAATAGAAATATTGTTATGTACAAGGTGACATATCGGTAGTATATATTTGAGAAAAAAAATCATGATAAAAGTCGCCAAGAGAAATGGCTGTAAATTATTTTCGAGTTTGTCAAACGTCCGCTAGAGGGCGTAACAACCAACGCCAAGTAGAAAAATGGGATTTGTATAGAATTTTGCATAATAAAAGTATATCGATGATATCATTTTCATATTTACTGACGATTTCCTCATATTTTTTGTCTAAAATGTTTTGTCCTATCTATCAAAATAAAGCGGTGGGGGAGGTTCAATTGTTTTTTTAAACAAACCCAGACAACAATTTTACATTCTTTGCACATAATAAGAACATTCTTTTTGGAACAAGGATGTTCTATTAACATGCGTAAATACCGTTCAGTACATGATCAGAATGTGATAGTCACCTCAAAAGGCCGTACCAAATTACTTGATATGTATATGCAAGGAATGTTCTGAAGTATGTAAAGATCAAATTCTCAGCATTAGATGGTAATATTCTATTTTAGTCCAAACAAGAACGTTCTTAGAATATGTCTTGATATTACTCAGTGCATGATAAGGATATTATATTCAGGTGATAAAAATGTTCTGGTAGTACGTACATAGCATATTCTCAGTATTACCATATATTTTTACTGTACACAGTTTAGACTACTACTGCACAAACATACACTTTTTTACTGTCTATCGCGAGTTTCGATAACCAAGTTATATTCTTCAAATATCAAAAGTAATCTTGTAACTTGCTCATCCAAACAAAAGGAATGAATATCGCACATTATATTCACGTCCCCAAAAGAATATTCCTTTCATCGTTTGTACAACATATTCTTATCATATCACTTTCAGTGGAATGATTGTTGGGTATTTAAAAATTACATGATACGAACATGTTAAGAATGTACCATAAAGAACATACAAATTTACAAGAAAAGGAACGTGAAATGGAGTTGTTTAGCATATACCTTTCAGAATGTTCGAAAACGTAATTCATGGGCATATTCTTAGAATGTGAATGTACCATTAGTGTTATGTGGGAACCAAGATTTTTCACGTTTCGCTTGACCGATCTCAACAAATTTGGGCTCATATGAAAGAGCATAATTTACACTACAAAACGCTTACATAATTTTGACTTTTTGATTTTCGTCTTCGCCGCTAGATGGCGTTAACTGAAATCGTAGCCAATTTTTGAGTTTTTTTCAAAAAATCAAATGTAATGGTATATTCATTTTTATATATTTTAAAAGAGAATGAATTTTTCTAAAATTAAATGAAAAAAATTAGTCATCTACCTTTTTTTGAACCGTTGATATTGACCAAAATATAATTTTATTACATTAAAAAATGGCACGCCACTGTTTTTTATCAAAATAAAAATCAGCTTTTTAATCTCTTATTAGTTGCTAACAAAAAGAATGTCAACATGAAGATGGCAGCAAAAGTTGGGGAATGTGTTTGCGCATGCTTTGAAAGGTACCCACTAAAATTTCAGCCATTTTGGACGCGCAGTTGTTGTTTGATAATCATTTGAGTGAGTCGATGTGAGTGTTTTTATGAAAATGGAAAAAATCGAGTATCGAGCTGTCATTAAATATTTGTTTTTGAAAGGCAATACGCCTACGCAAATCAAAGACGAGTTGGACGCTGTGTACGGGGACTCTGCACCATCATTTACCACCGTGATATTTTGGGCTGCTGAATTTAAACGTGGCCGTACCAGCTTGGGTGACGATGAACGTTCGGGACGCCCAAAAACTGCAACCACTGACGATAATATCGCTCAAGTTCACCAAATGGTGCTAGACAACCGTCGAATTAAAATTAGAGAGATAGCAGAGGCTATAAACATGTCCAAAGAACGGGTTTGTCACATATTGAATCAAGATTTAGGCATGAGAAAGCTGTCCGCGCGTTGGGTGCCGCGTTTGCTCACTTTGGACCAAAAACGTGTTTCGAATGAACATTTTCAACTCTCTGTTGGCGCAGTTTAGGCGCCGATTAATTACTGTAGATGAAACTTGGATACACCATTATCCTCCAGTCAAAACAATATGGACTTCGAAGTGGAGGAATCGGCCCCAAAAAAAGCAAAGGTTGTTCCTTCGGCTGGGAAAGTGATGGCAACTGTTTTCTGGGAGTTATCTTAATCGATTATCTTCAAAAAGGAAGAACCATTACAGGAGTATACTTCGCATCATTACTTGACAAGCTGAAGGCAGAAATTGCGGAAAAACGGCCACATTTGCAGAAAAAAAGAATTTTGTTTCACAAAGACAATGCGCCGTGTCACACCTCAGCGGTTGCCATGGCGAAAATCCATGAATCACGGTTTGAATTGCTTGTCCACCCTCCTTATTCACCAGATCTAGCCCCAAACGACTTTTTTTTGTTCCCTAAAGAGACTATGTAGAAAAATAAAAATTAATTTGAAGAAAAAACGTCTAGTATCTTTGTTAGGT